>OZ037777.1:41812255-41862255 GCA_964035525.1 Porites cylindrica | reverse complement strand
TTTGCAAAAAAAAACCCAGCGAAATCGGCTGTTTTTTACTGATTGTTTCTTGGCGAAGTTTCCCCGTGAAATCGGCCGATTTTTCTATGAATTTGCCCCTGAAAATCCTTCGAAATTTGACTTTTTCCGCTAAAATGCCGCGAAATCGGTCGATTTTCCTGCGAATTTTGACTTTCCTCCCGCAAAATCGGCGGATTTTTCCGCGAATTTTGACTTTTTCCCGCGAAAATCCGACGAAATCGGCCAATTTTTGCACAAGTTTTGACTTTTTTCCCGCGAAATCGGCCGATTTTTCCGCCAATTTGCCCCTGAAAATCCCGCGAAATTTTGCGTTTTTTTCCGCGAAATATCAGAAGCCCTGTTTACAATAACCTGAAAAGAAAAAGGTCAACAAAACAAGCTTTTTATGGCAGTGCTGATCAGAATAACTTTTGCGTTGACTGGTTTTAACTGAAGCTTCAACACAAGCTACAATGTAGAGGCTTGAGGGCTTATACCGGGAGGAGGAGGGGGAGGGGGGAAGCTTATAATATTGTACTGTGCCTGGGGGCGGGGGGGGAGGGGGGGGGGTCTTACACAGGTAAGTGGGGAACTTATGATTTATGTATGGCAGTTTACAGTTTTTAAATCTATTGTACCTGAACAGCAATGATAGGACCTCCGTTAGCATACAAAAGTGGTTTCAGCTTTGGGAGAAGGACTCCCATCCATCGATCTACTGCAGCAATATAATCTGCGCAATTAAGGATAAACACATTTATTCAGATTGCCTCTTATTTGATTCAGTTGCTGCTGAGTCTCTTTCTTACACAATATTCACACATATTTTCCACAAACTGTCATCTTTTCAAAGTAAACTCAAATACATGAAGATTGGGTGCTTATCACTATTTTTCACCTTTTAAGACAATTCTTTCTACACATTGCATACAATGTTAAATATCTATATCTTTCTTACTTTTGTCTGTTGATGACCTAAACTTGGCTGTTGTGTAGTTTTTGAGCAACCATGCTGGAAGTCCACCCTAAAAATATATGTACAGTAATAAATATCATGAAATATGTACATAGATGTAATAACTTCTTGCAAAGTTTTGGATGTTGTCTTACACAACCCCTATAATTGAAGGGACGTCTTCAAGAAAAAAGTCCCAAGTGGGTGCTAGTGTCTCCTTTTTATGTTGCCTTAGAAGCTTTGAAGCCTTAGAAGCTTCCTTATTATAGTCAGCCCAACATCAACCTTTAAGTCCCAATATCCACATACAAATTCTCCACACTTATCACCATACATTTCCTCATAGGATAAGTTGAGAGAATTTGTTAAAAAAAGATCAAAACAATCATTTTTTCTTTGGGAATTATTACATTAATCCTCATAAACTCTTACATTTTGATATTGTTAGGATGATGATTGATGTCACTCCTTTGTTAAGTGGCCTCCTATTGAGCAGACACCCTCTAATTAGCAGCTCAATTTTTTTTAAATGGCTTCTAATGCTCATTCCCCAACAGTTGCCGCCATTCAATGGAGGTATGACAATTTTATTGTTTACTGTATAAATATATTAGCTAAAAGAGGCTCACCAAATCCCACTCAGCGCAGATGTAAGGACCTGTGTAAGAAAGAAGCTGGTTTAATAAAATATGTTATTGCATGCACGATACTTCATGTCATGAGCTTATAAACCTAAATTTTAGCCATCTCCTTGAGTTGCACACTCCTGAGAGAGATGTCTGACTCAACGAGCTACTAATTCTCTTCAGAATAAAAGCAAGATAGTGCCAGCTATCAGCCATAAACTAACACCCTTCCAAAAGTTTTGGGTTCCAAAAAACCTTTTTAGTTTGAGAAATTCATGAAACAGATTTTCGAGGCAGCTGATGCCACTGAAAATAGGAAAGATTGGGCAATTCCAGAAAATATCCATACCAAACCACGGACGGCTTCCATGTTTTATCCCCCCCTTGCCTTCGGAAATTCCAAAATGTGTTACCCCCCCATGCCTTCAGAATTCCATAATCGTGAACCCCCCCTCCCCTTCAGAATTTCCGTTTTTTTGGAAGTACATTTTCGACTTAGCAACGCCTATATGAACAAACGAACATGACTTTATGCCTCCTCAAGGCTGTGATCTAGCGGCGCCTGGCGACAAGCTTTACTTTAACCTACCGCTAGTAGCCAGGCTGTGCAAACTCCTTTTTAGGTCCGAATTTGGCTATAAAAATAAACACCACTAACGGCAATTTTACTCCTCTTTGTTTTCTTGTGCTGTTTTGACGTTTACAAAGGAAAATAGCTCAAATTCAGACTGTTAAAACCTTTCGGCGGTCAAATATACGGCGTCGAGTCGTGTTGGGTCCTTTTATGGGTCATGTAGTGTGCACGAAAAGTGTTCTAATCTGACAGGCATTCCTTGGAAGCCAGGGACTGGTGCGAGTTTTTTTACTGTTCATCGGACGGGAGTAACAAGAAACTTGCAAGCAGTAAGATACATATTCCGTTTTTTTTTTCATGTGACAAGAAATTCATCAAGGTTAATGTGAAACCCACGTTTTACTGTTCACTTCTATAAGTTATGAGCGTAAACACGTGTCTGATCTATTGATGCTTGTCTTCTGCTTCCGCGGTCATACGTTCGTGGTTTATTTACGAACTACAAAAGTCCACAACAATAGCGTTTTCAAGGAACTCACTCTACACTTTCTACTCCAGAAATCCCACCTGTGGAATTCCCCCATGCCTTCGGATTTCCAATCGTAAATACCCCCCATGCCCTCAGAATTCCATAATCGTGAACCCCCCCTCCCCTTCGGAAATCCTAAAAGCCATCCGTGGTATGGTATGGATATTTTCTGGAATCGCCCATTTTGAGAACTCGTTCTACTTAGCAAGTTGACATTTCCTCATAGAGTAATA
This sequence comes from Porites cylindrica, assembly GCA_964035525.1. NCBI lineage: Eukaryota > Metazoa > Cnidaria > Anthozoa > Scleractinia > Poritidae > Porites > Porites cylindrica. The sequence continues at coordinate 41,859,338 of OZ037777.1, read as the reverse complement.
GGCTTAATAACTTCCCCTGTGCACATAACGGTAATTGTCATTGTCATTAAGTCAGTTTCTTTATGAAAACCATGTAACTCGAGAAAACAAACAAAGTACAGAAAGACTGGAAAATAACACATGTCAGAACCACTAGTTTTAAATAACTCTTATTTGTATTAAAAATATTGCTTTTTTATCAGAAACTGTAATCACTTTGCTTTGGAGCTAAAATAAAGATGCATTCATCTAAACTATACAATATACATGTACTACACTGCAATTATTTTAAAATTATTGTAGCCACAAAATATTATTGATCCGATTCGGATCACTATACGTCTCTGAGAAACTGCCCACCTTAGCTTCCCCCTCCCCTAAACCATCATTAACACTTACTTCTCACTTAGGGAAAAATGTTGGCTTAGGGGAGGGGTAGGTGGGCAGTTTCCCAGAAACGTATAATGATCCGATTCTCTTTTTAAGTCCAGTCACCTGCTCTAACTAACACCAATAATCCTGCAGAATTTGCCATCTCAATAAAAGCAACCAAGTCATTGTCACCACTAAAGTCATACTGTCCTTCCTTTGCTTCATGCATGTTCCAGGCAACATACCTTCAACAATTAATAACTATCAAATCAGCCAAAATATAAATATTTTTCTCAAATACTATTTTACAGAAAACATAAAATCCCAATTACTTGTGTAGATTATACTGTATTTTGATTGACTCTCCTTAATGTATTAATTTTTCTCTTGCTTTTAATTTTGCTTACTGCTCGTGCATGACCTACCATGTATCATTGTTCCTTAACCTTTAAACCCTTATATCAAAATTCAAATTCTCATTTGGCCCTATGCATTTCCTATGGAGGTAGTTGGGAGAAGTTGTTAAAGGATCAACCAGATTCTTATGTGATCTTATCCTAATTCTCATCACCCATTTGTTTAATAAAGCAGAGATAAAATAGGGAGATTTTTTATGCTGATCTTAATTGTAAGAGAGTTTCCTGAAGGATAAAACCACCTGACCCTTCCCTCCCAATCTGTCACCTCTCTCTGTAACCCTAGAAAAGGAATAACCTAAAAAATTACCAGGGAGGGGAGAACCTGTAGATTTATAGGTTAAGGAAGCAAAATTTCACCTTACGTTGCCACAGCATTTAATCCAGCATGTTTCATTTTCAAAAACCTGTCCAGCCAGTAAAACTTTGGAGTGCGAAAATAATGCATTTCACCAGAGATCAGCAGGAAGGGTTTGCCATCTTTCAGAAATCTATTCCTCTCAAAGTCAATTTTAAATGTCCTCCTCTTCATCGATTTCTTTGTGGTTCTTTTTAACTTTCTTTCTTTTAAACCAATAGATAAAACTACTAAGGACAGCAATCCAAGCAAAAGACATGAAACCCTCATATTTGGTGATATCAATAAAGAGCAGGCATCTAAAAGCTACATAATATTTCTACAGTTTTGTTTACGCATAATTGTTTATTAATAGGATCATACGATGAACTGTTATCCAAACAAGGTCATACTACCCGCAAAGTACTTGAATTTCTGAAATCAATTAGTCGAATTGACAACCAAATGAAAATAAAACCCCGCTTACAGCTAGGGGTCCGGAAAAAGTTTTGAACGGACGAATATTTTACCTGCAATTCGTGTGCAAATTTAGTACCGTGCAAATTCTGTTAGAGATTGCAGTGCTTTTTGCCGTTCAAAAACTTGCCCCAGGGAGAAGGCGAATCCGTGCAAGTAATTTTGTCTGAACCCGTGAAAATGATTTTAAAAAGATTGAAATAGACAAAATTATGTCAGCCAAACTAAACTTCCCATGGCTTTTTTTAGAGAGCCGAAAGAAAGATACTTCCACCGTGATATCTATAGGATTAACTGTTGACGTTGTAAGCATACTAGCTCAGTGCACGAAATAATTTGACCTGCTGAAAACTACTATCTTTCCATTCGGAATTGAGTCTCGTTCTCTTGCAGGTAACGTTTTTTAAGGGCAGTAAAATTGTAAGCTTTTTATACAACAAAACTTTAAATCATGGTGGAAAGACGCATGATTTCTACTTACGTTTGCACTGCATTAAGACCTGCAGCTTTCATTTTCAATAGCCTGTCTTGCCAATAAAACCTCGGTACACGAAAGTAGTGAAAACTACCAGAAATGTAGCGAAATGGCTCTCCATCTTTAAGGAAAACGTCGTTCTTCCAGTCTACAACGAATGAACGGGATGAAGTGGTATGAAATCCCGCTAAAAACACAAAAAGTGCGACCCAAATAGCCGCTATACCACCAGCCATGTTTAGTCCAAGGCTTCTAGAAAGAAACGCGTGACAAACTCCATGGCTCAGCTCACGTGAAAAACCCCTGACCGCCGAATAAGGGAAGTACTGATGTAAATGGCATGGATCGCCGGAAATCGGGATAAGCACTGAGGGTGTGCCCCAACGTAACATAAACTCATAAACTTAATTTTTATTAATCATCACTCGTCTCCCGTAGAAATTACACTTGAAGGTTCTTGCAGATTCGCGTGCAAGGTCGCCAAACGTTTTTTAAAAAACTGGCTTTTGGTGCAAGAAGAAAATGGAACAGATGTATGAAAAGTCGCGCATAAACAGAAAACTTCTCCCAACCTTTACTCTTACGTGCGACCTTTCACATATCATGTCTTATTTGTTTACGCACGTAAAGCCAACTCAAAGTGCTACTTTACGTCCGTCTAAACATGAACGTACCGGACCGAACACCGCGGCAAAACGCAATGCGCATGAGCACAAAATTTAATATCCGGTCAGCTTTTTATTTCCGGTCTAGTATATAAACCAATAGCGTAAGCATAACTTTGCCGTCGCGCCAAGTTTAAAAGCAAAAAGGGCGAAACAGACAAAAAAGGGGGCCAAAAAAATCACTTCATTCGAAAGCTTATATATTTTTCTATTCTCAAACTTTTGCACCACATGGTTATCTGTTTGCACCAACGGTGAAAATGATGTTGGAAGTTTGCAGGTCGCGAGCGCTCGACAAGACGAATTTGTTTTTACTGGCTTTCTTGCATGCTACTGGTTTGGCATAACTTAATTTGGGAGAAGGCGACAACTAAGAAAAGAATAACAATACTTATGAAAGAAACCAAAATAAAGACGTCATCATTATCATAAAAAAAACCAGGAAATAAAATTTTGGTCCGTTCAATAATTTGTTTTATTATCAGAGAAAACGAGAAGTCAAAACAAAAGATGGGCGGGATTTAATGACAACTTTGACTTTGATGACTGCAGTCACCGGGAAACTAAACATGCCTATAAATGACTTTCATTCAAGAAAATGCCTATTTAATTCTTTTACATGGTTGTTCTTTTGTTGAAGACTTCAATAATTTCAGACTGAGCGGCTCGGTTGCATCTCATGCAAACACGAAACTTCTAGCTGCTAAATACATGGCATGAAAAGTTCGACTTCTAAAAGCCACTGAACCAGCTTTCGCTCTCTGATTCTGAGAATGAAAAAATAAATAAATAGAGTTGTCAACTTGCTGCCAACCGGCTCAACAGTATAATTAAGCTTATGTTTCATGGCAATCAACCCAGAAGAGTTTCGTTTTAAAACAAGAGAAAACCCACTGGTAGACAAAACTACAAAGCGATTGTGTGTTGTCGTTTTCCAAATAAAGTTTGAATCGGCTTTAACACATGTAGACTGAGAAACTGAAGAACTGAAAATTAGAACTACAATACACAAGCTTGCAATGATAACGTTTTAATTTTATGTCTTAGTTTCAGCCAGGTCAAGTAAAAAATAAAGAGTCAAAAACTTTATTTTCGTGAATGAAAATCAGTTTACCTGACGCTCTAGCCAAAATTACACACTGAGTTATTATCATCTTACCTTTTCTGAATCTAATCGACTAATTGTTTCAGTGATCTGTGCCTGGTTATCCATAAAAGCAATTTCAATAACTACAAAATAGTCAAAAACACGAGCAGCATAAAACAGAACAACTGAACCACAAGCTGCACAAAGAATGAAGCCGAGAGCGCGCGGGAGACTTTGATCAGACTGGAAAGTGTGACTGAAAAAGAGACCGGAAATACTCAACCTGGCGCATGCGTAGACGTTTTGCCGCGGTGTTACCGGACCGTAGCCTACTTTGACTGGTGCGACTGAGGATGCAGCTTGCTAACTCGGTCCCAGTCCCCAGCTGTACCAGTACAGTTAAGACTGCCCCATGATTACGCCTACAGTACTTGCTTTAAAAAAAGCACAGCACTACTCGTTTCGCATTATAAGCCATTGTAGGAAGCAAGAAAATCTCTGCATAAGTTTCTTAGAGAAATTTGGGTATTTAGTTTCTGAGGTTAGGTAAACAACATGATCGATTTCCTGATCAATGATCAATGATCGGTGGGTCAGTTCTTTGATTGACTGGCTGATTGATTGATTGATTGTTTATATGCCCCCTGTGCAAACAAATTCCAGTATTAGTGATAGCAAAAATGGCCATCGGAGTCTACTTGCTCGTTTGCCTTACTTATACTACATGTATCCTTTTCCATCAAACAGCAGCCAGATCCTTCACCGTGGACTACAAAAACAATGTCTTCCTCAAAGATGGCGAACCATTTCGCTATATTTCTGGAAGTATTCACTATTTTAGGGTCCCTCGCGTTTTTTGGCGTGACAGGCTCGAGAAGATGAGAGCGGCAGGGTTAAATGCCATACAGACGTGAGTATTTTGCAACTCAAAAGTCCAATTTCAAAAAGTCCAATTTCAAATGTCAGTTTATTGTTAATCATAATAATTTATGGTATCATGCATAACGCACCGCCAAAAAGGAGTTTCATGCATGTTAATAATGGATCAAACAGCCACCAAGAACTAAAGGATTTCGTGCACATAACATACTCGACGATCCAAACCTTTATGGAGATATACCGTGGAACTCACTTTTGAGGGAGTTTTGTGCAGATGGCCGATTTTTTTGTCTTTGGGGTCACTTTGCTGTAGGTAGCCAAAATACAGGTTGCTGCAAGCAACCTCTTGGGGAGGGTGGGGTGGGTCTCTGACAGACCTACCAGACTTGCTTCAAGTCAACTTCTCACAAGTTCTCGATCGAAGCAGTCTTTAAAGCAAGCGAAGCGAGCTTTAATGGCCGGCGACCGAGCGAGCGACAAGGTCGCGAGGTCAGAAAAAGATCGCTCTAGATTAACCAAAAATATTATTAGGACTTTATAGAGAAAGTCCAAGAAAGACACTAAACTCTGGTCGTCTCGAAAGTTTATTTTAGCTGGCTTTTTCGAAAATGTTATTAACCCTCAGATGGACCCTGATGGGTCCTGTCGAATGTTCGAGGACATAGAGACGTTTGTCTTAACTTAAAACCGAAATTTTCAGAAGACCTTGTTGTAGGAGGGTCCTGCAGGGATATTTTCATGATACGTGATTAGCTGTTTTTATTTTTCGTGAATTGTGAATTCAATAAATATCCTTCGTGTTCCGTGACCAAAAGGAAGAGCGTGCCCTTAGAAAACTTGGAATTAATAATCGATATTCGTGATTGCATTACTTATTTTTTGCGTGATTTTCAGTTTCGAGACCATGTTTCCAGAGGATTAGACTTTGAAAGTGTCAAATGAGAAGCTGCTATTTACATCTTTCTTTTCCTTTTCGCCACTTTCAAGCTGTTTTGTCAGACACCTTTCTTGCTCCTTTATTGTTTGCGTAAGAGCAAGATAGAAAACCATACTTTACATGCTGATATCGTCACTCTAAAACTAAAACTAAATTTTGACATCTGTGATTCGTGATGAGTTATTTTTTTGGTCCGTAAACCGTGAACAGAACATTTCCTCCCCAACCCCCCCCCCCCCCCCCCACCCTCCACCACCACGACCACCACCACCACCAACCTCCTCCCACCTGTGAAACCCTGAAACCCTCTTTTAACGATAATTGCAATATCTTGGTAATAAAATGTGAAAAACAGAATCTCCGAAAATCGTTGGTAAGTTAGTGGAAAAACCTCTTAAACGAAAGAAACAATTATCCAGAATTTATAAACCTTTCTCGAGCTTTAGAAATTACAAGGCAAACGTTGTTTCTACGAACAGTCATTTTACTGAAAAAATATATTATTATCTTTGCCCGATATTTCGGTTTGCAACTAGACTTGCTACAAGTCGACCTCTTTGCAAGATTTGAATACACAGCAAACTGAAAATGAAAATGATAGGCTAGTAAAAATATAAATGTCACTAATTAAGTTTATCACGTCTATTTATATAACCACGGCTCTAATGTTTTGTCAGGGTGCAGACAAGAGATAAAATCTGCCGATAAAAGAAATTGTGTCGATATTGTTTATTCCAGGCAACAAACAATGAAAAACCTCTCCTCCTAAGGACATGGCAAATTATGGGTGGAAATCATCATTGCTACTTTTTTATGATGCGCTAGCGACCGTAGATTTTATCACAGCAAGCGATAATGATGATGAAACTTGTCGAAACTCAGGAAACTCGAATTGTACATTTTGCATGACTAAAATCGTTGTCTCGTTTTGAGAGAATAAGCAATTTCGACCGCGATTATTCGTACTGGAAAATTTCGTTTTAATTTCCGTTTTGGAAACTTCATAAAAAAAACCTATAAAACAAGAAGGCGCTTACAGTGTCCTCCAGTCTCGCTTGCTTGGAGATTAGATCGAGAAATGAGGAGGCGAATAATTCTACACGAAACAGGATTCAGTACTCGCTAAAGGTTTTTTACCCCCTACTTTATCGACGTTGATACTTTTTACTTGTTTCTAAATTGATTTAGTACCCGTATTAGCAACGACCGGAAATACGTTTGTTGTCGCATACTACACGCGTGTATAAATACACGAAAATTTAAGGGCGTCGATTCCAGAGAAATTGCATCATTGCCAGAGATCAGAAAAGTGATTTACATGACACATCATTTCAATCGTCGCCGAAGACAAATCGCATGCTCATCACAACAGTCATTTGCATACAATGAAAGTTTACAAAACCCGACCATCGCAGTTTTGCTAATTAAGACCACTCAGTATTAGTAGTGTTCACTTGTTCCAAAGTGATCGACGATTTCAAGCGATAAAATTCGTGGACCGACTACAGGCTATACGCGTGTAGTCGGAAAAGCTTTAAATTTAATCTTTCCTAAGCTTTCTTCGCAAAACATGCGTGGCTTCGATCACGCAACGATTCTAAGTTCCAGTTTCCACGGACAATGCAAGGAACGCCTTGCACAATGACCCCCCAATTGGGTGGGGGTGTGCGGAACGCTTCCTGAAACCCTTACCCTATTTCAGACCAAAATCTGTGATTTTCCCTACCCTATTTCAGACCTGATCAAAAATTTGATACCGTATTTCAGACCTGAAGCCCTGGAGCCCTGCGCGTGACCGGAGCGCGTGACAAGCTGTTATGGCACGTGCACGGTTGACGTAAACATTAAAAGAGAAATGGTGTTGTCGCCAAATGATGAAGTAGCTTCTTCAAAAAAACATACCCAATTCAAGGCTAGAGTGCACAAACCATACCCTTTTTCAGACCAAAATGGTCACAGTATCGCTTGCGTGCCTAATGATGTATGAAATATCAAATGGTTCGTTACAAGTACAGGAGAGTTGAATTTACGACGATTTGCTTGTTGTTTTTTATCCCATCATCGAAGTTCTGCTCATGAAGATTCTTCCTTTTTTCCACATCTGATGAATGCACTTCTTTCAAAGTTATCAACGCTTTCAAACGACAGAATTGGTTGAACGACCCATTCCGAAAAACACTCGACATCTTTTAGTGTGGGTCTACCAGGAATGGTGTGTAGGTTTGTAAGCGACATCACCGTATAATCCAGTCATCTTTGCAAATTTTTCTTCTCAAAATATTACATTCTGACAATTGTATTTTTTTTCGAAGCGTGCAGGTGAGAGCATCGTGTCATTTTTCATCCCCTGATTCTGCGCTACCATTCTAATCTCGTACCCAGATCTCACTCTGTGGGAGATCTGGGTACGAGATTACTACCATTCATGACCCGCATCACGTGTTTACAAAACTGTTCTTTCTGTCACGTTCAGCTGTGTTAAATTTTTCCCACGTGAAGTTCAGAACCAAATTCCCATAAGATCAAATTTAACTAGAAATACGTGTATCGCAGAACCTCGCAAAACTCGGGGGGAGGCCCATAAAATGTCAGGGATGGAAGGGGTAGAGAACTGGAGTAAATTGTGTAGCTTGGGAGGGCGGGTTTCAACACTGGCTCTGATATTGGAAGGTGAGATGTAGTTAATCGCCTTTTGGTTGGAGTAAAATTTCAACCCAGTGCTCTTTTATGAAAAAGGATTTTCCGGGATTTAAATGGGGTTGGTGTTGTTAAGGAAGGGTAGCCAACGTTTAACAGGTCCCGTGTTCACCCCATTTGACCCTCCTACATATGTATTAAATATACTTTTTGTTATGTCTGTTTTGCAGTTGCGATTTTAGCGGCTTGCTATGTCATATAAGCATGAAACGTAAACCTGTTTTGTCGAAAAAGATAAAGTATGATTTCTTGCATGGAATTAAAAATTTTGCCTTAGCACTAAAACGTGATAAACATTTCGCGTTATTCCAGTCGTCGCCGAAAATAAACCGCATGCTCATCACTAGTCTTATTTGCATACAATAAAAGTCGTCACGATTCTTATCCCCAGTTTCCACGGCCTCCGCTAGGAACGCGTGGCCTACAAACTAGGCCCCACCGACAAAACAAGAGAAAAAAAGAAACGCCTGCATTTTTAGAGCCTCGCTCTGCTAAAGCAAGCTCGACTAATAACGGCTGTTGGTACCGACTGCTCCTTTACTGTAGTGGTTAAGTAAGAAACAAATTTTCAAACCGAGTTCGAGGATTCCTGGCTGTCTTTGCACTTTTTCTTTTTTTCTTTAAAAAAAATTGAAGATAAGGTCTCGTCAGTATGTAAGGTTGATGAGTTGTCCGACCTTGAGTTTTATCTTGTAGACTATAGCGTACGAAACCATGAAAGAGCTTCGATGGCCTTTCATTCTTCTTCCCCAATACAATCCTATGGTGTAGTTCGAAACAACGCCGACAGTGTCATGATACACTTAAAAACTTTAATTCAAGTTCTCAAATGGAACCTGTGGCAATGGAATGGACTAAACTCAAATAACAGATAGTTAAAAGATCTGACTTCTGTGTTGTCTTTCTCACAGGTACATAGCATGGCAGGTCCACGAGAAAGTTGAAGGACAATATGACTTTGAGGGAGGAAACGATTTTGTTGACTTCACGCAGCTGGCAGGATCTTTGGGGTTGCTGGTGATTATAAGAGCAGGTAAGTTAAACGAAAAAAGAGATAATACACCTCATATACCTCAGAAAAGGCGCTCCCCTGAATTCGTTGGCAGTATAGCAGGGACCAAAATGTCCATTTTAAAGTGGAATCTCATTAGGGTGAAGTGGAGGAGCTGACTTTGAAAACTTTTACTTAGTCCAACTCCCTTCACTTACATATCTTTTAGTCTCTGTTGTCCGGCTAGATGTCTGTCTAATGAAATATTGTTACATATAAATGCTCATTGCTTTCATTAGCTTCTGTATCTTCCATTAAAAAAAGTCTTATCAGAACCATGTGACGCTCTCTCGTTAAAATAGCGCCTGAGGGCACAAAATGCCCGGGCACTAGTGTTCAAGCATCAAGTGTAAACGTAAATAGCCTTATGTGTTTTCCATGAATGTCTTCTTATAGCCATGCGTCTTCTCTTATAACCACACGTGTTTTCTAGAGCTATGCGTGCCTCCTTATTGCCGAGCATGTTTTCTTACAGCCATACGTGTTCTTTTTGCAGGCCCTTTTATCGCAGCTGAGCGAGATATGGTAAGCGTGTAACAAAAATTAATATATTTTTCAAACACCTTATTTGAACATTCAAAGGTGCTTTACTTCTATCACGCAATTGCAACAATTATTTTCAGGGTGGATTTCCGCCTTGGTTATTGAAGGACTACACTGCTAACTATATGCCGCGATTCAGAACAATGAAAAACGCCGGTAAGGGGCCGCAAGCGTGTAACAAGTGCATTTATAATTTAATTTAATGTGTGTGATAAACTGTTTTGTTATATAGTTGGAAATTTCTTCCCAACACCGTGCGTTCTCATTGGTTACTTGGAGATCACCTGACATCTAACAATAAAACCGTTTCCCGCACAAATCTCTGAACGAGCAAACTTGCAAAATCTATGACGTCAGAGGGTAACAGAGGGTAACATTGAGATTATAGTAAGTAAATTAGTTAGTTTGGTCGAGCGCTAGCTCGGACAACATGGATTCTTTCGAATTCTCGCCAGTCAGTTTGGTCTAGCATTGCCGTTCAGAGTTCTCCAAAGGTGGCGAACCCGGTGTCCTCAGGCAAAGTGTGTATTGGGAAACAAACCTCACTATTTCCCTCGAGACCAGTCATTAGGTGTTTAATGTACAAAGATTTAGCCAGGGCTAAAAGTGAAGCTCTCAATAATGTTTATTGTTTGCTCAACAAAATATAAAATCGTGTAATGCTAAGCGGCGACGGCAACGAGAACGGTGAAAAAACAACAATAGGTCTAATTAACAAAAAACAACTTTTCACGTGCGGCACACTTTATTGTACATTTCTTTGCCCTTGTTTCGCACGACTACAACGTGAAACTTACGTGTTCTCGCTCACTTTTTTTTCCCGGCCGTTCATTTGCGCCTTAGTGGCCGTCAGCATTTCTTATTTTCTCACCGCCGCTACAAATTTTTCATGTTGGTTGTCCTTCCTCTCCTTTGTTTTTTTATCTCTCGGTCTAGCTCTCTGTCGCTCTTTTTCTGGTTGAGCTTCTCTGGCCTGTCTCTACTTTCTCTTTTCTCTGTCTTTCTCTTTCTCTATATTCCAAATTTGTGGACGTGACAATTAATCTAATACTTTAGAAAACATGGATACAGAAACAATTTCGGTTTTCCGTTTTCGTCTTTATAAACTCTTCTGTTGTCTATGCTTCACAAGACGCGGGTGGCTATGCGATTTCCCGCCAAATAAACTCAAGTTGCATTGAGGGTTGCCATACCTGTTGATTGAGCTATTTTACATTGATATGCCTATGGTGCGGACGGACGGTCCGGCGTTCGATCACGTGATTGCCCGAATTTCTCAGATGGGCAGATTACCTTATTTTCTTAGGTATGGGGCTACGCTCGCGTGCGCTTTGCGCGTGCGTGGAGCTTCGCTAATAAATTCAAAACACACAACTCCCTGTGGTAAGGTCAGTACCTTACACATGCGCACAGCCATATCACATGGGCATTCCTCACTTTGGAAACAGGAAGGAAACTGAGCCTTAACTAACTCTCCCAAAGACTAGTGGGACTGTTACACCAATTTTATTTTATTTTATTTTTTATTCTATTAGCTTCGCCAACATAATATAAGCGGCGAAGTGGCTGCCAAGGACAGCTGTTTTTGATGGTTCACTTATAACACACTGGTCACTCCGCGTTCATTTTAGACCGTAATCATTCCTTTAAGAGGCTTAATTAAATTGTAAATGCGTTATGTATAGTTGAAGTAGACATAGATCTGCTAACTAGTTTACAGGCACTTTACATAAATCATTTAAGTTAAGTAACACCAAAATGTAATATAAAAGGATTAAAACCCTCCAGCAGGGAGGAGGCAACCAGCAACCTATACACAAACATCATGACCGGATTTGAACTCGGGACGACCAAGGAACAAATCGAGCTAGTGGTCAGAGCGGGACTGGAAACCAGGACCGCTGGATTGCAAGTCACGTGCTGACCAATCGGCCAAGATGGTTTATAGCTGTATCATAACAAATAAAATCCTGTATTTCCATTATCTATACTAGATTTTTTTCGAGACCGTCATGGTTGAAGAAGCCGGGGTTATCAAAGAGGTCTGGTTCGCAAACCCTCACATCTTAAGAGTAGGGTCGAACAATATGCCGGAAAAATCTCTGTTTTCAAATGTTTATTTTAAAAGTGTATTTCTCCATTCTGCTTCCTCCTTGTTCTGACAACAAAACAACAGGTGTCGTTATTTTCAAATCACTCATCCGTATATTAATGTAGTTGGAATGCATACTCTTCCAATGATTCAAACTCTTTCCTTTTTATAACATTATAGCTTATATCGCTGCAGTGGACAGATGGATGGGAGTGCTCCTTCCAAAAATAAAGCCTTTGATCTATTGTAATGGAGGACCCATTATTACAGTTCAGGTGAGAAGCAAAAGCTGGATGTATTATGATTTAAAGTTTACGTACCTGCCTAAGGCTACCTACTACTATATTACCCTGCGTAGGAGGCGCTTTAGAAGTCATGTGGACTTAAGAAAGAATGGGGCGCAAGAGGCACACCCCTAAGACACGCGCTTGGAAGCAATATGTCTCCGACGCGTGCCCCGTTCTTTCTCGTACCCATATTTCTTCCAAGCGCCTGTTACGCAGGCTACTCCTGTCTGGGTAAACATAAATTTCTTCATTGCCTTAGTTATCGTGATTGTTTTTTCATAGGAAAGAATTAGGGAAAGCTGCTGCCCAAGATATCTGTGTTGTTTTGTGTGTGTATAATGTCATGTCGTGGATTAGAGGCCAAAAAGACGCGCCCTTTTTACATTAACATGTCAACAGTAAGTTCGGACGTCAGCAAACAAGGGCGCCATGGGCATCTGCTATCAGTCCATTTATGAGTCTACGGTAACCCACCCATGCCCCATGATATGAATGATGCGTGATGCGTGATGCGTGATGCGTTATGCTTGAAAGGTAGACCACACCATCGGGGAATCTTTCCTGCTCTTTTTGAACAGTAGTGCGGGTTCTTTTACGTCCCCTTCGATTTCACTAATAGCAGAAGGAAAAAGGAGACCAACGGCTTAACGTCACCGCCCAATGACACGATCATCTGAACTGAGACAAGGCCTCAAATCACAGTCACCAGCTTTTTTTTAAGACTCTGGTTTTTTGTCCGGCCGGGATTTGAACCTACGACCTCCCGCTCGGCTGACCGGTGCTCTCCCAACTGACCTAACCTGGCGGCGGTTAGCCCCTAGCCTTGGCTCTAAAAAAACCAAAGACAAACCCTAACAAGAGAGCAACACAATGCCTCTTCGTGGATCAGTTCTTTCTTAAAGCAAGAGAAAGGACCTTGTGAACGAGGTTGCGTAAAGAGACTAAACACAAAAGGCAGAATAGCAAAATCTGTGGCAACGAATTTCTTCAATGAATTTGACTTTGAAAATCGTTATATCTCAGTTACCGATCCTTGATTTTTGTCTTTAGGTAGAAAATGAGTATGGAAACGTGGAGCAGTGTGATCATCAGTACATGGCTCACTTGAAAGATCTCTTTGTAAAATATCTTGGTAACGATGTCGTTCTCTTTACAAACAATGCTTGTAAAGACAGAGCTTTCGAGTGCGGAACCCTGCAGGGGATGTTGTCAACAATAGACGACGGCGGAGGTAAAATATGCATAAAACGTATTCCCAAACAAAGTATTTTTTCCTTTCGCAGTGATACAGCTGGTTAGTACTTAACCCCTTCCGGTCCTTTCGGTTCATTTTATCACCCAATCTCTCCTGCGCAGTCGGTAGAGACGGGTTAGCCGTACCATTAACGCATTTAACTTCGCATGTGTAGGCCCAGGTTTAAGCCTGCCTTCGAGTCGAATCCTTAGGCAAGAAACTTTGCTGTAGTTTGCCAGGTGTATAAATGGGTACCCGAAACATACTACTAGGGTAACCCTCAATAGACTACCATCACATCAAGGGAAGATAGTATTCGCGGTTTTTGGAATTTCAGTGCGATTATCCCAACTCGCTCACTTTCTCAAACCACTAAAGATCCTGCATACTGCTAGAACTGGAATGTCGACTGACGTGTGCTTATGCGTGATGATAGAAATTAGTCTGTACCCAGACGTTGTTTGATTTTTCTTCTCGTTATTTCGGAAAACATCGGCGAGCGCTCGAGCGAGGGGAGCGAGCGAGAGTGAGCGCGGAGCGCGAGAAATGAAGATATTTTTTCAGGCAGAGGCACCTAAGGCTGCTCGGAAGAAAAAAATCCGTCTACTCCCAAATCGAGGATATCCTCGTACAACAACTGTAAATATTCCCCATAAGACTGCGTCTGTTTTATATTTGAACGCTGTTATTTCAGGTTTGATGCTGGTGCGGCTACCCCGTCTCCACCGACTGCGCAGGAGAGATTGGGTGATAAAATGAACCGAAAGGACCGGAAGGGGTTAAGTACGAACCAGCTGTATCACTGCGAAAGGACAACATTCCACAGTCATTGCAGGCTCACCCACTTTTTTCACTCGCTTTATCGGTTTATGTTATCTTTATGTTAAGTTATCTTCGCTTACCATGCACTAGTCAGAAAATTTAACAGGATGCTGGTAAACTCTGACACTGTCTAAATAATTCTTTTATTATTATTTTAGGAGAAAAGACAGTGGAGAAATGCTTGCAAACCCAGCGTTCGTTTAAACCTATGGGCCCCCTAGTTGACTCTGAATTTTACCCAGGCTGGATCGACCACTGGGGTATGAAATTCGAGCACCGAGACGCTGAGGTCATCGCCAACGATCTCGATATTTGGCTGAGCGCCAACTACTCCGTAAATGTCTACGTGTTTCATGGCGGGACGAACTTTGGTTTCATGAATGGTAATCTGTTCAAATATCAAACCCCTCTATAAGAACAATAAACAGTGTGTTTTTTTATGGCTTTAATGCTATCTAAATACTGTGAAACCTCCCCTTAGGCAAATTGGGCTTACAGGTCGACTGAATGGCTTGTGTAAGCGTGGAGTTATTCCAGGTTTTGTCAAGTCAAGTCGGCACTACCATAAGCTTTCTACGACGGGGTGCATTCAGTTTCAATTTTGTCAAAAATTTAGAACCACATTGATTTGTACAATCCTTTGGCACATCATATGAAAAAGGCTTGTAAAATGGAAAAGTTGACAAAATTTTTCCATGACATGGTAAAAAAAAAAACTTTAAAACATTTCCCATTTACAACACCAGAGAAATCTAGCCAATATCGAGGTACTCGTGACTTGGGTTTTTGGTATTGAGCCTTGTGATTGGCTAAAAGCTATCCCACCAATCAGAAATTAATCTAAAACAATTACATGTAATTACTTTTATTCAAATGTATAATCGTGATGATTTCAGTGCAGAAACTGTCTTTATCAGGTGCTAATTTCAACCCTGACAACGGCTATGAGCCTCAGATAACCAGCTACGACTATGACGCCCCTATCAGTGAATCAGGAGAGCTTACAAAGAAGTACTTTGCTATGAGGAAAGTGATATTAAAACATCGGGGTCTACCGCCTCTACCTGTTCCTGTATCCACACCGAAACAAAGCCATGGAAACATCTACATGACCAAGGTAAACACTTAAACCTTTACTTCAAATGGGACAAAACAGATTGTGTAGTTCGAAAAACAAATGGTACCAAGTTAAAGTAGTACCGATGAGGTTTGGATTAAAGGGTCACTCACACATTAGTAAATTCTAAATTCTTCCAGGCAAAGAAACTCGTCTTCTGTTCACTCTGTTATCAGGGACAAAAGAAAAAGGACTGAAACAGAATAATTAATTCTACATACCGTAAACCTCCGCCTATAAGCCTGGGGCTTACATAACTTCGTCAGGAAGCTATATAGCAGTGAACGATCAAAATACTTTTTGAATTTACTGGCTTTTTTAAGCTTCAAAACGTTGTACAATATTGAACTCATTTTAATACAAGCTACAGGGGGTCCTGCATCCGGGGACTTAAAACTTGATGAATTTTTTGGTTTACAGGTAGATGGGCCTATAACTGGTGGGGGAGCTCATGATTTGAGGGGGCTATAAGGGGAAGATTACAGTATTATGAGTAAACTGTATTCTTTTCGCACTTCGAGCGTATTCGTCTCTTTGGGCTTATTTTCTGGTAACAAGTCCGCCTAATATTTTCCTAGGTGGCCTACTTATTAGATGTTGTCCACAGTCTTTCTCCTTTTGGACCAATCAAAACCGTTCTTCCTAAGACCATGGAAAGTGTTGGACAAAACTACGGCTTCCTACTTTACCGCACCCAGATTCCACAAAAGTTTGCAAATACAAATGTAGAACTGGAAATTCTCGGACTACGAGATCGCGGAATTATTCTGGTTGGCCAGGTAAGAGAGTTATTTTTGTTTATTATTTGTGAGAGCTTGAAAGAGATCTCACATCACCCACGTACAGTGGTTAGGAGAGAACCCTGGGAACGAGGTTGCTCTCACATCGCCATTTTGGAAACAAGAGGGAAACTGGGCCGAGTTAACTGACTTTCGAAAAGACCTCTGGGATTGGTATAAGGCCAAGGGAAAATTTCGGCCATTTCCGAGTTACCCAGAGCTTCTGTTTCATAGCGAGGCTAAATGCGAAGCTGTTGGTACTAAAATTTTGTTTTTAATTCCTATGCCAATGAGACTCATTTTCACAAGAAAGGTTTTGCATCTAGCCTCGTTTTGAAAGGAAGTTTTGAGAACTCGAAAATGGCCTGTTGGCCAATAGTCGCCGATAGCTGAACGATCAGAACGATCCCAGATGTGGACGGTACTGAGAGCCGTGAACGCCTCTTTTACACTTTATTTCATCTTACTGTCGTTCACTGCAAAACAATATAATATGAACGTGAAATTATCAAATTTAGGTTTTTGAGACAAACATCAATCCACCAGAAACATTAATTTAGATTTCTCCACCTACAAAACCGCAACGGGATAAGACTCACATAACTCAAGTTTCAAGATGGAATTAAGGCACAGGCGGCAGCGAGATTGTACCAAAAAATTAAACGATAGTCAGTTTCTTTCACTGAATTCGTTTTCCTTGTTTACTTTGAATGTTTATCTCGGCAAGGAAGAGAAAAAGAGGAAACAAACGGTGACGAGAAAACGACGGTTTATAGCTGGTTTCGTTTTGTGGTTTACCGCTTTAATACACAGTAATTTTCAAGGAGTTATAATAACTCCTCTATTGGGGCTAATTTAACTCCTTACAGTAGAGTTATTTTTTGGGGAGTTATTTTAACTCCAAAAAGGAGTTTAAAGAACTCTTTTTCAGGAGTAAAAGTGACCCCAGATATTGAGGAGTTAAAATAACCAAAAAAGGAGTTATCCTGTACCTAAAATCTTTACTCCACTTCCAGAGTTAACTTAACTCCAAAAAGAGTAAAAACAACCCATGTAAGGAGTAAAAATAACCCCTTTTCGGAGTTTAACTCCAGACTGGGAGTAAAAAGAACCCTTTTTCAGGAGTAAAACTGACGGAGTTAAATTAGGAGTTGAAGTAACCCCAAAAAGGGTTATCCTGTACCTAAAATTTTTACACCATTTTTGGAGTTATAATAACTCCCCAAAAATTACGGTGTACGCCACAGTGAGAAATAGGTTCAAGCAGCGAGGAACACTTTGAGCTGTAGAATATCCTCTTTACCTATTTTTGTCTGAAAAAGAGAAAAATTAGATATCCATTTAATATTTAGAAGATCTGCGCTAGCTTTACCGACAAAATTATTATCTTTAGAGGCCCTTTTGCTTTGTAGTACGTTAGCAAGGTAAACAAAAAATAGTTTTTGAACAAGTGGAATGACAGTGATAGGGAACCTCCCTATTCATCCTTCGAAGGAGGTCATTAAAGGGGACGTGCAAGTTTTCGAGAGGATTTCATTTATTTCTTTTAATGTTTTTGTCTTTACAAATAGGAACGCAGGGCTACTTTGAGTCGTGCAAGCTTCAATAAAACGTCCTTCAACCTAAGAGATAATCTAACACTGAACATCCTGGTAGAGAATCAAGGACATATAACAGGAGGCTCAGACATGCAGGATCCGAAAGGAATCCTTGGAAATGTGACCATAAACAAGGAAATTCTTGTCGACTGGGAAATGTATACATTGGACCTGCAAAGTTCTCAAGGGTGGAGTGAGGCTTTTAAGAACGATAACACAGGGACAGCAAGTAACCTTTTGTCCGACGTACCCACGTTTTATCATGGCTTTTTTAGTATATCCCCCGATGATAACCCAGGAGACACTTTTCTGAAGTTTCAAAATTGGCATAAGGTAATATACGCTGGTATGCTTCTTGATTATATTTTCTTCTATGCGCGCGAGCAGAGGAGACTTGTTTCCATAGCGATCGACTAATGACGTTATTAAACTTGAAGGCGCGCATCCACACTGGTTTCCAACTTTTATATTTTAATAAAAATACTTTCCAAGTTGAAATCTGGAATATGGTCTGGACTCGCTTTGTTCAGTATCCACTACAACATGGAAATTGACCTTGATGAAATAATCCGACTATTTGCAAGGCTTCATCTGAGGAGAACGGAACTGGCCAATATCCTGTGTGAATGACTCAAAATTACTGGAAGGGGGACTTTAGGGAGTTAAAATCCCCCAAAAACGTAGGGAGCATGCCCCCGGACCCCCTCAGAAGCTTGCGCCTTCGGCGCTCGTTTAGAAAATCGGTCACTATTTATCCTGGATCCGCGTCTAACTTGACAGACTCAGTTGATATGATTGGCTGCTATTTTGGTGCCCCATGTGACAATACTCAATACTCAGTATTTTATTAAGAATTAGACGTTTTCGTGATTGATATCGACACAGATAACAGCTGCATAGGAGACTAGGTCTATTTAATATCTCAGCAAACCACAATTGCCCAGGCCAACATTGTAAACCGGTCACTTCTGATATGTTGTCATTTTAGGGTCAGCTGTATGTCAATGGCTTTAATCTGGGTCGTTACTGGCCCTTGAAGGGTCCTCAACAGACACTTTACGTCCCTGGCTCACTGTTGTCTGCTGGAAAGCCAAATGAAGTGATTCTCTTGGAGCTGGATAGTGCACCCTGTACGGTCCGTGAGAGCTGTTTTGTGCAAAGCGTCTCGACGCCCATCCTGGACGGACCCGTGGATGGGAGCCCTCCTAAGCAGGCATGAATTTGACAGCGATTTTTCCAGTGCAAATTGGAAGCCATAATAATAATAATAATATTAATAAGAAGAATAATAATAATTATTATAAAAAGAAGAAGGATAATAGTAATTACGATGATGATGATGATGATGATGATGATGATGATGATAATGATGATGATGATGATGTCTCAATTATAGTCTCAATTTAGGGCACAAGTAGTTTTGCTCATCAGAGATTCGTCACGGAAATTTAGTAAGCCTATTTGATATTTTATAGCTGGTAAATGTCATTTACCTTTAACACAAATAAAGTTCCATTTTTGTCGTTTTTCTTGTATCAAAAACATCTCGAATAAACAGGTTGCTCTCCAAGACAGAAGGCCAGGTTGCAGAGAATTTGTAATGCTAAATTACGTCCTAAACTCCCCCTCACCTAAACAACTAAGACGCCCATCTGCGTCTGTTCTTCTTCTGCAAAATTTGCGGCCTGAAATCGCGGCTTTTTAAGTAGGGGTAAAAGAGTTGCACTTTCCCTTTGCAAGACAGCATGTACTTTCGCCCCAGAGGAGGGAAATAACCGGCGACGACTGTAGAAGTTAACAGCGTCAACTAGAGTGAGTAAAATGGCTCAGCCCATCTCTCCCCCGGGCTGGTGGGGCCTAGCATTCATATAACAATCCCACTGTGAACTCTTAAAAAAAAAGCGCGCAGATTTCCCTCCCCCAACCCACGTACAACCCAAAAAGAAGATATTTTCTTGCACGAAGCTAAATCCATGTAATGTCTGTTTTGCCTTAAAACAGACCTGGTGCTTGAAATGAATTAATTGAAATAAAGAAAACGAAAAACAACGAGGATTTGAGAGCTTCCCCTGAAATACAGAAAGGGAAGTTGTGTGACAGTTTGGGTTGTGTGACAGCAAGCTCTTGGCGGTGGTAATCCTAGCTGTACATCGCTAAATCTTGCGCCCCACCCATTTACTACGTTCATGATCTATTAAGACCGTTCCAAATTGTTTAGTTTGTGATTCCTGTGTCCCAAACAATAATGACCTTGCTGAAATTTCTTAGTTTGATGGTCACCCTAAGCGTTCTTGCATTCTCAAGCGCAGAGGAATCCTGTTTGAAGCTCAATACATGTGCGTGTATGTTCAGTAACAAGTCAATAGTTGACTTATGGCCGGTTGATGGATCTTCCACTGAACCGAGGTAAGAACTTTTCATATTCATATCCTGAATTGTTAAAATCAAACACCTTGATTAGATTACATTTGCCTTGCTCTGTATTTTTTGGGAAAAGAAGCGCAGAGGATCTCACTTCCATCCAAGTACTTCCGGATACACAAATTATGCTTTATATAATAAAGATATAAGCTTACTTTATTCTCTAGACATACTTGATATACTGGATATACTCATACCGAAGGCAAATTAATTAACCAAAAGACATAAAGGCTGTTTTCTTCCTCATCCTTCAGGGGGAAATAATGAATATAATGCCAGTGTAATGTGTTGTTCTCCGAAGGGGTCAGAGGGGTTTTTGCATGAAACGGGATTACTTTTCGTGAAAAGCGAAAACACGAATTAAAATTCGTGAACTGTGAATAGTTTGCTTGTCGTGATACTCGAACTTTTAAATCTTTTATCCGATATTCGTGATTTTCAACTAATTTTTTCGTGAAAATGGACGGTAAGTTGAATTTGAAGAAAAATTTTACTGAAGCCAGTGGACTTTGTTTTAAAAGTCCTAAAGGACTTAAAGTCGTTCCCTTATATGTCAGGCTAAATGACCTCAAACGCCTTTTTCGGCTCTTGTTTCACCCACCGAGTCCCGAGCTTGGAAACAATTTCCGTCACGTCAGTAGTTTTCAATGAATCATAATTCAGCTCTTATTTTTGTGAAGGGGTTTTCGTATGGTCATCTTGGGTGCAGTGGCCGACAGTGACAATAAGCAAGTTTTTAAATTAGAGGGAGTAATAGCAGAGTTTCCGCGCGCGCGCTAGCCCCAGGCCCATACCTAAGAGAAAATGGAAACCCATCGATCCCATCGATGCCAGAAAATTTGGGCTATGACGTCACCGCACGCCCGTACGTCCTTACGAACTTTGGGGGAGGGGAAAGGTAGTCAGGAGTCAGCCCGACTAGGGTAGGGTTATACGTTTGCTAGCGCTACATTTTTTCGGCGGGAATGAGGCCCTGCGAGGGTAAATTCCGACAAGCGACATGGCCCAAAAAGTAGCGACAGAGCCTAAAATGAAATCGCGACAAGCGACAACCTCCTTCGGCCAATTGCGACAGTGACGGCAAAGCCGAGAATATGCGACAAAGAACGGTGGTTTGGCTAATTTATCACCAGGCTGAATGCCAAGAAGAAGTAATTTTCATCAATTTTCCTTGCGCTTCAGAGATTGTCTCTCATCAGGAAGTTTCAGTGGACCCTCCTGAGCGCGTCACGTTGGTCCGTCGCGTAGTCTTCATTTAGGCAACCCCCCACAACTCCTGGGAGACCTTGGAACTAGGTTGTCCGTCAAGTAGTTTAATTTTACGCACGCTTTACATCTCTTGTAATCACTACTTTCATATAGACCATAATGCACCTTGTTTTCCCCCTCAGAATTTTGCATAACCATTGTCGTCCCAAGAGAAATCGAAAACAATGGTTATGCAAAGTTTTGGGGGGTAAACAAAGTACATTATGGTCTGTTTGGGAATGGTGAATACATTGCTTGTTCCTGAACTTCTCACATCCTTGTCGACCTCTGTCGGACGGTGACGACGGTGGAGAGACCAGGGACCAGATAACTTATCCACCGACCTTCCAACCGCTCTCAAAGAGTAGACCACCGTTAACCGGCCTTCACGTACGATTTATCAGGTCAGGAACGTGAAATCCGAAATTGTGACCTTGGTAACCTTTTGCAAACGCCTGTAATTTGCATGAGCCTCTCAAGAAATGACATGTTTTGTACTGTTTGACAAATTATGCGATTATACCGTGCTGAATTTTGTGGTCGGTAGTTCGAATAACAACGATGGAACAGATCAAGAAAGGAGCGTGTTAAAGTTGAAAATTTACTTAAGGTTGTCGGCTAAGTTTGATCCAGTTTCGTAGCTCGGTTTTTTATGTATTACGATCGAGTGCCTATCGCGTCCACAAGCGAGTTTGTAGAAAGATAGCAGTTATTTGTCCCTTTTACTTATTTGTGTTTTTAAGCAATCTTTAGCGACAAATGGTCAACACATGGATATTTTTCTGTACCACTATGAACAATCTTCTAGTGTTTTCAGATGTTTTACGGCAAATGGCAGCAGTTAGGAAACTCTACGGGAATACTTCAAGTAATATATCAAACATGAGACGCAGTCAGTTTCATCACCAGATGAAACACCGAGAAGAGAGTTGAAAATACGACGCGTAGCGGAGTATTTTTGACGAACTTCGAGGTGTTTCATCTGGTGATGAAACACTGTGTCGAATGTTTGATATTTCTTCTCAAACAAAATCATTTTTGAAGGAGAAATTAAGGATGCAAAAATGAACAGTTTTTCATCTGATATCCAAACACTCATTAAACATTAATTTCCTTTGAATTTTCTTTATGAATTATTAATGAGTTTGAGAAGTAATATATCAAACATGAGACGCAGTGTTTCATCACCAGATGAAACACCGAGAAGAGAGTTGAAAATACGACGCGCAGCGGAGTATTTTTGACGAACTTCGAGGTGTCTCATCTGGTGATAAAACACTGTGTCGAATGTTTGATATTTCTTCTCAAACAAAATCATTTTTGAAGGAGAAATCAAGGATGCAAATACTGAGCAGTTTTTCATCCGATTTCCAAACACTCATTAAACATTAATTTTCTTTGTATTTTCTTTATGAATTATTAATGAGTTTGAGAACTGGAAATACAGCTGGATCATCTGACTAATTTCGAATCCACCGTGAATGGAACAGCGTAGATCACTAATCCGTTAATCTAGATTCAAAAAGGATTCACCAGATCAAACTGATCCGAATTTGGATTTGCCGAAAGGAACTCGAAATCCGTTTTTAGATCGAAAAAACCGTTTTTGGATTCACCGAAAGGAACACACCCTTAATTGTGAATGGCGATGTATAGGTGTTCTGTACGCGAAAGGTTAACTGAGAAATTGCACAACTGTAATGGTTTCTTTACAACGCATCGCTATCCCCCTTTTCTACAATTCCGACAAGGACAAAGAATTTTCGTTCAATTTCCGACAGCGACGTGAAGCATTAATAAACACCGACACGAGACGTTTTAAAATTCAGACGAGCGACATGGGAGCTCCCCCTGGCAGGGCCTCGGGAATCGCTTTTGGGCAACCCACTTTCTGTTTGGCGGAGATCGTCGGCCATCGTCGCTATTTAAAAAAAGGTTTTCTCTCTATGAAATAGTTTACAGCTGTATTTTAATGTGTATTTTAATGTGTAAGCTAAAGCGAGAGATAAAAAAACAAAAGAGACCAGGTGGTGAGAAACTGAGAAATGCTAGCGACCACCAAGGTGAAAATGAGAGGCAGCAAAAAAAAAAGTGAACGGGAACACATTCAAAATTTCCTCCATAAAACTTGTAACAAGAAAGTTTCTGGAAGTTTCGATTCAACTTGTCGTCGAGCAAAACAACGGCAAAGAAATGTACAAAAAAAGTGTGTTGCACGTGCAAAGTTGTTTTTTTGCTAATTAGACCAACTGGTTTATTTTGGCTGGTTTCTTTTATATTTGTTTGAGTAAACTATAGATATTAACCGGAGCTTCGCTTTTAGCCCTGTCTAAATCTAGATGACGTCCTATATAATAAATTTTGTAGATCCCATGGGTTTTCTTGGAGGTAAAGGACGAATTCTAATACCTACAGTAAGCATTCATTCCTTGAAGCTCTTCTAAGCGGCACATCATTGAGTACACTGGTTTGAAAGCTGAGTCCGAAAAGCGTGGTCAAGGATCCCCGATCCTACATAATTTAAAGGCCCGCACAAGGGAGCAAAGCTTATGCGTTAAACAACGACAACAATAATTAAGATGAAATGAATTTTCGACGAGCAGTTACATTTTGTAGCGGAAGAATGGTCAAGGCCAAGTCAAAGTTCTACTAAGTTTCCCTTTAATATTTAGACCTATTTAACCTATAAGGCAATGGAATTAAGGTTAAATGGCATTGCTTTTTTAATAGTACTATCCGTCAGCATGAGTCATCATCAGTTTACCGGTACCCTCACCTACATTGTATGTTCACCTGACTTGTCTACTGCCTCTGTTACTTCTATTTCTCTGCAATAGCTCTGCGGCGGGAGGCTCAAAAGGCAAAACATTAACCCTACTGATGGCCGAATTTATATTAGAGACGAATTATCCGTGTAGACGGATTATCCGTCTCTAGTATAAATTCGGTGCCAAGACGAATTATAGAGCAAAATTCGTCTGAGGCTGATTCGTCTGTTAGCCACGTCTTCAAGACGTGCTAACAGACGGATAATTAGTCTTAGACGGATTATTCGTCTGTAAATTTATATCTCGACGGAAGGTGGACGGTTTTTTGACGAAGTTTCCACATGAGAGGGACTGGTTTCTATATTTTCGCAATACATCTATATATCAATTTAAATATCTAGACAAATTAGTCGTCAAAATTCGTTTTCGGATTTATACTTAAACGAATTATCCGTCTGAAGGATAATCTGTCTAGACGGATAACTCGTCTCTAGTATAAATTCGGCCATTGTATGTTCACCTGACTTGTCCACTGACTTCTGTTACTTCTATTTCTCTGCAATAGCTCTGCGGCGGGAGGCTCAAAAGGCAAAACGTCAACCCTACTATTAACTCTGCAGACAGCAGCATTCTGAACAGGTCTAACCATCCGCTGTCCTTTTCCTTCGGAAATTTCCGTGAAACATGAACTCGGAATTTTAATCACAGTGATGCGTTATTATTACTTGTTGAAGTCCGTGATACGTGCGTTGGACTCTCTCCCTTACCCGGGCCCTCTTCTCCGTTTCACGCAGTTTGTTCTCTGTGCCGTTACAACCGGTCGACGATGATCATAAAATATTCTTATGTTCGGCTTTAAGCTTATGTTATTTAACAATGATCAAGACAACCTCCAGTGAATTTGTTTGAGCAATGTACCAAAGTGTTATCTTTTCATTTTAGTTTTACCCAAATACCGGAAGCTGAGGGACGCGTTTTTGAGTGGAACCCCTGCACACCTTTCAGTACTGGTGTATCTGGCTGTAACAATGTGACGGTAAGTTAGTGACATGAAAAATGCCAATTAACTCTTGGAGCGTGGCAGATACAAAACATACAATTTGACAGGGGTACCCAACGAGGCTTTTTTTCTAAATACATTAAAAACACATTTTAGGCTATCCAGAGTATCTTAAGATCTCTGGAAACGTATTCTAAGCGACGCTATAAAATTTGTATCTCAGTGTTCATTCATCCTAAGGAAAATTGAGGAAATTCGAAATTACAAGGGCTTCAGCATTATTTTCCCGAAAACTTTAGATGCAATTTAAGACCCATTTAACGTTTTACGAAAGTAAGAAATTTTTTGATTCCTCTCTCCAACGCATTTGCGAGTCCGAAAATTTTAGGTTTCCTTTTTCTACGAAAAATAGCTTAATCTGGGAAGAGAAATGCGAAAAATTTAACTTCAGAGAATCGTAGGGAATTTATTAGATAAGCTTCGAAAATTGTACATGAGTGGAACGGTCATCTAGAAATTTTTAGCCTTTTTCAAGCTATAGAAAATTCTAGGCAATTTTTGCTTCTCCGAACAGATATGTTACAGAAAACAGTCATTGGGTGCCCCTGATTTGAAGGACTTGATAGTCCACAACACAGTGAATTTAGCAATGATATTGAAATAGCAAATATTAACCAACAAGTAACAACCAACTCACTTTTTAAAGTGAGTTGGTTGTTATCCTGTTTCTGAAAGCGCTAACTGCTTGCATGCAAAAGAACCCAAAATGTTTGCCTTTACACTGAAAACAGCTTTAGAGGTCAGGGTGGCCCGGACTAATTGTTTGTTTTAGGTTTAAAAACACTTTTTGTGAAGGTTTTGATCAAACCCCGAGCTGTCTAGTTCAGACCAAGACATGCCATTTTCCCCCGCCCTTTTTCAGACTTGGCGTCCAAAAGTTGTAAAATTTCGGTTGGCTAGCATATACAAATCCGTAAATTTATGACGACAAGTATCTGTATAGAAATTTTGATAATTTTTATTCTCCCTCAGTCTTGTCAAAGGACTTATACGGAAAATTATCAAGCTGGGACAGCAGACACCACTTTTTCTGTGGACAGTGAAGGCAATGTTGTTATCACTTATGGAGCATCGAAAAATCCTGACAATTTGTGGAGGTATTTTGCAACATTATCTTCAAACCAGAGTCTACGATCGGGGGAAAGGGTCAAAGAATAACTGGTTTAACAGCCAAGGGAACATTTTCGTCCCCTTTTTTATAACTTCCCATGAACTCCTAAAATTTTGACAAGAGAAATAACTTATTTGAAGCCAGTACTCAAGCCCTTTTCCCTGCCTGACCATATTAGTATAGGTAATAGCATTATTTTTAGTGATATTTGGTATAAACACCATGAGTGATATTTCGAAATTGATATACGTAAAGAGTGAAATTTGAGGCAATTTTGAAATATCTCAACTGGTATTTATGCCTCTAATATCATAGGTGACGAACTACTCCTTAATTTTGGCGCGAATATTCAGCGTTTATATCACTACATGAGAAATTTCTGCAATCTGATTGGTTTAGAGCAGTGGTATTTCAGCTTAATTTGAAATACCTACATGTGAAAATTACAAACCTTTTGTGGGTAGTAGTATAAACAAATAATAGCATGATTTGTACGTGATATTTGGCGTAAATACCACTCGTGATATTTCAAAATAGTCTCCTATTTCACTTGCAGTCTCAAATTGCAGAAATTTCTCATGTAGTACTGTTTCAAGTAATGCCGGGCTAGAGAGATGGTATAGCTGTTATAGATTTAATTGATATATGGTTTATCTAGGCAAACAGAAATTACACTGAGGTGCGATCCAGACAAACCAGGCAAAGGAACCATACCAAGCCTTACAGGGACAATTCTTCCCTCAGCACATGCCTTATATGTAAATATATTAGAGTATTTTGACTTTTAACCCTTTTATAATCATAGAGCAGAAGCAGTGAGTGATCACTGATGAGCATGAAAAAAAGGTTATTTATTAAGTGACGAAATATTAGAAAATTAACTAAAAAGTGGTGAACAAGTAAAACAAACCAAAAAAATATACATAGATTATGAGTCATACCTTGTTATTACATTGGTACCACTGCATTTTTGTGGTTCATACAACATAATAAGATCATCGCCAACCTTTACGACTTTTTTAAGCCATAATTTAAGAATGGCTTTTGGTCCAAAAAGATACCCTATCAAGACGCTAAATGGCAACATCGTATACCCTGTACAAGGCTCTACCCGGAGAACCACACCCTGTTCAGTGCCACATACCCGTATAGGCAAATAAGGGAGGGGCCCCAGTATGTCACTCATACCCACTTATTCAACTGGGTGATTGAAGAGGAAGGGACCAACAGGGTAGAGTGGTTTACTAAACAAGCGAGACTGTAAAGCTTGAACCCAGACCTACAGCAACAAAAGAATGAGGTGTTAATCATTAAGCCACCACAATAACACCGAGTCCCTGGGGTTGGATATTGGTAGTTATAGTGTGGCTTGGGAATCAGGTATTTACCTATACCTACCCAAGGGGTACCCCCCAGGTTTTGGCATGCACTTGGTTACCGCCTCGAAACCCAGACATGGAGGATTTCTTTGCGAAGGTCCAGCCATTTGCCACAGATTGACTTGTCATTCAAGGTCTCGGTAAATTTTTAAGTGTTTGTTTTCTCAACTTAATACGTTTCTTTATTTTGCTTTAATCAAGCGACAACTTGAGCTATCAACAGCAAAAAAATTAAGTCAGTCTTGTTTTAAGTTGATTGAATTAAGTGAATGAACCCACGGGTGGGGCATTTGCCATATTCCTGGATCCTTCATCAATTTGGTAGTTTTAGTGTCCCTACCCCCAGGAATTTAGCATCCAAGATAGAGAAATGTGCAAATGCCAGAGCATTTATCCAGGGCGTGAGGGATGGGCACAACTTGAACTGACCGATATGTATAAATGATCCAAGACCTCTCTTGTGCTATTTTAAAGCTGCCTTTACAAAT
This sequence comes from Porites cylindrica, assembly GCA_964035525.1. Lineage (NCBI taxonomy): Eukaryota > Metazoa > Cnidaria > Anthozoa > Scleractinia > Poritidae > Porites > Porites cylindrica. The sequence goes on along the minus strand of OZ037777.1, from coordinate 41,831,019 downwards.
TTGAAGACATTTTCATTGCTGCCGCTCGGTTATGGAATGAATTGTAGCTTAAGCATATTATTTTTAAAAGATATATATCTAACACCAGAAAAATAATTGCTTTTCAGACTGGAACATTTACTTCCAAATTCGCCTGTGCCTTTCCAACTCACCAAACTCTGTCTGGTGATACTGTGCAACAGAAGGATGAAGTGATAATCTAAGTTATAGTGGCAGGAACGATCAGTAGTTAGCAATGGATCAAATTTTAGTGGAACCCGTTGATACACCACGGTTAAGCCGTGAAAATGTGGTCGTATTAGCAACTGGTGGCTTCGCATTATTATACTAAGCCTTGCAAAACTGTAATAACAAATTAAGCTCAATTCTAACAAGCCTTATTAAATTTAATATATCATGACTTTGAACAATTTCAAGAAACAGCATTACCGTTTGTCAGATTGATTGCTTTAGTTATTCCCACCAACGACACCCAACGGGGCACCCAACGACAGTTTCCCCCTAAAAACATTGAAAACACTTTTTAGGCTATCCAGAGTATCGGTAAAAATACATTCTAAGCGGCGCTATAAAATTTGTATCTGTTCGGTCATCCTAGGGGGACTTGAGTCTTCTCGAAATTTTAAGGGCTTGAGTATTATTTTCCCAAAAATTTTAGGTGCAATTTGACGTGTTACGAAAGTGAGACATCTTCTGATCCCTCTCTCCATCACATTTTTGAATCCGAAAATTTTAGTTTTCCTTTTTCTACGAAAATAGCCCAACATAGGGAGTGAAATGTGAAAATTAAACTTGGTATAAATGGTAAGGAATAAATTAGACAAGCTTCGAAAAATGTACTTTAATGGAAAGGTTATCTAGAAATTTTTAGCCGTCCTCAAGTGCTAAAACATTCTAGGCAATATTCGCTTCTTCGTACAGATATTTTACAGAAAACAGTCGTTGGGTGTCCCTGGAAAAATTCAGTCCATTGATTGTACTCATTGTAGTAATTCCCCGTGAGTTGAGTCGTCGAGAAAACTGGAATAAGAGCAAACTAGAAAACGCTCGCTACGCACGCTACAGACGTCCTTTGAATAGCAACGGAAAGGTCTTTTAAAAGTGTTTTAGAAAAACTGAAATAAAGCAGTGTTGTTATGGAGAGAAATTACACAAGCGCTGACACAGGGATTTCTAAGGGGGGGGGGGGGTGTACTCTACGAAATGTCATACGGAAAGGCTCTGCTCTGAGGTCCGACCCCTTACCGTAACCACGTTTTATATACCATTTTTGACAGAACAGTTACCCCTTTCGTATTCCTACCGTAGTTTACAGTTTTACATCTTTTCTTATTGCTTTAAATGAATAAAAGGCTCAAACTCCAGAAGAAAATTTTTAACTTTACTCTTTTCTTTTGCTTTTCTTTTTATAAGAATATTGTTTTTCCGGCCCAGGCTGAATATTCTCATTTTTCGGCAATTTGAGGCTGAAAATGTTCCGGTCAATTATTCTTAAATTATAGCTTCCAACTTTTCGCGTTTGAATGTGTTGGGGTATAAATTGCAAACAACATTCTACTATATTATTTTCCCTCAGTCCGTTCTTGGGAGCATCTTTCCAATCTGTTATCAGGGGCAAAAGAAAATATCATAAGATGAAATAATCAACAGATCAACCCTGCATACTGTAAACCTCGGCTTATAAAAGGGTGTCAATGGAGTGGTATCTTTGACGGCGTTACGGGTTAAATTTTGGATTTTTGAAATTATGGAATTTGTCAGGATATTCTGAAAGAATAATGTCCAAGAGGTCCAAAAATTAGCATTTCGGGGTAAATTGTCTCTGAGATATTAGTAAAATCCAGCCAGTGGTCTATTATCAATGCTGAGTTCTGATTGGTTGAGCTACTACTAGGCTATATGTTATAGCCTACTAGTAGCGAAAAGAGCCGGCTTTGAAAACCAAAACAATGGCGGGTGAATCACGGTTTGCTAGCTAAAATTGTTTTGTCTCGACATTTTTGACCAACTAGTTGGATTTTATTAAAACAATTATTCCTCTCGCCCTCATGGCCTCTGAGTTAATAGCCCATTCGGCCTTCGGCCTCATGGGCTATGGACTCAGAGCCCATTCGGGCTCGAGGAACAATTGTTAAATAGCCCAGTTATGCTCTGATATACCCCCCCCCCCCCAAAAAAAAAAAAAAAAATTAGAAGGATTTGTATGGATTTATGAAAAGACGTTTCACGTTAGTCGACAACCTTGACAGGTGCGACAAGTGACAATTTTCCAGAAAGTTTGACAGGTGACGTCACATCCGAAATCGCCGAGGACGACTGGGAACGAGGCTGGGTGTGCCTCAACGTAACTAACTAGAGCGGAAATATGATCGAGCTTGTACATCTCGTGAACCTCATACACTTAATTTTCATTTATCATCACTCTTATATTGCAGTGGCGGATCTAGGAGAGGGGACCAAACTGAGGCGAAGGGCGGGGAAAAAAAATTTAAAGACCACCCCCCCCCCCCCCCCCCTTACTTATCTCCTGATCTGGATGACTGCGCCGCCCCCTTCCTCATCTGAAGGTCTGGATCCGCCACTGTATTGCCCCTTGCAGATTCGCGTGTACGGTAGCTAACGTTTTAAAGCTGGATTAATTTTGGTGCGAGAAGAAATTGGAGGCGAGGTATGAAAAGTCGCGCGTAAACAGGAAACTTCTCTCAACCTTATACCTTATTTGTTTACGCAAGTAAAGCCAAATTAAAATGTTACTTTATGCCTGTCTAAACATGAACGTAACGTATCGTAGGAATTATGAAAATCTCTGCATAGGTTTCTTAGAGAAATTTGGGTATTTAGTTTCTGAGGTTAGGTAAACAACATGATCGATTTCCTGATCGATGGAATAATCGGTGGGTCACTTCTTTTATTGATTGATTGATTGATTTCTTCACTACCTGTAAACTGCACAAGCCGTGTGGCAAAGCCCCCCAACCAGGGTTGTAAATTATCCCTGAAAAGCCCTGAGGGGAGGACATAATATGATATTTACATTTACATTTACATTTACATTGATTGATTGATTGATTGATTGATTGATTGATTGATTGATTGATTGATTGATTTTTTATATGCCCAATGAGCTATCAAGTTCCAGTATCAGTGATAGCAAAAATGGCCATCGGAGTCTACTTGCTTGTTTGCCTTACTTATGCGACATGTATCCTTTTCCATCAAACAGCAGCGAGATCCTTCACCGTGGACTACAAAAACAATGTCTTCCTCAAAGATGGCGAGCCATTTCGCTATATTTCTGGAAGTATTCACTATTTTAGGGTCCCTCGCGTTTTTTGGCGTGACAGGCTCGAGAAGATGAAAGCGGCAGGGTTAAATGCCATACAGACGTGAGTATTTTTCAACTCAAAAGTCCAATAGATAGATAGAAACTTTATTTATGTGTCAAGAAAGAAAAACTAGCCGAGGGGCAGGCCCTCTACTAATAGGGGACACCTACAGCTAAAATATAATAGATACAATAATTAAGTAGATAAAAAAATCCATACAATATGTTACAAATTGTTAGCTAAAATACTAAAGATGAGTACTAAAATGCTAAAATTGTTTCCGATGAGACATGAAGTATCACACAGAAGACATCCATTGCATCCATCATCAATAAGAGATGTCAGATCCGTATTACGCATTCGGTTTCTAAAATCACTTAATGATTTACACGTTTTATCATTTTTGTCCAGCTTGCTCCATAAAATGGGACCTAAATATCGAAGGGAATGCTTACCAAATGAAACTGTGTTAAACCTGGGTAAAAGAAAGTCTGAATTTCTTAAACTGTAGCATGAATCACGAGGTTTAAAAATGTTGGTGATGGCTTCGGAACACAGATAACTATTTAGCATATTAACGAAGTTGTCGTTAAAACCGTAAGACTTGAGTTTACTTAACAATAGAGGCCGATGAACCGAGTCAAATGCTTTGGACATGTCCGTAGATAAAATGCCGACAGACAAGCCTTCATCTTTTGACTTTTTCCAGTCTTCAACAAGACCAACAAGGGTAGTTTCACAACTACGATATTTTCGATATGCTGATTGACAATCAGCGAGCTGACTCTCAAATTTGTCAGATATTTGTTTTCCTAGCAGCTGTTCAAACACTTTATCGACAAATGGCAGAACTGTTATTGGTCTGTAATTGTTAATCGCTTGAGCGTCATCTCTTTTAAAAGTCGGAATCCATTCACCTCGTTTCCATTGACTAGGCCATTTTCTGTTGTTGATACATGAGTTAAAGAGGATAGCGAGCGAACTCGAAAGTTGAGCTGCTCCAATTTTCATGATTTTAGGTGGAATACCATCGTACCCCGTTGCCTTTCTTTCGTTAAGCTTTTCCAATGTACGTTCTACATGGGCATTGCTGATAGGCTCAATGTCATACTGTTGTTTGTTTCTGATGTTATTGGCTATCGCTACTACACTTGGATGATCTTGAAAGTCCTCCGGTGAATCTAATTTGCTTTTATCACCCCCAATACCGTCAGCAATTGTGGCAAAGTAATCAGCGAACAGATCTGCGACCCTGCTTTGATCTTTTTCTACGACATCGCCGTCAGTTCTAAGATGAATCTCGATATCACCCTTGTGACCCTTTGTTGATAAGAATGGCCTAAATGTTTTAAAAAAGTCCCTTGGGTTTACCTTTAGATCATCCGCTTTCTTTCTCCAATGTTCTTTTATCGCCAAACGTCTTTGCCTAGTGGCCTCATTTCTGCATTTCTTTTTGTTTTCCCAGTTTTCTTGGGTAGGATGGTTTTTATATTTCACTGTAGCTCTTCTCTTGGCACGTATTGCTTGCTTCCAACCTGTGGTCATATACGGTATGTCTTTGTCGCGGACTCTCATCTTTTTCAAGGGAAGCTGACCATCAACCACATTTCGCAACAAAGTACTCCAATAATAAGCTTGATCATCAATTTCGTCGAAGATTTCACCTACGTGCCAGGGAGCCATTGATAAACTTTCTTTAAAAAGACATTCATCAAAGTTCTTATAGCTTCGGAATGTTATGACTTTCGGCCGATGAGATAACACTTTGTCTTTCAAGATTCCATAAATTAGGCAGTGATCACTTAACGACGGGTGATAAATTCCGCTATGCTTGAATAGATCGGGTCTATTGCTCAACAATACATCAATTAGAGTACTGGTCGTCTTATTCCCACTGGTGGCGATACGTGTAGGTTGCGTAATAAGACATTCAAATCCTTGTTCCACTTCAAGATTTAATAATAATTTACCTTCGCTTGTGTTAGGTTTCAGTCTATCCAGGTTTAAGTCACCCAAAAGTGTCACAAAATTACTTTTGAGATTAGCCCAGTTACAAATGTCACTAAGCTCGTTTTCCAGCTGTGTTTGATAGTCTCCTGAAAGAACTGCCGGTGGTCTGTAGATTCCAAGAATTACCATATTCCTGTTGTCAATCCTGATGTCGATGGCAATAGACTCTATTGTTTTATAACTCTTTTCTAACGCGAGTCTTCTTGCAAGTCACTTTGGAAGATATGTACACCATTACTCCTCCACCGCCCTTTTTCCTATCATTCCTATACATCCGAAAGCCAGGAATAGAAAATTGACGATCTGGATAACTCTTGTCGATTTTGGTTTCGCTAACAAATATTATGTGTGCATTGATCTTTTTGATAACGTTTTCCAGTTCCTCAAGTTTATTTTGAATACTGTTTATGTTGATATGACAGACCAAAACATCGTTCTTGAGATGGTTCCGTAGAGATTCTAGATGGACGTTGTCGGAGTTATGCTCTTCCAATCCACCTTCAGTAGAACATTCGGCCGTAAATTGAGTTGTTCCCCCTTGATAATCCTCGGCAATGATTTGTGTATTACCTTCATAAACTTCTTCGAAGAAGGAGTCCGTCAGTGGCGGAAGAGCGCAGGCAGGACAAGTCCAATCAATATCAGGCTGGTCTAAGTAGTGCTGGAAAATGTGCCGAGACATATTGAGGCATTTAGCGTGCGACCAGTTTCCACATGTAGCACACAAGATGGGACTCTGTAAAGTGCGGATCCGGACGGCGGATAAGGACGGCGGATGGCGGATGGCGGACGGCGGATGGCGGACGGCGGACGGCGGACGGCGGACAATAATAAAAAAATAAAAAAATAAAAATAAAATAAAACAAAATAGACGTATAAAATAAATAAACGAGATAAATGAATAAGACGGCGGACGGCGGACAATAATAAAAAAAAAATAAAATAATAGAAATAAAATAAAAAATAAAAATAAAATAAAATAAAATAGACGTATAAAATAAATAAACGAGATAAATGAATAAGAAAACATAAGAAAAGCGAGAAATAAAAAAAAAAAAAAGAGAAAATCATTATTAGTCGAGACATTCTCCAATCACTGTCGGAATCACTGTCGGAAATCTTCGGAGAGGAGTCAAACAGAGTGGCCAGACACGTGGCTGGCTCGGATTTCACTAGCAACTCGTGCGAAGAGAAGATCTGTTGTTTTGGTTTGCAGAATTTTGGTTTGTTGTTTTGGTTTTGCAAAATGAACAAGAGAAGCTACGCTGATGTAGTATCTGGAAGTGGTAAGTTCATCTTTGCGCAGTTGTCTGTTTTATTTGGTGTTTGGTGTTTGCCGCAATGCTTTATATCTCTTTCAGGGTCATCGGAATCAGAGTCAGAGTTATTGTGCAGGCAAGTAACCTTTTAACCCTTTTAACCTTTAAAACGCGGACTTTTAGTGTAGGAAATTTGGTTTTGTGGTACAAAGTGTGGTAGAAAATGTGGAGTGTGGAAAATGCGAAGTGTAGAAAATGCGAAGTGTGGTAACTGCAAACCTGATAAACAGCAGTGTCATAATATTTACAAATTGATCAGTCCGGCCGGGAACTGTCACAAATGGTATGCCGTTTTTCTGATTACAGCGCAAAAACAGTGCCGGATTCATAGTGGAAACAAGCGGACGAGAGCGCCATATGTACACTTCAGAAAATAATTATTTCTTGTAAAAGTACTGAACCATGCATATGTCAAACGACAGGACATAACGTCCTGCCTATTTTTAACTCATAAAAGGTGGGAGGCCTTGCCTGGCGGCCCTTTCTTTCTCCTGTCCCCTGCCCCCTGTACGAAACCTGGACAAGCAAACTACTCTTTTCGAAGTAATAAAATCACCAAATTTTATTTTTTGTTTGCAGCCAAATTCGTTGTATCGCGATGCGCGAAATACAAAGTTCGAAGGATTTGGGGTTTTTCTGTTCCGTCAATCATGCCAGTAGGGGGTGGAGCTATGTAATTCAAAATGCAACGCGCCTGCTTGAGATTTCTGCGAGACAAGAATACACTCTTTTTTTTATAAGAACGTCTAAGTTTGATGCCGAGGCTGAGCGTTCTTTTGGCGATTTGAGGCTGAAACGTTCTTAAAGATGTTCTTAAATTTACCTGGTATAGTATTTCAACCAATTAGTGCGGACGTGACCAGGCAAACTATGAAAGAGCATTTCTTGCTGAGATATGGTATCAAGTTGCTCGCACATACTGGTTTGACTTGACTACACTCCCGGGGGGGGGGGGGGGGTACTCGATATATCCTTGGTGCGGCCCGGTCCCTCACACCCTGACCCTGTTTAAGACAAAAATCGCTGATTTTCCTACCCTGTTTAAGACAGAATTCCGATTTTTGATACCCTGTTTAAGACATTTAACCCGAAACTATACCCTGTGTAAGACAATAATAAATATCGAAACTCTTTCTTATTTAATCCATTGGCAATCACAAAACTATTTACAGCTTGATTGACAGAGTCACGAGGAGCTCTTAACAGTTGATAAAATCGATACCGTGATTAACACAAAAAATGAAAAAATCGATACCCTGTTTAAGACAAAAAATGATAAAATCGATACCCTGTTTAAGACAAAAATCCCGAAAAACATACCCTGGCTGGCCGCACGTCCCCATTAAGCCCTTATAAGGGAGTCCCCCCCCCCCGGGACTACACTCCGCATTTTCTACCATGTTTTCTTTCACAAGTAAAAAGGTTTTTGAGTGTTAGTCAAACTGCTATTCATTTTATTAATCATTATTTCACAATTTACAGTGTTTTTGCCCCCCCTGACACGACCTCGTCACCAATATTCAAACGACACAAGAAAACCACAACTGGGAAGAGCTCAGGTAAATACCGGTTATTGCAAAACCTACTTTACTAGATTAGTTTAATTTAGTCTAATTTCATTAGACCTGGAGCTGCGTACTGTCCCAAAGTGTGCCAAACGAAGTTTCTTCTTTGCGTTTCTCCAGCCTTGCTTTATTCGCTCCCTCTTTCGTTTCTTTATTTATAGGGAGGTTGTGGCGAAAGGCGCTAAATAAGGAGATCAGTAAGGCTAAGGCTAAGAAAACATCGATAGCTGGGTAAGTGGAAATTGATTTATTTTAAACTTGAGTCAACGAAGGATTTCGGTTAAAGTCACATGTATAAATAGAATGCGAATATACCAGTGGGGGGCTCCCTTTTAAAAATGATTGGCTGCTCGTCATACCTTTTAGGCGGTCAACATTTGTACATCGGTACCGCTTAGGATGCTAAAATCTAAAATGACCACAGTTAGAATTATCACAGTACCTTTTAGGGTATCAAGCCACACTCATCAAACAAGATTCTGCTACCTTTTAGGGTGTTTTTTGAAAATTTCCGATGAGCACTCCGTGATTTTTATATGCGAGATGCCCCCCCCCCCCCCGGGATGAATGTGCCATAATGTCACCAATGTTCGTTCTTGTGATATTCAAAAACATAAAATATAGCCCGTACGCGATCGACAAGGTTTGTTTTATTTTTTTCAGATGTGATACGCAAGGAAATCGTGAAAGGGATGGACAAAGGTAGGCGGTTTTTCAGCATTACAAACAAAATTAATGTTTGTTCAATGCGACTTTGGCGCTCAAGTTCCGACTGATCTTGTTATATTTCTACCGCACAATTTAACTTTTCTCCTTTAGTTTGAACATTTGTTTTTAAACGCGTGCGTTGACGAAAATGTCTTGAATAAAAAATCGCGTACAAAAAAATTTAATTCTAATTGATTAAAAAAGATTGAGCATTTTATGTAACACAAGATGAAAAAGGTGTAATATGAATTTATACGACAACGAAGAAACGCGAAGGGCCTAATTATTAAACAGCTATCGCCGGCCATCGGACGTATTAGGGAAATGACTAAAGATAACCGAAGATTACCGAAGGTATCACATCTTCACGTTTATTTTGAACTTCATGCCTTGACTTATTACGCTTTCGTTGTTTCAATTTTTTTTTAATTAACGGAAGACATGGCACAGTAGACTGTCCGATAACTATTTCAAGTCCAGAAACCAGTCCACCCAAAAAAAAGGAAGAAGTACCCTGGTATGTAGATTATTTTAGATAGAAAGAAATCATTAGCAAAAACAATCACTTATCCCAAAGCACATGGTATTGAGATGTTCTTTTTCACTTGTACTTTTGCCATGCAATCCTCAGTACCCAATGAACTTTGGAGAAGATTTCATGGTAATACGTGAATCGTCAGGTCAATCCTAATTTTTCCATAAACAAAATGTGTTAAGTGTTACCCTATTATTGAAACGCTTAGACACCATTAATTGTTAATAGTTGGAATGGTCTGTGTGTTTTCACATGGTCTTCCACAGTCCGAATTGTTCCCCTGTTAAAAATGATGTGTCTTGCTTGGCACTTCTTAGCCTGAAACCTCGTGTATGCGCCTTCACATTCTTGTTGTTTTATTTTTAAATTTTCTCGTATTTTGACAAATTATACGCCCAAGTTAATGCTTTGTCATCGTCTTGTTATTCATTATTTAGGACACGCGTTAATGTCGATTCTGCTACCAGAAGACATCTTTTCGATGCGGATGATGATGAACCACTTGAGGTATAAAATTACATAATTCACATCCGTTTGATGGTATATTGATAACTAGAGCAACAACGAATTTATTTTCCTTATTAAATGAGAGTTGCTTTTCCCTGAATTCTCGTATTGCTTCTATGTACAATTTACTGAATGGGATCGTTACATATGAATCATATATACTTCACCAGGCTCTGTTCTCATAGCCTCTCTCAACCCAGGACTGTAAATTTGGGTACGGGCGAACGTTGACATTACCTGACTCTAATCTGATCTATAGGTCAAATTTCAAGGAAACCACGGTCAACTAATGGAAACTAATGACTCTGAGGATACTTACAGCAGGTTAGTACGTAATAGTATTAATACATGGCAATTACCTGTGAAAATGTTACAGTTAACTGAAAAAATGCTGTATACTGTTAGATGTAGAGTTCTTTCCGCCGGGTTTCGTCCACATGAAATACAAAAGCAAAACGTATGGTTCACATTCGTAAAGGTCAAGCAAATAAAATTGAGTGTCGCGTCGTTTACCTCTTTCTAAAGGTATGCTGGAGAATTCTACGATGGAGACAGACGAACACCGGTATTTAAATGGTGTTCTTCGCCATTAGCTTCAGAAGAGGCCGTCTTCCGCCTTCTACGCCCTTGCGATGAAAGCTTAGTTGCCACTGCCACTCCCAGGAACGTTGCCCACAACTGCGTATTCATGGTCGATTTAGATCGCTTGCCTCACCAAGAAGATGTGAAATGTGATAATCTAGGTTCTTGGCGAAACAATGGAACCAAGAATCGCGTGTACGAAATAAATGAGGATGGGTACCCTGAACTGGTTGACGAAGAAGAAGCAAGGGAAGCAACAGGCACATATACTCTCAAAAGAGTGTACTACAAAAACAAGGCAGCTCCCGACCTGAAGAAAAACATCATGACTTTGAAAGGTAATGTTAACTACTTTTCTACCAGCAAATAGTACATTTTACTAGTGTTTTAATGCAAATGCTGCGTTTTGATTGGCTGAGCTACTCGTGCAGCCGTTAGAATAGGAGGACGCGCGAGCGAGTGTATAGGTGTTCGAAATAAGTGAAGATTAAATGCTATTTGGGGAGAAATGGGGACAAATAATTGGAAATGGTTTTTTGATAATTTTGTGAGAATTTTTTAATAAATAACTGTATATTTAGCTCTCAATTTATATGCTCATGATCTAATTGTTAAATACAGGTTGCTTTCGACTTAGACAAAGAGAGTGGTGGCAGTGGTACTTTATTTACTCGTTGTTATTTTAGCCATAGTTTTCCTTGATTTTTACTTCCATTTCATCCTGTAGAATATCCCAAGCTGTGCTTAATTCAGTATCTCTTCGATGCGGTGGAGCATAAAATTGATGTACCATGCCATGGAAACGTGAAGAAAGGTGGAAATCCATACACGCGTACTAAGCCAAGTGTTATCGCGAACCTACGTTCCGCAGTAAAAGATCAGAAACCTAAAGCAGCATATCATCAGGTTGAGGAGATGGTCGGTGGTATCATGAACGTAGATTGCCTATCTGACCTGCCAAGGAACAGAGACCAAGCCAGTTATTTAAGGCGAGGCTCGTCAGAAAAAAAGGACCACGTTGACTCCTTAGTGATATTGCTGGAGCAGTGTAAAAGACAGCAGTTAGCAAACCCCAAAACCGCCTTTGTTCGTGAAGTTTCTTGCGCACCAGAGTTACGCTGCGTCATGTGTTACGACGACCAGCTTGCTGACATAGTGAGGTTTTGTACAAATCCTAGCAGCTTGGGGATCCTAGGCGCTGACCCAACGTTCAACCTTGGGAAGTTTAACGTGACTGTAACCACATATACCAACTTGTTAGTGGTTGATCGTAAAACGCGCAGGCATCCTGTGATGATTGGTCCCCTATTCATGCACCAAACAAAGACGTATGACGCCTATAACTACTTCTTTTCCAAACTGGTTAGCTTAAACAAAGATATTGGAAACGTACTGGCCTTCGGTACGGATGGTGAAGAGCCTCTTTTCAAAGCAATGGAACGCAACATGTACCACGGCATCCACTTAAGATGCTTTGGGCATTTCAGGGACAACTGTAAAGAACAGCTGCGCGCCCTCCCACGAGAAGTTCAAAAGGAGTTCCTGGATGACGTGTTTGGACGCAGGCTTGAAAATGGTAGCATGGAAGCTGGTAAGTTAACCCTCGAACGTACAAGGGGGAGGATGATTTCAAGACAATTTTGTTGTTAGTCCGTGCCGTCATTACTAGCTGTTCGTTTATCTGTGAGACACAATCGGTTTATATGGCAACAAGATATGACGTCATAAGCATAAGCAAGCCATATTTAAAAATGCATATTTTTAACCTTTTTTTTTCAGTGAGTTTTACAACTCTAGCCAAAGATATTTTCAATTTCCGATTTTTAGTAAAATCCAAGATAACGTCACGGACCCCCAGCAGCGCCATAACCCTTAATAATTTCCTTATCTTTTTAGGTAAAATATTTCCCAAATATAGTAACACTGCAAAAACCCAGGGGAGGGGTTGCAACCACCCCCCCTCTCCCCCTCTTTCCCTTTTCTCCTCCCCTTGTACGGTCCACGGTGGGGGTATAAGTTTGCGTGTACTCTTTCACTATATCAGATCCCCCTCCCTCTATGAGAAAGGGAAAGAAAGGGCCATGGGAACGAGGTTGCAGGAAAATCCTAAACTTTATTTCGTTTCTCACTGATAAAGGTCTTTTGGATTGCGAGACAGAAGCTGACTTTCAAGCTCAGTTGGTGTCACTAAAGGACGTGTGGGATGAGCGAGAAAAGGCCCATCTGCCTGCTGGAAAGCAACCTTCATTTCACAAATATATCTCGGAAAAGGTGACAGCAGTTCATGTACTTAGGAAATGTTTGAATTGCGGGAGTTTAATTTTGGTAATTTGGGTTTCTGGTAACAAATATATCAACTCGATTTATCAAATTTATTCAGAAACCGCAGAGACTCTTCCCTATTTGTTGTAATTGTAATGTTGGTAATGTTTTCAATTCAAATTTAAATTCAGCTTTTATGGCCGGAGTTTATTTTTACGATATCACATTTCGTGAAACGCTGGAAACCCCGCAAAATTCGCGAAAGTTAGATTGCGCGCAAATTTCATGCCACACGGTTTTCTGTGTGGAATATGGAGAATTTATGTCATCGCCATTTGTAATAACATGCGCGGTTCATATAGCAACGGTTTCATTCAATATTCTTATATTTATGCAAGACCTTCATTTTACTGGAGGTGCTATGTAAGTAACAGTTGGCCAATGACACAAATTGCAATTGAAATCGGACATCTGGCCTTTCATTTCTAAACCAGCCAGCTAGAGATCCCTTTGTTATTGCGTTTTCCGGAACTTGGAACTTTTTAACGTAATCACGAGCTTGACTTGTACTTTAAAAAAAGAAAAAACGTTTTGAAGTACGACAATCCTTGTTTTATGTATAGTTATAGAAAATGTAGAGAATTTACGCCTTATGCTATTAAATTAAAGGACAACATTGTCTCATTTTATTTCAGGAAAAAATGATCCAAGACAACATGTTGCGCCCCATTCGGTTGAATGCAGGCCTAGGAAATCCTCCAGAAGCATATTATAACAACATGCCAGAATCAGCAAATAAAATTATTAAAATGGGAGTAGACTTTCAAAAGAATGAAATGTCACAATTTAACGACAAGATGGAGAAAGTAATTCAGCAGCAGCGACGGGACTGTGAATCAGCCGTAATAAACAGAGGTCCATATGCTCTCACAGACGACTACCTTCACTTACAAATGTCTCCTGACAAGTGGTTTTCCCTGAATGCTCGTCAGCGTGAAAGGCATTTGAAAAAGTTCTGGGAAGAAGTACCTGGAAGAAATGTTGATGTGCAGGATGACAGTGGTAATGTAAACGATGACAAGGAAGAGAACACTTCCCTTACCAGCCCTCCAGAGCTGTCTGTAAGACCAGAGGAGTCAGGTGCAGCTGGTGTAGCTCTTCTTTCCCTAAAAGAGATGTACCGGCAAGCATCCATTCTTCTCCTCAAGAAAGATTCCATTGTGGAAATACCTTTTAAGCCCCATACGTTTATGGTTGAAAGCGACAAGGGAAGGCCACATTATGTTGTACTAGCAGAAAGTGGGAAGGTGACATGCGAGGACTGTCCTCGTTATAAGTCTACAAAAATATGTGCACATTCTTTAGCCGTGGCAGAGAAGTGCGGTAAATTACAGAATTATCTCACTTGGTTTAAGAGAAGCAGCCACACCTTAACTACAACGAGTTACGTCACCTGTGACAGCGCGCCAACAGTTGGCAAAAAATCCCAGAGACCTTCAACGTCGCGTAGGAAAGGTGGTAGAGGGCAAGCTGTCAACATTGTGCCTCGACCAAGTGCCAGTGAGCAAGCTCCATCACCCTCCGCAGCGCCGACGCCCTCTCCTGTACTACCTCCCACCGCAGTGCCACCAGCCTACAAAGCGCCTCCACCCTCTCCATCTGCAGCGCCACCACCCTTCGCAGCTCCGCCCTTCGCAGCTCCGCAACCAGTGGTTTCGCAACCGTCAGAGCTGCCCCTGACATTTCCTTTAAGTCCTTCAAATGCGCTTGGGCGGGTTCCATATCCATCCCCACTGCCAGGGCAGTTTATTGTTTATCCCTTAAAGTTCTGCCCACCTCAAGTGAGCATATGTTATGGGTGTTCTAACACCCTTAAACCGGGAGGGCAGATTCCGCTTCCTCCTCATGATCTAGTCGTAGCCTCCAACATGATGCGAAGCTTCCAGCACGGAGGGCAAATGAGGAGCAAGCAAAGCAATGTATATTTTCATTGTAGTGGTGCCTGTATTAGGGCTAAACAGCCATATTTCTCTCATTGTAGCATGCCATGGTTTATACGTTCTTCGCTAACCGATCAACAGCTTGACTTTCTCAGTAAAATGTTTCCAGTTTATGCCCTTCCGTGAATTGTTATGTATTGTACGTATATAGTGCATCACCATTGGCCCGGTTATTTTTCCGATTCTGAAAACGGACGGCTAAATATCTCAATATGTACGAGTAGCGATAGAAATCTGTTGAACATGGATACGTCTTAATAAAGTTTTGTTTGTTTGTTGGACGAAGGTTCTTCTCCTCTGTTGACTAAATATAGTACGCTGCAGCATATTAACATGCTACCAGAGTCTTCGCTTTGTACTTCTTTACCGCCACAGACAAACCTAACATTTTTTTGATTTTGTTTCGCTTGAGAAAAGAGCGATGAAATTGTTGGACTTAAATAAAAATAAAGCAATAGCTCTTGTGTACGTGGCCACTGGTTCCGTTTCGAGTCCTGGTTCCTTTCGTATCAGTGGACAAAAGAATTTTGACAGATAAAAGTGTAAATTAAAGTTACTAAAATTAGGCGAAACCTCGCGACATAGCCCCTTTAAGTCATTCCTCTAAAGAATAACTAAAATAAATAGATAGCTGAATTTAAATGGAATTTGAAGAGGTTTAAAGAAGGGATAGAAGAAAGAAAATGATTTTTGGAACACCAACAGTTGATACACACAAGAGCACTCCGGGTTGCTAGTGAATATTTCTTATTTCTCTAAAGTTTACAAAAATTTACATCTTTTTCTCATTATTCAGTCTTTTTTTTTCTCATTATTTATTATTTACGTCTATTTTATTTATTTTTATTTTTTAAAATTATTATTGTCCGCCGTCCGCCGTCCGCCGTCCGCCGTCCGCCGTCCGCATCCGCCGTCCGGATCCGCCGTCCGGATCCGCACTTTACAGAGTCCCACACAAGATGGCGTCTTGGTTATTTCTAACGGCCTTGTGACATTCACGGCATGGGTATTTTGACATCGACTTCTTCCCTTTCGGGCCAGGATTTGTGGCCACATCCCCGCACGAAAGCAAGTCCCTTTCCAGATTGAAGCTGCTAGTTCCTTTGGCCGTGTATAGAACCCTCCGTGAAGTAAATCGTTTGGCACGAGATTTGAATCTTCCATGGTTTGTCGAATTTGAGACGAATTCCGGTGCAACAAGCATCTTTGAGACGCTTGTGGCCTGGTAGGACTCTGGAAAGTCGTCACCTATCCTTTCACGAATTAAAACTGCTGTTATAAACAGGAATATTAGAATTTGTAGTGAGCTCGCCCAGTTCGGTCCGGCCGCCATGATGACCCACGTGTCCGAAATTTTATGTCAGGTTATTAATGATCATAACAATTTATTGTATCATGCATAATGCACCGCCAAAAAGGGGTTTCGTGCATGTTAATAATGGATCAAACAGTCACCAAGAACTAAAGGATTTCGTGTACATAACATGTACTACGATCCAAACTTTAAAGAATACTAAAGCCTGTCTCTATGGAGATACACCGCGGAACTCAATTTTGAGGGAGTTTTCTGCAGATCAGGGGCACCCAACGAGAATATAGTTCAAAACCACTTAAACATAGAATTGTTAAACGTATTTTAGTATTCAAACGGTAGATATAGGCATATTTTTATCCCCTAAAAATTTTTCATCTGCTCGGATTTCCTAGCTGAAAGTTAAGTGATCCGAAAATTATAGGGATCAAAACTTACCTTTTCGAAAATTTTAGCCAGAAAAAAGGCTCCCGAAAATTCTAGGTGACCTTTTTAGGGTAAAAATCCGTTAAAAATAGGCAATTATACCATTTTTTAGATGTCCGAAAATCCTAGGAGAGGCAGGCAAGCAAGAAATTTTACAACAAATGTTCCGAAAATTCTAGATCTCAAATCGTCTTCCGAACAGATATTTTTCCGAAAATTGTTGTTGGGTGCCCCTGGCAGATGGCCGATTTTATTGTCTTTGGGGTCACTTTGTTGTTAGCCTGCGGACAGCAGACGCATTTCCGGTCGTCGCTTCTCTCTATTTTTCGGAGGGAGAGAAGCGACGACCGGAAATGCGTCTGCTGTTCGCAGGCTACTTGTAGGTAGCCAAAATACAGGTTGCTGCAAGCAACCTCTTGGGGAGGGTGGGGTGGAGCCATGACAGACCTACTAGCCGTTGCTTCAATTCAACGGCCCATAAGTTCTCGATCGAAGCAGTCTTTAAAGCAAGCGAAGCGAGCTTTAATGGCCGGAGACCGAGCAAGCGACAAGGTCGCGAGGTCAGAATAAAAATCTCTAAATCAACCAAAAAATATATTAGGATTTTCAAGAGCCACTTGATAGAGAAAGTCTAAGAAAGACACTAAACTCTGGTCGTCTCGACAGTTTATTTTAGGTGGCTTTTTCGTCGCGTCTCATCTGAAACTGTTAGCAACCCTCAGATGCATGGACCCTGATGGGTCCCGTCGAATGTTATAGGACATGGAGACGTTTGTCTTAACTTAAAACAGAAATTTTCAGGAGACCCTTTTTAAGAGGGTCTTTAAAAAAGGGGATATTTTCATGATACGTGATTAGCTGTTTTTACTTTTCGTGAACTGTGAATTCAATAAATATACTTCGTGTTCCGTGACCAAAAGGAAGAGCGTGTCCTTTATAGAAAAACTGGAATTAATAATCGATATTCGTGATTTCATTACTTATTTTTTTCGTGACTTTTCAGTTTCGAGACCTTTCCGGAAGATGAGACTTTGAAAGTGTCAAAAGAGAATAATGAGGTTTGGAAGTTGCTATTTACATCTTTCTTTTTCTTTTCCTTTTCGCCACTTTCAAGCTGTTTTGCCAGACACCTTTCTTGCTCCTTTACTGTTTTGCGTTAGAGCAAGATGAAAAACCATACTTTCATGCTGATATCGTCACCCGATTCGGTTTGCAACTAGACTTGCTACAAGTCGACCTCTTTGCAAGATTTGAATACACAGCAAACAGAAAATGAAAATGATAGGCTAGTAAAAATATAAATGTCACTAATTAAGTTTATCACGTCTATTTTTATATACCACGACTCTAATGTTTTGCAGGAGCCCTGTGTTTTGTCAATAATGTGAGTCTCGCGTACTTTTCTGACAGAGCCACGGCTGCTACGGATTAGTTCTAAGATCTTCTAAGGGAACAAGAAGGTCGTCGTTAGTGGAGTGATCACGGGCCCGTTTCTCGAAAGTCCCGGTAACTTAAAGGGCCCGAAATCAAATATTCAAATCGAAATATAAAGAATAAGAACGCGGTTCCTGGCTAGCAAGTAGCAAACAACTCCATTTTGTTTCATTAACTGACAGTTTTATCACGTTAGAGGCAAAACTATTGAAACCTCAATCTTTAATGTAGACGGAGACAGCTTACCGGGCCCGTTAATTATCGGGACTTTCGAGAAACGGGCTCCAGCTTTGTTAAAATGAGAAGAGGACAGCGCTTTTAAACTGAGTCCAGTCTGCAGGCCTGTCTTTGATAGCGACAGAATGATAATTCGTTGGCATAGACACACCAAAATATTGTCAAAACCCGTTAAAAAGGACACTGAGGGGGCCATAGTAAGTGTCCGTATTATCGGGGTGCTTGTATTAAGCGGGTTGAATTGAGAGAAAATGTAAGGGCAACCTCGTTCCAAGGGTTCTCTCCTCTCCGTCCCCACGGAGCGAGCGAGAGAGAACGAGTAGGAGAGAGAACCTGGGATCGAGGTTGATTTAAGGGCTTTTCTCCCCAAGGACAAAGTAAACTGTCTGTAATAATGAGGTGTTCGTTTTAGGTGGGTGTCTGTAAAGGGGGCAGGTGGCGGAGTTTGACAGTACAGCTTACATCCCTCTTGTTGTATGCGTAATGAAAATAGGACACACAGGCTGCCCATATCCTGGAGTACACCACAAGCCAACCTTCC
>OZ037777.1:41759755-41807255 GCA_964035525.1 Porites cylindrica | reverse complement strand
TACCCATGGTGCTCCGCTGCGCGCGCGCGGGAGCTCCGCTATTAAGACTGAAGGTTGCTGCGAAAACAGTGGGTCTGCATGTCAACTACAAGAAAACGGAATACATGCTGTACAATCAACCTGTAGAAGATCTTGTCACACTGGGAGGGAACAAATTGAAGCAAGTAGATAACTTCAAATACCTTGGTTGGTGGATGCAATCCAGTGAAAAGGACATGAATATAAGAACTGGACAAGCTTGGAGTGCACTCAACAAAATGATGAAAGTGTGGAAATCAAACCTAAAAAATCATCTCAAAATAGGTTTCTTTCGGGCCACAGTTGAAAGTGTACAGCTTTATGGTGCTGAATGCTGGACGGATGACTGGAAAGATGAGGAATAGACTAGATGGTACGTACACAAGAATGCTCAGAGCAGTTCTTGGAGTTTCCTGGGAGGAGCATAAAACCAACAAAGAACTGTACGGCAACCTTCCTAAGATTACAGATACACTGATGATCAGGAGGCTGCGGTTTATAGACACTGTTGGAGAAAAAAGGATGAGGTGACAAGTGATCTACTACTCTGGGAACCAAAGCACGGCGCAAGAAAGAGAGGAAGACCAGCATTAACATACGTAGACCAGCTGCAAAATGATACTGGTTTGAGCATTGTTGAACTGAAGAACATCATGGAAAACCGGAAGGAATGGATGAAGCTAGTTGATGGAGTTCGAGTTCGCTCAAAATAAGCACGCGAGCAAGCAATAAACTGTTTTGTTCATTTGGCCGCCAGCATTTCTTATTTTCTCACCGCCGCTACAAATTTTTCATGTTGGTTGTCCTTCCTCTCCTTTGTTCTTTATCACTCGCTGTAGCTCTCTGTCGCTCTTTTTCTGGTTGAGCTTCGCTGGCCTGTCACCTACTTTCTCTTTTTCTCTGTTTTCCTCTTTCTCTATATTCCAAACTTGTGGACGTGACAATTAATCTAAGCTTAATACTTTAGAAAACATGGATGCAGAAACCATTTCCGCTTATAGATAGATAGATAGATAGAAACTTTATTAAAGTGTCAAAAGCCGTCTAGCCAGGGAAAAAAGAATCCCTTACTAATTTGGGTTTGAGTTTTCGCCTTTATTAACCCTTTAGTTGTCTCTGCTTCACAAGACACGGGTGGCTAGGCGATAACCGCCAGACAAACTCAAGTTTTATTGGGGGTTGGCATAACTGTTGATTGAGTTATTTTACATTGGTATGCCTATGGCGCGGACGGACGGTCGGGCGTACGGTCACGTGATTACCAAAATTTATCAGATGGGCAGATTACCACATTTTCTTAGGTGTGGGGCTACGCTCGCGCGCGCTTCGCGCGTACGTAGAGCTTCGCTAATAAATTCACAACACTCAACACCCCGTGGTAAAGTCAGTACCTTACAAATGCGCAAAGACATATCACATGGGCATTCCCCACTTTGGATACGGAAAGGAAACTGAGCCTTAACTAACTCTTGCAAAGACTTGTGGGACTGTTACTTAGGGACTTTAAGATCCAACGACGCGACGGCAACGAGAACGTCGCTTAATTAAAAAGTGAGTTTGCGTTCTTTCAGACTTTATCTCAGTTCTTCCTACCCACTTACTTTGTCAAATTTAGCCGAACCCTGCTAGAATTGAATTCCTAGGGACCATATCCAAGTACAGACAGAGAAATAAAATTTCGTCGTTGCTTGTTTATGTCCACCATAAAACGCGAAATTAGGCATTTTCACGTCGTAGTCGTGCAAAAACGGGCAAAGAAATGTACAAAAAAGCTTGATGCACGTGCAAAGTTGTGGTTTTGCTTATAAAACCTATTGTTTGTTTGTTTTTTTTTTTTTTTTTGACGTTCTTGTTTACCGTCTGCGTCGTTGGATCTTAAAGTCCCTAATAGCTGTAGGGCGCGTCCCCAGGAGCGATCCCAGGAACAACTGCGGGACATTTTTTCGGCTCCGGTTCTCCTCTCGTTTCTAAAGTGGCGGATTGGCTGCCAAGGACAGCTGTTTTTGATGGTTCTCTTATAAAACGCACTGGTCATACCGCGTTCATTTTAGACTGTAATCATTCCTTTAAGAGGCTTAATTAAATGGTAAATGCTTTATGTATAGTTGAAGTAGACTTAGATATGCTAGCTAGTTTGCAGGCACTCCACACAAATCATTTGAATTAAGTAACACGAAAATGTAATATAAAAGGATTCAAACCCCCCAACTGTTAGGAGGCAACCAGCAAACTATACACAAACATCATGACCAGATTTGAACTCGGGACGACCGAGGTGCAAATCGAGCTAGTGGTCAGAGCCGGACTGGAAACCAGGACTGCTGGATTGCAAGTCACGATATATTATAGCTGTATCATAACATATAAAATCCTGTATTTCAATTACCTATACTAGATTTTTTTCGACGGACCATCACAGTTGAAGAAGCCGGGGTTATCAGAGAGGTCTGGTTCGCAGACCCTCACATCTTAAGAGTAGGATCGAACAATGTGCCGGAGAAATCTCTGATTTCAAATGTTTATTGTTAAATGTGTATTTCTCCATTCTCCTTCCTCCTTGTTCTGACAACAAAACAACAAGTGTCGTTATTTTCAAATCACTTATCGGTATATTTATATAGTTGGAATGCATACTCTTCCAATGACGCAATCTGTTTCGTTGTTATAACATCATAGCTTATATCGCTGCAGTGGACAGATGGATGGGAGTCCTCCTTCCAAAAATAAAGCCTTTGATCTATTCTAATGGTGGACCCGTTATTACGGTTCAGGTGAGATCAACAACTGGATACATTATGATCTAAAAGTTACCTAACTGCCTAAGGATTCCTACTACTGTATTATCCTGGGTAGCAGGCGCTTTAAAGAAAATGTTGACGCAAGAAAGAACGGGGCGCACTAGGTGGGCACGCGACGGGGACACGCGCATGGAAACAATATATCTTCGTCGCGTGCCCTGTCTTTTCTCGCACCCATATTTCTTCCAAGCGCCTGTTACGCAAGTTACTATACTGTCGGAGTTGTCATCAATTACTTCATTGCGTTAGTTTCCGTGATTGTTTTGTCATTGCTTTCAGAGGAAAGAATTAGGGAAAGCTAACGCCAGAAACAGCCACGGTATGATCCTGGCCTTGGCTGTAAAAAAAAGCCAAAGACAATCCCGACCAGGACAGGAGAGCAACACAATGCCTCTGCCTGGATGGGATATCAGTGATATACAATACTAGACGCGAAAGCAGCTCTGAAGTTTAAGAACACAAAGCAGAGCAGGCAGACTTAGTAGCAGTAACATAGATTAGCATCCTGTCCGGAGGGGAGAAGTAAAACTCCTAGTTTCTTTAAAGTCTGGCATAAACTAGCTCAAGTCTGATAGTCTCCTATGGAGCCTGTGTGAAAGAGTTCCGTGACGACACAAAGAACGGCTCGTAATTATAAGAGACTAAACGCAAAAGGCAGAATAGCAAAATCTGTGGCAACCAAATTCTTCATTGAATTTGACTTTAAATATCGTGCTTATATCAGTTACCAATCCTTGATACAGTAGCTTGATTGTGGAGAGACTGAAAGACGAGCACAGCTTTCTTGAAAACGATAACACTCTGAGGTCTGACGTCAGAATGACGGAGATGGTCTTTTCCTCTTATGAGAAAATTTCTTATTTGGCTCTCGTCTTTAGGTAGAAAATGAATATGGATCCATGGAGCAGTGTGATCATCAGTACATGGCTCACTTGAAAGATCTCTTTGTAAAATATCTTGGCAACGATGTCGTTCTCTTTACAAACAATGGTTGTACTGAAAGAATGTTTGAGTGCGGAACCCTGCAGGGGATGTTATCAACGGTGGACGCCGGCGGTGGTAAAATATGCATAAAACGTACTTCCAAACAAAGTACCGTAAAATTCCGAAAATAAGCCCCTCCATGTATAAGCCCCTCCAAATATAAGCCCCGCAAACTCATAACGCAAAAACCCCTCCGTTAAATCGCCCCTCCAAATATAAGCCCCCGGGGGGCTTGTACTCGGAAATTGCCCTCAAATACAAAGTAAAACAAAGAAAAAACGGTAAATTTCCTTCCATTTATAAGGCTAGCCCAATCGATTTTGAAACGCAAATTTCCCTCCGTAGATAAGCCCCTCCGAATATAAGCCCCTCCAAAACTAAGCCCCTCAAAAAGGGCCTTTGAAAAATATAAGCCCCGGGGCTTATTTTCGGAATTTTACGGTATTTTTTTCCTTCCGCAGTGATACAGCTAGTTCGTACTTAACCTCTTCCGGTCCTGCACAGTCTGTGGAGACGCGGTAGCCGTGCCTGTAACGCCTTTAACTTCGCATATGTAGGTCTATGTTCACGCCTACCTTTGAGTCGATTCCTTGGACAAGAAACTTTCCTGTAGTTTGCCACGTGTATAAATGGATACCGACAACAAACTGTTGGGGGTACCGTATTTATTCGATTAAATGCCGCAGGGCTTATTAAATTTTTAGCGTTTCCAATGCGGCGTTTATTTCGAAATCACTTTTTTTTTTAATTACTGACAACGGTTATTGTAAGTCGGTTGTAAATATAATGTAATATTTAAAGGTTCGAGTTTCTCTTTTATTTTCCTGAGATAGAATAGTAAATGTCTGAATGGCATAAATTACCAGTTTACCCGTTTTCCTCGAGTAAACGCGCATTCCTCTGATTAGGTGCAGCGTTTATTCGCGGGCAGCATGTATTGGTAATTTTGCTTCCATCTGCGGCGTTTGTTCGAGGGCGGCGTTTAATCGAATAAATACGGTAACCCTACGATGGACTACCATCCCATCAAAAGAGGAGATAGGAATACTCCTTAATAGGGAGCGAAAACTATCTTTCAGTAACTTCGCGGTTTTTGAAACTTCAGCGCGATTATCCCAACTCGCTCACTTTCTCAAACCACTAAACTACAGGAGACTCATGGGAAGTGAGGCTACAATTATTTCTCAAGTCCAAATGGGCTCTGAGTCCCTAATAACTCTATCTAATAACTCAGAGGCCATGAGGGCAAGAGGAATAATTGTTTTAGTAAAATCCAACTAGTTGGTCAAAAATAGACTTTAATCCTTTTTTGCCGCCAAAAAGCCGGTGCTTTTCGCTACTAGTGGGCTATAACAACTAGCCTAGTAGTAGCTTAATCAATCAGAACGCAGCATTGATAATAGACCACTAGTTGGATTTTACTAATAAAATATATTCCTGTGACAAACATTCTGCATAATGCTAGACCTGGAATGTCGATTGACATGTGCTTATGCATAAAGATAGAAATGTGATGGTTAATTTTTAGCCTGGTGAATATATGAGAAAGATGTTTTTCTTCAGTCAGAGACACCTAAGGCGGTTCGCTAGAAAAAAAAATTCCGAGTTCTTACAAAATCGAGGATATCGTCTGATACTGGAAAACTTCCTACAATCATTGAAGGGTCACTCACTTAATTAGCAATTAATGAATGAGGCTGAGCAGGATATGAAGAATTATGCTGATCGAGGAGGGCGTAATCCACCGAGGCTGATTGTCGAGGTGGATAACACCCTCCGAGATCTGCAAAATTCTTTATATCCTACCAAAGCCGAATTCATTAATTGCTTTATTATTCATTCAAAATAATTCCTGGTTTGAAAACAAGCTAAAATATGCTTACCTTCGTCGAAGTTAGGTTCACCTCGACAGTGCATGTTTAGAAGATAAAGGCTGTTCAGGTCTGCAAATATACTCCAAATAGCAGACGTTGTCTGTCGAGTTGTCTTCTCGCTATGTTTTTAGACAATAGTTCGTCGTTAAACGAGTAAAATTTTCCGCCGACTGTTTAGCCATTTTTCTTTTCACAACCACAACAACTCAACCTCGTGCTCAAGTCTTCAAGGTTAACGGTTCATTAACCTGCAACAGTGCCGCACTTTTGACGTCATCGGTTGATTAATTGCAAAATTCTTCCAAATTTGGTCAACAGTAGCTAGTTATGGTCAATTATGCGCGAGCTTTTAGCCAATCAGAAACTGAGAAATATTTTGAATGAATAATCATTAACAATTAATGAATGAGGCTGAGTATCTTATGAAAAAGTATGGAGATCTCGGAGGGTGTTATCCGTCGAGGTCGTAGGCGGAGGCGGATAACACCTTCCAAGATCTCCATAATTCTTCATATGATACGAAAGCCGAACTCGATAATTGTTTTATTATTCATTCAAAATAATTCCTAGTTTAAAAACATAGCTTAAACATGTTTACCTCCATCTATGTTAAGTTCATCTTCGATAGTTCACGATTAGGGTTGTTCAGCCCCGCAAATATTCTCCAAATAGCAGATGTCGTCCCTCGAATTGTCTTCTTGCTGTTCTTGCCATGTTTTTAGCTATTAACTCGCCTAGTTCTTACTCTTGAAACGAGTGAAATGTCCGCCATTTTTGTTTTCACAACCAAAACAACTCAACCTCGTCCCCAGGTCTTCTCGGTTAACGGCGCATTAACCTGCAATGAAGCTGCACTTTTGACGTCATCGGTTGATCAATCTCAAAATTCTTCCAAATTTGGTCATCAGTAGCTGGTTATGGTGAATTATGCGGGTGCTTTTAGCCAATCAGAATCGGGGAAATATTTTGAATGAATAATACTGATCTGTTTATGTCCTCGCTTGAGTGCATAGCTTTAGAAGTATAAATCTTCCCTTACTATGCACTAGTTAAAAAATATAACAGGATAGCTACAGGATGATGGTAAACTCTGAAACTGTCTAAATATTTATTATTATTATTATTATTTTCATTATTATGTGGCAGTTTTATTTTCTTTCTTCACTTATTACATATAGGATTGTTTTTGATGTCTAATGAAGGAATTGTAGATGGTGTTTTGATGAATTAATTAGATCTTTTGTAATAGCAGGTTGATTGTAAATAAGATTTTAATTGAGGTTTTGTAATAAAGATTTTTTTTTTTTTTACGTGGCAGTATAACACTTTGGAATACTGTCCACATTACGAGTAGTATAGGACGCATAACGTAACCTAAACCACTTGAGAAGCTATAGTTAGAAGTAAAAAAAGGTCGGTACGAAACCTAATACGATCCTAATATACATACTGATATGAATCTCTCTACTTAAAAAGCCAATTTAGAATATTATTAAATTCTTATACTCTGTAAAACCTACGCAAAGACATGATAATATAATTATCTCTACTAGAAGCCTATTTAGAAAATTATTATTATTATTATTATTATTATTATTATTATTATTATATTATCATCATTATTATTATTTATTTATTCATTTATCTATTTTTTTAGGAGAGAAGAATGTGGAGAAATGCTTTGAAACCCAGCGTTCGTTTAAACTTATGGGCCCCCTGGTTGACACTGAATTTTACCCAGGGTGGATTGACAATTGGGGTGTGAAATTCCAGCACCGAGACGCTGAGGTTATCGCCAACGATTTCGATACTTTGCTGAGCGCCAACTACTCTGTAAACGTGTACGTGTTTCATGGCGGGACGAATTTTGGATTCATGAATGGTAATCTGTTCAAATCCTGATCAAACCCACCTATAAGCACCATAAACAATGGTATTCTTTACACTAGAACCTAAATAAGCTAAGAAATATTTCGAGACAAGTAAATTTGAAATTCTTCGAGTAAAATTAAGCTTCACTTAGAACTTAAAGCTTTTTTCCCACGCAACATAATTAAGATTGATCGACATGATGTGCCTTTCTCAAAGCTCAAGAAACCGGAAGTTGCTAAGTCAGTTGTAAGGATGGTTTTCAAGTCACTTGAAACTTGCTTGAATCGTTTCAACTTTCCGACTTTAATGAGATGCAAAGTAAAATAACTTGAGATTCCACTTAAACCTTCACTCACATATCTTTGGTTAAGTAATAACTTAGTCTTACTTAACGACCTAGTGTAAAGACAACTAGTGACTAGTGTGTTTTTTGATGGCTTTAATATCTAAACACTACGAAACCTCGCCTTGGGAAAATTGAGCTGGCCTCTGAATAACCTGTGTAAGGTGAAGTTCATTCTAGGTTTTGTCAAGTCGGCAGTAACAAAATTTTGCTATGACAGTGTCAATTCTAGAGCTTCGGTTGTAGTTGCAACCTTTTGGCACATCATATAAAATAGGCTTGTAAAATGGAAAGGTTGACAAAATTTTTCCATGACAAAAAAAAAAAATTTAAAGGTTTTCCATTTACACGACCAAAGAAATCTAGCCAATTGAGGGTCATCAAATGAGGCCAGAGGGTTGAAGCAACTCATTTATAGAGCCGACACTAATCACTGAAGAGTGCACTTTGTTTCAGATTTACTTTTGATTGGTGGAAAAAAAAAATGGCAGGATAGCCTGCTTTAGCCAGTCATCACAAGGCTCAGTACCAAAAATCAAGTCACGAGTACATCTCTATTGGCTAGATATCTTTCGTCCTGGAAATGTGAAATCTTATTCAAATGTATAATCGTGATGATTTCATCGCAGAAACTGTCTTTATCAGGTGCTAATTTCTACCACGGCTATAAGCCTCAGATAACCAGCTACGACTATGACGCCCCCATTAGTGAATCAGGAGAGCTTACAAAGAAGTACTTTGCTATGAGGGAAGTGATTTTAAAACATCGGGGTCTACCACCTCTACCTGTTCCTGTATCCATACCGAAACAAAGCTATGGAAACATCTACATGACCAAGGTAAACACTTAAACCTTTACTTCAAATGGCACGAAACAGATTGTGTAGTTTGAAAAACAAATGGTGCAAAGTGAAAGTTGTACCGATGAGGATTGGGTTGAAGGGTCACTCACACATTAGTAAATTCTAAATTCTTCGAGGCAAAGAAACTCGTCTTCTGTTCACTCTGTTATCAGGGACAAAAGAAAAAAGGACTGAAATAGAATAATTAATTCCACATACCGTAAACCTCCGCCTGTAAGCCTAGGGCTTACAGAACTTCGTCAGGAAGCTATATAGCAGTGACGATCAAAATACTTTTTGAATTTACTTGCTTTTTAAGCTTCAAAACGTTGTACAATATTGAACTCATTTCAGTACAAGGTATAGGGAGTCCTTCATCCGGGGACTTAAAACTTGATAATTTTTTTTGTTTAGAAGACAAGAGACAAGACAATGCTTTATTTGGAGTCTTATACAGTCCTATATGCATCGACTTTATCCAAATAATTTAAAATCATAACACAAATTTCACACTAGTGGAATAATCAATATTAACCTAAAGAACTAATGATCTTCTTTTCTCATAGCAGTTAGAGATATACAGGTAGATGGGCCTATAACTGGGGGTGGCTCATGATTTGGGAGGGTTATAAGGGGAAGATTACGGTATCATGAGTAAACCGTATTTTTTCCGTATTTTGAACGTATTCGTCTCTTTGGGCTTATTTTCTGGTAATAAGTCCAACTCATATTTTCTCAGGTGGCCTACTTATTAGATGTTGTCCACAGTCTTTCTCCTTTTGGACCAATCAAAACCGTTCTTCCTAAGACCATGGAAAGTGTTGGACAAAACTACGGCTTCCTCCTTTACCGCACCCAGATTCCTCAAAAGTTTGCAAATACAAATGTGGAACTAGAAATTCTAGGACTACGAGATCGCGGAATTATTCTGGTTGGCCAGGTAAGAGAGCTATTTTTGTTCACGATTTGTGAGAACTTGAAAGAGCTCCCACATCACCCACATATAACGGGTAGGAGAGAACCCTGGGAACGAGGTTGCTCTTAGAATATCCTCTTTACCTATCTTTGTCATTCTTTGCTTTGAAGTACGTTAGCAAGGGAAACCAAAAACATTTTTTGAATAAATGGGATAACAATGATCGGGAACCTCCCTATTCATCCTTCGAAAAAGGTCATTAAAGGAGACGTGCAAGTTTGCAGAGGATTTCATTTATTTCTTTTAATGCTTTTGCCTTTACACATAGGAACGCAAAGCTACTTTAAGTCGTGCAAGCTTCAATAAAACGTCCCTCAACCTAGCAGACAATCTAACACTGAACATCCTGGTAGAGAATCAAGGACATATCACAGGAGGCTCAGACATGCAGGATCCGAAAGGAATCTTTGGAAATGTGACAATAAACAAGGAAATTCTCGTCGACTGGGAAATGTACACAATGGACCTGCAAAGTTCTCAAGGGTGGAGTGAGGCTTTTAAGAACGATAACACAGGGACACCAAGCAACCTTTTGTCCAACGTACCCACGTTTTATCATGGCTTTTTCAACATATCCTCCGATGGTAACCCAGGAGACACTTTTCTGAAGTTTCAAAATTGGCATAAGGTAATATACGCTGGTATGCTTCTCTATTATATTTTCTTCTATGCGCTCAAGCAGAGGAGACTTGTTTCCATAGTGATCGACTAATGACGTTAACTTGAAGGCGCGCATCCACATTGGTTTCCACCTTTTTACGGAAATCGTAGTAAATATATTTTAATAAAAAACTTTTCAAGTTGAAATCAGGAATATAGTCTGGACTCGCTTTGTTCCGTATCCACTACAACATGCAAATTGATCACCTTGATGAAATAATCCGCCGATTTGCAGAGCTTCATCTGAGGAGAACGGAACTGGCCAATATCCTGTGTGAATGACTCACAAAATACAGGGAAGGAGACTTTAGGGAGTTAAAATCCCAAAAAAACTTAGAGAGCATGCCCCCGGACCCCCTCAGAAGCTTGCAGCTTCGGCGCTCGTTTGGAAAATCGGTCAGTATTTATCCTAGATCCGCGCCTAACTTGATAGCCTCAATTGATATGATTGGCTGCCATTTTTTGTTGCCCCACTTAGGTGACTACACCATGTGACAATACTCAATACTCAGTATTTTATTAAGAATTAGACGTTTTCATGACTGATATCGACACAGATAACAGCTGCATAGGAGACTAGGTCTATTTAATATCCCAGCGAACCACAATTGCCCAGGCCAACATTGTAAGCCGGGTCACTTCCGATATTTTGTCATTTTAGGGTCAGCTGTATGTCAATGGCTTTAATCTGGGTCGTTACTGGCCCGTGAAGGGTCCTCAACAGACTCTTTACGTCCCTGGCTCACTGTTGTCTGCTGGAAAGCCAAATGAAGTGATTCTCTTGGAGCTGGATAGTGCACCCTGTACGGTCCCTGAGAGCTGTTTTGTGCAAAGCGTCTCGACGCCCATTCTGGACGGACCCTTGGATGGGAGCCCTCCTAAGCAGGCGTGAATTTGACGTCGATTTTTCCACTGCAAATTGAAACCCATCATAATAATATTATTAATAATAATAACAATAATTATTATTATAAGAAGAGGAAGAAGGATAATAATAATTGCGATGATGATGATGATGATAGTGATGATGACGATCATGATGATGATACCTTAATTATAGTCTCAATTTAGGGCGCAAGTGGTTTGCTAATCGGAGATTCGTCACGGAAATTTAATAATTCTATTTGATTTTTTATATTTGGTTAATGTCATTTACCTTTTAGATCCGTTTTTGTTGTTCTCCTTGTATCACATACATCTCGAATAAATAGCGGTTTGCTCTCTAAGACAGGAGACCAGGTTGCAGAGAATTTCTAACGTCTATTCTTCTTCTGTAAAATTTGCCGCCTGAAATTGCGGCTTTTTAAGTAGGGGTAAAAAAGTTACACTTTTCACTTTGCAAGACAGCATGTACTTTGGCCCCAGTAGAGGGAAATAATCGGCGGCGACTGTAGAAGCTAACAGCGTCAACTCGAGTGAGTATAATGGCTCAGCCAATCTCTCCCAGGCCGGTGGGGCCTAGTGTTCATACAACAATCCCGCGGTAAGGTGTTAAAAAACGCCGCAGATTTCCCCCCTCCCCCAACCCACGGACAACCCCGGATATTTTCTGACTTTTCTTGAACGACGCTAAATCCATGTAATATCTGTTTGCCTTAAAACAGAGCTTGTGCTTAAAAGGGACTAACTGAAATAAAGAAAACAAAAAACAACAAGGATTTGAGAGCTTCACCGGAAATACAGAAAGGGAAGTTGTGTGACGGTTTGTGTTTGTTTGTTTGTACGTGTAGCGAACTCTTTGCGGTGGTAATCCTAGCTGTGCAGCGCTGAATTTTGCGCCCCACCCATTCACTACGTTCTGATCTATTAAGATCGTTTCAAATTGTGTAGTTTGTGATTCCTGTGTCCTAAACAATTATGACCTTGCTGAAATTTCTTAGTTTGATGGTCACCCTAAGCGTTGTAGCATTCTCAAGCGCGGAGGAATCCTGTTTGAAGCTCAATACATGTGTGTGTATGTTCAGTAATAAGTCAATAGTTGACTTATGGCCGGTGGACGGATCTTCCAAACCGAGGTAAAAACTTTTCATATTTATATCCTGAATTGTTAAAAAAAACATCTTGATTTGATTGCATTTGCCTTGCTCTGTATTTTGGGGAGAAAGAAGCGCAGAGAATCTCATTTCCATCCAAGTACTTCTAGATGCGCAAAGAATGCTTTATAATAAAGATGTTAGCTTACTGATCCTTACTTTATTGTCTATACTAGACATACTTGATATACTGGATATACTCATACCGCAGGCAAACTAATTAGCCAAAAGACATAAAAAGTCGTTTTCTTTATCATCCTTCAGGGGAAAATTATGATAATAATGCCAATGTAATGTGTTGTTCTCCGAGGGGGTCAAAGGGGTTTTTGCGTAAAAAACGAAATTAAAATTCGTGACCTGTGAATGGTTTGTTTGTCGTGATACGTGAACTTTTAAATCTTCTATCCGATGTTCGTGATTTCCAACTAATTTTTGCGTGAAAATGGATGGTAAGTTGAAACTGAAGAAACATTTTACTGAAGAGAGTGGACCTTCGAATGAACTTGTCTAATTAATAGTCTTAAAGGACTTAAAGTCGTTCCCTCATATGTCCTAAATGACCTTAAGGGCCTTTATCGGCTCTTGTTTCACCCACGGAGTCCAGAGCTTGGAAAGAATTTCCGTAATGTCAGTATTTGTCAATCGATCATAATTCAGCTCTTATTTTTGTGGAGCTAACACGCGTGAGGTTTTCGTGTGGTCATCTTGGGTGCAGTGGCCGACAGTGACAATGAGCAAGTTTTTAAATTGGAGGGAGTACATAGCAGAGCTTCCGCGCACGCGCTAGCCCCCGGGCCCATACCTAAGAGAAAATGGGAACCCATCGATACCAGAAAATTTGGTTATGACGTCACCGTACGCCCGTTCGTTCGAACGAACTTTGGGGGAGGGGGAAGGGAGTCAGGGCAGGGTTATACGTCTGCTAGTGCTAGATTTTTTCAGCAGGAAACGCTTTTGGGTAACCCGCGTTCTGTTTAGCGGGAAATGGCGCGGCTATCGTCGCTCTAGAAAAAGGTTTTTCTTTTTATGAAATAGTTTACAGCTGTATTTTAATGTCTAAATTGACGTGGATAACAGGGAAAGAGCTACAGCGAGAGATAAAAAAAGGAGACCAATTTCGTTGAAAGAAAAACATGAAAATTTTATAGCGGCGGTGAGAATGCTAGCGGCCACTAAGGTGAAAATGAAAGAAATGTACATAAAAAGTGTGCTGCACGTGCAAAGTCGTTTTTTTGCTAATTAGTCCACTGATTTATTTTGGCTGTTTTCGTTGCCGTCGCCGCTTTATAGCATTACACGATTTTATATTTTGTTTGAGTAAATTATAGATATTAATCGGAGCTTCGTTTTCAGTCCTGCCTAAATCTATATATTAAATTATGTAGATCCCATGGGTTTTCTTGGAGGTAAAGAACGAATTCGAATACCTACAGTAAGCATTCATTCCTTGAAGCTCTTAAGCGGCTCATCATTGAGTACACTGGTTTGAAAGCTGAGTCCGAGTGTTTGCGCTTTCTCAATTCAGCGGACCCGACTATCTCAGCGCCTGGAACAGGCTAGTTCTAAAATGGTCTAGGATCCCCGGCTGAAATAAAACTCTGGTAGAAAAGTCCGCAGCAACAACAACAATGCAACAACAACAATGATCAATATGAAATGAATTTTCGACGAGCAGTTACACTTCGTCAAAGTCAAAGTTCTTCTAAGTTTCCCTTTAATGGATAGCAAATAAATAAGGCAATGGAATTAAGGTTAAATGGTATTACTTTTTTCATAGTACTATCCGTCAGCATTCGTCATCATCAGTTTACAGGTACCCTCACCTACATTGTATGTTCACCTGACTTCTGTTACTTCTCCTTCTCTGCAATGGCTGTGCGGCGGGAGGCTGAAAATTATAAGAAAAACATCAACGCTACTATTAACTCTGGGGCAGCGGCATTCTGAACAGGTCTAGCCATCCGCTGTCCTGTTATTTCGGAAATTTCCTTGAAACGTGAACACGGAATTTTTATCTCAGTGATGCATTATTTTCACTTTTTAAAGTCCGTGATACGTGCGTAAGACCCTCCCCTTTTTCCTCCTCTTCTCCGTTTCACGCAGTTTGCTCTCCCTGCATTACAACCGGTCGACGATGATCATAAAATCAGTTCTAATGTTTTCTTTTAAGCTTATGTTATTTAACAATGATCAATACAAACCTCGATTGAGAATGTTTCAGCAATGTACCAAAGTGGTATCTTTTCATTTTAGTTTTACTCAAATACCGGGAGCTGAGGGACGCGTCTTTGAGTGGAACCCCTGCACACCTTTCAGTACTGGTGTATCTGGTTGTAACAATGTAACGGTAAGTTAGTGACATGAAAAATGCCGTCTTAACTCTAGGAGCGTGGCAGATACAAAACATACATGAAGGACCTGTTAGTCAACAACACAGTGAATTTAAGAAAGATATTTCCACATTTCCATCTATCTCTCGTATTAAAACATAAATTTGAACAGAACTTTGAAACATTTCTCTCAATCTGGCATAATATAAAATCCATGTCATAAAAGTATCATTTTCTATCTTTTGTATTAATATATAACTTTCAGCTATTTTCAGCATATCTGAGATCTATTACTGCGAAACTCACAAAACCGTGAACATCAGAAATATTTATGGAATGTTATTGTGTTGCGAGAAATAAGCCAATAAGGCGCAACCGCAAACAGCAACGGTAATTAATTTTTGGTTTTGAGGTTTGCTTGCGTATCCTGAACTTTACTGTGATTGATCAGTACACAATCAACATTCCTGAAATTTTTCGGGTGTTCACGGTTTTCTGAGTTTGAATGTAATTAAATAAACAATAACTATTAATAGTGTTCACAGCCTTGAATGTATACAATTATAAAGGACAAATGGTAATCCATTAAACACTTTCTAACAGTTTGTGTGTAATAGACCGATCAAAATTGAAACAAAACAAAAACAATCAAATAGTGTCGGATAGTGCCCACTATAAACTATTTCAAGGATTTTTAAGTAAAACCATTCTAACAAAGGAATATTTTATGGTAGGGTGATAAGACCTTTCCTCTTAACAAGTCACTTTAAATATATAGTTGTGTTTTTTTTAATTATTATTATTTTGTTTATTTAATATCAATGTAATTCTACTTATTTTTATTCATGTTCTAGTTGTAAAAGCACTTTTTTGATCTATTTTAAATTATTATACAGTGAAACTTCTATTAGGCAGATCCTCGGTTCCACTGACACCCTCTATTAAGCAGACATTTAGTCCGGTCTTGAAATAAGTGCCTTGTATCTTCTAAAACCAACCTCTATCAGGCGGACACCTCTTTTAAGCGGACGCGGACACCAAAATAGATGTTATTTTGGCAGTTTTTTATTGTTTCAAACCTCTGTTTAGCGGACATCTGAACTCATGTCAAGTAAAACATAAGAATCTGGGGGAACAGCTACACCACATGGCTTTACAATTATCCTGTCAAGCTGTATTTATGTCAACGCTTTGTTACTGTAAGAGGGTGGGAAGTAAATGGCTGGGTGTTTTCTTTAGAACACATTTGCGTTTTAAATAAGAAATTCAATACTGATTTCCTAGCATTGGAAAAAAGATCCAAGCATTGTTAAAAGGTTTTAAATTCAGCGGAATAGAATTTCTCATTTATTTTTGTAACCCGTTGTAACCAGTTAGTGGTCTATTATCAATGCTGCGTTCTGATTGGTTGAGCTACTACTAGGCTATATGTTATAGCCCACTAGTACCGAAAGCGCAAGCTTTTTGGCGGCAAAAATAGGATTAAAGTCTAGCTTTAACCAGCTAACGTTGTTTTGTCTCGATATTTTTGACCAGCTAGTTGGATTTTACTAAAACAGTTATTGCTCTCGCCCTCATGGCCTCTGAGTCAATAGCCCATTCAGCCTTCGGCCTCATGGGCTATTGACTCAGAGCCCATTTGGGCTCGAGGAATAATTGTTAAATAGACTCTAAATGCAGCTTGTACCAGCCTGGAGAGAAAGCAGTTCTTGAGCATGTATCATTTTCTGTTCCATACTTGTATAGGCATACCTCATGAAATGCTCATTTTTGGTGATACTTAATTAGTAAATATGAAGACTGAAAACCGATAAAGAAAAAATTCGGGGACAATTTAAAGTTGCAACAAAAAATTCTTGCACAGCCCAATGGCGAAAAAACAATGCTTAACAAAACAAAATTGGCCACCACCCCCCTTCCCCACCCACCTCAAAAATAAAATGGTCCCTCCCTTAAGGGATCAGGTAATCTCGTACCCAGATCTCACTCTGTTTTACACTGGCCGTGAGAGATCTGGGTACGAGATTTAGGATCAGGGTGGCTTACAGGTTGCTTACAGTGGCCCGGCCTAATTGTTTGTTGGGTTTCACTTTTTGTGACAACCCATTTGACTAGTTCAGACCAAGACATGCCATTTTCCCCATGTAATCATTTTCAGACCTGGCATCCAGAAGTTGTAAAATTCGGTTGGCTAGCATATACAAACAGTAAATTTATGAGGAAGAGTAACTGTATAAAATTTTGATAATTTTGATTCTCCCACAGTCTTGCCAAAGGACTAACACTGAAAATTTTCCAGCTGGGACAGCAAACACCACTTTTTCTGTGGACAGTGAAGGCAATGCTGTTATCACATATGGAGCATCGAAAAGTCATTTTGATAATACATGGAGGTATTTTGCAACGTTATTTTCAAACCAGAGTCTACGATTGGGAGAAAGGGTCAAAGAATAGCTGGTATAAACAGTCAATAGATTTTTTTTGTCCCCTTTTTTCCCATGAACTCCTAAAATGTGACAACAGAAATAACTTATTTTGAAGCCAGCACCCAAGCCTTTTCCCTACCTGACCAGTTTTTGGCCTTTGGAGGCCTGGGTAGCAAAGCCCTCTTAGCCTTCTTTATGTTAGAGCAACCTCGTCCTCAGGGCTAAAGCCACGGAAAACCGCCCTGGGGACGAGGTTGATGTTAGAGGGTTCTTTGAAGGGGACAGCTCTTCTAGCGAGAGGACTCCAGGACTTGATACTTTTCTTCTTTTTAATGACTGACAGCAACACAAACTTCTTCTGCTCAGCTTCTTAAAACAGCTAATCACAAACTGCTAACCATCCAACTATACAACTTATATAAGCAAAACGTGGATACGTTCAGGCTTGCTGACGATGAACGACGACGATGAACGACGAACGCTATTCCGAACTGCTTACTCTACATGTAAAGAATTTCCTGTTGTTAACCAAAGTGGAATATTCAAACCTGTAAGAAACCCAATGAAAGCATGATAGCTAAATCCACGAGGCTCTACTTTAAACCAAAACAGAAACTCTGATGTAGGTAACAATCAAGGACAGCGATGGTCCTAAAACCTAAAAGACTGACAATCAAACTTAATTAAACCCCAAGCTTAATGACACTTATGTCGACTAACCTATTAAAAAGGTAACAACACTCAAAAACCTGTTAACACTTATAATAGTTAACCTTGATCTTCAAACCCGAACATAACGAAACCCTGAGCACGAGCGAACGCTCAGGAACAAACAAACTTGTCATCAAAAATCCTTATGATGATGATTTCAAAAACAACCACAAAACCGCTTCATAACATACCTCCCTTCTCAGAAAAAGCATCGTCCTCGATGCTTAAGGGAACGACAAATTCAAATAGTAAGTACTAAAAGAAACATGAAAAGTATTCTCTCAAAAATCATCAAACACCTATAAACTAAAAAAAAAAGAAACCAAAAATGGAAGAGAGACATGTTCGAAAAATAAAGTTGACCCTTAACAGACATTGTAACGGTTTTCGACGCCATCTTGACGAGTAGGCAAACGCAGAACGGCTGTGCTGAAAAAAATATGATTTGTAAACTAAAGCTTAACTCCTAAGGATTCTACTGAAAAAATTTGAGTGCGTTACATGCACTAGAAGACCTAGAACCATTTTTAAATTTCCTATACTTTTGTCTGTAAGAAAGTCCGGGGAAAATTACAGACAAATATATGGAAAATCTGAAGCAATCCTCTGGAGAAATTGTAAGCACAGGTACGCCTCCAAAATTTTTTAGGACAATCCTTTGCTTTGTAGCTTTAGTTTACAATTGATTTTTTTTTTTCAGAACAGCCGTTTTGCGGAAATTATTCGACGTTAGATTCTCATATAAACACTGTAATTTCTCACACGTTTGCCTACTCGTCACGATGGCGTCGAAAACCGGGACAAGGTCTATAGGGAAGGAAATCGCCATGGTGAGTGGATTTTTTTGTCGAAGGAAGGAGGCAGACGTTGCTTTATTCTTTCAAGTGACAAGAATGAGAAAGATCATAACAATCTAAGCAAACTTAACTAGTCGATTATTGCCCGAAACAGGAAGATCACAAAGCAACGAACCTTGAAACACGAAACAAACAAAACGGATCGAAAATCACAAACCAAGACCTTTTGAACTCGTGCAAGTAAATATCTGTTTCCTAAAAGGTCCGCTAAGATGATTGACGGAACAGAAAAACCCAAAATATGCAAAACGCACAGCGCAATACAACAAATTTCGCTATAAAGCAATCAATTAACAATTATTCCACGAGTGCGCGGAGATGGTAGCTAACCAACGAGGTGCGTAGCGCCAAGTTGGCTATCATCTCATATCTAACAAGCGCGAGTGGAATAATTGTTTTATTAAAAACACCCACAAAATATCAAGAAATACTTCCCGACTTTATTTGTCAAAACAACCGATGTTCAGCTTGTTTTTAACAGGCGCGTACAGTTACCATATTTGGGGAGCATGTTATAATGGCTCATATAGCATGATGGCTACAAAGCCAATCAGAACTCTAGTATTGTATCATCCAATGATTCAGTTTTTAATAATAGCTGTTATAGAATTAACTGATATATGGTTTATGTAGGCAAACAGAAATTACACTGAAGTGTGATCCAGGCAAACCAGGCAAAGGAACCATACCAAGCCTTACAGGGACATTTCTTCCCTCAGGACATGTCTTATATGTAAATATATTAGAGTATTTTGATTTTTAACCTTTTTATAATCAAAGAGCAGACGCAGTGAGTGATCACTGATCAACATGAAAAATAGGTTATTTATTCATTGTGACCAAATATTAGAAAATCAAATAAAAAAAAGATGAACAAGTAAAACAAACCAAAAACATGTACACAGATTATGAGTCATACCTTGTTATTACATTGGTACCACTGCAGTTTTATGTTGCATACAACATAATAAGATCATCGCCAACCTTTACGACTTTTTCAAGCAATAATTTAAGACTGGCTTTTGGTCCAAAAGATACCCTTTTCAAGACGCTAAATGGTAACATCATACCCTGTACAATGCTCGACCCTGAAAACCACACCCTGTTTAGTGCCACATACCCGTATAGGCAAATAAGGGAGGGGCCCCAGTATGTCACTCGTACCTACTTATTCAGCTGGGTAATTGAAGAGAATGAGACC
The DNA here is from genome assembly GCA_964035525.1 of Porites cylindrica. Taxonomy (NCBI): domain Eukaryota; kingdom Metazoa; phylum Cnidaria; class Anthozoa; order Scleractinia; family Poritidae; genus Porites; species Porites cylindrica. The sequence continues at coordinate 41,787,330 of OZ037777.1, read as the reverse complement.
AACAGGGAAGGGAGGTTTACTAAACAAGCGAGACTGTAAAGCTTGAACCCAGACCAACAGCAAGAAAAGAATGAGGTGTTAATCATTAAGCCACCACACTAACACTGAGTCTCTGGGGTTGGATATTGGCAGTTTTAGTGTGGCTTGGGAATCACGTATTTACCTATACCTACCCAAGGGGTACCCCCCCGGTTTTGGCATGCACTTGGTTACAGCCTTGAAACCCAGACATGGAGGATTTCTTTGCGAAGGTCCAGCTATTTGCCACAGATTGACTTGTCATTCAAGGTCTCGGTAAATTTTTAAGTGTTTGTTTTCTCAACTTAATACGTTTCTTTATTTTGCTTTAATCAAGCGACAACTTGAGCTATCAATAGCAAAAAAATTAAGTCAGCCTTGTTTTAAGTCGATTGTGAATGAGCCCACGGGTGGGGCATTTGCCATATTCCTGGATCCTTCATCAATTTGGTAGTTTTAGTGTCCCTACCCCCAGGAATTTAGCATCCAAGATAGAGAAATGTGCAAAATGCCAGAGCATTTATCCAGGGGGTGAGGGATGGGCACAACTTGAACTAACGGATATGTATAAATCATTCAAGACCTCTCTTGCGCAATCTTAAAGCTGCCTTTACAAATTTAAAGACATTTTCATTGCTGCCGCTCGGTTATGGAATGAATTGTAGCCGTTCAGCCTATCATTTTTAAAAAATACATATTTATTGCTTAAGTAACACCAGAAAAATAATTGCTTTTCAGACTGGAACATTTACTTCCAAATTCGCTTGTGCCTTTCCAACTCACTAAACTCTGCCTGGTGATCCTGTGCAACAGAAGGATGAAGTGATAATCTAAGTTATAGTGGCAGGAATGATCATTAGTTAGCAATGGATCAAATTTTAGTGGAACCCGTTGATACACCACGGTTAAGCCGTGAAAATGTGGTCGTATTGGCGACTGGTGGCTTTGCATTATTATACTAAGTCTTGCTAAACTATAATAGCAAATTAAGCTCAATTCTAACAAGCCTTATTAAATTTCATATATCATGCATCACTTGTGCACTTTGAGCAATTTTCAAGAAAGAGCATTACTGTTTGTCAGATTGATTGCTTTAGTTATTCCCCGGGGCCCCCGGGAGTTATTCTCACCAACGACGCACAATGGGGCACCCAACGACAGTTTTCTCCTAAAAACATTGAAAACACTTTTTAGGCCATCCAGAGCACTTTTAGATCTGTAAAAATACATTCTAAGCGGCGCTATAAAATTTTTATCTGTTCGGTCATCCTAGGGGAACTTGAGTTTTCTCGAAATTCTAAGGGCTTGAGTATTATTTTCCCAAACATTTTAGATGCAATTTGATGTGTTACGAAAGTGAGACATCTTCTGATTCCTCTCCCCATCACATTTTTTTAATCCGAAAATTTTAGTTTTCCTTTTTTCTACGAAAAATAGCCCAACACAGGGAGTAAAATGTGAAAATTAAACTTCAGAAAGGAATAGGGAATAAATTAGATAAGCTTCGAAAAATGTACATGAATGGAAATTTTTAGCCGTCCTCAAGTGCTAAAAAATTCTAGGCAATATTGGTTTCTCCGAACAGATGTTTTACAGGAAACAGTCGTTGGGTGGCGCTGAAAAAATTCAGTCCCTTAATTGTACTCATTGTGGTAATTCCCCGTGAATAAGAGCAAAATAGAAAACGCTCGCTACGCACCTTATAGACGCGTCCAGTGAATAGCAATGGAAAGGTCTTTTAAAAGTGATTTAAAAAGGGTGAAATACAGCAGTGTTGTTATGGAGAGAATTTACACATCGCTGACACAGGGATTAGGGGGCTGTACTCTACGAAAGGGTACCCCTTTCGTATACCTTCTATTGGCAAAAAAAAGCCTGAAACCCAAGAAGAAAAGGTTTAACTTTACTCTTTTCTTTTTATAAGAATGTTGTTTTTCCGGCCCAAGCTGAATATTCTTATCTTTCTGCCAATTTGAGGCTGAAAATATTAAGTTATAGCTTCCGACTTTTCCGCTTTAAATGTGTTGGGGTATAAATTGCAACTCAAAATTTTCCCGCCAAAAATATTTCCAGAATAACTGAAAAAAATAAATGCATTGTGCCTGAACAAACAATATTCTGTTATTTTCCCCTCACTCCGTTATTATGAGCATTCCGTCCAATGTGTTATCAGGGGCAAAAGAAAATGGCGTGAAATGAAATAATCAACCCTGCATACCGTAAACCTCAGTTTATAAAAGGGTGTCAATGGAGTGGTAGCTTTGACGGCGTTACGATTAAATTTTGGATTTTTGAAATTATGGGATTTGTCAGGATATTCTGAAAGAACAACGTCCAAGAGGCCCTTGTGCCAAAAATGAGCATTTCGGGGTAAATTGTCTCTGAGATATTAGTAAAATCCAACTAGTTGTCTATTATCAATGCTGCGTTCGGATTGGTTAAGCTACTACTAGGCTGTATGTTATAGCCCACTAGTAGCGAAATGAGCCGGCTTTGAAAACCAAAACAATGGCGGGTGAATAGCGTTTTGCTAGCTAAAGTTGTTTTGTCTCGATATTTTTTGACCAACTGTACTGTCGCAATTTGTAATAATCATCGCACTTTGTAATACCTGTCGCAATTTGTAATAAATCCATCGCACTTTGTAATACCTGTCGCAATTTGTAATAAACCGTGTCGCACTTTGTAATGAAAAAGCTGTCGCAATTTGTAATAACAGTCCATCGCACTTTGTAATAAACTAAGCTGTCGCAATTTGTAATAATTCCATCGCACTTTGTAATAATTTTTTGAGAGTGATTCAACTTACTTCGTCAACATTAATATAATGCCAAAATATGCTACTTCATAAACAAAGATGGTGACGTCTGCTAGCACGTAACATCTCCGTAACATTTTTTTTGGTCAAACATGCATGTCTACCGCTATAAATTTTTCTGCCTTGATTAATCACGTGACCAACTAGAAAAGCTTTTATGAAAGACATGAAACTTCCTGTGACATATCACCAAAAAGATATGAATCATGTTTAAATTCAAGAATATTTAAATAACAAAAGCAACATTTAACAACAGAAAATTCATGAATAACCTGGCATTCGTCGTCCAAATCCATGTTTGCTTGCCACGTGACACGTGAAGTCTTCGGGGAGGGGGGGATAATCCCATATATGGATGGGCTAGATAGGTAAGTACCGCCTGATAGGGTATGGTTTTTGAGGATCTCGAGCCTTTAATAGGGTATCATTTTTTACGTTGTTGGCCTTGTGTCTTTGGTTTGATCCTTAGATAGGGTAACTCAAGTAGTAATGGGTGGTTTATTCCATCCTTTCCATTTTGTGGAAAAACAGTAATCCAGAACACACTCGAAAGAGTTGTATATACGCAGGGAAGGATAATTTTTTACTATCCCGGCCCCATGATATTTGCTGTAGAGGACTCCTTGTAGAAAACAATTGTTTTAAGATGGAATGAGTACTCCTTTTGATCCTATATGGGACCAAATCAAGTGAGAATAATGGACCAAATGTCCAGCCGGCTCAGTGTAAGACCCCAAGTGAGTGTTAGAAAAACAGGTACATACGAAGGTATTGGCCAGCGACTAATTGGATTTTGTTTTTAGGTTTCTATTGTGGTTCGACGGTTTGCCACTGATGACGTTTTTTTTTATTTGCAGTAAACATTTTGAATCTTTCCAGGCCTCGTTGATTAAGTTGGCCAAAATATGGAAGCCACTATTACTTCTTTAAGATTGCGAGTTAGACAAGGACGGTGCACAACGTGTTGTATCGACCTGTTATAAGATCTAACAAGGAAAGCTTGAACTCTCGTGGTGTCCTTATTCGAATGATGTAGGATGGATGTTACGATTTGCGGAAATTAAATGCTTTTTAATAATGGTTCGTTTGTGTCTAGTGTGTCTAGCTCTGTCTAGATCCTGTACTCTGACAATGCTCTGTCTAGAGGCACATCCCCGTATTGGCCATATAAGGAAGTACACCCGCCGGGTAACCACTGAATGAAAACCACCTAGTACAATAGCAAGGTTTAAGAGTACCGCATTTCGTAAGTCAGATAACTAATCAACATTAATCTGAAAAAAATGTTTAGGACTGTGAATAAAGTTAAATGTTTGAATGAGCGGAGGTGTTACGTGCCAGCAGACGTCATCATCTTTGTTTATGAAGTACCATGCATATTTTGGCATTATATTAATGTTGACGAAGTAAGTTCAATTACTCTCAAAAAGTTATTACAAAGTGCGATGGAATTATTACAAATTGCGACAGCTTAGTTTATTACGAAGTGCGATCGACGGTTGTTACAAATTGCGACAGCTTTTTTATTACAAAGTGCGACACGGTATATTACAAATTGCGACAGGTATTACAAAGTGCGATGGATTTATTACAAATTGCGACAGGTATTACAAAGTGCGATGATTATTACAAATTGCGACAGTACACCAACTAGTTGGATTTTACTAAAACAATTATTCCTCTCGCGTCGCCCTCATGGCCTCTGAGTCAATAGCCCATAACGCCTCATGAGCTATTGACTCAGAGCCCATTCGAGTTCGAGGAATAATTGTTAAATAGCCAAGTTATGCTGTGATATACCCCCCCCAAAAAAATTAGAGGGGTTTGTATGGATTTATCAAAAGAAGTTTCACGTTAGTCGACAACCTTGACAGGTGCGAAAGGCGACAATTTTCCCGACAAGTTTGACAGGTGACGTCACATCCGATGTTTGAAAAGTCGCGCCTGAACAGGAAATTTCTCTCAACATATCATGTCTTATTTGTTTACGCACGTAAAGCCAAATTAAAGATTTACTTTATGTCCGTCTAAACATGATCGTACCGGACCGTAGCCAACTTTGACTGGTGCGACTGAGGATGCAGCTTGCTAGCTCGGTCCCAGTCCCCAGCTGTGCAAGTCACAATACCCTACCGGTACCCCTCGGAGGTCGGAGCTTCCCCATTGAGTCCATACCCATCGTCTTCCGTAGGTGATATCTTCCTACGCAAGAGAGGACATTTAATATATGGGGAATGTGATCTGATCTGGCTTCTAAACTGCCGGAAAAAAGTCAGCTGATAACGTCAACATGCTTTAAAAAAAAGCACAAGCACTGCTCATTTCGCATTATAAGCTATCGCAGGAAGTACAAAAAATCTCTGCATGGGTTTCGTACAGAAATTTGGGTATTTAGTTTCTGAGGTTAGCTAAACAACAAGATCGATTTCCTGATCAATGGAATGATCCAAGGGTCAGTTCTTTGATTGACTGGTTGATTGATTGATTGATTGATTGATTGTTTATATGCCCCCTGAGCAAACAAATTCCAGTATCAGTGATAGCAAACATGGCCATCGGTGTCTACTTGCTGGTTTGCCTTACTTATGCTACATGTATCCTTTTCCATCAAACAGCAGCAAGATCCTTCACCGTGGACTACAAAAACAGTGTCTTCCTCAAAGATGGCGAGCCATTTCGCTATATTTCTGGAAGTATTCACTATTTTAGGGTCCCTCGCGTTTTTTGGCGTGACAGACTCGAGAAGATGAAAGCGGCTGGTTTAAATGCCATACAGACGTGAGTATTTTTCGACTCAAAAGTCCAATTTCAAGAATAACTTCAAATGTCAGTTTATTACTAATCATAATAATATATGATATCATGCATAACGCACCGCCAAAAAGGAGTTTCATGCATGTTAATAATGGATCAAACAGCCACCAAGAACTAAAGGATTTTGTGTACATAACATATTCAACGGTCCAAACCTTACAGAATACAAAAGCCGTTTACATCACATTACTTTACGAAATTCTCCCATGCAGTCGATGCCTCTATGGAGATATACCGTGGAACTCAATTTTGAGGGAGTTTTCTGCAGATGGCCGATTTTTTGTCTTTGGGGTCACTTTGTTGTTAGCCTGCGAACAGCAGACGCATTTCCGGTCGTCGCTTCTCTCCCTCCGAAAAATATAGAGAAGCGACGACCGGAAATGCGTCTGCTGTTCGTAGGCTACTTCGTTGTAGGTAGCCAAAATATAGGTTGCTGCAAACAACCTCTTGGGGAGGGTAGGGTGGAGCTGTGACAGACCTACTAGCCGTTGCTTCAAGTAAACTTCCCATGAGTTCTCGATCGAAGCAGTTTTTAAAGAAAGCGAAGCGAGCTTTAATGGCCGGAGACCGAGCAAGCGACAAGGTCGCGAGGTCAGAAAAAATCTCTCTAAATCAACCAAAAAATATATTAGGACTTTCAAGAGCCACTTTATAGAGAAAGTCTAAGAAAGACACTAAACTCTGGTCGTCTTGAAAGTTTATTTTAGGTGGCTTTTACGTCTTATCTGAAACTGTTAGTAACCCTCAGATGCATGGACCCTGATGAGTCCCGTCGAATGTTAGAGGACGTTTGTCTTAACTTAAAACCGAAATTTTCAGGAGACCTTTTTTAAGAGAGTCTTACAGGGGTATTTTCATGATACGTGATTAGCTGTTTTTATTTTTCGCGAATTGTGAATTCAATAAATATCCTTCGTGTTCCGTGACCAAAAGGAAGAGCGTGTCCTTTATAGAAAAACTGGAATTAATAATCGATATTCGTGATTTCATTACTTTTTTTTTTTTTCGTGATTTTCAGTTTCGAGACCTTTCCGGAAGATGAGATTTTGAAAGTGTCAAATGAGAATGATGAGGTTTGGAAATTGCTATTTACATCTTTCTTTTCCTTTTCGCCACTTTCAAGCTTTTTTGTCAGACACCTTTCTTGCTCCTTTACTGTTTGTGTTTGAGCAAGATGAAAAACCATACTTTACATGCTGATATCGTCACTCGATTCGGTTTGCAACCAGCCTCGTTCCCAGTCGTCCTCGGCGATTTCGGATGTGACGTCACCTGTCAAGCTTGTCGGGAAAATTCGCCTAGGACGCCTGGCAAATAATGGCAAATCCAAAATGGCGGCGTCAAGCCAAGAATGCGACTTCAGCCAAGATTCTTGAAGAAATGAAAAAAGCGTCGAAAATAGGTTGGGATTCTTTAATCAACGTTTGCCATCAAATACATAGAGATGTTGGAGAAATTTCTTTCAAGGAATCGTTCCGCGTGTACACCTGTTATTATCGTAGGTCAGTAATTTCGAGTTTTGATTGTATCAAAAAATATGGATTTAATTCAGCCCAACAAATCGTCCCATCTCAGGAGTGTGTTTCATTTCCTGTCGGGAATGAGTTAAACCATGTTGAAGTTCGTGAAAGATGTGTCATCGAATTAGCTCTGTACTCAGCATATTATCTAGCGGATGAAAAACTTGTTAATCGAATCGCAGCACTGCGCGCATTGCAATTCAAGAGAGACTTGTAGCCTAGGTGTCGTCCTAAACGATAGTGGATCAACTCATAGACGCTGCTGTTGCCCATTAAACATAAAAAACAGAAGTCATAAAGTGCTGTCAGCCTTTTGAATATGCCTCAATGTGGCAGATACAAGCTATAGGGGCAGTTTACAACATACTGAGTAACATCAGGAGCGCTCAAATATCCTGAAACGGCATCAGATGTAAAACACTTTGTGTCCATGCTTTTATAGCATTTAGCATGAATAAAATTTAATTCTCTATCCAAGTTATCTTCAACCAGTGTATCTACCCACCATTTAAATGAGATGATCCTTTGGGGACTGTTGAAAACTTTCAGCCAAGCTTTCTTTCTGATTCTATCAATGTCTGATTCTATTGTTGTTGATGTTGCACGACCCCATATCTATGTTCCACTGTACTACTATCTTATGTAAACTTAATCTCAACCGTGGTAGGATTAGCTCAGTTGGTAGACTGCTTGACTGCAGAGTGGGAGGTCAGAAGTTCAATTCCTGGGGTCGGACCAATACTCAGGATCTTAAAATGACTGAGAAATGAAGGTATTACCTTTGCCCTGCTGCAAATGGCTAGACCTTTGTGTGGCTTGGATGTATGACCACGTAAAATGGCGGTAGTAGGCGTAAAAATAGTGTCCCCAATTATTACTTTCGTGCTGAATACATTGACACTCAAATTAAATGCTTTCCTTTTTTTTTTCTGTTTTCTTTTTTTATCTTGAACCACTTTCCCAGCAGTGGTCTTCCAGTGAGTCATAAGTTTAAAAAGAATATTACATGAGTTTTTGGTGCTATTTTCAAAATAGACATATTAGAATGTTCTGCATAAACTGGGAGCTGCAAGATACAAGTTCAAGGCACTAGGGTATTATAAAGAGCAAAAAGCATATTCAAACAGCTGAAAATGGCATGTAGCTGGCCAAGCCAATGGTACCATTATGGCATCAAATTAAGTGAAAAAAGGTCTTAAGTTGGTCTTGAAGTTGTTTCCCCAACCCATTCCCACAACAAGCTTTACAAGACAAGAAGTAGTTGTTATCAGGTTTAAAAAATTTCTCTTAACAAATTTCACAAGTGTTCAGAACTATGGCTTGTTAGGAAATCAATCTAATTTCCTTATAAAATCAATAAAGTTTTGTTTGATGAAATCTAAGAAATTCAATATTAAACATCACGGTTTCATATTTTTATTTTCATTTCAAGTTTTCTTCAGCTGAATTACTTTTTCCTTTTGCTCCTGTATCCTTTGCATCCCCAGTGTCGTCTATTACATGCTCTCCTTTCATCCCCTTTAAAACTTTCTGAAAATTAATGTAAAGGAAGGGAAAAAAAAGACAATATATAATAAAAAACTAAACATTTGATTTACAATACCTTGCTCAGAAATTATGACTGTCAGGCAGGTAAATTAAGATTAAGTGTCAACTATCCAAAATTTTCCCATCTCTAAAATTGCAGCCTCCTTCAGAGTGAATTTACTTAACGCATGAAACAGGAAGTAGAATACTAAGCACTATCATGCACTAATTCTATTGTCTTCTTTTGTTTATTTGTAGCTATATTTTGCACTAGTTGTTATTAAATGTTTCATGGGTCAGGTAAAATTGCTCTAAGTCCCAATCATATAAAGGACTGAATGAAAGTCATATCATTAAAAATCAGGTAAAACTAAGACACCCGAATATTACATGAGTTACTGGTGCTATTTTCAAAATAGACTATTAGAATGTTTTGTATGAACTGGGAACTGCAAGGTACAAGTTCAAGGAACTAGGTTATTATAAAGAGCAAAAAGCATATTCAAACAGCTGAAAATAGCATGTATTTTTTTTTTTTGGCTTTTCGCGCGAAACCGTGTAAATGATTCTCGTGATTTTTTCCTACCAACGATTCGAACAACAAAGGCATAATAAGCCCACTATAGCCCTGTAACTAGGAAATCAAAGCCCATTTTGTTCAATGAAAATGAAGCCTTTGATACTAGTGTACATACAGTGTACAGTGATCGTCCCATGCCCAACTACGAAGAAACTTTTTTCTAGCTTCGTGTAGCGAACAAGACTGTAAACAATATGCAAAACCCCTCGTGTGTATCGGCCTATAACTTACCAGTGTTTTTGGGAAAACATGCCCGCCACATTTCGTTGCTATCAGTTGAAACGGTCCAAAGATGCTCGGAAGAGATGTATTAATCTCATGAGTCCGAAATATTCCGTGATCGTCTCAGAAAACAAAGGATTTTCGTCGAGAAATTATCTGGGACTTTTTCTCGTCGATCTGGGACTTTTTTGCCATTTTTTGCCAGGCCTCGCGCTATCGCGCTCGGTTCCAAGCCTCCTCTGGTCACTCGGATAGCGCGAACAGGCCTGGGTACGAGGCTGGTTTGCAACTAGACTTGCAACAAGTCGACCTCTTTGCAAGATTTGAATACACAGCAAACAGAAAATGAAAATGATAGGCTAGTAAAAATATAAATGTCACTAATTAAGTTTATCACGTCTATTTATATAACCACGACTCTAATGTTTTGTAGGAGGTCTGTGTTTTGTCAATAATGTGAGTCTCGCGTACTTTTCTGACAGGGCCACGGTTGCTACGGATTAGTTGTAAGATCCTCTAAGGGAACAAGAAGGTCGTCGTTAAGGAAGTGATCAGTTTTGTTAAAATGAGAAGAGGATAGCGCGTTTAAACGGAGTCTAGTCTGCAGTCCTGTCTTTGATAGCGACAGAATGATAAAGTAGTTGTCATAGACACACTAAAATACTGTCAAAATCCGTTAAAAAGGACACTGAGGGGGCCATAGTAAGTGTCCGTATTAACGGGGTGCCCGTATTAAGCGGGTTGAATTGAGAGAAAATGTAAGGGCAACCTCGTCGTAAAGGGGGCAGGTGGCAGAGTTTGACAGTACAGCTTACATCCCTCTTGTTGTATGCGTAATGAAAATAGGAAACACAGGCTACCCATATCCTGAAGTACACCACAGGCCAACCTTCCCAGGTTCCTTTCATACTCGTTCCCCTCTCTCTCGCTACGGGGGACGAGCGGCAGAGGACCCTGGGAATAAAGGTTGTACCGCAGGCGTGTAGACCTTATTCACGATACCCGCCATCTTTACACGCGCCTAAAAACTAACGAGTTAAAAGAGGTGTCACGTGGTTTCTCAGGGTGCAGACAAGCGGATAAAATCTGCCGATACAAGAAATTGCGTCGAGACTATTTATTCCAGGCAACAAACAATGAAAAACCTCTCCTCCTAAAGACATGGCAAATTATGGGTGGAAGTCATCGTTGCTACTTTTTTATGATGCGGTAGCGACCGTAGATGTTCTCACAGTAAGCGATAACGATGATGAAACTTGTCGAAACTCAGGAAACTCGAACTGTAGATTTTGCATGACTACAATCGTCGTCTCGTTTTGAGACAATAAACAATTTCGACCGCGATTACTCGTATTGGCAAATTTCGTCTTAATTTCCTTTTTGGAAGGTCCATAAAAAAAACATAAAATAACGGCTGTCGGTACCGGCTGCTCCTTTACTGTAGTGGTTAAGTAAGAAACAAATGTACTAAACCGAGGTCGAGGCTTCCTGGCTGTCAGTAGTTTTTGGACTTTTTCTTTGTTTCTTTAAAACAACAAGTAATTAAGGTCTCCTCAGTATGTAAGGTTGATGAGTTGTTCGACCTTCATCTGAGTTTTATCTTGTAGACAATATCATACGAAACCATGAAAGGGCTTCGATGGCCTTTCATACTTCTTCCCAATACAATCCTATGGTTTAGTTCGAAACAACGCCGAAAGTGTCATGATACACTTAAAAACTGTAATTCAAGTTCTCAACTGGAACCTCTGGCAATGGAATGGACTATACCCAAATAACAGATCGTTAAACGATGTTACTTCTGTGTTGTCTTTCTCACAGGTACATAGCATGGCAGGTCCACGAGAAAGTTGAAGGACAATATGACTTTGAGGGGGGAAACGATTTTGTTGACTTCACGCAGTTGGCAGGATCTTTGGGGTTGCTGGTGATTATAAGAGCAGGTAAGTTAAACGAAAAAAGAGATAATACACCTCATATACCTCAGAAAAGGCGCTCGCTGGAATTCGTTAGCAGTATAGCAGAGACCGAGAAGTCCATTTTAAAGTGGAATCTCTTTAGGGTGAAGTGGAGGAGCTGACTTTGAAAACTTTTACTTAGTCCAACTCTCTTCACTTATAGATCGTTTAGTCTCTGTTGTCCCGCTATATGTGCTAATGAAATATTGTTACATATAAATGCTCATTGCTTTAATTAGCTTCTGTACCTCCCATTAAAAAAAGTCTTATCACAACCATGTGACGCTCTCTCGTCAAACTAGCGCCTGAGGGCACAAAATGCCCGGGCATTAGTGTTCAAGCATCAAGTGTAAACGTAAATAGCCTTATGTGTTTTCCATAAATGTCTTCTTATAGCCATGCGTCTTCTCCGTGCGTCTTCTCTTATAACCACACGTGTTTTCTAGAGCTATGTGCGCCTCCTTATTGCCGAGCATGTTTTCTTACAGCCATACGTGTTCTTTTTGCAGGCCCTTTTATCGCAGCTGAGCGAGATATGGTAAGCGTGTAACAAAAATTAATATATTTTTCAAACACCTTATTTGAACATGCAAAGGTGCTTTAGTTCTATCACGCAATTGCAACAATTATTTTCAGGGTGGATTTCCGCCTTGGTTATTGAAGGACTACACTACTAACTACATGCCGCGATTCAGAACAATGAAAAACGCCGGTAAGTGGCCACAAATGCTTTTATCATTCAATTTAATTGGTGTAATAAAATGTTTTGTTCATTTGTGCCTTAGTGGCCGCCACTATTTCTTATTTTCTCACCGCTGCTACAAATTTTTCATATTGGTTGTCCTTCCTCTCCTTTGTTTTTTATCTCTCGCTCTAGCTCTCTGTCGCTCTTTTCCTGGTTGAGCTTCGCTGGCCTGTCGCCTACTTTCTCTTTTTCTCTGTTTTTCTCTTTCTCTATATTCCAAACTTGCGGACGTGATAATTAATCTAAGCTTAATACTTTAGAAAACATGGATACAGAAACCATTTCCGCTTTCCGTTTTCGTCTTTATTAACTCTTCAGTTGTCTCTGCTTCACGAGACGCGGGTGGCTATAACATTTCCGCCAAATAAACTCAAGTTGCATTGGGGGTTGGTATACCTGTTGATTGAATTATTTTACATTGGTATGCCTATGGTGCGGACGGACGGAGGGACGGTCGAGGGTAGGTCACGTGATTCCCAAAATTTCTCAGATGGGCAGATTACCACATTTTCTTAGGTATGGGGCTACGCTTCGCGCGTACGTGGAGCCCCGCTAATAAGTCAAGTCAAAGTCAGTACCTTACACATGCGCACAGTCATATCACATATCACATGGGCATTTCCCACTTTAGAAACGGGAAGGAAACTGAGCCTTAACTGACTCTAGCAAAGACTTGTGGGACTGTGACTACAGTTGACTCCCGATAACTCGAACCCTCGCTAACTCGAACCTCGCGCTGACTCGAACCAAAATCGATTTCCCTGGATTTTCGTCATACATTTACTGTAATTTTACCCTCAATAACCCGAACCTCCCGCCAACTCGAAGTAGTTTTTGTTTCTCCTCAGGTCATTTCTATATGATTTTACCCTCGATAACTCGAACCATGTTTTCAGCCCTTAAAAGTCGGGAAAAGACAGTCTACTGGCGTCCCAAACATTGAATTTTGAATTGCCCATTGACGTGTTGTAGGCATATAGTTTACTATTGGAGGCTGATTTTGTTTGTCACAAATCTAACGTAAAACAGCTTTACTTCTCAAAACAGTAAAACTCATACTCTATTTAAGCAAAGTTTTGTTATGTTACGTTCTGATTTATAATCTAGAAGTATCTTTTAATTTTCACTTGACATTTCTTCAATTAAATGTGATTAAAATGGTCACTATGCGGTAAAAACTGTTTTTTCCTAACTCCTGGCTACTTTTTTCGAGCTCCCGATAACTTGAACCTTTGTCGATTTCCCTTGAAGGTTCGAGTTATCGGGAGTCGACTGTACTTCCTAGGGACAGGGGAAAAAATTGGCCAATAGCTGAATGGCGCGTCCCCAGGAACGATCCCAAAAACAACTAGGGGTCATTTTTTGGGCTCCGGTTCCCCTCTCGTTTCTAAAGCAGTGGCGAATTGGCTGCCAAGGACAGCTGTTTTTGATGGTTCACTGGCAATACCGCGTTCATTTTAGACTGTAATCACTCCTTTCAGAGGCTTAATTAAATTGTAAATGCTTTATGTATAGTTGAAGTAGACTTAGATATGCTAGCTAGTTTACAGGCACTCCACACAAATCGTTTGAATTAAGTAACACGAAAATATAATGTAAAAGGATTAAAAACCTCCAACAGGTAGGAGGCAACCAGCAACCTACACACAAACATCATGACCGGATTTGTACTCGGCACGACCGAGGAACAAATCGAGCTGGTGGTCAGAGCGGGACTGGAAACCAGGACCGCTGGATTGCAAGTCACGTGCTGACCAATCGGCCGGGGTGGTTTATAGTTGTATCATAACAAATGAAATCCCGTATTTCAATTACCTACACTAGATTTTTTTCGCGACCATCACAGTTGAAGAAGCTGGGGTTATCAAAGAGGTCTGGTTCGCAAACCCTCACATCTTAAGAGTAGGGTCGAACAGTCTGCCGGACTGAGAAATCTCTTATTTCAATTGTTTCTTTTCAAATGCGTATTTCTCCATTCTCCTTCCTCCTTGTTCTGACAACAAAACAACAAGTGTCGTTATTTTCAAATCACTTATCGGTATATTTATATAGTTGGAATGCATACTCTTCCAATGACGTAATCTGTTTCATTGTTATAACATCATAGCTTATATCGCTGCAGTGGACAGATGGATGGGAGTGCTCCTTCCAAAAATAAAGCCTTTGATCTATTCTAATGGTGGACCCGTTATTACGGTTCAGGTGAGATCAACAACTGGATACATTATGATCTAAAAGTTACCTAACTGCCTAAGGATTCCTACTACTGTATTATCCTGGGTAGCAGGCGCTTTAGAGAAAATGTTGACGCAAGAAAGAACGGGGCGCACTAGGGGGGCACGCGACGGGGACACGCGCATGGAAACAATATATCTTCGTCGCGTGCCCTGTCTTTTCTCGCACCCATATTTCTTCCAAGCGCCTGTTACGCAAGTTACTATACTGTCGGAGTGGCATCAATTACTTCATTGCGTTAGTTTCCGTGATTGTTTTGTCATTGCTTTCAGAGGAAAGAATTAGGGAAAGCTAACGCCAGAAACAGCCACGGTATGATCCTGGCCTTGGCTGTAAAAAAAAGCCAAAGACAATCCCGACCAGGACAAGAGAGCAACACAATGCCTCTGCCTGGATGGGATATCAGTGACATACAATACTAGACGCGAAAGCAGCTCTGAAGTTTAAGAACACAAAGCAGAGCAGGCAGACGTAGTAGCAGTAACATAGATTAGCATCCTGTCCGAAGGGGAGAAGTAAAACTCCTAGTTTCTTTAAAGTTTGGCATAAACTAGCTCAAGTCTGATAGTCTCCTATGCAGCCTGTGTGAAAGAGTTCCGTGACGACACAAAGAACGGCGCGTAATTATAAGAGACTAAACGCAAAAGGCAGAATAGCAAAATCTGTGGCAACCAAATTCTTCACTGAATTTGACTTTAAATATCGTGCTTATATCAGTTACCAATCCTTGATACAGTAGCTTGATTGTGGAGAGACTGAAAGACGAGCACAGCTTTCTTGAAAACAATAACACTCTGAGGTCTGACGTCAGAATGACGGAGATGGTCTTTTCCTCTTATGAGAAAATTTCTTATTTGGCTTTCGTCTTTAGGTAGAAAATGAATATGGATCCTTAGAGCAGTGTGATCATCAGTACATGGCTCACTTGAAAGATCTCTTTGTAAAATATCTTGGCAACGATGTCGTTCTCTTTACAAACAATGGTTGTACTGAAAGAATGTTTGAGTGCGGAACCCTGCAGGGGATGTTATCAACGGTGGACGCCGGCGGTGGTAAAATATGCATAAAACGTACTCCCAAACAAAGTACCGTAAAATTCCGAAAATAAGCCCCTCCATGTATAAGCCCCTCCAAATATAAGCCCGGCAAACTCATAACGCAAAAACCCCTCCGTTAAATCGCCCCTCCAAATATAAGCCCCCGGGGGGCTTGTACTCGGAAATTGCCCTCAAATACAAAGTAAAACAAAGAAAAAACGGTAAATTTCCTTCCATTTATAAGGCTAGCCCAATCGATTTTGAAACGCAAATTTCCCTCCGTAGATAAGCCCCTCCGAATATAAGCCCCTCCAAAACTAAGCCCCTCAAAAAGGGCCTTTGAAAAATATAAGCCCCGGGGCTTATTTTCGGAATTTTACGGTATTTTTTTCCTTTCGCAGTGATACAGCTAGTTCGTACTTAACCTCTTCCGGTCCTGCACAGTCTGTGGAGACGCGGTAGCCGTGCCTGTAACGCCTTTAACTTCGCATATGTAGGTCTATGTTCACGCCTACCTTTGAGTCGATTCCTTGGACAAGAAACTTTCCTGTAGTTTGCCACGTGTATAAATGGATACCGACAACAAACTGTTGGGGGTACCGTATTTATTCGATTAAATGCCGCAGGGCTTATTAAATTTTTAGCGTTTCCAATGCGGCGTTTATTTCGAAATCACTTTTTTTTTAATTACTGACAACGGTTATTGTAAGTCGGTTGTAAATATAATGTAATATTTAAAGGTTCGAGTTTCTCTTTTATTTTCCTGAGATAGAATAGTAAATGTCTGAATGGCATAAATTACCAGTTTACCCGTTTTCCTCGAGTAAACGCGCATTCCTCTGATTAGGTGCAGCGTTTATTCGCGGGCAGCATGTATTGGTAATTTTGCTTCCATCTGCGGCGTTTGTTCGAGGGCGGCGTTTAATCGAATAAATACAGTAACCCTACGATGGACTACCATCCCATCAAAAGAGGAGATAGGAATACTCCTTAATAGGGAGCGAAAACTATCTTTCAGTAACTTCGCGGTTTTTGAAACTTCAGCGCGATTATCCCAACTCGCTCACTTTCTCAAACCACTAAACTACAGGAGACTCAATGGGAAGTGAGGCTACAATTATTTCTCGAGTCCAAATGGGCTCTGAGTCCCTAATAACTCTATCTAATAACTCAGAGGCCATGAGGGCAAGAGGAATAATTGTTTTAGTAAAATCCAACTAGTTGGTCAAAAATAGACTTTAATCCTCTTTTGCCGCCAAAAAGCCGGTGCTTTTCGCTACTAGTGGGCTATAACAACTAGCCTAGTAGTAGCTTAATCAATCAGAACGCAGCATTGATAATAGACCACTAGTTGGATTTTACTAATAAACTATATTCCTGTGACAAACATTGTGCATAATGCTAGACTTGGAATGTCGATTGACATGTGCTTATGCATAATGATAGAAATGT
Source organism: Porites cylindrica (assembly GCA_964035525.1). Lineage (NCBI taxonomy): Eukaryota > Metazoa > Cnidaria > Anthozoa > Scleractinia > Poritidae > Porites > Porites cylindrica. The sequence continues at coordinate 41,770,404 of OZ037777.1, read as the reverse complement.
GATGGTTAATTTTTAGCCTGGTGAATATATGAGAAAGATGTTTTTTTTTCAGTCAGAGACACCTAAGGCGGTTCGCTAGAAAAAAATCGAGGATATCGTCTGATACTGGAAAACTTCCTACAACTATTGAAGGGTCACTCACTTAATTAGCAATTAATGAATGAGGCTGAGCAGGATATGAAGAATTATGCTGATCGAGGAGGGCGTAATCCACCGAGGCTGATTGCCGAGGTGGATAACACCCTCCGAGATCTGCAAAATTCTTTATATCCTACCAAAGCCGAATTCATTAATTGCTTTATTATTCATTCAAAATAATTCCTAGTTTGAAAACAAGCTAAAATATGCTTACCTTCGTCGAAGTTAGGTTCACCTCGACAGTGCATGTTTAGAAGATAAAGGCTGTTCAGGTCTGCAAATATACTCCAAATAGCAGACGTTGTCTGTCGAGTTGTCTTCTTGCTATGTTTTTAGACAATAGTTCGTCGTTAAACGAGTAAATTGTTCCGCCGACTGTTTAGCCATTTTTCTTTTCACAACCACAACAACTCAACCTCGTCCTCAAGTCTTCCAGGTTAACGGTTCATTAACCTGCAACAGTGCCGCACTTTTGACGTCATCGGTTGATTAATCGCAAAATTCTTCCAAATTTGGTCAACAGTAGCTAGTTATGGTCAATTATGCGCGAGCTTTTAGCCAATCAGAAACTGAGAAATATTTTGAATGAATAATCATTAACAATTAATGAATGAGGCTGAGTATCTTATGAAGAAGTATGGAGATCTCGGAGGGTGTTATCCGTCGAGGTCGTAGGCGGAGGCGGATAACACCTTCCAAGATCTCCATAATTCTTCATATGATACGAAAGCCGAACTCAATAATTGTTGTATTATTCATTCAAAATAATTCCTAGTTTAAAAACATAGCTTAAACATGTTTACCTCCATCTATGTTAAGTTCATCTTCGATAGTGCACGATTAGGGTTGTTCAGCCCCGCAAATATTCTCCAAATAGCAGATGTCGTCCCTCGAATTGTCTTCTTGCTGTTCTTGTCATGTTTTTAGCTATTATCTCGCCTAGTTCTTACTCTTGAAACGAGTGAAATGTCCGCCATTTTTGTTTTCACAACCAAAACAACTCAACCTCGTCCCCAGGTCTTCTCGGTTAACGGCGCATTAACCTGCAATGAAGCTGCACTTTTGACGTCGTCGGTTGATTAATCTCAAAATTCTTCCAAATTTGGTCATCAGTAGCTGGTTATGGTGAATTATGCGGGTGCTTTTAGCCAATCAGAATCGGGGAAATATTTTGAATGAATAATACTGATCTGTTTATCGTTTATGTCCTCGCTTGAGTGCATAGCTTTAGAAGTATAAATCTTCCCTTACTATGCACTAGTTAAAAAATATAACAGGATAGCTACAGGATGATGGTAAACTCTGAAAATGTCTAAATATTTATTATTATTATTATTATTATTTTCATTATTATGTGGCAGTTTTATTTTCTTTCTTCACTTATTACATATAGGATTGTTTTTGATCTCTAATGAAGGAATTGTAGATGGTGTTTTGATGAATTAATTAGATCTTTTGTAATAGCAGGTTGATTGTAAATAGGATTTTAATTGAGGTTTTGTAATAAAGATTTTATTTTTTTTTATGTGGCAGTATAACACTTTGGAATGCTGTCCACATTACGAGTAGTATAGGACGCATAACGTAACCTACACCACTTGAGAAGCTATAGTTAGAAGTAAAAAAAGGTCGGTACGAAACCTAATACGATCCTAATATAAATAATGATATGAATCTCTCTACTTAAAAAGCCAATTTAGAATATTATTAAATTCTTATACTCTGTAAAACCTACGCAAAGACATGATAATATAATTATCTCTACTAGAAGCCTATTTAGAAAATTATTATTATTATTATTATTATTATTATTATTATTATTATTATTATATTATCATCATTATTATTATTTATTTATTTATTTATTTATCTATTTTTTTAGGAGAGAAGAATGTGGAGAAATGCTTTGAAACCCAGCGTTCGTTTAAACTTATGGGCCCCCTGGTTGACACTGAATTTTACCCAGGGTGGATCGACAATTGGGGTGTGAAATTCCAGCACCGAGACGCTGAGGTTATCGCCAACGATTTCGATACTTTGCTGAGCGCCAACTACTCTGTAAACGTGTACGTGTTTCATGGCGGGACAAATTTTGGATTCATGAATGGTAATCTGTTCAAATCCTGGTCAAACCCACCTATAAGCACCATAAACAATGGTATTCTTTACACTAGAACCTAAATAAGCTAAGAAATATTTCGAGACAAGTAAATTTGAAATTCTTCGAGTAAAATTAAGCTTCACTTAGAACTTAAAGCTTTTTTCCCACGTAACATAATTAAGATTGATCGACATGATTTGCCTTTCTCAAAGCTCAAGAAACCGGAAGTTGTTAAGTCAGTTGTAAGGATGGTTTTCAAGTCACTTGAAACTTGCTTGAATCGTTTCAACTTTCCGACTTTAATGAGATGCAAAGTAAAATAACTTGAGATTCCACTTAGGCCTTCACTCACATATCTTTGGTCAAGTAATAACTTAGTCTTAATTAACGACCTAGTGTAAAGACAACTAGTGACTAGTGTGTATTTTGATGGCTTTAATATCTAAATACTACGAAACCTCGCCTTGGGAAAATTGCGCTGGCCTCTGAATAACCTGTGTAAGGTGAAGTTCATTCTAGGTTTTGTCAAGTCGGCAGTAACAAAATTTTGCTATGACAGTGTCAATTCTAGAGCTTCGGTTGTAGTTGCTCTGTGTGATTTAATTCTGTCCAAAAATTTAGAGCGACATTGTGCAACCTTTTGGCACATCATATAAAAAAGGCTTGTAAAATGGAAAGGTTAACAAAATTTTTCCATGACAAAAAAAAAATTTAAAGGTTTTCCATTTACACGACCAAAGAAATCTAGCCAATTGAGGGTCATCAAATGTGGCCAGAGGGTTGAAGCAACTCATTTATAGAGCCGAGACTAATCATTGAAGAGTACACTTTGTTTCAGATTTACTTTTGATTGGTGGAAAAAAAATGGCAGGATAGCCTGCTTTAGCCAGTCATCACAAGGCTCAGTACCAAAAATCAAGTCACGAGTACATCTCTATTGGCTAGATATCTTTCGTCTTGGAAATGTGAAATCTTATTCAAATGTATAATCGTGATGATTTCATCGCAGAAACTGTCTTTATCAGGTGCTAATTTCTACCACGGCTATAAGCCTCAGATAACCAGCTACGACTATGACGCCCCCATTAGTGAATCAGGAGAGCTTACAAAGAAGTACTTTGCTATGAGGGAAGTGATTTTAAAACATCGGGGTCTACCACCTCTACCTGTTCCTGTATCCATACCGAAACAAAGCTATGGAAACATCTACATGACCAAGGTAAACACTTAAACCTTTACTTCAAATGGCACGAAACAGATTGTGTAGTTTGAAAAACAAATGGTGCAAAGTGAAAGTAGTACCGATGAGGATTGGGTTGAAGGGTCACTCACACATTAGTAAATTCTAAATTCTTCGAGGCAAAGAAACTCGTCTTCTGTTCACTCTGTTATCAGGGACAAAAGAAAAAGGACTGAAATAGAATAATTAATTCCACATACCGTAAACCTCCGCCTATAAGCCTGGGGCTTACAGAACTTCGTCAGGAAGCTATATAGCAGTGACGATCACAATACTTTTTGAATTTACTGGCTTTTTAAGCTTCAAAACGTTGTACAATATTGAACTCATTTCAGTACAAGGTATAGGGAGTCCTTCATCCGGGGACTTAAAACTTGATAATTTTTTTTGTTTACAAGACAAGAGACAAGGCAATGCTTTATTTGGAGTCTTATACAGTCCTATGTACATCGACTTTATCCAAATAATTTAAAATCATAACACAAATTTCACTCTAGTGGAACTATAATCAATATTAACCTAAAGAAATAATGATCTTCTTTTCTCATAGCAGTTAGAGATATACAGGTAGATGGGCCTATAACTGGGGGTGGCTCATGATTTGGGAGGGTTATAAGGGGAAGATTACGGTATCATGAGTAAACTGTATTTTTTCCGTATTTTGAACGTATTCGTCTCTTCGGGCTTATTTTCTGGTAATAAGTCCGCCTCATATTTTCTCAGGTGGCCTACTTATTAGATGTTGTCCACAGTCTTTCTCCTTTTGGACCAATCAAAACCGTTCTTCCTAAGACAATGGAAAGCGTTGGACAAAACTACGGTTTCTTACTGTACCGCACCCAGATTCCTCAAAAGTTTGCAAATACAAATGTAGAACTGGAAATTCTAGGACTACGAGATCGCGGAATTATTCTAGTTGGCCAGGTAAGAGAGCTATTTTTGTTCACGATTTGTGAGAACTTGAAAGAGCTCTCACATCACCCAGGTATATTGGGTACGAGAGAACCCTGGGAACGAGGTTGCTCTCACATCAAGAGGGAAACTGGGCCGGGTTAACTGACTTTCGAAAAGACCTCTGTGATTGTTATAAGGCTAAGGAAAAATTTCGGTTTTCCGAGTTACCCAGAGCTTCTGTTTGAAAGCGAGGCTAAGTGCGAAACCGTTGGTATGAAAATGATTCTTTTATTCTTATGCCAATGAGACTCATTTTCACAAGAAAGGTTTTGCATCTAGCCTCGTTTTGAAAGGAAGTTTTGAGAACTCGAAAATGGCCTATTGGCCAATAGGAGCCTATAGCTGAACGATCAGAACGATCCCAGAAACAGTTGCGCGACCCAGTTCGGCTCCAGTTCTCGGTTCTCCTGTTTTAAATTTTATTTCACCTCACTGTCGTTCACTGCAAAACAATATAATATAAACGTCAAATTATCAAAATTAGGTTTTTGAGACAAACATAAATGCACCAGAAACATTAATTTAGATTTCTCGACCTACGAAATTGCAACGGATGAGACTCATTCTTACACAAAAAAATTCAGGTTTCATGATGGAAGACGCAGGTGACAGCGAGATTGTAACAAAAAATTAATAAATGATAGTCAGTTTGTTTGACTGAACTAGTTTTGATTGTTTACTTTGACTGTTTATCTTGGTAAGGAAGGGGAAAAGAGCAAACAACCAGTGAAGAGAAAACGATGGTTTATGGGTGGTTTCGTTTTGTGGTTTATTCTCAAGATTTACAGTTTTAATACGCCACATTGAGAAATAGGTTCAAGCAGCGAGGAACTTTGTGAGTCTTAGAATATCCTCTTCACCTATCTTTGTCATTTAGATCTGTGTAAGCTTTACTGACGAAATCTTTGGAGGCTTTTTTTGCTTTGAAGTACGTTAGCAAGGGAAACCAAAAATATTTTTTGAATAAGTGGGATAACAATGATCGGGAACCTCCCTATTCATCCTTCGAAGGAGGTCATCAAAGGAGACGTGCAAGTTTTCGAGAGGATTTCATTTATTTCTTTTAATGTTTTTGCCTTTACACATAGGAACGCAAGGCTACTTTGACTCGTGCAAGCTTCAGTAGAACGTCCTTCAACCTAAGAGACAATCTAACACTGAACATCCTGGTAGAGAATCAAGGACATATCACAGGAGGCTCAGACATGCAGGATCCCAAAGGAATCCTTGGAAATGTGACCATAAACAAGGAAATTCTCGTCGACTGGGAAATGTATACAATGGACCTGCAAAGTTCTCAAGGGTGGAGTGAGGCTTTTAAGAACGACAACACAGGGACACCAAGCAACCTTTTGTCCGACGTACCCACGTTTTATCATGGCTTTTTCAATATATCCTCCGATGGTAACCCAAGAGACACTTTTCTGAAGTTTCAAAATTGGCATAAGGTAATATACGCTGGTATGCTTCTTGATTTTATTTTCTTCTATGAGAGGAGACTTGTTTCCATAGTGATCGACTAATGACGTTAACTTGAAGGTGCGCATCCACATTGGTTTCCACCTTTTTACGGAAATCGTAGTAAATATATTTTAATAAAAAAAACTTTCCAAGTTGAAATCTGGAATATAGTCTGGACTCGCTTTGTTCCGTGTCCACTACAACATGGAAATTGTCCTTGATGAAATAATCCGCCGATTTGCAAGGCTTCATCTGAGGAGAACGGAAATGGCCAATATCCTGTGTGAATGACTCAAAAAATACAGGAAAGGGGACTTTAGGGAGTTAAAAACAAAAAACCTAGGGAGCATGCCCCCTGACCCCCCTCAGAAGCTTGCGCCTTCAGTGTTCGTTTAGAAAGTCGGTCAGTATTTATCCTGGATCCGCGCCTAACTTGATAGCCTCAACTGATATGGTTGGCGGTCATTTTTTGTTGCCCCACTGAGGTGACTACACCATGTGACAATACTCAATACTCAGTATTTTATTAAGAACTAGACGTTTTCATGATTGATGTCAACACAGATGACAGCTGCATAGGAGACTAAGTCTATTTAATATCTCTGCGAACCAAAATTTCCCAGGCCAACATTCTAAACCGGGTCACTTCTGAAATTTTGTCATTTTAGGGTCAGCTGTATGTCAGTGGCTTTAATCTGGGTCGTTACTGGCCCGTGAAGGGTCCTCAACAGACTCTTTACGTCCCTGGCTCACTGTTGTCTGCTGGAAAGCCAAATGAAGTGATTCTCTTGGAGCTGGACAGTGCACCCTGTCCGGTCCCTGAGAGCTGTTTTGTGCAAAGCGTCTCAACGCCCATCCTGGACGGACCCGTGGATGGGAGCCCGCCTAAGCAGGCGTGAATTTGACGGCGATTTTCCTACTGCAAATTGGAAGCCATAATAATATTATTATTAATAATAATAACAATAATAATTATTATAAGAAGAAGACGAAGGATAATAGTAATTGCGATGGTAATGATGATGATGATGATGATACCTCAATTATAGTCTCAATTTAGGGCACAAGTAGTTTTGCTCATCAGAGATTCGTCACGGAAATTTAGTAAGACTATTTGATTTTTTATAGTTGGTAAATGTCATTTACCTTTAACAGAAATAAAGTTCCGTTTTTGTCGTTCTTCTTGTATCAAAAACATCCCGAATAAACAGGTTGCTCTCCAAGACAGAAGGCCAGGTTACAGAGAATTTCTAATGTTAAATTACGTCCTAAATCCCCTTCACCTAAACAACTAGGACGCCCATCTGCGTCTCTTCTTCTTCTGTAAATTTGGGGGCCTGAAATCGCGGCTTTTTAAATAGGGGTAAAAAAGTTGCACTTTACGCTTTGCAAGACAGCATGTACTTTCGCCCCAGAGGAGGGAAATAACCGGCGGCGACTGTGGAAGCTAACAGCGACAACTCGAGTGAGTATAATGACTCAGCCCATCTTTCCCGGGCCAGTGGGGCCTAGCATTCATTTAACAATCCCACGGTATGCTCTTTAAAAAAAAGGGCGCAGTTTTCCCCCGCCCCTCCACCAACCCACGGACAACCCCATTTATACGAGCATGCCTTATCTAAGACAAGAAGAGCTCGTATAAATGGTTCTCGTCTTATTTCTGTTCTTGACACGTTTTCATGTGAATGTTGCCCGTAGCAACGGCAATGCAACGTGGCGCGCTAAAAATTTACGCATGCGTACTATGCGTTCGCGTCTTATGTAAGACGCGAAGGTCATTTATACGAAGTTTTTCTAGTCTTAGCTAAGACGTGTCTTATCTCAGAACAGGTGTTAAGGGCTGTTCTAAAATAAGACGCGTCTTATTTTAGACGAAATGTGCCGTTTATACGGAAAGCTCGCGTCTTATTTTTCCTCGTATAAATGGCCCTATTATTACTTTTCTGGAAACGATATTGGGCGTGGCTCCACCTGGATAACAATTAGTGCCAAAGTAGCCATTCTTAATTAGGAAGGAACTAGGTTCAGACTCCCCTACATTCCTTTGCAAAATGCTTTCATGTAAAAGTATTGAGAATTTTCACGCGTGACAAATAATTCCCGAAATTGCTTCACAATCACACTTGATATGGAAAAAAAGTTATGGATTAATCTTTGCTCTTGACTAACCTTCTTACGTTTCAAATGCTGTAAGGCGCTGTTTATGTCTTGCTCTCTTTTTATCTCCTTAAAGAGATGATGCATTGTTCTGTCGCATTTTGTAATACTGTACCTATCGCTATTTGTAATAAAATTGTCACACTTTGTAATACCTGTCGCACTTTGCACAAAAACAGTTGTAGCACTTTGTAATAAAAAAGCTGTCGCACTTTGTAATAGCAGTTGTCGCACATTGTAATAAAATAAGCTGTCGCACTTTGTAATAAACTTAAAATGGATGGACGGAGGACAAGTAAAACCAATAATAAGTATCATCATCGACAACACTGAAGAACTATAATAATAATAATAACAATAAGCATGCGTAATCAAATGGTGACGAGTGAAATTAGGGAATAATTTCACGCGCGTTTTGTCCAAATCCTAACAATTTCCCGAGCCTTCAGGCGAGGGAAATTATTAGGATTTGGACAAAACGCAAGTGAAATTATTCCCTAATTTCACGAGTATACCATTTGATTACCTATTAATATCGTGGGTGACGAATTACGTTAGCAATCTTGGATGCCTTGGATTTTTGACATGTTTATCCTGGATCGTATCGATCGAGAACTCCTACACTCTCTCGAACGTTTAGAGCTTAAAATTTGGCTTAAGTTCAGAGTTTTTCGACAAAATACCTGTTAGAATCCTTCTTGATGTGCTCTTTCGTGTGTTCAGGTTTTCTAAAGCGTCTTTTTGTGCCCTGACGTCTTCATTCATGACATTTTAAAACTTCGTCGCCATCTTGACACTGAGAAGTTTGGAAGGTTGCCATGGCAATTTTGCTGAATTTCACAAGTGAAATTACAAATTAACGCTGAAATTTCGCGCCAAAATTAAGGAGTAATTCATCACCTATGATATTAGAACAGTTATTTTCTGTAACAAGTAGATTCTATTAAGGTTCAAGGATATGTAGAACTCCATACTACGTTGAATATGTAAGATAGGCAATAATACAGCGAGAGACATACAGCGAGAGAAGCGATTTTCTAGTTGCATAAATCCAGGAAGAAGCAGGAAGTATTAAAATTGGTCTAAAAAACCTTAAATATAGGAATTAATTTAGCAATTTTTAGCTTAGAAGGAAAAATACCTGAGGTCAAAGACAAGATAATAATATGCAGAAGCCATTCACAGGTAAAACCGAAAGTCTTTTTAATGATAGACATAGGCAGATTGTCCAGACCAGGACTGAGCTTTGCCCTCTTTAACGCATTTAACAATTTCATCGAGCTCATTCATTTGCACAAGATCAAAATTTTGAAGGTATGAAGACGTCACCTTTGCCAGATATTTACTGAAAGACTTAGACACAGGAGTGATCTTGCTTGCTAGGTTAGGGCCAAAATTTGCAAAGTATTGGCAGAATCTGTGTGCAATCTCTTCGGAATCAGTTATGGTCACATCGTGGTCCTGTATCGATGAAATTTTGATAGGCTTACGTTTCGATCAATTTATAACACAATTTAGAATTTTCCCTGTAGATTTGATGCCATTTTTATTTTTAGCAAGCAAAGCTTCATAGCATTGTTTCTTGGTAATTCTTAAAAGTGGTGTCAACTTATTTTCGTATGTTTTATACAAGTTCAGTTTGTCACTTGTGCGGGAACGTACATAACTTATTTTTTTTTGTTGATATAGATTTTAATAACCCCCTAGAGATCCATGGCTTTGTGATTTTATTCAACTCTTTGCCTTTAACATTTTATAAAAAGGAAAACAGGTGTGGAAAATTCCTTTGTATTTTTCTATAAATGCGTCGTAAGGTGTATTTGCATCTTCAGCTTCATTAACGAAATGTGCCACGCAACACGGTATTAACTTCTTCTCTTTGCTTCGTACTTGTATCTCTCATAACTAAGCCTGTCGCACCCGTCCAAAATTAAAACAATGGAAAAGGGACTCTTTGTGTAATCATAAAAAAGGCCTTACTGTGCTGTTCTAATAAGTCTGATTTCATCCGACGCGTATGTTTATCAGTCAATTTAATCTGATAGACGGATTATCCATGCATCTCAGACGGATAATCCGTCTCTAGTGTGAAAAGGCCATTATGTAATTCTGAGTTATAAGCCCCATGTAAACGGACGCCACATCGTTGGCCAACAACTCCCAACATTGTTGGATGTTACATGTTGCGCGTCCGTTTTGGGAGTTGTTGCGCAAAGTTCAGGGGCACCCAACGAGAATATAGTTCAAAACCACTTAAACATAGCATTGTTAAACGTATTTTAGTATTTAAAGGGTAGATATAGGCATATTTTTATCCCCCAAAAATTTTTCATCTGTTCGGATTTCCTAGCTGAAAGTCTAGTGATCCGAAAATCATAGGGATCAAAACTTACCTTTTCGAAAATTTCAGCCAGAAAAAAGGTTCCCGAAAATTCTAGGTGACCTTTTTAGGGTAAAAATCCGTTAGAAATGGGCAATTATACCATTTTTTAGATGTTCGAAAATCCTAGGAGAGGCAGGCAAGCAAGAAATTTTACAACAAATGTTTCGAAAATTCTAGATCTCAAATTGTCTTCCGAACAGATATTCTTCCGAAAA
>OZ037777.1:41579755-41754755 GCA_964035525.1 Porites cylindrica | reverse complement strand
CTGTTAACGCTTTTAGGTCCTTTCACAGAAGGCAATGGCACGTTTCCCTAACGTTTTACTCTGATGATACTTTAACTGGTGAGATCCCAAGCCTTTGATATACCTGTAGCCTGAAAAAGGTACCTCTTACAGGCGGAGCGTCCCTGCGTGGGCCAGTATGGGAAGAACCCTTCCCCCTCTCCGGGAGATACAGCGAAGAAACCCTACTTGCACCGCAAAAATCTAGATTTTTCCCTGTAGGCATGGAAAGGTTCGGAAGATAATACCTTTTTGATCTTGTACCCAGATTTCAACCTGCCTGTAAGTTTGAAATTTCAGTCTGACGGTGCGAGTATGAGATTAACGACCTAAAACACTTGAAACTTTAACTTGAAATAGCATTCTACGTTCCCTAGTACTACTAGTGGAGAAACGTTGAGCGAGATATGGGGAAAAGAAATTATTGAGAGGCGATCATTTCCACTCAGTGAATGAAAAATACGGGGCTACGTTTCCATCATCCATCTTGCTTACTCTTTTTTGGTCATCGTTTTAGTGTAATGCCGCGATCTTCTCCTTAAATTTGATAACGGAAATACTCCGCCAAGAACCCGGCCATATGGTTTCCCTTTCGCGTAGGGGTTTGATTCAAGTCTAAACTGAATCATATGAAGAGGGGGATTACTTGGCCGATTGCGAGGAGGAACAATTAGACTGTAAGCCTGCGTTCAGCTGCTTTTGTTTCGGCATTAAAAACAATAAATGCCAAACTGAATCAGAATTCGAATCCTGACAGAAACAAAACACAGACAGCTGCACAGAAAAATATTCTTATGAAGAACGACAGGGGCACCCAACGAGAATATAGTTCAAAACCACTTAAACATAGCTTGTTAAACGTCTTTTAGTATTTAAACGGTAGATATAGGCATATTTTTATCCCCTAAAAATTTTTCATCTGTTCGCATTTCCTAGCTGAAAGTCTAGTGATCCGAAAATTATAGGGATCAAAACTTACCTTTTCGAAAGTTTTAGCCAGAAAAAAGACTCCCGAAAATTCTAGGTGACCTTTTTAGGGTCAAAATCCGTTAAAAATAGGCAATTAAATCAATTTTTAGATGTCCGAAAATCCTAGGAGAGGCAGGCAAACAAGAAATTTTACAACAAATGTTCCGAAAATTCTAGATCTCAAATTGTCTTCCGAACAGATATTTTTCCGAAAATTGTCGTTGGGTGCCCCTGGAACGAGAACGAGACTGTTTCGAGCACTGACTTTAGTGATTAGGATTAAGCAAGAATGCTGATTAGAGTTAAGCACTGAAAATATTGATTAGGGTCAAGCACTGACTCCAAACGGTGAGCTTCTATTTGGGGTAAAGGTTGTTGCTATTTAGTTCCAAATCAAACCAATGGTTGCCAGCAAATCCTCAGTGGCGTATTGGTATAGGTGATGGACTGCAGATCACTACGCTCCGAGATCGATTCTTACTCACGCTCCACTTATTTCCTTAAAAATTGACGAGACTTACACTTTCCTGAACATTTGCCGAGCAGAAATGTCAACAAACTTAGAAATTTCATCTATGTGTAGTGTAGAATCATTAAATAATACTACGTTGCAGGTTGTGTAAACTTAATAGGTCCACCGGGTTAAATGCCGTACCTTCCCATAACTCCCTGCAAGACTCAAGCAATTAGGGACTGGGTACTAACAACAGACCCTTGGTCACGAGATTGGAAGAACTACCGGGAGAAATGGCAAGTGCAAGGTTCTCTATTTCAGTGAGCGTTATTCTGATGCTCGTAGCACGTTCCACATCAAAGGAAACTTGTAAATGGGTCAGCACGTGTTCTTGCAAATTTAATAATGGATCAATCGTCGACTTGAAGCCTGTCGAAAAAGGAGAACCCATACCGAGGTAGTAGCTTAATTCCAAGAATCTCAATCAATCGATTGAGTTAAACATCCGAATTTTGTTTCTACGTGCAAGTGCATGTATATGTGATGTGTTCATTGGGCTGTCACTAAGATGTCAAGTTTCAGGGTATATGTTGTAGTTAATTTTTTACCTCAATGCATGCTAATGAAGTTGAAACAAGGGAAAAATGAAAATTACCTGAGATAAAAAATTAACTACAACATATATGCCATCAGAAGGGGAGGAATTGGACAGCTAGAAAGTCATTTTGGTTCTATTCTTGGTTTGTTTCCTACAAAAGTAATGGAGTCATGCCCATAGCCTGCGAAAAGAAACGTTTCTCGTCGCTCTTTGCCACTGGGAACGTTTCGCACAGAGGAACGTCTGTATCTCAACGGCAGAATTTTCATATTGATGACGTAAATGAGGGTTTTCATAATAACTCTGGTTGTCATGGAGTTCCAAATGCAAATTTGTTCAATTTTATTTCTCCTGGTCGATTTTGGTAAAGTGTTGTGTGCATCCATGAACGAGCTCCAGCAAAACTCAAATGCTTCTTCTAGAGACCAGATTCCACAAATATTGACTGAGATTCATCACGTTTACATTATTTTGACCTTTGTGGCGTTTTGTCTTTTGTCTGTCATTCATAAACAGTAGCTAAAATAATGTATCAACTCCGTCAACCAATCAGTGCTTCTGACCTGCTTCGGGACTTTTACGTCATCAGTATGGAATTTCTGTCGCTGAGTCACAGACTTTCCTTCGCACAAAATGTCCCCAGTAGTGAAGAGCGAGGAGAAATGGCTTTTTTTGCAGGCTACCATGCTCATAGCAGCCGCAGGAAATTCGAGGCTGGTGAATCTAAAATATAAGTCACTTTGCACAGGTCAGCAGGGCTGTCACTAATGGCTTGATGCCGGGGATTTCCCCGCGGTTATTACAAGCATCCAGGTAGTTATAAATAATTAGTTTATTTCTCTAGCACTGTCCTAATATTAGTCTCTCTTCATATGATGCATGTCTTTGTACTTTCTCCAGTTTAGAGTCTCTGTATGGGAAGGGTTACCTGTGGACATTGATTTCGTTGCACATTTTCCATCAAATCCTCGCATTTTCACTGACAGGCAAAATTGTGGCATATTGAGAATCGTTTTACATGGGAACGCTACTAGCAAGCTCAGCCTAGCCACAACTATAACAGGAATGAGAAAATAAGCAAAACAAAGTCTCGTAGCCTGCAGCACAATTTTTGGCAGGTTTCTTTTATACCATCACTACACGACAAATGCTCTCAAACTTGATTGAAATGGCAATGCAATTGTTGCTTCATCAATGGTGATTGTTGGGACTTCTATTATTTTTCATCGGAAATAAGGACATTTCCACACTGAACCTCTGTATGGGTCCTTTAGGTGTTGGTTCCATATTCCATACTGGTGCACAGTGACACGGCAAACAATGTATTTATTACGTGGTATACCGATTTTTTAAACCACCTTGGTGCAATGTCAAAGCTTATTGGTTTAAATTATTTGGAGGTTTGAAAGACTGGGGCTAAAATTACAGTGTTTGACTGGGGAAGTTAGGCTTGGTTTGAATTTTTGGGAATTTCAAGAAACTGGGATTCTACTGTACCCCAACTGTTCTTTTTGAAAAGCCAAGAATGGAATTAGCTTTACTTGTGCATTTTTCAACTTGTAAATGACCAGGAGAGGTGAGATATGGAATGTACTCAGCGGCAGATCCACACCGGTTTCCACCGTTTCACGGGAATCGGTAAGATTTTTCAAAATAAATATATTTTCATTAAAAAAGCTTCCAAGTTAAAATCGAGAGATGAAATTATCCGCCAATTTTCAAGCCTTCATCTGAGGAGAATGGAACTGGCCAATATCCTGTCTCACATGATCCAGAAACCCAGGAAAGGGGACTTTAGGGAGATAAAATCCAAAAAATTCCCTGGGGGAGCATGCCCCCAGACCTCCCTAGAAGCTTGCACCTTCACCACTCACTTAGAAAATTGGTCAGTATTTATCCTTGATTGGTGCCTGGTATTCCTTAATCGTTTGTGTTGGGTACCTTTCTAAGGCACTTATTCAGCAAACTTAAGTGCAACATTAAGGATCATTATAAGTGCACAGACTGTTCAGCTTCATGATCAGCTTGAAGAGAAAAACAGACAAAACTGATAAACTGGTCAAATGACTTTTGTTCAGATAGTTTTTAGAAACAAATATTACAGTACTACCAATGAAATTTAACAGCATGGTCCATTATAACCAATCAAAATCAATGAAAATATAAGTGAGCAGGCTATCCAGCTTTAGCTTGAAAAGAAAAATGGACAAACTTAACTGGTCCAGTGACTTTTATTCAGATAGTTTTTCTTTACACTTTGACAACCTGTTAAACTATATTGATTTAGAAAAGCCTTGGAACTAAAGAAAAGGATACATTTCTGAAGTCTGTAGCGTCACTTGTTCCAATACTGAGATTCTCACAGTTTATTATCAACACAATTAATTGGTAATAGAACTTTTTGTCATATAACTTAGGGCTAATAGGGCAACTTATTTCAAATCCACTGAGCGCATGATTGAAATACTTGCCCGATTACTCCCTACATTGTACTCCGCTCAGTACTATTATCATTACTTACAAGTAGGGTGTTGGCCCTCCTGTTTTGTGGATGTAGAAATGTGAATTAGCAGGAAAATATGACATTGCCTGTAGTTAATAGGGGGCTGTGAATGGGTTCGTGAATTAAAACCCAAAGAAAACTACTCGGACTTGAAACAAAACCTTGAAAATCCACTTAACCAAGATTAAACTCACTGATTTTTATCAAAAGGGGGCCTAGGCTCACAACAGCCTCCTCAACGCCAAATTTTAAGGATTTGTACAGAAAATTATCATAAGATCAGTAAAATGGTTTATCAATTAAGCATTGGTTCCTGCCTTAAAAACATCATTTTAGCAAGTTTTCAGAAAAACACAGGGAAATCTCTTTATGAGGCATGTACATATAAACCATTTTTTTTTTATTGATTTTATAATTTGGTTTTAAGGAGGTTGTCGTAAGTCTGAGTCCCCTCTGATTTTTCGAACCAGGAGAATACTCATTATTATTAAAGGGAAAATGAATAAGAACAATACAGATGGATTGTTTTTTTCTCTTAACTGTACCAAAAAAATCCCTGGTAAAATCATACTGGCCAGAATTTTCTTACACAGGGGAGCATATATTATAACTTTAAAAATGTATCGTAGTTTATTGGCATTAACTACTACATATGTTTTTTAGATTTAGTGGTATAAAAGGAGAATCAGGATCAGGTCGCACGTTTTATTGGAGCCCTTGTACAAAATTCAGTGAACGTGAGTGTCATGATGTATTGGTGAGTATGATGACTTTTTGAGAATGCAAACACCTAAGCTGATGAAATTGTTTTCTCCAGATCACACTACTCTTAAATCACATGTAAACAGAATCACTACCTTTACAAATCAACTGAGTTATTTTATGGCTGGTTACAAGTAACGGGAGATTCCCAGCTGTATCAAAGTATCCCTGTCCGTTTCATTTTAAATGAGAAAAAAAAACTGACTTAGATCGACTTACCCTGGGACTGCCAGAGACTTCTCATGTGTGGTTTCCAGTTTCGGTCCAGTCTTTATAGTGACCTGCCACTCGCCAGAGCATACAGCCACACACAAGAAAAAACCTGTGGTACCCAGCCTGTTTGATGCAATCACTCACCACAATCTTGCACTGTTAATAAACAGCTTTTCCTGGCACTCATGTCTGTTAGGACGGTATGTTGACTTTGTACTGAGCCTTGTCAGGACGGAGGTGCCCGCTTAAAAAATGCAGTTTTTGCAAGTGGTTGGGGAACATGTGTCGGCTTCAGGGAAGTGCCTGTTAGTGGAGGTTCGCATGTATATGATAACATATTGACTCAGTAATTAATTGTAAACAAAATTTCAGTCAACTTTTAAGGCTTTGGAGTAGGCAGGCATGTGGGAAAGATTTATTTGCCAGGAGTTTGACCTTTTTGAAACAGTGGTCTGTGCGAATGTGGCTTTGTGTGTTGCACGGTCATGGACCAATAAGGTTGAAGGTACTATAGTTAAGAAGTGATACTTGGTACCAATGAGATTTTGGCTTCTAAACATTTCATTCCTAAAGGTCAAACGAGAGCTCGCCATCGTGGAGGGACATAATGGGGTTAACTGTCACGCAGCCGAAAATTTAATCGTCAACCGTCAAAAGTTCCCTTTTGATGTAGTGAATAGTCAGGACCAGAAATCAGCGTAAACTATTTGTGGGGTTAGATTGCAGTCCAGGGATTGTAGAGGATTTTTTTGGAGGCCTGGGGGTCTTTTGGGGTTTTGATTTTTACCATCATTCGATCTCCTTCACTTGGAATCCGAAGCTAGCACACTCACTTGGATAAGGCTATCCACTAGATAAATATTTGTCCAGTCACAGTGGATAACGCTTTTGGCGTGATTCCCTAACTCTATTCAAATATAGATGGAAAAAGCGTGAAAAATATCAGCCAATAAAGAAAGAAACCTCCTTTCCACCTGTCAGAAAAATATATCCTTAATTTCAGGTCCTGGATCCATATAGATCCTGTAAGTTTACATGCTATTTTTCATGTAGAACAAGTTTTATGCAACATCCGCAATTGCATAAACGACACTTAAATGCACTCTTTCAGAAGTGGACCATGTAACTCCCTGAAGTACACCTACCTATTCCTGTGTACCCATAAGTGTCACTAACGCTTTATGCAACCGATCCCAGCTGGCCCCTGGAAGGTAAACAGCTATATTGAAGACTTTAAAATGCCCCTTTGTCATCAAAGTTTTTAGAAACTTGAGGGAGTATTCTAATAAACACAGATGAAGATAACTGACTTGAAAATCAGTCTTTGGTTCTTTTTTCTTTTTGTTACTTCCTCTTAGTCTTGTCAGTATACTCAGGACAAAAATTATCCAGCTGGGACAGTAGACACCACTTTTTCTGTGGACAGTGAAGGCAATGTTGTTATTGCATATGGAGGCTCTACCGCAGAGAGCCATACAAGGTACTGTTGTTAGCATTAATTGTCTTCCGTCTTAATATTTATTTGACTCATCAAGGAATAATATTGTTGTTTCGTGACCCAGCCTTAATCCCTGACCTAGTTCACATTAAACCTGATTCAACCTTCAATCTACCCTAATTAGTACTTCCTATGACAAAGTAAAACGGTAAAGACTAGAACGCCGTTGCTGGAGGACAAGACTAACTGTAGATAGATGCGCAGTTGTTTACAGGTAACAAACCTTCCTAAAGGGCAATACAGAAACCCTCTACCCGCCTTCTACTTTCCTCCAAAGACCTGGCGAACAAATTGATTATTTTGAACAGAAGATAAGCAAAATGACACCGGATCTTGATCGCAAGAGATTAAAATTACAAGGCCCTTTTCCTGATGCGTGCTTCGATCAGAGTAAGGCTTTATTCCTGCAGTTCACACCTGTTACTGAGATGCAGTGGGAGAAGAAAATTGCTAAGTTTGCTTGTAAGTCGTGTGACCTTCTCTATCGGATGCACTAGTTCCATCTAGTCTAAAAAATGTGTCTTTTTCCCTCGTCTTAAGCAAGCAAATCTACCGCGAATCCTCTATTTAGCCCCCCCCCCCCCCCCCCCGCACCCTCTGTCTCTAATAAGCCCCACCTTTCTCTTTTTAGCCCCTCCCCTCCCCTCCCCTACCCTAATTATTCTTCACTATAAACAAATGATTATATAGACTGTGTCAATCAATCACGACGTTTAAACTTTGTTTGGACTGATCCAGGATGGTTTATTCACCAGCTGGAAGTTTGGGTTTTTGTTTTTGTTTTTGTTTTTGTTTTTTTCTTTTAATCCTCTGCTGCATGATCTTCAACTTCTTGTACTTGTGCTTTTCCACCTTGTATTCTAGTTCTCTAAATAAGCCCCCCCCCCCCCCCCCCCACTCAATGTGTTTGAAATAAATTAGCCCCCGGGGGGGCTTCATAGAGTATTTATGGTATATTATAAAATATTTAGACAGAGGTAGTCTTCCTGAATGCCCCCTCCTCCCCCCGGCGTTATTGCCACTCCCACCCCGGACTTCAATTTCGCTTGGTGATGAGGTTATTAAAAGTCGTCAGCATAAACATAAACGTATACTGTTTACAGTTAGCCATTACGACACCTGAAAGATCTCTCCTTGCAGATAACCCACCCAGCCCAGGATAAGGCTGGCCAAACCACTGGGGGTCTACGTCGCCTACTCTTTTCGAACCGTGGTGTGGGTTTTTTCACGTCCCACAAGATCCAGATTAGTGAAAGTGCTGGGAGACGGGACCTACGGTTTATCGTCCTTATCGGAGAACACTAGAAAATTTAACCGTTTGCAGATGTCATTACAAAGGCAGTACTTTCTTCTCAGTTATTTAAAGACCCTGAGTATTGGACAGGCCGGGGTTTCAACCCGCGACCTCCTGCTTAGCAGACCGGCACTCTCCCGACTGAGCTAACCAGGCGGTGGTTAATCCAGATACAATCTGCCTAACTGTCATGGTGCTTGGTTTTTGGTCCTTTTCATTGGCATCTCCTCAGCTTCGGATTGACATGCATTTAGAAATTAGGGCTTGCGTCAAATTAAATGACTAGTTTTTTTTTCATCGTCATCATCATCAACCACAAGGTCGCTCCTTCCCTGCCCCCGATAGCGCAGGAAGGCCAAGGTAGCGTTCTCGTAACGTCAAAGGCAACTAATTTATTATTTGTTTTCTACAGGCAGACAAAGATTACATTGAAGTGTGATCCCAGTAACAATGGAAGTGTAGGTCCAGCTAAGTTTACAGGAACACCATCTGGACCCTCTACTACGATATATGTAAATAAATAGCCAATTTTCTAAGTTAACTTTAAAAAAAAAAACAGAAGTGTTCGGAACTGTAAGGTTCTCGCTTGACAAGTTAATGAAGGAAGTAGGGTGCAAAAAAAATCGTTTTTACAGCTTGCCATTCGGGCAAGCTGAAGCTAGCATTTACTAGCCCAGACGTCATTTCAACTAGCCCCAAAAGCTTTTTGACCAGCAGAATTGATTTCACAGTTCTTCTGTTATTCCAATCCCTCAAAAAACATCACTTGCCCGTCGGGCAAGTTAAAAACAGAATTCACTAGCCCGATAGCAAAATCCACTAGCCCCGGGCTAGATAGATCTTTCCATTTCCATTTTCTCTGACTTGGATGGTTATATTTCCTTTACAGACTGGAACATATATTTCAAAGTATTGCTGTGCATTTGGAGGATCAAGCAGTGGGCGCCTGAGTCCCGGCAGCGTTCTACTAATCATGTAATTAGCAATTAATGAATTCGGCTTTCGTAGGATATGAATAATTATGCAGATCGAGGAGAGTGGATAACACCCTCCGAGATCTGCATAATTCTTTAATATCCTACGAAAGCCGAATTCATTAATTGCTTTATTATTCATTCAAAATAATTCCTAGTTAAAAAACAAGCTAAAACATGCTTATCTTCGTTGATGTTAAGTTCACCTCGATAGGGCATGTTTAGAAAAAAAAGGGTTATTCAGGTCTGCAAATATACTCCCAATAGCAGATGTTGTCCGTCGAGTTGTCATCTTGCTATGCTTTTAGACAATAGTTCGTCGTGAAACGAGTAAAATGTTCCGCTGACTGTTCGGCCATTTTTCTTTTCACAACCAAAACAACTCAACCTCGTCCCGGGTTACAGGCAACTTTAGGTTTCGGGCGAGATGACTTTCGGCGACGCGAACGGTTATTGTCCACAACGCAGACAAACCTTTCTGTTAGGGTCTATTATAATAGAGATTTAGAATCCTGGTTTACGACAAACACCCGTTTGTGCCACATGACCAAGCTTTCCTAATAATGGTCGTCTGCTGTTCCGAACAGCAAGCGACCATTTCTACATAAAAACGAGAATTTTCTTATCAGTTGCTTCCAGAAGAATTATTTAGACGGTTTTTGTCTGCTCATTACCTAAAGTGAAAAAATGCCAGTTTTGAATCTGACGTTTGCAGTTTGCCGTTTTCCTTCAACGTGATTCACGTGCACCTTCACAAATCTCATCTGTTACATAGCCTAACTCGTACGTGGTTATGAGAAAAGATATACCTCAGCGAAACAGAAGAAAACTACAAGACCGTTTGCCCCGAACGTCGTCGAGATGTTCAAAGAAATTACAAAGACTCGCATCGAAACTGGTAGCCTGACTTTTCAATCTTATTAAAGAACACACGGCGATACCTCCCTATATCACTGTAATACCAAAAACCAAAGACAAGTCTAGAGCAAGAATTTATCTTACAAATTAGCTTTCTTAAAAACAACCAGTGCTTTTCATTCAACTACTCTGTTTTTTGTTGTTGTTGTTGTTGTTGTTGTTGTTGTTGTTGTTGTTGTTTTTTACCTAAGCATTTTCGTGATTACTAAATGAATGAATCTTTCAATTCAGGGTAGAAAGGCATAAACACAAAGAATACTAATGTGGGCTTCTGTTCTTTACAGATTTTTCCCTCTGCTTCTTATGTATTTTATCATTGGAATTCTTGTAAACCGGTATGGACGGGGAATCGAGAGCATGCCAGAATTAATACCCAATTATTCTTTCTGGGCTGACGTTCCTTTCCTTGTCAAGGTAAGTACTTCTGTAAAGACTTGAATTGTTTCAAACGCGAGGTGCAGTGATTCGTAAGGAACGTTGGCAGCTGTTAAGCTTGGTAGTGAATGAGAAAAATTACTTACACGTCATGAGGCTTAAATACGACCCTGGGACCTCCTTGTCCGACTCGGAGGTCCCAGGGTTGGTGGCACCGAGCGGGCCATACCTCCATACCGCCCGCCTGGTGTAGGTCAGCGTCGTAGGTCAGCGTCCTGATCATGTGGGGAACCCGAGTTTTTTTCTTTGTTCTACGCAGGTGACATGCTGATTATCACATAGCGTCTAATTCATCATCTGTCTTTATTTCACAAATGCCGTAGTTGGTTCACGCGTGACGTATCTCAGATGATTGCTAGTGTTAGTCACGTAGCAATGCCATTTGCGAATTGTATGGTTTTTGAAAAACGGCAAATTTAAAGCTTGACAGTGAATATAGGGCTCGTAGAGTCTTGAATTCTTGTTAAAGTATTGTCCAGCAGTTTTCTAGACCTGGAAAGAGTCTGGAATATAGGGATAAAGTCTGGAAAAATGGTAAAAAGTCTCGAGTGTATATTTTAAACGTACGTTTGCAGTGCATCATGAAAAAAGCTTTCTTCGTGTTTAAGGTCTATGTCTATTAGTTGTCCCCTTGAATCTGGAAAAAGAAAATATTGTTTTGCGAAGAAGTCTGGAAAAGTCTTGAATTTTGGATCCAAAAATCTGTACCAACCCTGTGAATAAGAGGACAAGATACGATGCATGGAGAGAGAGCTTGAAGTAAAAAATCCAAAATTCAAGATGGAGGTTAATAAGGAACAGCATTCTCCGGGGTGGGTGAAAAGGTAAAGGCGGACACGAGCCAAAGGCCCAAACGGCCGGAGCTTATCCCGGTTTTCTTAGCTTGAAGCATGCATAGGAGCATTTCTACTCTCCCCAGCAGTTTATTGCCGGTACCCATTTATACACCTTGGTAAGGAGAGACAAAGTGGAGTAAAGTTCCTTGGAAGATGCCTTGGTAAAACAACACTGAATTAGTGAGACTGACAGATTTTCACGGCAACAATAGATCATGATAGGACGGCTATTACAACCAACCAAATTCAACATATAAGCTCGAAGGTCATGAAGTGGAGTAAAAATTGATGAACTGGCTAGGCTAAATATAAATAATGTCTTACGAGTACTGGAGCTATGGGCGCATTTCTTCACGCCATGTTTTACCGTGAAGATGAAACGAGAGGGAGCATGTATATTAATGACAAATTGTTAGTTCAGTATTCAGAAAGGGTTTCCATTTTCTCAAAATCGCTATTTTAGTTACTCGTCTGACTAGCTCATTGGTGTTAGCCGGCATAATTATAAATCTTCTTGAATAATTTTCTTGTCATTTACTTTTATGCAATATTTTTTCTTCTTCTTCTCTTTTCCAGGATGGAGTTGTATTCACATATGACCGTATAAAGACCACATATGCTGAAATGTGTGGTAAAAGTGGATATGCAGAGATATAAACTATTAATAAACCTAGGTTAAATTTGCAGTTGGCAGCATTTTTAAAGAAAATCATTTCTGATGAGCAATTTTTTATTTAATCTTTTTTTAATTTTTTTAAAGGGATTTTGAATCGCTGAAATCTAGCTAAGCATTACAAAGATAACTAGAAACAGATAATTAAATACATCGCAGACTCGTTCCCAGTCCTAACTTATTTGTTATGGGGTGTTTAATCCTGGAAGAGTAATTTGCTTCGTGAGGATATTGGGAAGATCGAAGGAGTAGTAGGGATGCTCGCCACGGATCGGTCAGACTTCCCTCGATGCAGTGCGCGCTCTCATCAGATTTGACCCAGGACCGACAGGGAACGAGCCTGAATTTCGCCTGCGAAATAGAGAGAAGAAGTGTGACGTCACGTCACCATGGTAGCAAAATGTTCGGGTCTCAACAAGATCTTTCTTGGCAGAGATGACCATTTGACCGCGGTGGAACGGTACCATATTCGTGACGGTCACTTATGTTCTTAAATTCCATGTATTGATCGCTGTTACACTAAAACATTTTGGCTTCATTAAAGGATCAACACAGATTCAGATTTAGTTTAAAGGAATCTGTGGCCGTTCCTCAATAAAATGAAATTTAGAAGAGTGACGAAAAGCAATAGGTTTAGATTCATTTGGCAAAACTGCAACTCTGCTCGTGCGTCACGCTTTTTTGTATATTTCTCTTCAGTCACTGCACGACTGCGACGTGAAAGTGCTTAATTTCACGTTTTGTGGAGGACGTGATCACAAGACAACGACTTTCTTTTTCTTCTCCTGAACTTCGATACAGTCTATTAAAATTCAATTCCAGAAAAATTTGCCAACATTTGACAAACTGAACGAGATGGAATAAGCGCGATAAAGTTTAAAGTAGTGCGAATTCCTCTTTTTGTGTGACGTTTTCGTAGCCGTCACCGTCTTTGTTGCTTAAGCTCCCTAATAGTGCTCTGTTACTGACTTTTGTATCCGTTTGTAAAATAATAGAAAAATGAGGTTAATGTTTGTAAGTCACTCTAAAATAAAGTATCAAAATTCGTATTTGATTGTTACCTAATATGATTGTTGTCTTACTGTCATATAGTCTCCCTCGCAGCCCTTTTTGTCTCATCACGCAAGGAGCGTTGCGTGACGAGACAAAAACGTCTGCCGGATGGAGAGTATCTGTCATGCCGATGATTACTAGAGGTAATTTGTGATTTTTGAGTGCAATTGGAAACTGGTGATATAATCCTTTTTTTATCTTCTGTTGGCATTATTTCTCCACGCACAGCCCTATGAGTAAGACCTCAGGCATGAGTCAAAATGTTGGCGTCACCTCCTTAACAACCCTAGGTGTGATACAGGAGCCAATTGGTGTGATACCAAAATCTGCAATATATAGCCTTTATAGCGTTTTTTTTTTCTTTCGCGTTTTTCAGGAGAGCCAGGGCAAGCGCGAAGCGAGCGTGGAACGCGGGAAACGTCCATTGTTTGTTCCATAGACCTTTGTCACACAGCGGCCATTTTGTCTCAGGAGATTTAAAACGCTTTGTTTATGCACGACTAGCCTTGTTCTCTCGACACGCGTGCAAAACGTCTGCGCATGCGCAAGGTCTCTATTTTCAATAATTAAAATTTGCAAAATCTTCCCCATTTAAAGTGAAAAACACTTAGGAATGTTTGATATGTTTAATGGTTTGCAGCCGGTTCTAGTATTAAGCACAACAAAAAATTACTTAAACTAACTTAACTAACTGGTAAAGTCGTCCAGTACAAGGTTTTTCGTCCTTGTTTTTCCACTTAGCATGCATTGGTCGTTTTCGTTGTTCGCATTGACCGAGCTCAGCGACATGATGACCAAAACAGCAACAATGGCTACGGCGAAGTGCTGCCAGAGCGAGCGTGGACTTTCAAACATGATTTTCGCCTTTGGTGCAAGGAGGAAAGTATGTGGTGCAAAAGAGAGAAACTAAAGCAATTAATAAACTTTGTGTTCGGGAAATTCTAAGCTTATCTTTTGTGTGTGGAGCTTACTTTTTTGAATTTCGCGGCCGGAATCTAGTTTGTTTTGGTATCGCGTATAATTTCGATTGGGGGAGACACATGCAAATTCGCGCCGGAAGCAGGGAAGGCACGCATGCGCACTGCGTTTTTCACGGGTGTCTGTTCTCTCTACCAGGCTAGCAGTGCATAAGCAAAGCGTTTTAAATCTCCTGAGACAAAATGGCCGCGGCGTGACAAAGGTGTGGCCCCACTAACTCGCCTTCCCCGCGGCTCGAGGAGGAGAAAACCCCGGGAACGAAGTTGATCAAAATCTTAGTGGCGATGATTTTGCTAACAGTTAGACTTTTTTTTTCCTTGTCTCACAAATAACGTAAAGGATCAAAATAAATTCAATTTTAATTTACTTTGATTGTCTTTCTAATATCATGTGTGATGTTGCTAACAATTCTACACCTGAAATATTCCAGCGAGACTTAACTAGGATTTCTGAGGTGTACTCATATTCTACCCGACCGAATACTCAAGGCTTGAAAAAATGCGTGGTTCTTTTCTCAGAGTTGCTCCAAAAATCTTGAATTCTTTACCCTCGCTGAGAAACTTACCAAAATCTACCTTTCGAAAAAGATAAGGAATAAGCTCTTTGAAATTTTATCTAAATCTGATGACTATCTCGAAATCACTGAAATCATTCATCAATTTAAATTAAACTAGCTCAGGAACACGATTCATACTATAACTCCTATTTTACGCGCGATAGCTGGTACTGTTTGTAAAATATTTCTTTTTTTTCCTTTCCTTGCTTTTAATTTGTGTCTCTCTTTCCCCACCTCGATTAGGCTCTTCTATATGCAGGTGGAAGGTATTGTGAAACTGTAAATTGTATGTGTGAATGAATGAATAAAGTTGAAGTTGAAGTTGAAGTTAATTAAAATACCATGAGCTAACCCCTTAAAAACATCAGGATTGGAGGACGATACTTGTACGAAGACCTCTACACCCTTGCTTCATACCTTTTCTTGTCCGAGACTTAAGAAAACGTAGATATCTCTTCTCAGAATTTTGACAAAAGACACAGCTCGGTGCTTTTTTTAATCATAGTTTTCACAAAAACCTTGCAACGCACTGGCGCCTAAGCTGGGTGACGGTGACAGCCAAGTAGGAGTCACCACGACAGCGGTAATCAGGGCGATTCACGATTTGAGATACCAGGTCTACATGGGTCAGAGGTAGAGAAAAAAAAGAAACAATTCAACAAGAAGAAAAAAAAATTGGAACGCTTCACGATTATGCGTGTCATCCTTGCGCCAGGGGCCATGCTAATCTTCTCTGTATCGTTCCAATTTTATTATACGTGCCGCGGTTAAGCGAACACGGTAAAAGTGCCTTGCAAACGTTTTATATATTAGACGCAAACAAAAAGTTCTCAAACTTGTGGGGTCAGAATGTTCTTAAAACTACGCATTTATCCTACGCATGCGCATGGATAAAGCGAGAGCATCCTAATGGGTCTTTTCAAAAAATATTTTAAGTTAGTTTGAAATTTCTCTCCACCCGTCTTTTCCCAAGGCTAGTAAAAATCTTTTCTCTTAAACTGAAACGATTTATTTTAGTATCTACGATTCAAATGTCAAGCGGTTCTGCACTAACTCTTGCTCCAACTCTCACTTGACGCTAGCGTTTTGCATCGCAATACAAACGACTAAGCAGTTCCAGCGTGAATATTTTTTTTGGGGGGGGGGGATGGGTTGGAGGGGTAGTGGTTTGTCTCTACTCTGCTTGTCTTAGAAAACACCGTTTAAGGGACATGGTGATTTTTCTAATCAATTTATGCCCTGAATTGAAACTAGTAAGAGCCAAGATCAAAAAACGTCTCGAAGACGTCGATGACGTCATCTAGACCTTATGGTTACGTACACGGTACATTCGTCCAGCGGTTTCCTTCCTAAGGGACATTTCCAAGATGGCGGCTGTGATGTAGCGTTTTTGCGTTTGTGAGCGCAAACAATTTGTGGCAATTTGTGAATGTATCATCCTTCTTGGAGACACAGCCACATCATAATCACATAAAATGAACAGAAGCAGTGGTTGTAAAGGTGCGTCAAAAGTTAATTCATCAACTATGAACTTTTTTCAAGTTTTATATTCGTCTAGATGGCCTGCAGGCTGAAGCGCGTGGGATCGAGAGCGTCGTGTTCCAAGTGGTAGAGTTAAAAATAAATGCAAAGTAGAGCAAGAGTTAGGACTCCTGGTATTGAGATTAAGTTAGGGATCTTCCACATATCCACTTTTTCCCCGCTGAACGTCAGCTGAATGTCTAGGTAATGAGACATCAAAAGTATCCTCAATCAACTCGTTACATGTATTTTCATTTTTTTTTGTTTCAGCCTTGTTGAAGACTATAATATGGCAGATGTCAAAGTCTTTACCAGGCCTACAAGGGTGTGATTGCCGCTTGCAGCGTTCATTAGTTGTTTATCATTGGTCAAGAAAACTGAATAATTATGCCTTTTTCGCCTCTTCCACTCAACACACAAGTCAACAAGTCACATTCTTTCCGTCTAGATTTGCTAAGATTTCCTGGTTGTCCAGTTTAAAAGTTTATCCCTTGTCATCTCGCCTTTGTTTTTCGAGCAAAGGTGAGAGCCATAAATTTCAAGAAAATAACACAGTAACTTTAAAGAAAGACACTAATTCACGGCTTTCAGACTCTATGTCCAAGCTGAGTCACATTGATAGCAAAGGTCGGGCACAAATGGTAGATGTTGGCGCAAAGAAAGATACAAGTAGGATTGCCGTGGCATCAGCTAAAGTGTACTTAGGTCCTGAAGCTTTTCACTTGGTAAAAGAAAACAAAATTCAGAAAGGTGATGTATTGACTGTTGCTCAGTTGGCAGGGATAATGGCATCTAAGTTGACTGCAAACCTTATTCCTTTGTGTCATAATATTGGCATAACCCACTCCAAAGTCAATTTGGAGCTGGACGATGAGAACTTCACTGTGTACATTACAGGATCAGTTAACTCAGTTGGGAAAACAGGAGTAGAGATGGAGTCACTGACTGCTGTTACTATAGCTGCGTTGACTGTATATGACATGTGCAAAGCTGTGTCACGTGAAATTGTCATCTCAGACATTAAGCTTTTGAGAAAAAGTGGAGGAAAAAGTGGCGATTATCTTGCTCCTTAAATTTAGGAAAATATATACACTGGTTTAAAAAACCTTGCATTCTGATTTCCTGATTTGCTTGTTATGTATCTGTTCATCAATAACAAGAAGAATAATTGATATTGGTGTTTTCAAATAAACACATCACAAAAAAGCTCCTATATTTAAAAAGACCTCAAGCAATAACAATTTTTTATTGCATTACTGGCTTTGATGAGTGACCTCAGGGCTTTGCCCTTACCAATTAACTACCAAAAGATATTTCAAATTAAAAACCTCTTTGGAGGAGCCTAGTTGACAACATGATAACAAAACTTAGGTATTTACCTGAGGGTTATGATATTTCAACCTAGGGGTGACTTAGAATAAAAACTTAAAAGGATTAAGATTGCTGAGTAACATTTACAACCAAGGAGAGTTAATTTTCAACATTGCTTTTAGAAATAAAAAAAACATAATTTTTTTTTATGCTCTTTTTGTACATGATTGCTTAATGATGAACCTAAATAAGTTAGAAACACATAAATGCATCACAATCTCAGGGCAGGGTCCTTCCCAATAATAACTACATGTATATTTGGCTGCATAACAGGATTGTGCATGAGTGCATTCCCGGGGGAAGCACTCCAGAATTCAAGTGACAGGGATGATCGAATGGGGCCAAAAGTCCCATGCCGAATTTCTGAGCCTTAAAAATCTCCAGAAAGGAAAACAAGTTTGGTTGTACTGTAATCTCAAAACTATGCAGCTGAGATACACAGGCACCATCACGAATCTTCCGATTGTTCTGAATGGCCAAAAAAATCCCTACTTAAATCAAGCCACCCAAAACAATACTTGCCAAATTTTACTACCCAAAAAATCCCAGAATCAAAAATTTCAAACCCAAAAAAATTTTTCAATTATCCCTGTCACTTGAAATCCAGAATACCCCCTGGGGGTGCATTTAAAGCGGGGCCAAGTGGGCACCCCTCTCCCCTACACTTCCCATTTGTCTGAAATTGAGCTTAAATTTTTAAAACCTTTCTTCTAGAGCTATTTTTTTAAGCACTGTCTAATGTTCTTTAACCAATAAATAGATAGTATTTAAAGCCGGAGCTGATACGTCTCCCAGACCCCTCTTTCTGAATTTTCTGGATCCATTCCTGTTATGATCTTGGGACTACTTCTATAGAATGGCATATTCGTATTAATTAACAACGTTCCTTTGAACGGGGTATAACTTTTAAAATGCATGAAAGTTTTACAGTATCAGCAGTTAACCCTTACAGTTCTTTGAGTGATTAACATCAATTTCTCTTAACAATATCGATACTTAGGGCGCTTTCCATTTGTCAGAACTGACTGGCCAGACCATTCCCACGGTAATGATAATTCCCCTTTTATTTAAAACTCTCGAGCCAGATCAGTCCAATCCTAAATAGTATACACGAAGGAGAACATTTTTCAGTAAAAACTCTTGGAAAAAGCCTATTTTATTATCAAACTGACGGGTCAGGCGATGGTCTAGCCGGCCAGTTCTGACAAATGGAAAGCACCCTTAGTCATCATAGGTGAAGGGTTAGAAAATTA
Source organism: Porites cylindrica (assembly GCA_964035525.1). Classification (NCBI taxonomy): domain Eukaryota; kingdom Metazoa; phylum Cnidaria; class Anthozoa; order Scleractinia; family Poritidae; genus Porites; species Porites cylindrica. The sequence continues at coordinate 41,735,878 of OZ037777.1, read as the reverse complement.
AGGAAACTAATTAACTAATTCTTTAAGAAAATGTATGGGGAAACAGTCTGGAGAAGGGCTGGAAGAGTTAAACAGCTGATCAATAATCTAGACACAGGAAAATATAAATTGGCCATGGGGTATCACTTGAAATTCCTTTTGAATGCAGAAAATGGTGGCACATCAACTCAAGGTGAGGCCTCTTTTACCTTTTAACATCCCTTCCATGAAAAAAATTTGTTTTCATTAGCATCTTACTCTTACAGAGACAATTTGCTGGAAAATTTGGGCACAATCAGTGCCCTAGAAGAATGCAAAAAAAGTCCACTTCTGGTTGACATACATCACTCAAAAAAGCCTTTGCTTGTTAAGCTCCCAAGGATTGTACTTATGATTCATCAACTCTGAATTATATTAGTACAAAATGGAAAATAACTGTTATGGAATGGTGAAGGGTTGAAGGATGCAAGGAAAAAAGGTCCAAGTGCCTGGTGATAGACTGTTAAATTCTCCATTCAAAATTCCTTGTATTGCTTGTAAAAAAAGAGGGAGAATTTGACATAAGATCAAGAGTCAACTATTCAAGGATTTTTTCCCCTGCACATCCCCTTCAATAATAAATAATTGAAGTCAAATAATCTATATGTTTTTAAGAGTAAATGATAACACAGAACTACTCTTGTACATTGTAGTTCCAAATATTTAAGGTTGTAACCTTAAACTACTCAGATATTTATAATTAAAAGATTTTAGAGACCACTTCCGTGGTCTGTCATAGGCGAAGAAAAAGAGATGAAAATCCACTTTAGTATGCTTCTACACAACTTTATTAAGCATCTGGCTTAAGACATTTCCTACATATTGCCACTGACATTTTAAATTCTACAATTTGTGGTTGCAGAAAATATCCATACCCATTCCACAGAGGGTCCCCCCCGGGGAATTCTAAGGAGTAGTGGGTCCTAAAGGCAAAACTGTTTATAGGACAGACCAAACCTTACGTAACATTCTCAGAGAGGCAAGAGGATCAAAAAACCTTCCATGCAGGGAGTATGGATATTTTCTGGAGTGCTCAACATTATTAAGAGGCAAAATCTTGAGACAGTGTTATTTTACAGTGCAACACCCCATATTGTGGCCACTCATCACACTGAAAGTAGGCTAACTAGAGTACTTTGACCAGGGTATGATAAATGATTGCTGCAGAAAGATTTTAATTCTACACATTCTACCGAGTGTCTGTCATTTCCATTTGCCTTATCTTTTTACTCTTTCAGTTGTAAACACAAAAGCTTTACCCTTCCTGTCTATTTAAAAATGAGGATGTAAAAGATCAAGAAGGCAAGAGAAAGGATTAACAAATTGCCAAACCCTATTCAACCAATTTCTTGGAAAAATATTGGAAACATGTTGTGTCAGCTATGTTTGAAGCACCTTTTGTAATTAGCAACTGCTGACTGAATTTTTCAAAAACGTTAATTTTCTGGGCAACCACAAATATAGGTGTGTCACACTGTACTTTTTTTTTCATTTTTTTTTACAATCAACTGCCTTACATAACATTGCCTCTACATAAAAGATTATGTTTACCCTTAAACTCCCAAATAACCATTTTTGAAAATCTTAAATCTTATTTTGCAGAGTAATAAAAGTCAAATGGTACATTCATTGAACAAAGGTGGAATGTTCAGAAGAAGACTCAAAAATAAAACTGGATCTTGTCTCCAAAACTGACTTTGGGAGGGAAAAGGTTTATACTACACAGCACCATTATTAGGGAGCTTAAGCAACAAAGACAGTGACGGCAACAAAAGTGTCCAATAAAAATTAAGGCAAATTAGAGCTGCTTCAAAACTTATTGCCCTTATCCCATCTTGTTCGATTCAAATAAAATGTTGGCAAGTTTTTCTGGAGTTGAATTCAAAGACTGTATTGAAATTAAAGAAAAAAAAGTCGCCGTCTTGTGTTTACTTCCTCCACAAAATGTAAAATGAGACACTTTCACATCATAGTGGTACAGTTACAGCAAAGAGATGTACAAAAAAATATTGCATGTGACTGCAAAAATGTTGTTTTGCTAATGTAAATCTATTGCTTTTCTTGTGTTCTTGTTGTCATCGCCAGTACTTAAGCTCCCTATGATTAAACTACTCAGTTCATTTTCTACCAGAAGGTATATCCTCCACCGGTACCTCCGCTGAACCACCCAGCTTGCCTCTGTTGTACATTAACAGACTGTCCCTGGGATGCTGCCATTTGAGCTGCATTAGGAGCATAACCTGGAGGAGGAGGCTGTTTAAAACAAATGATAAAGATTAGATCGGTTTGAATGTAATGGAGGCATGCTAACATTTTGTGATGTAATAATAAAAACATATTTTGATTTCCCTCATGATTTAGTTACTTGAAACTTTGATAGTAACATTTCAACCGCTTACTTAGCGTTAGGAAACAGCCGACACTTCACGACTCCATCAATGGTTGCCCTGCAAAATGACCTCTAAAGAACAAGCGCAGAAATAGGCCTTTCCAAAAATACCATAATACTCTTTGTTTTCAATTTCTGTTGAGGTGATTGTAAGTCCCAAAAGAGAAACAATGCTTATATGCAAAATTTTGGAGGGGCCACCAAAAGTCTTAAGGTATATAATTTTTAAAAAGGCCTATTTCATACTGATAATTGGGTAATAATGCATGATCAGTAAATGGTAAATTGGTGTGCTTGTTTCTCGGTCACCATTTTCTGGGGGGGGGGGGAACCAGTAAGGACATCGCAAAATGTTGTCTGTTTTCTCAAGCTAAGACTTACTGGCATTTTAACATCTTTATTAACTTATAAGGTTGACGAAATTGTTTTATTATCATCATTGTTGGCTGCTCACTGTTCAACTAGACAGAGGCAGAGGGAAAGTTATACCCACCACAGACCACTGATTTACCTTTATCTTTATCTCAGAACAATGAGGGTTACAAGAAGATTCTATGACATAGACTGTAAATAATAACAGTTCACTAGTATTCAATACAGGGTTCTCAATAGAAGGCGGCACCCGGCGATTGATTGCCGCTTACTTTGGGATTTATAGCCGCTTACTTTGTGTTTAAGTCGCTTTTCTTTGCTTTGTTTTGACACCTCTGGCTTTGCTGAAGAGCCTCCTACTTTATCAGTGATCACCTCCTACTTAAAAATCTATTGAGAACCCTGTCAATAGCTGACCAGGATCACAATAACGATTGTTTTGTCCAACCAGTTATTTCATGACAACAACAACAACAAACTTGATTGGTTATTAACTAACAGTCACACAATGCTTGAGAACACACACGTAGCTTCAAACTCTTCAAGGCAGGGTCACATCATCTTAGTAATATTAATGTACTTACTGGAACATTTACTGTTGCCCCAGCATTAAATCTTGCACCAGGATCAAAAGAGCCTTGGACCACAGGCACAGCACCCTGCATAGGATACTGCCCCACATGGTACTGCTGTGTTGGGTATCCTGTAGGGGCCATGCTGGGATATGGTCGTGCCACTTGCTGAGGCTTCAGGAAAAAAATTAAAGTAAGTGGAAATTATGTTACAAGTACACTTTCATAGATGTTAAGAATCATCACTTTGTTGTTTTTCAATGTCATATTCAAAGTAAAGTGTCTAACATCGAAGTTAAGTTTAAAACAAATGAGATAGGGATCTCTTAACAGCCTCAAACAGATGGAGTGGATAGTCTGCGATTTATAACCTGTTGTAATATAATTATAGTACTTGGCGAAGGCATATTAGTTTTGTGGAGTTTGTCAAAATAATATTGTAAAATAAATGCCTCCCACTTTTAAACCCCTCCTATCTATTAAACGCCCACAACTGAGCTCCTAAAATTAAATAGGTGCCCCAGGCAACTATTAGATGATATAAAATATAGCTGATTCATAAAAAACTTGTTCCTGAATTTCCCAGTCAGCTTAAACCACAAATTCAAACAGTTTACCCTGCTCCCTTTAAAAATAAATAATTACATCAACAAATTAATAAAGTAAGCAGTTCAGTTACAAGAACACAACTGAATCTTTTTATATAATATTCGTACTTATATAAAAATATTCAATTGAGGATACTTTTAACAACACAAGTCTGTTGTAAGATTTGTTTCCCTGCTAGCAGAGGCCTCTTTTCTCTGGTATTCGGGGGGCAGGAGGAAAAGAGACCTCTGCCATGGGCTGAAACGGAATTTGTTGAAGAGCCACCATCCACACTCGTGAACGGTGCTTTGCAAAATGCATACTCCTTGTAATGTTTACTGAAAGTTTCTTGAGCCCGCTGAGGCTCGTGCATATCTTTAGAGACCATCCGCTGTCAGTACAATCTCAATTACCAACTGAGGAACAACAGGACATCGCACTCCAGTCCAAACAAAAACAATCAATAAAAAAGCTTTCAAGCTGTATGAGTTCTAGTTCATCCGCTTTAACATGACTAATTTTTGTGTGATCGAAATTTTATGATTATAGAATGAGATATATTCTTCACTGCAGCAGAGGCCTCTTTTCCCTGGTATTCGTGCTATATTCTTTCTTGTCACGCGCTGCGGTCTGTTACACATACTCGGAACGACAAAATATAGTTTTCTTGGTCAAAGTTTAGAATTCCTAGCTCTGTACTCCACACACTGCATAACCTAAGCAAAAGAAAGAAAAGAGGTCATGTTTCGCACTACCACGAGGTTGTACAGTGCATTTAGCCTGTCAACACCTTGTTTCAAACTTAAACATGTGCTAAAATTTTCACGTGATGATTAGGTCTCCAATCAACGGCGCTGCATGCTCAACAAAGTCCATTTCGGCCCATTTTTCCTCCCGCCCACTGAATACTAGAGAAAAGAGGTCTCTGCTAGCAAGAAAAAGATGTGTTGGTGAGATTATATATTTGTGACAAAATCCCAGAGACATCACTATAAAAGACATGTGAGAACATCTTTTATAAATCTTGTTTAAATACAGAATAATAATCTTATCCCTATTCCAGAATAAGGTCAAGAAGAAAAGCCTTAACATACCAGCACATTGTAGCCACTACTAGCAGGAACCTGCGCAGGTTCACTGTATGGAGGGGGCGGAACTCCGTATGGTCCCTGGGCACCATAAGGAAGGTATCCTCCAGCAGACTGTTGAGGTGGAAGGGCGTATCCACCACTAAATTGTCCCTGTTGGAGCTGGGCAGGGTAAGCTGGCTGTTGAGTTGGATATTGTGCACCCTGTTTTGGGTAAAAACCTGAAAGATAACAAGGGGTGTTGAGGAAAATACCTTTTTTCTTTCTGTGCATTAGGTTCTGCTCCTGACCTTGGGTAAGTCAGAGGAAAATGGGATTGAGTTTTAAAGGAAGAGTACGTGCCACCGAAAATAAGGTCAACATTGACAGGGGTTGTGACTCAAAATATGGACAGAGATGCTTACTTGTCAGAATGTTACAATAAAGCTCAGGTTTTGTTTTTCCCATAGGTACTAGGCAACATTTTTTACCAGGAAAGATATTGGCTTTCCCTCCTGAACATCCTAGTTGAGACCAAAATGCGCCATCTTTAACCCAAAGCGAGATAACGAGCATCCCTGTCAATTTTATATGAGAGTCACCATCACAGGATTGATCCCCATGCTACTGGGGACCATAATAAACTTTTAGGCATCCTACCGACGAACAGTTATGACATTTAGATTTTCTATTTTATAGACTTTTATATATTTCAAGCAACATATATTCACATATATTCACAAATTCCAACAAGAAAAAGACCTGTTTATTACTCTGTCTATTGTGTATATTCAGATTTCAAACACTTACTTGCCGGAATTTCTGAATATTTTACTTTACGTCAAGGCTAACCCTGTATAAATGTGCCGTTAATGTTTGTATTCAGTGGTAATTTTTAATTCGAAAGTTGACTATTTGCCTTCTGTCCTCTTAAAATTATAGAACTCAAATTATTGAAATCCAAGAAAAATAGAATGTGTGGACAATCTGAAGCAAAAAAATATATTATTTTGCATCACATCTATCACTACCACAGACCTCTCTGTATACGTTCTCAAAGTAATCATAGGTTTCAAGAAAGGCAAGACAAGTCAATAGGATGTTTGCAGAATTTTGCTACATGTAGGGGAAATTAAGGTGCAGTTTCAAGTTTTAAAATTTCCTGTTTTCAGCAAAATGTGGTTTGGAAAAAAAAGTAAATTTCTGTGATATCCCATTATCTGGCATCTGTGATTTAGAGATCTTGTGAATTCTCCAGTCCTCCCTAATAATTAGCGAGAGGATTACTCCCCCATCCCCTGCCCCCACAAAAAGGTGAATTGATTCTAATAACCCCAGGGTTGGTAGTCAAACAATTTTACATCCAGTTGTGAAGACAGAAATAAAAACCAACATAATGGAGTTATGGAGTTATGGAGCTTTGGAGATATCTTCTTGTGTTCTGCGAGTTAGCCATATGCCGTTCCTCCAATAGGGCTGCAGTGATAACATCTCTTAAGCTTATATATCCTAGATATAATGGTAGCACTATCGTATCCTTAAAAAAAACTCTTCATTACAGAAGTAGACATTATAATACTGCTCTTAACAACTTATCAGCTATTTGTCTAAAAGCTTAATTCAATTCTGGCGTCAGTAAGCTTAAGTTAACTCTAATATCGCTGATAGAAGCTAAATTATCGTATGGCTCGCCGAGAGGAATTATTTATATTGACAAAAAACACCATGAGCAGCAGTTCAGTATTTTCATCTTAAGAATCTTTCAAACTGATTCAGTTCTCTGTCGAAAACATAGACTTAACCCAAACAAAAACGTCCTATAATTGTCAAAATCAGGAATTTTTGCCATAGCTTGGCAATAATCAGCTAGCAAGGCAAAATGGCATCGAACGCATGAACCGTCGTTGACTTGTGGTATTATTGCATTGAAAGCAAACTAATGAGCACCCCTGATGAATAATGAGTCCACTATAGAAGTAAAACCAACCTTGTGGAGTCTTGGACATGGTTCTTTTAGGCGTTTTCAAATCGAATTGTTCCAATTTTAAAACCAGGAACTACGAAATAATCCTAACAAACAAATCTTTCAATAATAATCGAGAAAGCCTGGGATACAGTGTCCCAGAATTCTTTGGAGCGCGCGTTTGAAATTCCAAAAAACAATAGCATTGCGTAACTCTCGTTCCTCGTTGTTTGCACCTAAACCGCACGGAAACTCTTGCTACGCAGGCTAAAAAACATTTGCAAAAATTGAAAATGGGAACTGGGTTAAGATGGGAGCAGGCATTTCTTTGGCCTGAGCAATGGCATTTACTAGACTGCAACTGGGATTTGACATCTGGGAAAGGGATAAAGAATTTCCAATAGCAAGCGTTTCCGTTTGGTTTCGGAGCAAAGAAAGACCGAGGAACGGGATTCTCGGTTTTGGCCGCGCGAGAAATGAAACAAGAGCCAAAAAATGAATGTGGGGGGAGGGGGAGGGGAAGGAAGGAACATAAACGCCGTTCACACGAGGAGAAACGTCTGCCGTTCGCATCCTAAAACAAGGGACCCTTCCACTTTTTTTTTTCAACTTTTTACATGGAAAAAGTCCGTCGACACCACTAGAAAGAACGCCTTAAAATTAAAATTTTAAATTTTTCGCTTCTCTCTCTTCCCCCTTTCCCTCAGGCTACTTAAGGGGAGGGGGAGTCGGGGGTTCTGTATCAAAGACCGCTCGAAAAATGGCGCAAGTAAAAGAGCGGGGAGGGGGTGGGGAAGAAAGGAGGGAAACGCTTGCAAACAATCCCCGGGATTTTGAAAACCACCCACTTGGCCTGTCATGCCTGAGTTCGCGCACCGACATTTGATGCTGTCATCAGCTGTCATAATTGACTGATACAGGAGCCTATGATGGGCTCCTGACTGATAAAATGTTTGGCTTTCAGTGGAGCGGAAATGAACTTCGGAGGACGCGTATGTGAACCCAATTCCATACTGATGACGCAGACGTTCCTCCTCGCGAAACGTCCGTCAACGGCGATGAACGAGGAGAAACGTCTGCCGTTCGCGGGCTACCCTTGTTTCAGTTTTTATAGAAGTCGGACAATAAATCATGCACTCTTTAACTCCGGATGTAAATAGGGTAAATGTGTTTACCCGACTTAATTGTTTGTTGCATAGTTAGTGGGGAGTTTCTACAAAATTTAAAGTAAAAAGTACAAGCATAATTTCAGCATTTTTTGCTAAAATGAGCCCCCGGCAACGAGCATACTGGTAATTTAAAAAAACTAGCATAACTGTTGGCATAACGTTAGAAATATACGAGCACTGCTAGCAGCATATTATGCTACTCTATCAAAGCCTAGTGTCGCCAAGTGTCGCCGGGTCAGCCCTATTCGCTCGCACTTACATGAAATGGGTATTAACAGGAGCCCATAACCTGAGGCGAGCAACTTCCATGTACTCGTGTCACGGCGTTTTCACGGACTAGTTTATTTTTAGAGCGAATTTAGAATATCTTTTAAGTCCCAGAAACTGGGCAGTCAGCAAAACCCACAGACCTAAACCCTTTTAATGACGTTACGTTTTCCTTTTTTTCCTTCGAATGCGATCATAGACGTGGTGGAGATTCCATTTTCGCGAGAAAAATTGCCCTAAAATGTGTCTAAAAATAAATAGGTCCGTAAAACTGCCATAACATACCGTATTTATTCAATTAAACGCCGCCCTCAATTAAATAGCCTGAGAAAACAGCCGACATTTGGCGACCCTACCACTGGTTTCCCCGCCAAATGACGTCTGAGAAACGAGCACAGAAATTCCATGCTAATGACGCGTCACTACCCAGACCTGGGTAGTGCTTCTGATTGGCTGAATAAAAAATATGGCACGCGGCACGACCAATCAGGAGCACAACCCAGATCTGGGTAGTGACGCGTCATCAGTGTGGAATTTTAAGAATCTATCTCAGAAAACTAAGAGAGACATTAAGACCTTTATATCACACAATATTTACAAATGATTTCCAGTAACTGTTTTCAGTGATTTAAAAAAAGTGATTTCGAAATAAACGTCGCCCACGAATAAACGCCACCCTTGAATAAACGCCGCATGGGAAACGCTGAAAATTTAATAAACGCCGCGGTGTTTAATCGAATCAATACATTAGGCCTAGTATGGGAGTTGCTCGCTCCAAAAATCAGCTTGTTAGTGCAAATTGATGAGGAGGTAACGGTCACTTTAGATCAAAATAAAATGTATGTTGACTAGCACTTAAAACGTCAAGTTTATATAAAAATGCGAAAATTCACCAAGTTTTTTTTAACCGCTGTTTTATTAGCTAGGATGGCTCAAGAACAAAAGTCTTTGTAAGCAACGTTATGCTCCGATTACTCCATATAAATCCTTCTGAAATAGCCGTGGATCGTCAAGGATAAGATCCAAGTCAACTTAAGAACGATTTGTATGGAGTCATCGGAGCAATCGGTGCTTATATCTACCGAACAGTTAATACTAACGGGTAGATTTATGACAGAGGCGCTTTTTTCAACTTGTTCTTTCCGAATATACTAACCAATCCCGGCCACAATTTCACAAATTTGAATTTTTGCGACGTCACACTTCTTTTCTCTTGGTTTTTTTTATAATTGAGGCTGTTCCACTGAAAAAATGCGTCAGGGCAGACGTCACTTTCGAGTCTATTGAAGGGCATTCGTTTGTAACGTTAAGTCTTTGTCTCAAAATCTAATTCAAAACAGAAATATGCTGATTTGTTTCCTTTTGAGCAGCAACTTACCTGACTTTACGGATCTTTTTTAGAGCGATCTAGTCATGTCCTCGATAGTAACTACTGTGTTTAATTCATCCATTGGGTGGCTTGTGAATAAAGGAAGAAATATAGCAGCAGAAAAGCTGAAAGAAGGCGATGTTACAGATCAAAAGATCCGTGATTTGATCGTGGGTGACGTAGAAGATATCAAGTCAAAGTTGGACGACTTATCAAGACAAGACCTATTAGCTGCTGTAGACTTCTTTGAAACAGGAATAAGGTATCTTTTTGAAGCTTTACTTGTAAAACCCATTGGTCAAGTTAGTGATGCAACCGCAGAAACCAAAGTAAAAATCGCAGCAGAGAATATCGATGAACTTAGTTTAGCAAATACAGTGAAGGCAAAAGTTTCCGCCGCTGCAGAAATGCGGGAAAAGAGTGAAAATATCGATTTCGATGAAACAACAAAACTCACTTTTTTCGAGGCTGAAAAGAGATTCCAACTGGCTCGTGAAATGGCTACAAAAGCTTTTAACAACGAAGCTCTCAAGATCTTTGACCGCATCACAGCCATTCGATACCGGATTATGGCGACGATGTTAGGGTCAGTTGCAAAAATAGCGGGAACCATAGGCGACTTGTCGTCTTCTTCTGTAAAGATTGCATTGTTTGGAGAATGCATTACCAGAGTGTAATCAGTGCCTTCAGAAACTCCACTCTGTTCGTGTTGTTCAGAGCTATTTCGAAGTGCAAATGACTAAGAAAGGTGTCCTTAACCTCAGGGGTCTGTTTGGTACAGATGAGCGGAGGGAGATAATTTCCAGTGTTTGCGAAGTAAATCGCGCCATTTACAATGTGACCCAAGAAGTGGGTAAGGAGGCACATGCCTGGGTCTGGCCATGTGTTTGTATCGATAAAGATAAAGTTGACCTTCTGAGCGATGGAAGAGTATTACAAGTCATGCGCGACCTCAACATGGAGTACTGCTCTGTACCCTGGTCATTTACACTTAGTCAAGAGGGTGAAGAAGAGCACAAGCTTACGTTTCCACGTGCCATTGCTACGAACAGTCATGGGTATTTTCTGATAGTGGACGGTACGGATAACGATGTGAAGGTGTTTGATGGCAACGGAAAGTATGATTTTAAATTTAACGCCCCGCATGATGACGCCTGTATAAAGATTGTTGATGTCGAAGTAGACGTGGACGACCAAATTTATTTACTGGTTTGTAGGAGGAGGCCTGCGGCTGAGCAATGGGAGAGAGAAGTCCAAATTTTAACTAAGACCGCAGACCTACAGAACATGTTTCCTGTGAAGGGAGGTTTCTCAGGAATGATGAGACTAATTGTTGACGGTAGCAAAGTGATGGTATTGGTAGATAATGAAGTTTATGTGTACGAACAGAATGGAGAGTTCCTTTTCCGCTTCGGCAAGGGCCTCTTAAGCTGTGCAAGGGATATTGCTTCTTTTGATGGCCGCGTCATAATATTGGACGAAGAAGGGCTCTACTCCTTTTCTGCTAAAATTGATACCTGGGCTCATATATTCACTATGGAGGGACAGTATCTTGATAAATTTAATGTCAACACCGAAGGTGATATCTATTATCGCATCGCATGTCACCCGATAAGTGGACACGTCGTCGCCGCTGGCATAACACTGGATACGATAGATCTAGATCGGGACCTCTTGACGATTGCTTTATACACTGTAAATGGTGACTTTGTAAGAAGAATTCAACTCAATGAGAATCAAAGATCTATTTTAAGTCCAGTGAAAGGACTTGCAGTGACCACAAAGGGCGACATTGCCGTGGCTTTAATTTCAATTGTCAATAACTACTACAATATGAAGGTGATTGTCCTTTAAAACGAAAACACATCTAAACAGAAATTTCGCGTATAATTTTCATCAAGGGAAATTTCTGTAGTCTGGCTACGAGTCAGCTTTCCTCACTAGATTGATCTATGTACATTTTATTTCACTAAGTACTTTCTGCAGACAGCGGTGCTCTACGCACATGTGGAGCGCCGTGGTGCGTGATCGCAAGACTCCTTATTCGCTCCTCAGCCCGCAACATACAAAGGAAACATGGTATTTCTGACAGTGTGGTCAAACGGAACAAACAGAAATAGCTATTTTGCCGGCACGGACCAGAGGACTGGGTCGGCTAGGAGGAATTGTGGGTAGCTCTCTCAGATATGTTTATTTGTACGTTGTAAATTTGAATCAGTCTAGGTCAGCATTCATTTGAGCTCCTAACTATTATATTTCCTGCCAATTTTGTTATATTCGTTTATAGGCATTTGGCAGCTAATTTTTGCGTACCTCTGCCCCTGAGTTGATGGCACTGCAGCTGATTTCAGCAGGCGGGGTATACGTTCCCTTTTTCCGCAAAGTAGTTTTGGGTTTTTGTATCCGGGGGTGTCGTGCTTAAGTTTCTTTAGAGGTTTGCATGGTTTTCGTCGTAGGGTTTTTTGTAATCATTAAGGTCTTGTAATCTTACGGTAATTTTGCAATAAACAGGCTTTGACTAGAGGTCCTTGCTGGCCTCCAAACTCCTTTACCTACTCTTGTGTGGGTGTCTTTTTGGGTAGTGTAACCCTCACCAAGACGAATACGTATTTAAATGAGAACAGGCCGTCGCTCTTTCACTGAGTGACACAAGCTAAAACGTGTTTTTTGGTCGTTTGCATTAAAGGAATAATCTACATGTAGGCGGTAGGCCGTTCGACCTATTGAAAACGTCAAAAATGTTAACACCTCCGAGATCTGTTAATTCTTCATTTCGTACGAAAACCGAATTCAATGCCGAGGAGCCTATTCCAACTTCTTACCACATTTCAACGTGATCTTCAACCACTGTTCATCTTTTATCTATAACTAAACAGACACACCAAAAAATGGGACTTATTTCTTAAATATACACATTGTTCACCTCTCTTAACTGGAGGAGGACTTTTAGCGGGGTGTTTCCAAGTCACTAAGAAGAAGTCCTATTAAGGGTCATACTATACAACAATTCGAACAACGAAGTGATCTTCCTGAGGATGAGCTAAAACTAGCCTACGATCGAGGCTAGTGAGGGAATTAAACTGTCCTCTGGAACACTTCTGCACCCTGGAAAGAATATATATAGCGTATACACCGGAAGCGCAATCTAATAGTTCCAGTTCAGTTAATGCATTACAGATTATAACAAGGTCTATTTTTAGTGAAAAGCGAACACATCAGGCCAAGGCAGCACTCAGTAAATCAATGATTACAATGACGCTTTTAAAGCACTATGCAAACATTAACTTCAATGCAATACGATCCCCGCTATGTTTCTGTACTGATAATAAATGTGTCCTCAACGTCTTTTATGCACGCTCGCTAAATACGGACGAGGGCATGCCCCCGGGAGTCCGTCTTAACCGGGGTTCCACCGCATTGCATGTAGTGCCGTTTCCCTGGGATACTGTGCTCAGAAGTTTTTTTTTTTTTGAGAATGCAGATTCCTTTTAAAGTTTCAATGACACTCCTTGCTGGCATTGGCCGAAGTTGATCATCGTTCTAGCCGCTGCATTTGACGGTCAATTTGTCAGCCTTAATTCAAAGATTAAGATGCAAAATTCTGCCAACAGACCAATAACTGTAGTGTGATACAAGCTTTCGGTCACTGTGGTGTAGCCAACAGAATATAATACTGTCATAACGCGGATTGGATCACTGTGGTATTATCAGATTACCCCATATTTTCTCTGTTGCCCCAGCCACGTCGATGATCTGAAACAAAAAGAAAACAACAGCAAACCGGTAAATTTCGAAAACAAGCCTCCAAAATTAGAAGAATAGAAAAGCTCCCAAAGTTAAGCCCCTCGGTAAATGAGCAAGCGGGAGCTTATATTTAAGAATTATTGTACTCGTGCTCGATTTCGTACTAGTAAAATTGAGGGTCGCTAATGATGGATGCGAGCATGCGCAAATATTCTTCCTTTGCTTGGAACTTTAATAAGCAAAACAAAGGCTCCGCACGTAAGTTTCACATGTTGGACAATTATTCTGCCTCAGACCGTTTCGACTTTAACTTCACAAGCAACATGTTGGATGCTGTTGGGTTCGGTTGATCGCCTTGTCCAACATCCTCCAACAACAGTAGATGTTGGATCCGTTTAAGCAAGCGTTCAGGACTTCACCATTAGAATCACGTTATGCATGTCCATTATCACTCAATAACAGAGTTGTAAGGCCAACTAACCATCTTTCCATTCGTCCCAGTCTCTTTTCTTCTGCAGTTTAGCTGGATCATCCTCGTCCTCTGATTCATCGTCACTTTTTTTGCTCTTATCACTGATCTGTTCGCTAAGAATTAAAAATTTAAACGCTAGTAAACAGAATGACAAAGGGAAGAGAACACTGGGAACGAGGTTGCCAGGTGACGAGTAGGAGAGAACACTGGGTGTTCAGTGTTCTCCCCTCCCAACAAAGGGATGCTGGTCCATGGGTTACTGACAGCATAGCCAGCTAGCAAGCTCTCCGGGGCGCTCTGACGGCGGGGCGAAGGGGCTTGCTCGCAGGCTACTGACAACAGTATGTCACTGTTAACCACACTTAGTTAAAGAGAGATGAAGGGGAGCAAAGTCTCTTGCCAAGGAAACTATAACGCGGTGAGTCAATCTTTACTTACTCTTTATAATCTAAAACAACTTTTCCTTCCATGATTTCCTTTTCTAGGTACTCCTCTTGTGTCATGGTAGGAACACCCGGGTAGCCCGCACCAAATACTTTGTCCTGACAAACAAATGAAGCATCTCTCAACATTGATCCCATGGGGAAGTTATAATCATTATTGGACACAAGAGACCTCTAAACGATGTACTGCATTTCCGCCTAAGGGTAAGGCCGGGTACAGTACAGTCAAATCATGTTAGCACGGATACTAAAGGGGCCATCGAAAGTGTCCGTATTAACAGGGTGTCCGTATAAAGCGGGTTATGTTATTTCAGTTATTTAAGTAAACCAGCAGGACAATTTAAACATCTCTGACCTTAACAAAGACGCCATTTAGCCAGCGGACTATGTCCATGGAAACACTCAAAAGTCGCTAATTTTTTATCGCTTAACAAAAACGTGTTCTCTGCATAACTCGTTTGATCTGAAATTGACTGCTACAATTCATCGTATACGGCGTACTGTTTCGCTGGGAACATCGATATTATAAGAGCTGAAGGGGGATTTTTTACCTTCGATAAGGAAAATTTATTATAGCACACAGCTGACAGCGAAGTGTCTGCATTTGCTAGGTTGACTTTTGCGAAAAGTCGCGAAACTCATTCTGTTTTTTTTTTAATTAATTAATTTTTTTTTTTTTTTTTAATTTTTTTTTTTAACATATTTTAGTGCTCCCACTTAGTGGTTATACACCGCTATTACAGTTTTGACACTTATAATAAAGGTATCATCACCATCATCAAGTAAATAATATTTTCGCAGCTTTTCCAAACTAATTAATACCCGAGAAAAATTGTTATCGCGATCGGTAATGACAAGGAGAGACTAAAACCCTCCTGCTCTCCCCCCTCAGGATCCGTTTCAAATGGTGACTCTCTTCTTCTTCTACCGAAAACCCTCGAATTATGGCGATGACAAGTATCCTTTAACAAGATTTCTTTTCTAAGAAAGCATGCAGCCTAAGACCTAGGCCAAACGTCGAACTTTTCATGAGACGAAACAAACTTAGCGAGTTAAGTTTATGAAAAGTTCGACGTCTGGCTCAGTCAAGTTCGTCTGAATGAGTTTGGATCGTCCAACACGTCCTTTCCGCCTGCTTCAGACGGATAGAACGTCTGAAGATTGTTTCCGGGACAAACCTCGATCTTCACATGCGAGGAACTACACTAATAAATCGAAAATTTGTATAATAATGTATATTTAGCCTCTTTCGGGAGAAAACTTATCACTAGCTTGCTAAATTTGCTTTTGGTCTGATTTAGTTGATTGGTTCGAGGCGTCCTAAGTTCGACGTCTGACCCAACAGACGATCTGAACTTAGTTTAGGTGAACCTAAATTAGAGTTTGGTTCGTCTCATGAAAAGTTCAACGTTTCGACTAGGCCTTAGAAATACAGTCAAACGTGTAACCACCTCTCGAAGGCGACTCCCTTGCCCAAAGTATCAAACCCGGTTTAAAGTAAGAAAGCCCCCATTGAATCTTGAAGTTTTGGTGATTGTTCTTCATTTAGAAAAAAACTGCTACAGTCACGAGTACCATGATAAGCTACGTTTACTTTGGAATGGTAGACACACTTCGCTAACTATCATCTACCAAATGATCAAACACAATCAAATTACCTTAATCATTTGCATTGTTATAAGGATTGGCTTGAAAGCTTGTTGAGACTAAAAAGCAAAAAAACACAACGTATGTATAGCATGTAGTTTACACTAAACACGGTGGTTGGATATTCTCGGGGATTCCTTTTTGTGTCCCTTCTATTTACAGTCTAAACTCAAACCTGATCCTTCCCTTGTATTAGACAAGAACAAAAAATTATAGATGACATCAGAGAAGCCCCCCACCCCTCCCTTTGATTGAGACTGGGAACAAGCCCTTTTCCCCCAGCAAATTCTATATAACTGAAACTTGATTAATAGAGGAACTGAAAGCTTTCCACATTTTCCAAACAAAGAACTCCCATCTCTCTTTCTTAACTTAATAAAAATCAAGATATAACGAAAAAGCCTATTTTGCTCCAAAAAGTGGACGTCCACAAGACACCCAGATGTTCACCTAGCTAAAAACTTCCCCTTATCCACCCACCCTCCCGCCCCGCCCCTCGCGCCCTCAAGCCTTTCTACACGTACCTTGGTTGTACCAGCTGTGCTTTCCTGCCTGCTGTTATCTGCACCATTTCTTTTGAGAGTTGCCATATGTTCTAGAATCTCTATTTCACCTGAGGATTTAAAATTAAGGTAAAGCTTAGTCTGCTACACAGCCGTTTTGGGGAGGAGCGTTGCGTGACGACACTAAAAACGGCTGTGTGGCAGACTAGGTAAAGCTAAGATTACTGGGTTTTTCAAGGCTTCAGTGTCTTACAATAACTTCTTGGATGTTACAATATACTGTATGGTACATTTTTTAATTAGCTACTAGAGGTCATCTCCGTCTGTACATTATGTAAAATATAAACTGATATTTTTTATCATTACAGAAGGTACATCCCAGCTATCTGGAGGCTAGCTTCTGCTCCTAAGGGAAGTATACAGATCATATATTCAACCTACTATGCAGACTTGTGATGTGTTCCACCGCTTTATTTACCCAAAACTTTAACAGCAGAACATAGTAGTTTCTCTGTGAAGACAAAAAAGATTTATCACATACAGTTTACAAAAATAAACATTCCAATTATTGATCTTGATTTTTCAAACATCTGAAGTCATTTTTCACTGTTTCAATCATTCTTTCAGTTAAGTGTGGAATACCTGAATGTCCTCATCTACAGTGACTTTTGATGGATCGCTGATAAGTGACTTGAGTTCCTCCAAAAACAAAAAGTGGACAGTCAGCTACAAACAGTATTTCTTTGATCTAAAAAATTTTCAACGTGGAACGAAGGTAACGTGAGCTACAGAAATGGTAAACCATCAACGTACAGTATCTTAATTTTCAATAACTATGCAAAGCTTGAAAAATTGACAAAATCTATTTCTGTACTTCTAATCTTTTTTGAATGCAAAATTCATGACCTTAACACAAAACATGGGAAAAAATTCTACCTTATTTCACAATTTTCAAGTCACAGAGAAACTTTCCAAACAATCATGTGACAAAAAATTTTCCACTACCTTAAGTCTTCTTTCTTGTTCTTTTTGTTCTTTGTATCTGGCTATTTTTTCTTGGCGACTGTTGGCCATTTGGCTGATACTTCTGCTGTTTGCTTCAACTGAACTGGAATTTTCTGTGTACCTGGAGAGATCCTGAAAAACACAACAGAGGATTAAAGTAAGACAACATGCAGTAATAACCTGTTAAGTCCTTAAAAATTCCAGAAAACAATATCATAACTATATAGTGACTATTCAGTTGTCAATGAAACTAATCAAGCGATAATAACGATATTATTATTTAAGTTAAAAATATAATATGGACCTTAAGATGCAACAACGGTGACAGCAACATGAACGTCAAAAATGCAACTGGATTAACAAGCTATGCAACACGCATCACGAGTCACGTAAAAACATTTCTTTGCCATCACTGCACAACTACGACATGAAAATGCCTAATTTCACCACATTTTATAAGGGACATAATCAAGCAATCTCAAGATTTTCTTTTTCTTTCTGAACTTGGATATGATTCTTGGGTATTCATCATCTCCAGGAGAGTTCGCCCACATTTGATAATGTAATAGAGATGAAATAATCACAATAAAGATTTTAAAAAAATAAGAAATTATTCACTTTTTAGGCAATGTTTTTGCTGCCCTCATCTTCCTCTAATTTTAATAATATTTATATAATTTTTTATTTATATCCATGCTATTCACCATTTCTTGAGAAACAGTTCTGACAACTGCTGGGAAACATGGGACAAAACAAAAAAGAAACCCCTTTGTCTAGCACATCCGCAGGTTGATAAACAATCACTAATTCCTTCTATCTATGAGCTCCACTCTAAGAAACATGTAAATAATTTCGCCAATAATTGCATTTACTCAGCTAAAAATAAGAGAGCAACTCAGGTATATCTACTTACAATGTCTGTCACTCCATAGTTTTTGCATCTTTTCAAATAATCTACAAAATATACCTGCAAAGGAAAAGCATAAACAATGATGTCATCAAACAAAAGCCAAAATAATACAGAAAATGACATTTCAAGGGCTGAAAAAAGTGGAAGAATAAAGACACTTGTAGGGAACCTCTGACACAATGTAGATAACATGGCTAAGCTCTGAATTGTCTTAACTAGCCAAAATAATAGTACCTGCAGTGGTTTTGTTACAAATAGTTATGGTGAGTCCTGGGACTCATCTTGTGAAAACTCATGAGTCCCAGTCCATAACCAATGAGTCCCAGTTCAAAAAACGATGAGGCCCAAATTGAGAATGCTTGGGCTTTTTTGCAACCAGACAGTTAATCTGAAGACAGACTCCAAAACTCTTTACACTGTCTAAAACTGTCAAAGGTTTGAACCCAGGAGTCATTTCAAAAGAAGGTTGAGTTTGATCGTCCAGGTGAACATAGTCCTGAATAGGACTGTTGGTGTTGACAGTGACTGACGTTTTGACAACCTGTGCGGTAGTCACACTTTCTTTAGTACAGTTTACTAAAATTAAGATATATTCCTTCTACATGTGTATTTAAAGCACAAAAAAGACTAAAATAAATCACAGAAATCACATGAATGGGATATTCTACAAAAACATCCTAAGATCGATCGATCAATCTTTGTGTTCTACGGGACGCATGCCATGAATTATTGTGCGTCTTTGGTGATTTTTACATGTCAGGGACACAGGACGCAGAGGTGACAAAATCACTGTAAATGTAGATTGTAACTTAAAGGATGCACTTAAGACCAAAGCATAATAATCGCTTTTAGCATAACAGGGCAAAATTTTCAAGCCTATCCTGGAACTAGGAAATTCATTATTTTCAATAATAAGTTTCACCAAACATTTCCATTTTCCAGGTTTTCCACTACCCTAAGTTTATCTGCTACTTTGAAAATTTTCAAACCTTTCTTTAGTTTAGGGTATTTTTATATAAACTCAGTTCAACAGACACAAACTCGCCTCCGACAAATATGCAAGCTGTTTGTGTTGTTTATTACTCGTCTCTATTGCACATTGTCCTTGCTTTGACATCTGCAATAACAAATCTACCAAACATAACTTCAATTTTGCAGGACTTTCCAGGACCAACAATCTTAAATTCCATGACTTTCCAAGGCTTGAAAATGAAATTCTTAAATTTTGTCACTTTCCAGGTTTTCCATGACCTGTAAAAACCTTGATCTACAATGTACCTTTGAAATATTCAATATAGTGAGTCTGTCAGGGGTCATTTGTCTGAGAAACAGGTCTCCAAGAAATGCGGGCAGCAACAGAAATCTGAAAAAAAATTAAAATATTTGAAAGAGTATCAGTTTTACCTTTCTGGAAATTCATAAGCGCTGTAGCTGGAAAATAGCAAGGTGTCTGAATAAGAGTGAACCATTTCTCTCACAAGCGAATTTATTATAAAAAAACCTGCCTCAAATAAAACATACAGTCACAATGTTCTCCTTATCTGGCCATGACCAGTAAAATTTACCGTCTGAAGCAACACTTCTTACTGCCTGCAACTGCTCCAAGGTTAATTAAAATTAAATAAGTTGTTTTAAAAAATGTACATAAGTTGTGATCAAATCCAATCCGATCAAGGTAATGAATGAATAATGAAAATGTACTAAACTATACACAGCTTTTCTTTTCATGGGCCACTTATTTTGGAGAGTGAGAATTGAAAACAGAGAAAAATTATTGGAATCAAACACTTTAAATATTGTTGTCTAAAGATAACAACTGCTGAATTGCATAAAACAGGTCTTTAAATGAGGGATGGATGTTTCAGAGAACTTAGCTCCTAAATTTCACAGTGAGGTCAAAGCCATGTCCCTCACACCACTACCCCCTCCCCCCAGGAAAGTGCACCTCTGGCTCATATTTTTTGCCTTACTGGCCACAACATAATGGTCCCTTACCTGCTGAGCTAAAATTTAAAATTTTCCAAAACACCAAAAATTTAACAAAGTTAAAGGGGGGAGGGGGTACACACAATGTAGGTGCTTCCTGGGAGACATTCATGGATTCTAGAAAGATGGAACATCCAAAAAAACATGCAAGTGTAGCTACAACCCCAGACAAAACTGTTGAGACACTTTCAAGTATTTTGTAATTTCGCACCAAACTACAATCTCCTCTAAATGGAACAAAGTTACCCCCTTCCCTAGTCCCCCTGTTCAAAGTTGTTTTAGTCTAACAGCTCACATGTGCATCTCTGGTGTTACTGCAAACAAAACTGGAATTAACCCACCCATGTAGGGGAGAGGGGGAATTGTCTTTCAATTTGTGACAGTAAGCACATCTGTCAGGACAAGTGCAAAAAATAATATTTGTGTAGTGTGTCTTAAAAGGTTTTGTCTCAGGTTGTAGGTAAACACAGCAACAAAAAAGGCTAAGTTCAGTTTGGCTGTATTACTAACTCAAAAAACTAAATTTTAGTTTGATTAATTTTTGTTAAAACTATCAAAACTTGTTTTTGGTCTCTTGGTATTTTGGGTGGTTGCCTTTTGGAGGTTCAACTTTATCAAATGATTTCATGAAAACTGCAGTATAGAGCGTTTTCACTCACATGGCCAGCTTCTATGCAAATTTGTTGGAACAAAAGAAATTGTTTGCATAAGAAAAGAGTTCAACTCCCAGAGGATTGGTTTGGAACACCAACATGGCTGCCATTTCATTGTTTTGGAACACCAATATGACCGCTGTGACATTGTGTGAAAACACTCTATTACATGCTATGTAAATCCAGACCTTACCTACCTCAACTCAGATGTGGGAACTTCAGCTAACTCTTCATTTGTACTGAACAAACCTAAGCTATTGACCATCTCAGTAGCACGCACAAATTGATCCACTGCTGTGGTGACCTTTTCCTGCAAAAAAGGAATTGACAGAGCGATGACCTTTAAGTGAATGAAGCCAAACATAAATATCAACTGGCCTCTCTACTTTCCCCATAGCTGAAACCTAAGCAGGTATGTCGTTGTCAGTTGGCAAAAAGCCAACTAACAAAACAAAGAAACCATACCTGTAGGACAATTTTTTCAAATGTAGTTATGACTGGTTATTTGTCCTGTGTGGCTGGCTAGCTTCTTAAAACCTCTATTTATTAACATTCACTCTACAAATAATAATTAAAAACAAATAACATCCTATAAAGGAGAAAGATCCAAAAGGGCCTATGCACCATACTACACGTCATACTAGGGATGCTTAGACACTTAGTCCTGAGCTAAGAAGCCAGTCCTCTTTTTAAAGCTTCAAAAAGCCGTTCAAGATACCATAAAATTCCGAAAATAAGCCCCTCATTGTGTAAGCCCCTCCAAATATAAGCCCCCCAAACCGGTAACGTAAACAACCCTGCGTTAAATCACCCCTCCAAATATAAGCCCCCGAGGGCTTGCACTTGGAAAATTGCCCTCAAATACAAAGTAAAACAAAGCAAAAACAGTAAATTTAATTCCAACTGTAAGGCTAGCCCAATCGATTTTGAAATGCAAATTCCTTCCATAGATAAGCCCTTCCGAATGTAAGCCCCTCCAAAAATAAGCCCCTTAAAAAGGGCCTTTGAAAAATATACGCCCCACGGCTAATTTTCGAAATTTTAAGGTATATTAACAATAATTCCTGACAGGACAAAAATGGTTCTTAATCACAGGAGAAAGTGGACAGGGCAGTGCTGCATAAATTGTCCTCAACTTCACAGTTCAGTAATTTTTAACGTATTTAAAACAGACTTGAAATACATACTGTCTCCTGTAAGCTATTTTCATGTCCTTAAAACTTTCCAAACCTCAGTTGCTAAACATTAATACCGGTAATTTAGACATAGCTACAGAATACAGGGCAACCTTTTAGAATAAATAAAAAAAATTTCCTCTATCTCCATAATTCTTCAGACCATACTCAGCCTTATCCAGAAATTTTAATACTAGGAATGCAGAACCCTACATTTTTCTCTCATGAAAAGAAAACAGCAAACTTCAAAACAGCTTTAGTCAGAAAAATCAATGAATAAAGTTACAGGCTTATGCGAAATTTCTGTTTATTAGGACCCGTACACCGATGTGTATTTGCTGTTCATACGGGATTGTTCTGAAAATACTGATTAGGGTTAAGCACTGACCATAATGATTAGGGTAAAGCCCTGAGAATTGAGATAGGGTTAAAGGTAACAGATCATTTCGCCCCCGAGTCTTTTAGCAGGCGCAGATCTAGGATAAATACTGACCGATTTCCTGAACGAGGGGCTGAGGTAGCAAGCGTCTAGGGATTTTAACCCCCTAAAATTCCCTTTTCCGTTTTTATGATTCATTGAGGGGGCATCTAATGCCCGGAAATTGGAAAAGAAACATCTGTTCAAACCATTTTCAAGATTTCAACTTGGAAAGTTCTATCGTTATTGAAATATGTTTATGTGAAAAATCTGACCCATTACTGTAAAACGGTGGAAACCGGTGTGGATTCGCGCCTACTAAGCTCCTTATTTTCGATATTAATAGCAAATACAACGTACGAATAGCCACTGGCTTTGCTATTAAAAGGCTGAAACGAAGTGCAAGTTTTACACTTTCATTCCCATTTTTTGACATTTTAAAATAGGAATACGTATGACATTAACGTACATGTAAGATACTACCTGAAATGCTTCTGAATTGCTAGGTTCATCACTGTCTTCTATCTGACAATGCAACAAAAATCCTTGTTCAAAAACATCTTTCAGAGAGGATTCCTCTTCAGCAGCGGCCATTTTTTTAATTCACCTTTTCTAACGACACAATGATAACACTACATAACGTATCCTGTTAGAAACAGCTATCCGCTGATTTGAGTATGCGTAGGCTCGGTGACATAAAAAGTTCTGGCATGGGATTTTCGCGATTGCAAGTTCTCCGAGGAATTTTAAGGGAGTTAAAGCTGTTATCGCCGGTTAAGGTAATTAAATGACTTTAAGAACATGAAAAATCTAACAATCGCGATGGCGTACTTGTCTCTTATGGCTTAGTCAATTCCAAGCGTGTCCATTCCCCTAAGCATTTATCTGGCATTTGTCATGTTGTCGGTCCCGGCGACAAGATGACAAGGATGAGAAAGGTTCGGAACCACTGAGAGAGGCACCTCTTCTTGATCTGCTATTGTCTTTAGGTATTTTTAACAAGCGCCTAGATCCTGATTTTTGTAGCGTGTGCGATAAGAAACTATTGCTGCTTGCTTCCCCTGGGTGGGATGGTGAGTCGCAGTGATGTCCACCTCTCCCCATTCCCAGTAGAGACGGTTGAAACTGTTCACAAGCCCCTTGAAACACAGTAAAAACCCGCAACCAAGAACCTGTAAGGCTAAAATTTGCCAGTTAGGCCCCCTCTACACAAGAACCTGTTTAGCCTAAAATGGGCTAGCCTGCGAAAACATCCGTTTCTCCTCGCTCTTCGCCGCTGGGGATGTTTCGCACAGAGGAACGTCTGCGACTCAGTGACAGAAATTTCATACTGATGCTGTATATCGGTGGTTACATAATAAATCCAGTAGTCATGGGGTTCCAAAAAAAAATTTGTCCAATTTTAAGTGTCTTCTGGTCGAGTTCGGTAAAGTGTTGTGTTTATCTGCCAATGAGCTCCAGCAAAACTCAAATGCTTCTCCTAGAGAAGACTATGTTCCACAAACATTGACTCTTTTGTTAGAGATTCTTCACGTTTGCATTTGACCTTTGTGGCCTTTTGTCTTTTGTCTGTCATTCGTAAACAATAGCTAAAACAATGTAACTACTCTGTCGACCAATCAGCGCTTCTGACCGTATTCCGGAGAGATTTTACGTCATCAGTATGGAATTTCTGATGCTGAATCGCAGGCGTTCCTCCACGCGAAATGTCCCCAGCGGCAAAGAGCGAGGAGAAACGGATGTTATCGCAGGCTAAAAATGGGCTATTGCATATTAGTAGTAAAATCCAACTAGTGGCCTATTATCAATGCTGCATTAGGACTGGTTGAGCTACTACTAGGCTATATGTTATAGCCCACTAGTAGCGAAACACACCAGCTTTTTGGCAGCAAAAAAGGATTAACGTCTGTCTTTAACTAGCTAAAATTTTTTTATTCTCGATATTTTTGACCAACTAGTCGGATTTTACTAAAACAATTATTATTCCTCTAGCCTGAATTTCATCTGATTGCTTCGAGTCGTTTTCTCCTCTCAGCAACTGAGTTACTGTCTCATGGGCTATTGACTCAGAGCCCATTGGGACTCGAGGAATAATTGTTAATAATATCCGCACCCTTCCCCCCCGCCTCCACCCCCGGTTGAGGAACCATGGAATTCTCCAGGGGTAAGTTATATAAGGATTTCATTAGGGGTTGAGTAAAATAATATGGAATTCTTTGGGGGTGAAGCCTTAATTTTAACGCAATTCTTCAGGGGTAAACTCATATTCTTCAGGGGTATGACCCAATTCTTCAGGGGTAAACCCATATTTTATGGAAGTCTTCAGGGGTGAATGCAATTTTAGCCAATCTTCAGGGGTAAGAAGAAAAGGTAAGTCCTTAACCGGGGGGGTATTGATATTAAATGCAATAGCCCAATTTGATACAGGTTCCTATTTTCTAAAAAATATCTCTAAAAAACATTCTGTACACCTAGGAGAATAAGATACCGTAAATCCTCTATTGAGCGAGCCCCCACACCGCTCTCTGATAAGCCCCCCATTTTCAGGGGAAGAAAGTTAATAAGTCCCCCTTTCTTTTACCCCCCCCCCCCCCCCTTATCATTCTTTATGTTGAAGGTGTTGAACTGTATTAATCAGTCACAACTGTAAAACTTCGTGTGGACTGATCTGGCATGGTTTATTCACCAACTCGAAGTGTGGATTTGTTTTTGTTCCTCAGCTGCGTGACCTCCAACTTCTTGTACTTGAGCTTTCCCACTTTGTATTTTAATTCTTTATGGAGACTCATTTTCTTACTGTAATAATTTTCAGGAGCCAGTCATATCAACACTCGAAGGACAGTTCCTTATTTCAGAGTATCGTCAGTTTTCTAAGGCTGGGGAGACAGTGGCAAACATACTTTACTATGACAGCCTCTATTATTTATGCTTGCTGAAAAGCCAGAGAGAGGCAATGGTGAGTTGGATCAATTAAAACTACCCACCTACCCCTCCCCTAACCCAACATTTTGCCCCAAGTGAGATGCAAATGTTAACGTTGAGTTAGGGGAGGGATAGGTGGGCAGTTTCGCAAAAACCTTAATTCATCTGGTGAGTTTTCTTTTTATGGTCTTGTCAATCAAAGTAAGTGAATTTCGTTTTTAATCACTTGAAAACCTTACATCAGCATGCGTATTCTCGATACTGTGCCCCATAACATTTCCTATGGTGGTCATAAAAATATGTTTAACAATCAAAGTGTACTGTACTTAATGTTGATCATTTTCTTTCTTGCTGATCATTTCCTTTTTTCTCTCAACTTCATGTTTTTAAAGTACATTTTGTTGCTATAGAGAGAAATTGAATGTTCTTCTCCGTCGGTTTGAGTCTTTGCTTACACATTTATCTTTTTTTCTCACGATTCTCTGTGCATGTGTTTTCAGTGATTTGTAAAAGGATTTTTAAGCCTTTACACTTTATTTTACAGGATCTTTTCTTGAGATACAAAGGAAGAGGAGAAAGATCTGTGGAGGAAACAGCTGGCTTAGTGGGTTTTAAACTTCCTAAACAGTACCAAGATCCTTGAGATTATAGATGGAAACATACAGTGGTGGTGTTTTTAATAATGAGCTATACTGGAACCACATCAGCACATGTAAAAGCAAGTGTTATAAGCTGTGGTCTCAAAGAAAGTCAAGAGGATTTATTGATCATAATTTAAGGATAAGTGCCACTCAAGGACAAGAAGACGCTTCTTTCGATTGGCAGTGACTTTTGAAAATTACAAAAAGCAGTGGTATTTCCAGAAGGTGGTTAAAATTGGACAATACAAGTGACTGCTATTGCATAAAAAGATAAATGGGCTTAACCTACATGTACCAAAGGACATAAAAGGCAGATAGCAACACATTTATGACAATCAACAAATAGTAGAGATTACTGCAGGATCAATCTTCCTGCCATTTACCATATTTACCACCTTCCGTAAGTGAGCACAATGGTCAAAACGCTTTGGTTCCGGGGCTGTGCTTTGCGTAAGTTTCACGTTCACGACAGATGGTCAAAACACGCGTCATCAGGTTACGAGTGATAGTAGGTCCAAACGCGTGTGATCAAAGTCCATTCTGTGCATTACATACATTCTTAGTGAAAGTCCAAATGAATGCTGGCTACATTCATGCAAATATGCATGCATAATAACAAATTGGAGATTAGGATTGCGGGCTCCTCTTGTCACCCATAGTTACAGTGGAACTTGATAAAACGAACCTCTATAAAACGAAGTCCTCGGTATAACGAACAATATTTTTTGCACCAGTAACAATAACTTATATGGAAATAAACCTCTATTTAACGATACCTTGCTATAATGAACAGATTTTGACAGTCCCTTGGCCCTTCGTTATATCAAGGTTCCTCTGTAATGAGTAAATTGAAGTCGTTAATAAAGACTCAACTGTGCCTTATTTTTCCAACCCACTTCCATAGGCTTTGGACATTCTTATCACAGATTCTTTCTCTTGCTTAAACAACAAAACAGACAAGGAAATGATACAGCTGGAATGGTTTTATTTTGTCACAATCAAACTCATACACTTGTAACCAAAACTTTAATGACAGCAGGAAGTTTAAAATACCAGAATGGCAACAGTGGCAAAAACATCACCTTAAAAATAATAGACTTCACGTTCTTTGAAACATCAGAATGATTATCCCAACTTGTTCACTTTGTCAAACGCAGGCAAACTTTCGTAGAGTTTGTCTCTCAAAAATGTCCAGGTTTAATGAGACAAAGAAAAATTTGTGGTAAATATATTGTTTACATTCCCACCACTTGAAATTAGGCAGTTTCAATTCAAGTCAAAGTCATACAGTGACAGCAAAGAAAATGTACAAGAAGTGTGCTACACTTGCAAAGTTTTTACTTTTTGAGATTCTTGTTGCCATCACCTTCATGACATCTTAGACTCCCCAGTTATAAGTCCAATGAATGCAGTGGCAGATGTTCCAGTCCTAACTGAGCTATCAGTGGGATGCCACTCTCCAAAATAATCCCTATCACAGTGCCTCAGCGTTGCAGTTGTCAGTTTTGGTCCAATGTTAGGGGAGCCCAGCTCCCTTCTCTAGATCTGCCACTACAACTTTTATTATTACAAAATAAAAATGTTTATTTTAAAACAAAGCCTGTAACTGATGTTTTTGAAATAACAAAAGTTGAAAATTTGTTATTAATGATAACACTCATGAAGAATATAAAAAGCTACTTAAACTCATGGAATAATAAAAAACTAAGAAAGTCATAATATTAGTAATTACTATTTCACGACATGTTATTATTTACAACCCACCTTCTGAAGAGAACCGATTTTTACCATTTTTAAAGTCAAACATATATTTAAACATTAATTATCAATTACCCTTCCTTTAAAAACTCAAATAAAAACTTGTAGACTGCAAGCAGTCGTCCTTCTTTCCTCGGAGCCTCGCTCGGTGAGCAAAAAGGTAAAATGATGCAAATCAATGGCAAAAAAGGAGGAGGGGTGGGGAGAGGAAAAAGACACATACCATAAAATTTCAAAAATAAGCCCCGGGGCTTATATTATTTTTTCAAAGGCCCTTTTGGAGGGACTTATCTATGGAGGAAAATCTGCATTTCAAAATACATTGGCCTAGCCTTATAGGGCAATTTTCCAAGTACAAACCCCGGGGGGCTTATATTTAGAGGCGCAATTTAACGGAGGGTTTTTTACGTTACCAGTTTGGGGCTCATACATGGATGGGCTTTTTTTTACGGTATTTTATTTTTTCATCGCTCGCACTCTGCCCTCGTTTCTCACAGCTTCGCCGCTCACCCCTCATGCGTGCCCTCATTTCTCGAGCACATATTCTACGGTTTCTTAAAAGAAAAATAGACTACTTGCTATCTAAAAAACTTGTATGGTATGTAGTGCCCGGTGTAGTGGTCTATCTCACTTTCACACTCATGTATGGCCGGGGTGTCATTACTCATTCCTTCATTACTTGTAAACTGCACCTTAAGCAGTCTGGCAAAGTCCCCCAACCAGTGTTGTAAATTATCCCTGAAAAGCCCAGAGGGGAGTGGATAATATGTTATTTACATTTACATTTACATTTACATTTACACTTTGAATTTCAAGCCTCAGGTGATAACAAGTTTGAGTCAAATCAAGAAAATAAATGTGATCATTTCAGTACCACTTCTTTGGATGAATAAATTAATAGATGCAAACTATTTGAATAAATATTATAGTTTTAATTAGTGGACAGCACTTTCTTAGGTACATAGACCTGTTTAATCTAAAGTAAATTTACATGACATACTTAGCATTGTCTATTATGTACTGCTAAAAAAAATCACTCTACAAGTGGAATTCACTTGAAAACAAACATCTTGCAACATTAAGTAAGATTTTCTCACCCTCTTGAAAAAACTTGTCGAGCTAATTCTGGCAGTCTATCATTAAATTTTACTCTAAGATCAAAAACAATTAAAATATGTACTGTCAAACTACATGTAAAAAAAGTGATCTGACCGCTGTACAGTCAAAACCTTTTTTTTAGCTTTCATGGGGCCATACACTTGTAGAACTGTCCATTTATTATCAGGATAATTAAAAGAGATATTCAGAGGCTTGACTGTATTTTTAACAGATCTTCCACCAAACCGAAAGGCTGTTAATTAGACCATTCTTGCACAGACAAGTGATTTTGTGTCACCTTGTATATATGCTAACAGTATTTTATCATTATGATTTTTATATTTACATGATTTTAATCAAGGCAGGTCTAAAAAAACAGCATCTTCATGTGATACTGTGTGCTGGTCTCTGTGGTCATATTAGGTAAAAGGCTCTCAGCAAGACTTTACCAGACGAAGCCTTAAACATAGCTAGCATGCACTTTTAGGTTGAGGTTGGAGATCAGCAATTAAATTCTCCTCGAAAGAAACTGAAATATTTATGGAGGAAGCAAAGTGAATGGTTGCTAAGTTGAAGTTCCATAATCCTTGAACCATCATCATTCTTTCCTCAAGCTCCTAGGGCTGGTTGCATGAAGAAACTTGAACTAAGTGCAAATTTTCGTGAATGTCACACACTCCCAATGGATTTTATTGAGTGGTTTCAAGGATGGCACAACCCCCTACAGTCTGCTGATTAATTTAATCACAAGATCTAAAAAAATAAATTATTGAGTTCGGTATGGATAAGTCAGCCAAAACACAAGGGCATATTAAGGAAGCACTCTTTCCAAAATCCACCCACACCCACATCTCCCTCTTTCTCTCCAGAGGGGAAGAGAAAACAGACTCTAGAAACAAGGTTGAAATTACACAATTTCAGTCCACTTGCAATCAATCTTGCCCTTGCAAAATAAATTAATACAAATTTGATACAGTTTTCATGTACTTAAGTATAGCAACTTTTAGGAGGACCACTCCAATGTTAGCAGATTTTCAATGGCACAAACACTTCAGTCTGTGCAATGTTCAAGTGTACAGTTTGTCTCTTCATTAGATCATACATTTGAGACTGTCAAGTATAGAACCTTGCCTGCTTGGTCAAGGGAATCTGTACTTTGACTAAGTATAAGGCACTTCTGTTGCAGATCTCTGCTCAACATGCTGAGCATTCTCTGGTGATGTGTTAGCAGCTTCAGCAACAGAGTGAACAATACTGTCGTCATGCACTTGAGCATAGCTCACAGCTGTAGTGGATGCTGCTGTGTGGGAACTTTTCACTGGGCTTCCATCAGATGACAGGCATACAAGGGCCTTTACACGGTCTTCTGTGAATGAGAACTGTCCTACTGGCATGTTGGTAAAGTCAAGTTTAGTTGGAGATTCTCTGTCCTCTGTGCTTGGACTTTCCTGTTTCTTAGCATCGAGTTCAGCCTTGAGTGAGTGAACAGCACGACCTTTTCCAGACACCATGCGCTTCATCATCTGTTTTCGGTTACAAAACCATACTCGTACGGTGACAGGTTCCAGACCTAATTTTGAAGCAATGTCCACAATTTCAGCACTGGTGGGCTTTGAATTTTGTTCAAAAGTTTTAATAAGAAACTGGAGAGTTTCGTTAGTGAAGGAGGTCCTTCTTTTACGCTTTTTGCACATTCGCAATCCTTTGGCACACTCTGCTTCTTTTTGTTCAATCCATTCTTGCAAAACAGGTTTCATTTTCTCCGCTGCCTTCAGACCAAGATTCTTAGATTCAAATCTGGAGATAAATGACTGACTGTAAGAAGAATGTCCATTGGTGTGTGACAATTCATTACCCACATCTTCCTGGGTGTATCCCAGTGCAATCCTTCTTGCCCTAAAAGATTCAATAAAGGCCTTCATGTCTGCGGTCAAACAGCTATCTGCAAGAGTGCCAAATATCTGCGCTGAGGAATTTGACAAATCGGACAGCTCGGGAGCAGTGCCTTGAGATGATGGTGCCTCCTCTGCTTTTGCTTGTTGGATTTGAGGGACAGCTGCTGTAGGTGGCAGGGCAAGAGAAGCGGTGGAAATGGTATATGGTGGGAACCCCGTGATAACACCTTCTCCACTTTGAGAAACTGGCAGAGGTTGAATATGAGTTGTTATAAAGTGGCCCACCTGTGGATTTATCAAGACACATTCAATGCTTTCTAAATGGACATCTCTTAAAAGATGGACACTGCCCTAAGAGATGGATGGGCCACCTTTCTCATCAGTCTTCTTCTTTGTTTCTCTGAAAGGCAGACACCTCTTTTAGAGGGACACTAGGGTCACTTTCCAAGATTCACAACCGGCCAGCCTTACTGGAAAATTGGAAAATAAAATATTGGTCTTTCCCCCAAATTTTCCCTAAAACCCACCGTTGCCGAGCATATGATTTATAAAACATTAGACTGATCTGACTGAAAACTCATGATTAATAGAGCAATTCTCTTTACAAATTGACTGGTCTGAATGCCCAGTTCTCACATGGAAAGTGCCCTTACTGTCAGTCCCAAAGGTATCCATCTTAGACACAGCTGACTGTAATCCAATTTCCTCTATAATTTTCTCTTCATTCCAGTATTGAGTTACTCATCCCTACTTCAACCCTCCAAGTTAAAGTTTTTGCTTGGTCGCCATTTGGCAACCAACTCTTTTGGTTTAGGGAGACCTTTTTACAAATCAAGTCGCCAACTCCAAAATTTTAGGCACCATAGCAACCAAAATGGTCGCAACTTGGAGGCTTGTACTTCCCCAGTAGATGGCATGCTAAAAAGTCACACTAGTCAGCGGTGTCAGTGGCTCTGAAAATGGTCCAGAGGGGTTAAGATAAAATAATGTTCTTCCTATGAAATTATTTTCAACCATAACTTCAATCATAGTAATGACTTCCATATTCCAGACCACATACTGTAGCTTTTATACCTGTATACAGTCATATTACACAAGGCTACATAACTGAAATGGCATTGAGATACTGAAACATCAAAGTATTTACCCTGGATGCCTGATAGTTGGTGGCAATGCATAGAGAAAAAAATATAGTCCATCTCTTTATCAAAATAATCATGTGTGGCTGAAGTTTATAGAGGACAAGGATATTCAAAGATGTACCTCTAGAGCAAGGATGCAAAATTATTTTGATGTTCTTTGAATTAGTATTTTTTACTATTAATAATGGTAAAAGGACTGAGTGGAGTCTAATTTGGTCTGTAATCATACGAAAGATTAACACACAGGAGTCGCATTTGTTTAATCAGCGGTATGACTGGAGCCGAAAAAGGAAGACACAAATAAGTTCTGTTAACAATTTATCATATCTACAACAAAGTTAGTGATATTTTCAGCCTTTTAAAACACACGTATTGCAGTCCAGTTACTTACAATGTATAGGCATGACTCATACTGCCCTCTTAATTTTCAGTGCTGAAATCAGGACAGCTGAAAGCCAGTCACATTGGCTGAAAGCCAGTCACAGAATTCTGTTATTAATAGTTATGATTAATAATTTTGCATCCTTGTTATATAAGACGATTCAACTTACCTGAACTGTGGCTGGTATCTGATTGCTGTTTTGACAAAGTTGATCAGTCAACATAACTGATCTCGTATTACCTGTATCAACATTAACAGCAAAAAAAAAACATTTTACGTTTTTTTTTTTATCATTAGAAGTGACAAAAATCCAAATAATTTGCATATTTTCAACCTTGATGTCCTCCCCAACAAGCCCTTCCTAAAATTTAGGAAAGGCTTAATAGCAGAGCTCCACGCAGGCAGAGCCCCAGAGCTAAGAAAATCTATCCATACATTGCCCAACTGAGCGACTGTCCGTCCGTACCACAGACATACCAATGTAAAATAAGTCAACAGTCGACAGAAATGGCAACCCAAATGCAGCTCGAGCTTATTTTGGCAGGGAATCGCGTAGCCACCCGTGTATTGTGAAGAAGAGACAACTAAAGAGTCAATAAAGAAAAAAATGGAAAACAGAAATTGTTTCTGCATCCCTCTTGTCTAAAGTTTTAAGCTTTGAAGAGTTGTTAAGTCCACAAATTTGGAATATAGAGAAAGAAAAAGACAGAAAAAAAGAGAAAGTAGGCGACCAGGCAGCGAAGCTCAATGAGAAAACTGAGAGCGACAGAGAACTAGAGTAACAGAAAAAAAAAGGATACATTTTTGTTGGTAGAACAACATGAAAATTTTGTAACAGTGGTGAGAAAATGAGAAATGCTACCGGCCACCTAGGTGAAAATGAGTGGCAGTGAAAAAAAAGTGAACAAGAACACGTACGTTATTTCCTCCATGAAATGTGTAACCGGGAAGTTTCTCATTGTAGTCGTGCAAAACAACGGCAAAGTAACGTTCAAAAAAAGTGTGCTGCGCGTGCAACATTGCTTTTTTGCTAATTAACTATTGTTGTGCTTTCACCATTCTCACTGCCTTCACCACTTAGCATCACACAATTTTATTTTATTTTTATTTTGTTTGAGCAAACTATAAATATTATCGAGAGCTTCGCTTTTAGCCATGGCTAAATCTATATATGATATGTTGTTTGGAACCATTTTTTCGTAATACAAGCATCATTAGTCAAGGTCATACTAGCTGAATGAACCATAAATCCTCTATTAAGCCCCCCAGGGGGCTTATTTGATTCAAGCCCATAAATTTTAAAAGGATTTATGGTGGTTCAAAATTCTTTAAAATCATTATAGGCTAACTAATCTGGAGGTTAATGGATTTTCTGCAGTGCACAAAAAAATGAAGTCTTCTCTGAGAGCAGAGTGAAAACAGAAGTGCAAAGTAAATAAAAGAACACCTGGATTTGTGTTGGAATGGAAGTGGCATTAATCAGCATTAAAAAGGGTCTAGGCAATGTAAAAGGGATCACAATTGAACTGAGTCAAGTGGGTTGAAAACATTTTTAAAAGGATTGGGGGTTGTTCAAGCCAGATAACCCTTTGTAGGGGATGGTATTGGGACATTCTCTGTCTTGGGTGAAAATGACACACATGACAGTAGTAACCATGCACAGGCCAACCAAGTTCATGATTTCAGCTGTTCCTTAATTGACAAAACAATGAACACTAATATGAAAATAATTGCCAGGCATTTTGACATAATCAGCTGGGTGTTAGTGGAGTGCAGCTTAGTAACTGCACTTTTCAATAACATGCAAACTCTGAACTTCAAAAGACAGCTTACAGTTGTATTTTTCGCTGCTGTCAATCATAATTACGATCACAGGGAACAAACTTTGCAACACAGAAACTTACAAAGCAGATCAAAATGCACCAATCATGAATCGCAAACTATGAACTTTTGAACTCGGCAGAGTGAACTTGTGTTTCCTAAGAGGTCCACTAGGATGAATGACAGCAGTGAAGAATACAAATGTTTGTTGGCTTTTCGACATGAGAGTTTGCATGTTTTTGAAAAGTGCAGTAAACGATGCTTTCGCCAAACTAAACTTAACTTTGGAAATGTTAGAGAAATTCCACATTTGTGCTGTGTATGTTCATAACAGTGATTTTGCGAGAGAGTTTGATAAGATGTAACGCAATCAAGCAATCAACCATTTATTTTAACAAGTTATGTTGAGGAGCTACAAAAACTCATTCAAATACGAGCAAGTATAAATAAAATCTATAATAATTACAGCTACACTATAATAAGCCTGCAGAAACAGACATTCTTCCCCACTCCCCACCACCAGAGACGCCCCACGAGGAGGAACGTCCACGACTCAGCAACAGAAACCCCATACCGATGACATAACTCAATGTTTACATAATAAATCCAGTAGCCATGGGGTTCCAAATGCTTCATGAGAATTAATACAAAGAAAATGATAATATTAATAAATAAGTTATAGTCACAAAGAAATAAAAAACTGAGAGAAAAGATGATTATTCTGAAAGTCTGTTGGTTTTGCCTTCCTTTAATTTTGGCATTTTCTCTTATCTTGAATTTTTGATTTTACAGAAGAGAAAAAAGATCATGACAAATATTACACCTTTCAAGGAATAATATTTGTCATTTTTTTCAGATATATGTAGGCTTACATTTTAGCATTTAGTTCTGCACATTTTATGTCAGCAGACCAGGTTAAGGGCAGGACATGTTGGTGTGCAACAGCAAGAGCTACTAATGACAACAACTGACATTCATGACATTTAATTTTCTTCAATTAGTTACAAAAAAGATCAATATTACAGTGCTTCACACAATGACTGTGATTTTTATTAGAAAAGTAACATGATTAATTTATTACACAGAGCTTTAAGTACCTTGCAACACAGATGAAGCTAGAAACTGTTGATGCATTTTCTTAAGATCAATCACAATCTTCTCTTCAATTTCTTTGCCAGTCTCCAGCTCCGAATCTGACATCCATATGGCTGTCTCTTGCGTCGGGGTGATTATCACTACAGTTTTCTTGCGGGTTTGTAAGATGTTGGACACCACCACCTGGTAACCAAAGAAATAATTGGTTTTGGTATGAGAATAGATTTCATATCTAGAGAAACTTCCCCTTTCACACAAGAGGAGATGCCAAAACTCTCTCTTTTGCACCCCCCCCCCCCCTCCTCCTCACCAAAAAAAAAATCAATTATTAACCTCCCCACTCCAGATAAACACAAACTGACATGGGGTGGTCTTGGAGACTATACGAAGTCTTAAATACATGAGGTAAAGTACGTCAAAATTCACTTTTATGCTCGTTCCCAATCATCCACAGATTATCTAATTCCGAGCTAATAAAAAAACAAAACAGATCCATATATGGCCACAGACACAAAATTCAAAACAAGACCCTAAATTCAAAACAAGATTTTAACACACCTGGTGTGAGTATTTAGCTAAAGCACGTCTTGCTTTCTTGGAGATAATGTTCACATCTGTTTCTAACTGCAAAGAGAATTGAATAGCAAGGGTTAGTAAACAGCAGGTTCGAAACGCAGGTCACAAGGTTAGAGGCCACACAGGTTATAGCCTGCGTGGCAGGCGCAAAAAGGGGAGGGGGAGGGGGGAGGGAGAAAGAGAAAAGGGAAGGGAGCGCCTGCTCTAAGAGCCTATGTTTTTGCATAACGCCTACCAATTTTCTAATAATCCGATTACGCTTACTGTCAATCAACTGTCGCTACACTAGCCATTGCAGAAAAGCACTACACTCACGGACTAAAGAAATTCGCTTAGTTATTCAGATCCAGAAGGCACTTTGAAGAAAATTGGAACCCTTATTCAGCCGTAATAAAAAAAGCTTTACACTTCAAAAGAGGTCAAAGAAATTTCGCTTGCATCAGAGGGCAAATCCTGCCGACCAGAAAACAATAACTACAGTCAATCGATATGTATGTCATGACCTCTCAGTGTGAAACATGCGGCTAAAATAACATTTGCTCAGTATAATTGCAGAACCTTGATAAATTGGCTAAATCTTTTGCTGGGTAGCCCAACAATTCCATCTCCTGCAACTGGTCTTCGATAATACTTTTCAGTGGCGAAATGACGAGAATCGCCGCATTACCATTTAGCTCGTAGTTCTTCGCGCGTACAAACATTTGGTAAATTAAACTCTTGCCGTATCCGGTCCGCAAAACCGCCAGAACATCTCTGTCGGCTAAAAGAGCCCTTACTGCTGATTCTTGCTCTGGTTTTAAAACAGTTTCTCTACCACTAGATAAATTCACATCTCTCAAAGCACTCTCTACGACATCCACGTCTACCGCTGCCATCTCGACTGTTTGTTGATTTGTGAAACGTGCATTTCAATATGTTACTCATTACGGCTCAGCCAATCAGGAATTTGCGGACGCCAGCGTCCGCAGATATGAACAAAAAGGGGGTTCTTAGAGCAGGCGTCCCCTCCCCCTCTCCCCAATCCCCCTCCCCTTTTTCCCTTCCTCCCTATCCCCTACCCCCTACCCCTTTCGATGCCTGCTACGCAGGCTACACAGGTTAGAGTGCAGGTCACCATGCTACATACAGTAAATAAGCAACAATGAAAGTGTCTCCTAGCCCTAATCACAATCTGATGTTTTAAATTAAGGGAATGCCATTGTCTCAATCAATAGCGCAGTGACCTGCACTTGTGACCTGTGTTTTTTACCTGCCAGTCAAGAAGGTCAAAGAAAAGATATCACTAGTACACTCTGATGCAATGCTTGCCTGAAAAAGAGCTGACGCTTTTCATCGCAACCACTGATTTCTCAGCAAAATGAAATATAGGAAAATTAAATTTTAACCAATCAGAAGCACTACCCAGGTTGTGACACTTCATCAATATAGAATTTCTGTAGTCATTTCTCAGATGTCATTTTGCAGGGAAACTGGTGGTGACATCGTAAAATATCAGCTGTTTTCTCAGGGTAGTGTAACAATGAAGATAAACAGAATAATAAGCAGCTTTCAAGCTTTAATGTACCTTGAATGATACAGTGAATGCTTGCGGAATCCATTCTTTAACCAGAGGAGCCATCATTTTTGGAGCTTGCACCAACTGAAGCTGGAGTGGGCCATCAGCAGACTGTATTTTATGCTCTGGCTTTAATGAAAAAAAGACATTCAACAAAATCATGTCACGTAACCTCCGAGTATTTTTAAGCACAAAGGTGAACACCTTAAGGAAACAACCAACCAAAAGTTGTGAAGAAATAATATTAATGCATAACCAAAAAGTTTCAAGATCAGAGACTGTTATTCCACTCTCCCCCAGACCCCACCCTAGATGATTTGCCTGGGCCCTTGCCAGTTGGGCAAGTAATCTTTAAAAGTAACATGCCCAGCTAGAAAATCTACTTGTCCTAGACTAACAGACAAGACCTTTTTCAAGCTCTGACAATTTACACACTGATTGACAAAAACTAATGTAATGACCAGTGAAAACAAGTTTAGTCACGTGATGTACCTCCTGGAAAACATCTGATGTCATACTTTCAGCATTTTTACTTTAGTTTGTGATAATGGACAACGCTGGGATCAGTGTCTGTTGAAGGGGGAGTTACCTTACTCTGAATATTGAGATGAGCTGTGTCGGTTTTGCCCATAATAACAAAAAAATATTCATGTTAAACTACTAAATAAAAGTAGTATGTGTATTGACCAAGACCCTCAACATAGGCTATTCATGATGACATGACTTAAGACTTCACCCTAGCAATATCTACAGGGACAGTGGAATTGAGATTCCTGAAGCGTGGATGCCAACAATCAGACAACTTAGTACCGATCCCTATGACAATGGACTGCTGAGGGAACAGTTTCCTCCTTTAATACTGCCAACAATGCTTTAAATCAACCAATACTGGTGTAAATGTCTACACATATGCCACCCCTTGATGCAAATGTTTCTAAAGAATATTATTAATTTTACTCTTCAACAAGGATGTGACTAATGCTGGTGACCAGGGATTTCCCCTGGCTGCTACGAGCATGACGCCAGGCTAGTTTCCAAGGGAAAAGAAGGGAAATAGAACCAGAAGAACTTTCTTACTGTTCAATTCCCTGCCCACTAATTGCATATATCCAGCAAATTAGTATGAGTTGTAGTCATATTTGGCATAAATACCACGAGTGATATTTCAAAATTATTGTTATGCGTGATTTCATGAGCCGTTAGGCGAGTGAAGTTTGAGACAACTTTAAAATATCACATACAAATCATGCTATTATTTGTTTATACTACTACCCGCAAAAGGTTTGTAATTTTCACATGTAGGTATTTCAAATTAAGCTGAAATACCACTGCTCTAAGCCAATCAAATTTCAGAAATTTCTCTTGTAGTAGCATAAACCTAGTAACAGCACTGCTTCATGATTGCAAGACTGACAAGGAGGGAAGGACAATAAACTGTAGGTTCCTGGGGTCCACAATAGGGACCTTTAGCATCCACGACAGCGACAGTGGGAATAACATCACTATAGTTTACTATTAAAATAAATTCAAATTTTTTCAAACTTTGTCCCAAAGGCTTATT
Organism: Porites cylindrica; assembly: GCA_964035525.1. Taxonomy (NCBI): domain Eukaryota; kingdom Metazoa; phylum Cnidaria; class Anthozoa; order Scleractinia; family Poritidae; genus Porites; species Porites cylindrica. The sequence goes on along the minus strand of OZ037777.1, from coordinate 41,696,702 downwards.
CCAACTAGCTTAAAATGTTAAATTTAAGTGAATTTTCCTGGAGTTGAATTCTTAGGGACTGCACCCAAGTTCAGAAAGAGAAAGAAAAATTTGTTGTCATCTGTTTACATCCTTGCATATGCAGATTTCACATAGTGGTCTGCAGGAACGGCAAACAAGTGTACAAGAAAGTGTTCAGCGAAGTTGTTCTTTTGCTTGTTAACCCTATTGCTTTTTTGGCATCCCCACCGCCATTGTCACCGTCGTATACTAAAGTCTCTAAATAACGGAATTTAACTGGAGATGTTGAGTATAACTTTTCAAACTTACCATATCCTGGGATGGAACATAAAAGTCAGAAACTGCAGCTGCCAAATACAACATGATGGAGGGGCCATGGGGTGCAAGAGATTCAGCCACGCCCCTTAGAAGGAATAAATACTCAGATAGACTGTTATACTCAATCATGAGTAATGTCCCTGCAGCTCGTACCTTAAATGAAACATTAAAGATGAACTATGACATCCTGAATATGCAAAAAAATGTTTTGATACGTTCAAGTAAAAATCTTGTTAAATTGATAGAATTTTCCATTAAGAGTTGGAAAAACAGCTAACTGACAAAATTAAAGACTCCCATTTTACTAGTATTTTCACAAGAAACTTCTATTCATGTGTTGTTAGAAAATCTTGTGTGGTCATCAAGAACATGCTTGAAAGCAAATTAAAACATCTGTGATCATTGACAAGTAAAGGGACTTGTGAGTGAGTCATATCAACTTTCCATATTCAAGGCAAAATGCAAGTAAAATAATCGGTTACAGTGTAATATATCATTATTATCAGAGCAATTAGTAAGAGCTGGAAGTCAGGGATTTCCCCCAGCTACTATGAACATGATCCTCAGGCTACTTAAGGACCAAAAGAACTTCCTAGCTGTTCAAGTTCCAACCTATAAAGTGAATGTACCTAAATTTCAGTGACAGCCCCGAATATAATGACAGGGTAATATTGAACTTCTACCCCGCGAATAGAGGCTGCATTTTCGCTGTGTGAACTAGCATGTGCAAAAAGTAGCCTCTGCTGACAACCGTTCAATGTTCTATCGTGCATGCGCGAAATTCATCACGTGATTAGCAAGCAAAATTAATCGTCAGGTCTGTTCGGGAATTAAAAAATTGCAACAACTCTGGTCTGCTACGCAAGACTCACACAAGACTCACGCGATGCTCTAAACCGGTTAAGAACAAGAAAAAAAAACCTGTTTTTAATTTATTCGTCCAGATTTCTGGACAGATTTGAACGGTTGTCAGCAGAGGCTACTTTTCGTACAACAGCTCACACAGCAAAAATGTGGCCTCTGCTCGCATGGTATTGAACTTCTGGAATTGTTCACTAAATCATCTACTTACTTGTCTGTAAACCTTGAGAATTTGGATCAGTTTTGGAAGTTTGTGGGAATTGACTAGTGAGCAAAAAAAATAATATAATAATCAGCAAAGTGATTAGATGTATTTTTTTTTTTTTTTTTTTTTTTTTTTTTTTTTTTTTTTATTAACAGAGATCTTTATTACCACTACATCACTTACAACACTTTCACTACAAAATTTAAGGTTACAAAAAATTACAATTAAGAATGCGTGAAGCCTGGTTGCAGTGTATGTTGTGATTAGATGTATACACAAGCAGAGATGCTGAACCTCTGGTGATCTAAATACTGGAAACTCTCTCTTTTTTGCCGTCCCACCCCACCCACCCCCAGGGGGAAGAGAGGTACTAAACCACTATTTTGCTGTAGGTGAGCCACTGAAACCTTGACCCTGTTTTAGGACAAGAAAATCCTAAAAACACGCAGCCTGTTTAGGACTACAACCTCAATTTTATTACCATGTTTACGACAAAGGACAGTCTTATTTTAAAGCCATTTTTTAAATATGTTGTGTTTCAATTTTATCCTTGCTTTAAATTTTTCTTGCTTTAAATTTTTCTTTTGTTTTTGGGAGTGGTAATAATGTATAATAATGAGTTTGAAACAGAAAAAAGTGGCTCCAACTTGAGGTAAGCAGACTGTCCAACCTTTCGAGTACGTAAAATTGGGCTATTTTTTACTAACCAATGAATCACGTCAGCGCCTAGAGTGTGAGCTGCTAGGGGTGCCATGGGGCATGCTACCCCAAAAAATTTCTTAATTTTGATGCTCCGAAACGCTATTTTTGTGTTCTGAGAGAGCAATTTCTTTCCAAAATGTTCACTAAATCGATTGTTATTTTATGCCTATTTTCACATACAAGTACTTGATTTTGTTTTATATTTCAAGTGGTATATTTTTTATCAGTTTCAGTCTAGTGTTCCTGTGTATTTACCCTAAGAATTCATTTGATAATATCAAAACAGACGTCAAAATCACGATATTTCCTATCCCGATTGCATATTGGTCAGGAGTCAGGATTTTCAAGCAAGATCGGGAGAATCCTGACGAGATTAGGATGGTTGGACAGTCTGGGTTAGTAAATTTGGCAGTAATGAGTCTACCTTTGACTCTCTCGCCTACATGATGCACAATGTTCTTTAAGCTCCAAAATCCACACAGAAACTCTCAATACTTAAATTTCAATATATTTCCTTAAAGAACTAGTTAAAAGAATTAATTTGCTTAAAAATCAAAGGATTTTTCCTTGATGGTGATCATTTTATGAATTCTCTATAACCTTTTCTATTGATTATGCATTGATATCTTTAGGAGAAAATAGATGTTGGTCACTCTGCATAATGCATCCTTGATTAAAGCTCCTAGAGAAAGTTTGTCAGAAAAAATGTGCATACGACAATCCTGAAATGTGATATGGGATATGATCAAGACGTTGTTTCTGGCACTGTAGCTGTTAAATCTTCTGTTGCTGCTTTCCTTTTTTAGCAATTGCAAACATAAGTCTATGGCCTCTCAAGCCATTCTTTCAAATTTCTTTGAAGAACAGTGAACTCCAAACCACCCAAAATACCTTTCAAAATTGTTGCGTGCGCTTTTTGCGACAACCTTTCTCAAAATAGCTGTATGTCAGAAAACATAAGTTTTGTTTTGTCCCACCAAAATGGTGATTAATCCAGTCATGTGCTTTCAATAAAGAAAACTTATTTCCAGCACTTTGTTGGCGCTCTAGAGCAAGGATTTGTGCATCACTTTGAATTTCCTATTTCCTAACAGTAAATTTCTTCCTTACCTTCAATTTGGCTAGATCCATCTGGGAGGTCTTTAAGTTGAAGCAGATCCAGAATATCATGTGAAGGGAAGTTGCGCGTGAATGGCTGTAGAGAACCTTGCCTGTGTAGAAATATCACAGCATAACCTTGCTGAAGAAAGTATCTTAGAAAAAATATCAAGGAGGTAAAATTCACAAAGTCTCAGAAGAATTGTGTAGGTTAATGCTAACCAAGGAATGATAAATGACATAAAAGATTAAATTAAATGTAGGGTAGCAATCTTTGGATTAGAGGAAAACCAAACATGCAAGAAATATATCTCCAGAGCAGGACCACCCAACAGGGCTGCTACCTAAAATAAAACGTTAGGAGCCCAAGCCACAGTTCTAGGAGCCCAATAAACTTAAATAAGTATGCAGAATGATACTCAAAAACTCGATTCTCACCTCTCGAAACTCAATTCGTCCGAGTTTCAAGTTACCAGAAATGTGCTTGTTTTTTCGCTTTTATCAGTGCAAATTTTTTGCCTACGGTCAACAAACACATGTTTTACGTCTTTGTTTCAAAAGCGCGAAATCAGCAGGGAATTCTGTTGTTCCTTCATTGGAAGCCACAAAAATCAGAAGTTTTAGGTGCCCAGGCAGGCTCCTTGTTTTAAATTTAAGTCGCCCGTAAGCAAATCTTATGGCAGGATGGGGCAGGGTCCGACTACTAATATCATACATATCATAATTTATTTGTACATAAAATTATAAGGATACTCTGCCGAGGCAGATCCTCTGGTTCCATTGCTAAAGTTATCAATAAAACGAACAGCATTGGCCTCCAAAGGAACACGCGTGCCTCCAGACTGCAAAATAAAAAATTCAAACACTCTGTCAAATTTTTACCCATGTCATTGGTGCATGAAATAAAAATTAGCTGTATTAGGTCAACTTCTCTAAAACTAAAAGCAGTGGAACTGGAATGAAGGGGTTCGTTTTTTAAAGATTTCCATCCAGCTGAGCTACCCTTCAGTCTCCAAGGATGCCTCAGCTCAAATCAGTACCTAAGAACACCTTCGCCTTCTAAAGGCAGAACTGGCTGACCAGAGAGTTCATTTTGAAAATGAGATACAAGTCTGTTCTCAAAATTTTTATGACAACCGATCACTGCTATGAACACCATTTAGGAATGAACTGATCTGGCTAGAAAGTCCTGATTAATTCTCCAATTCTGACGAATGGTAAGCGCCCTCAGAAATGCTACAAAATGTTCCAGGCAAGCAAAATGCAAGAGAGGGCTCGATTACCAGCAGATGTTCGGGAAAATGAGATCGTACTCTGGGGACAGAGGAGATCAATGCCAAATGGGAGAGCTGCTTAACCAAAAGGACAAGGTGGAATTCAAGTGTTCTTAATCTTTTTTGTTGTCTTTTGTATCTCTAGGTCAATATTTTATGTCTGGTAACCATTAGATACTTTTGGGTCACCAAAAATCAAGTTTGAAAAAAAGTATAGCTTGGAGCACTAATGTGACGTTAATTACAGCTATCTCGTACAATTCTCATCTGATTACCTAACATCACGCAAAGCTTCTGAAACTTTTAAATTATGCACATCAAGCCCATAACCCGAGGAGCTACTTCCATGCGCTCGTGTCACGGCGTTTTTATGGACCAGCTTATTTTCAGAACAGTTTTGGCGCGAATTTTGAATTCCACAAACAAGCCAGCAAATGCTACACACCTAAAACTGATATTTTTGGCCTTTGAATAACGTTTAGTCTTCCTTTTTGATATTCTGCCCTTCAAATGCGCTCATAAACATTGTGGAGATTCTATTTTCGAGGGGGTAAAGTTCCCTAAGATGTGTCCAAAAATAAACTGGTCCGTAACCCTCTATGTCCCCTGACATAGGCCTAGTATGGGAGTTGCTCACTCCGGGTTATGGGCTCCTGAATTACGTTATTGTGATTCTTCTGATAATAGTGTCAAGAGTCAATAGAGAAATCACATCATTTGTCGCATAATAGACCTTTTCTCACATAAGATCTCCTGGACAATACTGCATATTTCCTCATATGTTTAGAGTCTGTCAGAATGCCTGCTATATTTATTCTTGTTCACATCTTTTCACTAAATAACAACCCTTAATTTATGAACTGTATAAAAAAGGTACTGTATGCAAATGCGCGCGATGTGTATGTTGTTCAATGCAAAACAATACCCTGCAATTGATTTTCAGTGTGGTACGTGATGGGTAAAACAATCTAATTTAACAAGCTTCTTAATTAAACTTGTTTTGAGGACAAGAACATATATTGAGAACTACAGCTAACAAAATATTCTTTGTGTAGTGGTCATTGAAAACTGGAAACTAACTAACAGTCAAAAGTAAACTTTTATAATGATTTCAAAGATCAAGTTCCATCGTCAACCGCACATCCCATGACACATTACTTCGTTCATTACAACGAAATCGGAGGCTGTCACGGGAATAATCAACGTTAAGTCGAATTTTTATGCAAATGCCCTGTTAAATAACGACAGACTTGAATGGTTTCAGATGAAAGAACAATAAGCCATTTAAACCATTAGTGATTACAGAAGTGGAACCATTCGAAAAGTATGCAAATTTAGCGTTGTGTTTAAAAAGATTAAATAAATCTAGGCTGTGCAGTAAAACATTACATCCTCGATTACCAGTTCTGCACATTTTTAGATTCTCGGGTGCTTAAAAAGAAAACATCCGAGATTGAATCTCATGAATTTCAAGTGATGTTTCGAAGCATTAAAATTCAATTCTTGCCTAAGTGGCATAAAACTATTAATCTGTGAATCAACTAACGCCATGAACGGTTATTAAACTTAAAGAATGTATTAGCTTATGTCGAACTCGTGTCGACAAAGATTGTCTTTAAAGAACAATTCCAGCGTGCCAAACCACGAATGGCACTTTTATGATTCATACTGGCACTCGACCTGATTTTACTCATAATATATACTGCGTCCTTGCATGTTTTAAACGTAATAGTGCGACATTAGGGAGTGTTATGTGCATAGATTTCCGGACAGTCTGGTTTCGTTCGGCAAATTCTTCAAGTCAATGGATTAACCACTCACCGTCACAAAGACTACATCCCTTCCAGCTGCCCTTTGTGTTGCTGCAAATTCGCCGACAGTAGTTCTAACTTCTTTCAAGTTTCCAGGAGGTGTTTCTCGAGCGAAAAATTCAACCCAATCCGCCATCATTCATGAATTATCCCTTATTACATATTCTGCTTTGATTTTTTTCAGAAAGCAATTTTTTCCTGCTCCAGCAGGGACCAAGATCCTCCTATTTTGGTCAGAGAACAACTTTCAAGTCTTTTGACGTTAGCCAGAGGTCTTATTAGTGGGAAAAACCGGGCAATTTACCACAAAATGCAACGCAAACGAGAAGGAATACAAGCGAATAATTTTCGGGTGGAACGCATAATTATTTTCAGGGAAGACAAAATAGCCAATCAGAGCGGGGCATAGAAAACCCGTTTGGGGTAATAAAATGAAACCCTTCATGGGTAGTGAGTTTTCAGAGTATTTTTCCCCTTACGTTTTCACATATACGCTACAAAATTTGTTCTTATCGCTGAAGGGTTGTTTGAAATGAGTAAATCCTGCAGACAGCCTATCTCGTTTCTTCGCTTTTCAATCAGAGAAACAAGATAGTACGTACATTGTGATTGGTTAAAGCGCGGAGTACGTCTTAAATTCAATGAAAATTTAAATTATTTATAACCTTTCTATTTATGCCGTAATGCGGTAATCAGTAATCCATAACACTTCTATGCTGACAGAATATTTTTGATTCTTTAATTATATACAAATAACTTCGAGCATTTAGGAAAATTTACGGGGCTTCTAACTGGGAGCGAAGGCCAAAGAAAAAGGGGAAGAATCGAATGGGACGGTAGGGGGGAAGAGGAAACCTCCCCCCGCCCCCCTCCTTCATTATTCTATAATCGCGCAAAAAAGCTTGCTATGGCTTCACAGCCAGACTGAAATTTCAAGAGCCACTTCGTTCAAAAGTTTAGATTCTTCTCTCCCTTTCTTTCAGTTTATGGTATGTAGGATAGGATCTTAACTTCAATCCTTTTGGTCAAAGGAAGTCAATGCACGTTTGTGCGCAATACTGGAGACAGCCGAGATACAGTAAATGCACAATTTTTTATTAGTCTTCCTACAGTAGTTGAAGAAAATACCTCGCAGCCCCATTAAGAAATGACGACAACGCCTTACTTTCTTTGTACGATTTGGAGTCCTGCGAACAAATTCTCAGCGCATCTTGCACATCGGCCTTATATGTTCAACTCGGGGCCGTTCAACTCCAGTTTATTCTGCCTGCCATCATTCTCCTATGATCTGTTCATATCCTGGGTTACTAGGCTACCGAGAGCTCCCTCTCATTTCTTTTTCGCGCCCGAGAGGAAAATGGAGGAGACGCAAGAGAATGAATTTATGGCATACATTTTCAAGCGAAGATACGCAGCTGTCAATTACCACAATAAAACTTCACAATTGAACTTTAAGCACGGCCGATCACACAACTATGTATGCGCAAAAAACCCTCACTTTCAAAATGAGCCCAGGTGCACAACATTTCTCGTGAAAATGAGTTTTATTTGCATGAAAATGAAAAGTCCTTTCCATTCCAAAGGCTGAGCACTTAACCTCGTTTTGATACAGAGACCAGGGGTAACTCGGAAATGGCTTTTGGTATGATCAGGCAAAACTAACCTAGCCTCTCACGTGTCTCCTTCTCGCGCGCCCGTTCTTTCAAAATGAGGCCAAGCGCACAACATTTCTTGTGAAAAGGAGTTTTATTTGAATGAAAATGAAAAGTCATTTCCACAACAAAGGCTGAGCGCAACCTCGTTTTGATACAGAGACCAAGGGTAATTTTGGTATGATCAGGCAAAACTAACCTAGCCTCTCACGTGTCTCCCTCTCGCGCGCCCGTTCTTTCTTGCGCCCACTACTTCCAAGCGCCTGCTACGCAGGCTAAAACTAACCATCTGAGGAGAAGTTCCTCCCCTTGCTTGCGTTCGCGTAAATGTTCGCGAATAAGGAGACTTCAAGGGTTTGTACGGGGGACAACCTTGAAGGATAAACAAGCAGATCACGGCTTGCAAATCAAAACGCTGAACTGTGTAAAAATGGGTTGGACACGCAACCTACAGACTACACTGCGTACTGATCAGATGACTTGTTAATTGGTGGGAGATAACGATAACTGTGTAGTGGGAAGGGGCTACCAACGGTTTTATTTACAGAGGGTAGGGTAAAGACCGCTTATCCCCCGCTTAAAGCCTTGTTCACTTCAACGAATGGTGCCAACATAATCACGGCCGATTCACTTACAAACACTTTCCGATAGTGGATTTTCTCTCTCTTCTGTAATTGAAAACACGGTTTAGATAAAATTTACAACCCAGAATTTGCCGCCTTATTTATGGTACAAGCACCCTTGAAGCAGAGGATATACTCTCTAGTAGTAGAACACACCCTGAACCCCGACTCGACACCTTGTGTGGGTACAAGCAAAACAAAAGAGCCAAAAAAAAGTCGGAGTGATCATTCATTTCCTCCAAGATTCCAGAGTCTACACATCTTTCCAAGTTGTCTTCTACGCTCGAGTGGCATATAAGGGCCAAGCAAACCCACCCCATAACTTAACCCAACAAGCAAATGTTGGCACCATTTCGATGACAAGGCTTTAAAATCTCACAAGAGAAAAAATCGTGAAAAGGAAGCAAAACGAATCGTATTAACACTATTTTCTCAGCTTCGTTAGCACGTCCTAGCTGTGAATACTGAAGTAAATTTGCAACACCGCAGATTCACTCCAATTCAGCGTTTTGATATGGTCTTAAAAAAATTAATAATCATCGTGAATCACGCAAATTCGGTTTAAAACTTTTATTGACTAGAAAAACGACTTCAAGTCCAACAAATGAAAGCAAATTCATCCTACCTTAGAGACGGATGCGGAATTATTTCACGAGGAAACAGTTTATTCATTGAGAATATTCAATTTTCAGAAATACGATTTCCGTGAAGTCTTAGGCGAATGCCTCATGTCTAATAAGGCAGCAAAACGTTTGACTTGCTGTATAGAAATAAACCAAATTTAACTATTTTTTTCAATCAGTTTACTATCCATTAAGACGACGCACCTGGAAATGAAGGAAACAAATAGACATCAGATCAATAAACAACAGAAACAGCATCATATAAATCGTTCTTCCCAATTGTTTTGTTGAGATAAGGAGGGGGTTGTAAGGGGAAAGGTTAAGATTCTCAAGAAAATGACCAGGGCACTGTTGTTCGAAGGCAGATTAGCGCCAACCCAGGGTTAAATTTAAACCCGGGTTTCTTTTTCTTTTGTTCTTTTTCAAACGCATTTCCCAAATAATTTTTTCTGATCTTTTTTGAGCAAAAAGAATAAAACTGATTTGATTCTCAAGCTTTCATATCTGAAATCCAACTTCACACTAACCCTGAGTTAACTTAACCCTGCTTTGAACAACCCAGCCCAGAGGTATAAATACCACAGTTTTAGCAACTTCTCTTCAGTTGCATTTTGGGCAAACCCTCCACCCCTCAAATAAAATAATTTGGGGAAGAGCTTTCTCAAAACAGGTTTGTTCTCCCTTAGCTTAACCACTCACATAAATAACAAAACCCACCGACATAAAAAAACTCCGACTCTCATCCAGTGTTTAAAAGTTCAGTTTTTTTACAAATTAGGGGCCTTGGGAAATTTGAGGGTAGCATGGTAGTCAAAAGGGTTATAAAGCATGATGTATTTCGATATAGGGCACAGAATTTTTAGCAAAAAAGCTTCACCAGACTCAATATAACTTAACCCATTTTAATTGTTTATTTTCAAACTTAGCATTAATACAATGCAACTTTTAACGATATTACCAATATCGGACTTACCTCAATAAGCACGTCAATACAAACTTTATTATACACAATGAACACAGCATTCGTAACAAATCATAACATGCATCTACACCTCATTTTCAAGCAGTATACACTTGTAACTTAAACTTTAAAAAGTTGATGCCCAGTTCCAGTTACTACACACAGCCAAGAGATTTGATTGCATTTACTTAATTGTTACTGCTGCCGTCTTCTGAAAATGAGGTGAAGATTTTAGAAATAAAAATCAATAAATAATATTAAAATGACTATGAAACAATGTTAAATTAAGTTACTCATGAACTGAAAGGAGAAAACAGACGAGAGTTAGAAATGGCTTCAAGCACTTAAATGACACTAGCTGAATAAGTTGAATAACACTATGGGCCAGTTATTTATACAGTCTAACATGGACCTCTTCATCTCCAGATATGTTTATATAGATATCCTTTTTTTCGATTTTGTTTTTGTTTTTTTTGTTTTTGTTTCTTTCATTCTTCTTTATTTTTCTCTTCAGTGCTACATGCTACCTCAAGTTCTAGTATTCCAGATAACCACAATGAAACTGGCTCAGAACACAGCCTTGTTACTATAGGTTTAACCCTGTTTAAATAACCAGCCCTTTGTGTTGTAAAACTAGTGATGGAGTTCCTGGTAACCCCATAGTTTACTACAACAAACCAAGTGCTAACTAAACACGGGACTCTGGGTCCCTTCGGTTTCTATCGGAGCCACAGAGTTTTCTCAACTCGTTCATTTTGGAGAACACACGATCATGTGGCTCCAACGAACGAGTCCATTTGGGTAGCCATTCCCAGTCATGGAGGACCTCAGGTAATCTTTCTGGAGCTTTCCTCTGAAGGATGTTGACAACAAGAACAAACAAGAAGAGCAAAACAAATGGAATCGCAACACCAAGGAGGATTTGCCAACCAGCCAGCGACAAGCCAAAGACAGCTGCTGGAAGGAGGAAGAAACCAAACACCAAGTACGCTATGGCAAACCAGCGGTAGTCAGCAGTTTTGTTGCCTAGGGTCTTTGCAACATTGATGGGAACTTTGCGCAGGTAAGGGATTGGATACCACAACATGATACCAGAGATGTTGAAGAAGAGATGACAAAAGGCAATCTGGAGAGCTTTGTCCAAGTTTGAGTCACTAGCCAGGGCTGCTAAAATACCAGTTGCAGTTGTTCCAATATTAGCACCCAAGGTAAGTGGAAAGGCACGTTCGATAGTCACCACTCCAACTCCGATAAGGGGTGTGAGGGCAGAGGTGAAGATGGAACTAGACTGCACCAACATAGTTAAACCAGCACCAACCAAGATGGCCAAGTAACCAGTGAGATGCTTGAATGGTCCTGGGAAGTCTGCATTGACGGTCTTCTTGATGATCTTGGCCATCTGACCACGGAGCATGGAATGAAGGATTTTGACGATTGACACAAGGCAGATGCAGAGAAGGATGATGGATACAACCAGGATTATGATGCCCACTTCTGTGTCACTCAATGTTGTGCCGGCAAAAAGAAACTTGCACTTGGCTGGTGTTTCTTTTGTCTCATTTACCAGCTCATAAGTGAAATAAGTTGAGTTGCTGAAAGTCTTATTAACTTCTTCAATAGTTACTTTAGGTTCGCAATTTTTGATCAAGGACTTTGAATCAGCCGATTTGTCCCCAAGGGCAATCTTCTTTATAATGTTCTTGTCTAACTGGATGATCATCTTGGTGAATGGTTGTGTGACAGTCTTGAGCAGCTTTTTGTTGGTTCCTTTAGCCTGTTTTAAATCAAGAACTCCAATAATCTCTCCTGTCAATCGACGCAGGTAGCCAGTAATGACCTCCATTGGCAAGAACACAATGACTGACAACCAGTTGAAGATATCGTGTACAACGGCTCCAGCAAAGGCACGACGGAATTCATTTCGCTCGGCAGCTTGAGCTAAGGAGACAATGGTGTTGGTGACTGATGTCCCAATATTGGCGCCCATCACAATTGGAATAGCAGGTTTAACAGCCAGAACTGAAAACAATTGAGTTCCTGTTAGACACTTATATTTTCTACAATTCACATATTGAGAACCAATTTCACTACAAGTTTTGCCTTTGAACAAGACCAGTTCATCTTCTCGTCAGACAGGTTAAGTGAGTCAGTTAATGTTTAAAATGAAAGAATTTGTCATGAAATTGAGGCCATGGAGCTAGGACAGTAGCTTGATAAAATAATTAACCTCCAAAAAGATTATTTTAAGCTATCACAAAAGAAAAAACTTTTCACTGATTTACGTGCAAGTTCTCAATAAATGATTTACTATGATAAGACAAGCCCTTTCAGTTGTCTCCTCCTCCATGCCGTGGAACTCTCTTCCAAATCACAAAGACAAGCAAAACTGATACCAGGATCTTCATTAGACATCAGAGACCAGAGAATACCCCATTTACAATGAAAAATTCTCCAGCTAAGGTTTGGTTGCCTGGGACTATTTTTTATTCACATGAGGAGCCTCTTTCAAAATATTTTCCTATAACGTTACACCTTTCTCCTGCTACTAGAATTCTCAATGAGAATCCTGTGATTCACGCTTTTTCATTTCTTTAAAAATCGAATGTTTCTAAATTTTCCGCCTAAATTTATCTGTCATTTTAAATTGACTAACTGATTTTTACCCTGCTCAATCAAACTCATGGGAAATACAACATAAACACTGATTACTATCCAAAACTTTGGTTGGAAAACAGTTATACATGTACAGTGTGTAAAGCTTCTATTCACAAAGGTATCGGTAGGATGAACTAATATTCCAGTTGTAATGCTATCTTTGTTAAGAGCAGCATTTTTCAGGATGAGGTTCTGCAAAATCCTGAGAGAAAATAATATTAAGCAAACGTTTTGCCAAGGCAGTGTCATTCAAATGGTAACACTTTTGGAATTTGGTCCACAGATTTTACAGACTGGATGAAAAATAATCTAGCCTTTACCAGGTCCAACAGTGGAAGTGATTTGATTTTCTTATGTTGCACGCTGGCACCTTTTGCAAAAACATTCGTGTTTAAGTTAACCGATCGCCACTTGTTTGTTAAGAGTAATCCATTTAACGTGCTAGCATGTTTCGAACAAAGATTACGTGCTTACGTAGGTTTTACTCCCACTTGTTGAGAGTAATCCCAGCTGCGTATGGCATGTCTAATTCCATAATATTTACGCAAATGTACATGTGACTTAGAAAAGAGATGCGATCCGTAACACTATAATTTTACTACAGTAATTGATTTTCCCGGTAAGACAGTTTGGACCATATTTAACCCACGTCGAAAATATCTGGACAACGAAAGGTCACGCCGTCGATCGGACATAATTTGTGACCTTTAGATAAGGAGGTCGCTTTTAACAGTATTGTAACAAATTAGGAGTAAAAAAAAAACAGACCTTCATTTACCCAGCGAGAATTTAGAAAAATTCCTTAAAAGAAAAGCAAAATAAAACTTACTGTCAGCAGCCACCATTGCGACCACGATGGAAGTTGTAGTGGACGAGCTTTGAACAAGAACAGTTGCCAGGATGCCAATCATAAGACCAGCCACGGGGTTGCTGAGGATTTTATTCGAGGCGAAGGCCTCGCCAGCGGCTTTTCCCCCCAACAGGCGAAAGGCACTGCTCAGGAAATCCAACGAACAGATGAAAAAGTACAGAAGACCAAGGAGTAGGACAATCTTCGTGAACGCCAACGTGACGCGAAGAAACTTCCCTTTACAGTCGAGTTCTGTTGGCGCGCAAAACGTGACCGTTATCAGAAGAAGCGGGAAAACCATCAAACCCAATAAAAATTGACAAAAATCGACCGCGCTGTGCGGAAGAAAGTAGAGAAGCTGACAGACAACTTACCAGACCACTTTGGCCCAAGGTCCTTAAGTTCTGGCAAAGCCCAAGGATCAAATTCGTCGCTTTCATCGCCCTGATTGTCCTCGTGTGTAAGAACCTTGGTTCCCGCGTTCACATCAACCGCCAAAAACGCTTTCTCCTCATTCTTTAAGAGAAAAGGGCGAATAGAAAATAAATTTTTCCCGCGCGAAACAAAACTATTCGATCAACCTATTTACTCGTAAATGAAATATGAAACCTACCGGCACGTTGGCCTCGCCACAAGGTTTCATTTCAACTTCTGCCAGTTTAGAAGAACTACTCAGAAGGTCCGCCATGATGTGAATGTCGAAATCCTAAGTCGCAGTGCTTTTGTATCCACCGGCGAGCGGAAGTAAATATGCACCAATCGTTTGGCAGTATGTAAATGAGCTCATCTCAGATACTCTTTGATTGGTTAAACGTATCATGCGAGCGAGCTTACACGTGATATGTGAACGGCGAACTTTGTACGGATGTGTGCGAGCGGAAGTAGTTTTCGCAGACACGTGTACCCTGACCATTTCGAGAGGGAACAAAGAGTTTTATTTTCTATGTGGCCGAAATTGAGAAATTTTATTCGAAGAATTTGTACTATTCGCCATTTTAGCGCCTTATCTCCCGCTTTTGTATTTGTGAAGACTTGCTCGTTCTAAATCACGCTGATCGAGTTGACGAGAAATGGCAAGTCCGCTTCCTTCAATGGCGGCACGAGATTCAAGTGGTGGCCTTATTCCAGGCCTCATTTCGTTTAAAAAAATTTATTTTGAATGTTAACTCGGTCAAGAGAGTATTACGTTGGCCCTACTTCTGACTTGGATCACAGGACAAGTTTTGTAGCGTGCACGTGAGCTAAAGAACGCTTTCCGTGTAGTAAAGATTTTCATGGAATGCAAAAAAAAAATAGGGTTTTTATTATCACGCGGTCGACGATGTTTTAAAAAACCGCTTGTCACGTTATAAAATGTTTTTACATTGTTCTGGCACATCTGCCAGTGATTTGAACAAGCCACCTCAAGAAATGTATATCTGTGTCTTAATTTGGCGCGCGCGCGAAATCTACTCCGTGACAGCCACGCGTGACGCACCCCTAAGAATGTCTGCGGGGGAGGCCAGCGTCAGGCGTCAAACGCACTACATATTCCGGTTATCACATAATCCTTTCAAGGTTGAGTATCCGACCCTTTTGTTCAGCGCTAAATATATTCTAAGGATCTTTCATTTTTTATTCTTTTACATGTTATAAGTTTTCCCAGATCTAATATATTCAACATTTTCAAAGTATAGAAGTTACATTCATCGTGACCATGACGAACCGTACCGCGCCGTTTAGTCCCTCTTCAGTCAGCGTTATTTTTGCTCCGTTTCATTTACAGTATACACTCTATTTATCGCATGAAAGGTCAAGATGAGAATATAACAAAACTTTCTATAAATTTGTACATTTTGTTTGCATTTTTTCTAGCGATCGCGTTTTCTTTCAACGGCTGCTCGTGAATTCGAACGAAAGTGCAAGCGAGTCGCTTTAATCGCAGAGTGAGACGGCCGGAAGACGAACTTTATTCGATCAGGAAAAGTTGAGCAAACAACTTAGTAAGCTAGGATCTAAGGATTACACTAAGTACCATCAAGATTAGCCTTGAAGTTGATTTGATTGCCAAAAACTTAGCTAGCCTGACATGCATGGCTTGCGGCGGGGTAAGAGTACGGAATCAGTACGGGAGTGCTTTTTGGCGCCGGCGCCAAATGACACCATGAAGAAGCAGTCGCGCGGGAGAAATCCCGCCGACTTCAAGCGGGTTACATCAATGAGATTCTTTTTCCTTTGTATGATCAGTTTAAAACCATGTAAAGAGTTGTTTTTCCTGAACTCTTGTTCTAACTTGGTAAACAGGTGTGAGCGGTGGAGTAAGGTGAAAAAACAGGTTACACCGGCCAAGTTTGACAAGTCAGGTAAGACATGTTACACGTGAGGGTTCTCCTTACAACAGGTGCAATGGACTAATCACAGCCGATGCAGGGCGGTGAATGCCATATTTCATGATTCTATTTTTGGAAAAATGTGAAAACCTCACGAAAGCGACATGAAAATGTGGCAGCTCCGAATCCAAATTTTACCTGATATCCGGTAGGCTTCAAGAACTAGAAAGGTCCGGAATAGAGTACTAAAGTGTGACGTCATAAAAATGAAATTTCTGAAATCATGGGATTTGTCAGGATATTCTGAAAGAACAATGTCCAAGAAGCCTACTTGCCAAAAATAAGCATTTCGGGGCAAATTGTCTCTGAGATCGTAGCCCAGTCATGCTTAGAAAACTCCATACAAACCCTTCTAAATTTTTTTGGGTCGACCCAAAAAAAATTAGAAGGGTTTGTCGGGAGTTTTCTGAGTATAACCGGCTAACATCTCAGAGACAATTTGCCCCGCAATGCTCATTTTTGGCAAGTAGGTCTCTTGGAAATTGTTCTTTCAGAATATCCTGACAAATCCCATGATTTCAGAAATTTCATTTTTATGACGTCATCACTTTAGTACTCTACATGGTGATTCATGACAATGGTGCGATTCCGGCTCCACGTCTTTAATTTTGTTATTATTATTATTATTTATTATTATTATCACCATATCAGTCAGGTGATTGGAACAACGCCTAAAACATCGTGCAAAGAATGGTTCATAATAGAGCAGTGCAGAACCGAAAAGATCATACAACACTAGGAAACCAAGCTTCAGCAGTGTCAATATTTGCTATTCAGCACTTGCCTAAGTCACGTCCTTGACCACAAAACAAAACACTGTGAATTGAGATGAAACCGAATAGCATGAAGTTTGTGTTTTAGCGTTTCAGGCTTTCTCTCGAAAGTTTTCAAAACAGTTGAAATTACATTTTCTTCGTTTCAGCACCTGACCATATTACTACCATATTCCGGAATACTAACTTTAAAGTCAATCATTCAACCAAGAAACCTTTCCGAAAAATTAACCAAGAAACGCCGGCATGTATTTCATTTTCAAGCAGAAGGAGTTAAAGAAGAGCAAAAATGAATGTTTTAATAAGGGGGAATTTTAGAACTTACTTAGTGAAACAGCATGTATCAATTAGTGCCCCCGAAGCGCACAATGAAAATGAGAGTGTGATACAAAAAAGAAACCAACGAAACAAGAGAGTCATACTACGTATTTGTCTTACTATCTATCTTAGGGTGAAAAATCAGTCTAAAATACTTTACTTTTGGCTCAGGCATGATTGCATAGGGCATAGTTAGTATAGTTAGGACAAGTATTCAGCAATTTCAATTCCAGAAGCGGCTCAAGTTGTTTTATACTAAAGCGTCTTTAGGTTTTTCATTACACTTCACTGTCAATTCGGCTAGCATATTCAGATCCATTCATAAGTAGTATTCGACTACTTCCACTATCCTGATGAAGGGATTTGTATAAACAGGTCAAACAGTCTTTCGTGCATTAACTCGCCCTGTGTCTGAGTGTTTCTGTCCGGCCCTCCATCTCTTGGATTCTCCATCTCGTGGATTTTCTTCGATTCTACTGAAAGATAATCTTGAGGGAGACTTCAAATAAGATAAACCAGTCCTACTGTGACGCTAATGCTTCAGATTATTAACAACCACAAAGTTCCGTAATGGAGCTTATTCAGTCGGGCGATGTCACGACGAGATACGGCTGTTAAGCAAATGAGAATAATAAAGTCTTATTACTTAGTTCCGGCATTTACTATACCCATACTAGTACATAAAGTATTCTTATAGAGTTATGAAGAAGATACCAAACAAAATTATCGGGAAGCAGTTACCATGAAAAAAAGTTGCCCAACTTTTCTTAAGTTTCAGTTCTTGTCCACCCTTGCCATCCGTTGCAATAGACGATAGGAAACAGTTTCAATGCTATATATAGTCTTAAATAAATAAAACTGGACACTATTTTTGGAATTTAATTGATGAAAAAAAAGCTTTAGTTTTTCAGTAAGATACCAAGTATGGAGACATTCCGCCTTTAAGCCCGCTTGCTTCATCTCGTTCCTTCTGAAAACAACAAAAAGTTGGCCTTCGTTTGGCATGTGTCTACACGGGACCACCAAATGTCGCGGGCTATTGACATGATCTTGGAACAAATTTTGAATTTTTACTCCACCAGTCTATTCAAGTGACACTCTCCTGATTCTGAAAGGTTGAGTATCAGGAGATATGACAAGCGAAACAAAGTCAGTAATTTTCTGACATGTAGACCATGTGCTCCGGCTTGTTTAATGACTCATTCCTCAATACAAAAAAATAACGTACTGATGCACTGCTGTATTGAAGTACACTGAGTTCTGTTCATAGTTTTTACAAGAACGGTAAGTACTGGCATATTCAGGAAAGCTTTGACATCAATTCCGTTTACTGGTTTTTGTTGTAAAAAGCGGTATGTGTTTTTAAAAACTTTCCTTACAATTGTTTATAGAGATTTTAAAAAGATTAACTTAACACAAAAAAAGAATTTGACAGGTTTCTAGTTTGTGATATACATCATAACTACAAAAAAGAGTTTTTATTGTATCATCTTTAGTTTTTGTCTTAATTAGGTCAAATACTTGTGAATGACTTGACAAGCAAAACTCCACTCCTTGACCAAGTTATCAGTGAGAAATATGACGAGATGATTTCCAAATCAGTATAATACCATTCAAATGAAACCTCTTGAGCAGAATTTTTTAATGAAGAGGCTCACGAAAAAATGGAATTTTTTTTCCCTTGGCCAGTTACTATGACTAACTTTTAGGGGTGAAAGAGTAAAACCAAAAAGCCTATGTATATCCATGTAATGTAATCAGAGGCACCCAATGCAACAAGGCGCGCGGAATGTATTTTCTCAGTAGGTTTTCAGTTCTTTGCAGTTAGAAGCCTGTCTGGTTAATTTTGAGCTGCTCTAAAAAACAATTTAATATCTGATCGGATGTCTTAAGGGAACTTTAGTCGTCTCGAGTTTTCGTCTCAGCCGACTGTTAGCTACCAGAGTGATGGGTTCCGTCGCAATAGTTCGAGGTTGTAGCAGCCATAATTTCATTAGAAAATTCTTCAATTATCTCAGACAAATGGAGTGGTTATCCAGAATGTTTTAGCCTTTCTTGATATTAAGAAATGTTTAGGCAAAAATTGCTTCTTCGAACTGTTATTTCACAGAAAAATGTCGTCGGGTGCCCATGATGTAATCCGTGCGCTTATACATGAAACGAATCCAATTAATCCCGAACCAAAGTCCGAATCCTTCCGCTACTGCACTGAGTCATCGCCGATGACTTGGCCTTACGTTATTTCCATAGCTAAGACGGAAGAGGATGTATTCCACTTGGTACACAAGACTTTTTTGGTCAGTGCGTGTTTTTAGCGAAAGGGTTAGGTTTTTAAGGTTGTTTGTGAATCAGTTTACTTTCACACATTGAAAAACGAACCGGCGCTCTACACATTCACCGGCGAAAAGAGAAAGTGGGTGGCATGATATTTCTCTTATTACTCTCGGCTAAGATGACAGGCACGTTTTGCGGTAGCATATAGAATCTTGCTGTTGCGCAACTTAAATAGCAATTTCCTGAAAAAATGATCGTCCTACGTCAATTGAGCTTTCATCACTCCAAACCAAACAGAAAAGGTTGAACAAGAGAATTCTGAACGGTGGTGTCATCATCGATGACAAATTTTTACGCATTCTGATCAGCCTAAACATGGTTTGTTATTTGGTTAAAAAATCTGATTGCTGCAACTATTTTTTGTTATCTTTGTGAAGAACAAACAACGCCTAAGAACACGAACCTTGAACGTTCTACCGACAAAGAGTGTTTTTAAGGATGAATGAGATCACTTTTGAGCCCTTTGTTAAGCTCCCGTCTGGGACATGATCAGACATTTTCCGCCTTTTGGCTCATGCACAACTTTGTCATAACTTTATGTCTAAGGATTTCTCTGTCACCCTGTGGACTGACGCCCCTTTTTGTCAAAGTCGTGAGCCTTTTCATGAATGTCGGCATAAGAATAATCTCAGGGAAGAGAGGAACACAAAGAGCCCCTCCTGCCTAGATTTAGAGTTAACAACTGAATTTTGTCTGTTCCCAATTGCTGTGGCGATTCAGATCTTTAAGAAAGGGGCCGGAACCCGACTTGGAAAATAATAGAGAGCTTAGCAACGACTGCAACGAAAGCGAAAACGTTACCAATATAAAGAAGACTTCGCTTGTTTTCAAACTTTGTCACGATCTTTCTGACTCCCATAAAATATCAAATGTAGCTGAATTTTTTTGTTATTGAATTCTAGGGGAACGAACCCAAGTTTAGAAGGAGAAACAAAACTGACTCGTCATAGTGTGTTTACTTCCTTCATGAAACGCCGTCCGGCTCGAGGGAATTTCACGTCGTAGTCGGGCAGTTGTAACAGCAAAGAAATGCTCAAAACAGCGTGCTGCATGTGCAGAGTTGTTGCGTTGCCTATTAAACCTATTTCTTTTTCGACGTTCTCGTTGTTGCCCTCGCTGTGGTCGTTGCTTGTTAAACTTCCTAATTTTTCATGGTCTCGCGGGACTAAATTAAATGGGATCGGGACCTGAGCCCCCGGGCCCCCGGGCCCCCGGGCCCCTCCCGTAACGGATGCGCTACTTTTGCAACTTTCTTGGCGTTAAAGTTCAAACTGTTCCAAATGCCAATATTTCTGAACATATTAAATTTGTGGCAAACATTTACAATTTTTTTTAATTCCAGTAGTGTAAAAGACACCAGAATCTAAATTCTGCGGTTGACTCTAAATTGAAAAAAAAGAAGATTGTGTATGTCATGAATCACGTAGATATGCTGAGAAAGCTCATGGCTGATGTAGGATCATAAACGGTTGACAGCTTTGTGTCTGTGACCTCCTCTGATCTCAGTTATAAGTATTTACTTCATGATCAATTCATATGCATGCCATCACATTTACGGAAGCCGCCTAAAGAAATAGTTGTGACGATAGTGGACCACAATAACCACAGCTGAATAGAAAATAAAAGTACTGTGAATTACAATATTTCCCCGAAGCCATCTTTCCCGTTATAAATAGTATCACTACCGGAAACAATTTATGACTTGATATTTTATTTCAGTTTCTTCATCGTTTGTGTATACAACAGTTAAAAACAAATTAGCTGAAATTTTTTCAATGAATGGTGTTTTCAATTTGATTGGCGCACATCTATATTTCAGTCATATTCAAAGACACTAGCATGATCCCAAATGCTGTACTGAACTCCAAACTAAAATAAACTTATGCGTGGTTATGCCTACTGGCTGCGATCTCCTGTGACCCTTTATAAGTACCTACTGCTTTCTTAGATGCATGCCTCACATGCGCGGAAGTTGTAGATTGAAATACAGTTGTTATAGTGGACAACAACAACCACCACAGCTGTGAAGTGCAATATAGCGATACCATCTTTCAGATTATCGTGACCGCCCAGCAAGAAGGTTCAGTGTTGCCGGCTATGTCTGCCCCGGGGGGGGGGGGGGGGGGGGGGGAAGGTACATCTAGAATTTTTGTGGGGGTGTGCCACCTGGTTCTCCAAATCCTGACCCTCAGTCAGACCAAAAAAATGTCATTTTCCACACCCGGTTTCAGACCTGACCTCTAAAATCCGTACCCGCTTTTAGACCTGGCCTTCAGGCAGAAATTATGTCATAATTACTCGGGATTAGAGCGCAAACAAAAAATCTGTCCAAATGCATTTCGAATTCGCGTATTTCTATTTCTTTCTTATTCATTTGGAACTCTCGATAAATACGTTCATACTCTCCGTAGTTCCCTCGAAAACCATACCCGATTCCAGACAAAAATGGGCAAAGTGTATACCCGTTTTCAGACCAAAAAGGCCCAAAAACCATACCCTTTGGGGCGGCAGATACATATATGGCTTATATATGGGAGTACCCCTCCCCCGGTATGTCTGATATAATTTCAGTGTATAGACTAAAACCTTCACAACGGGATAAAATAACTGGAATATTGTCTTAGCGGTGGATCAGACTATGAACAAGACTCTGAAGAATGAACCTCAGACTTCAGACTTTGGACTCGATCTGTTCTATCGACTCGGGACTATAAATAAACAGCTTTAGTTACTTTTCTTCCTTTTTTTTTTATTTTTTACATTTTTCTTCTGAAAATAAGGTTAAATTGCGGTCGTGACTCAACAGCTACCCTGGCCGTTTGTAAAATTGGATCTATATCAGCAACTCCGACTTCACACTAACTTGATTTTGTATTACTCATTCAAGAATACATGTTTTAAAAGGAGGCTATGTCAACGAGAATGTTGCCTTAGTACCTATACTCTAAATGCTCCTGTAGATTTAGAGTTTCATCAGGAAACACAAACCATAATATTTTTGGTGAGTTTGGTAGGCATAGCTAAAACTTGAATAGTTGGCCCAATTTTTCATTTTTCAATTCTCTTCTATCCTGGCTATCCGTTGCAACAGACGACAGGAAACAGTATTTTAATGCAAAAATGTATTATTATAACAAAAGTGGACCATTATTTTTGGAATTAAATTGATCTGTGCGAAGACCGTTTCAGCTTTTTAAGTACTTTTTAAGAAGATAGCAAATGGCTAAACTCACCCCGCTTTAAAGCGGTTTTCAACACGGAAGTACCCTCGCCAGAACCTCCTATTTCCGTCTTGAGTAAGAAAGAGAAGAGCTCTGTCTTAGTCGCGTTAAGCCTTTGAATTCGCCGCAGCCCGAATTTCTAGGCTAGTCAATATTGTCTTCTCTCGTTAAACTGATTTTCTTCGGGTGCGAGCATCTGATAATTGACAACTCAGTGGGTCATAACCGAGCCTGCTGAAGCAATCATACGACTATTAGGCCTGGGTTCGAAACTATACCCTAGCAACATGCCACGCCAGGAGCTGATTACTTGTGATCGGCTCCTGGCCACGCATGCTCAACAAAGATCTTACTCGATTCTCGAGTACGCCAAAAGAAAGGGTCTGCTGGCAGCTGTGGCAGGGTGGTACGGAAGTAACGGAAAGCACCCCCCCCCCCCCGCCTTCCCCGACTTAAATCCTTGCCCTATCGTCATCGACGCCATTACCCGCTCCATGTCTTGTCAGGAGCCAATTTAATCGGCTCCTGGTCTTGTTCCCATTTTTCTTTTTCCCGTTCCAGCATTCCTGCTTTAAATGTTTTTTAGTGATTGCTTAATTGCTATGTGATCGGTCGAAAAGATCGCGACACTTCTCTGAAAGGGAAAAATCCTCTGTTTAACACAGAAGACACAAATTTAAAGAAAAACCAAGATGCCTGTAATAGGCGAATGTGGGCATTGGTCTAGATATTTTGTATTCTAAGCATATATATAACGACGACGATCCCAATAAATAGAGAGACAGAGGTGCATTTGTAGATCAATTTAAATATCCCAGGGTAAAGAGAGTACTGCGGTGTTAAAGTGACAGGGATGATTGAAAGGGGGCAAGAATGAAAATAAAGATAAATCCCTTAGGCGTCCATCGAATAAACCAATTGTTCATAATTCGCTACGAGGCCTGGGGAATAAAACAAAAGAAATGTATCACTCGATGCTGAGCCTCAAGATGATTTCTCTTGTTTCATTCCCTCAAGCCTCCGGAGCGAATATGAATTTTAATCTGATATCGAAATTGGTCTATCAGTCTGTTGGTCTATTTTATTCAGATGTTTTCCCTCTAAAAATGACTCATTACCTTTCCTAGAAAGGTCAAATGAGCGGCCCTAACGTGGGGGAGGGGGGAAGGGTTAGGGCACGCAATGCCTTCTGGGTGATCTATCCGCAATTTTGTATTTTTTTGACGGAGAAAGCTCGTAATATAGTTGGGCTGTGCCACAGTCAGCCCAACCATTATTTTCAATCTGTGGATAACTTGTAACCTAGAGGGTAGCACTACAATCTCGAGTTTTAATCCTATTGTACCTCAGCCTCTATCCTGTCTTGACTACGTATTAGTTCATTAAATGTTGGAGTCGATTTTTTAAACTATTTATTCAGTCTGACGATGATACATTTTTTGAGAACGGCTCCCTAGCGTCTATATTTTATTTCAGCTTCATCCAAATGATTGTGACGCAAGCTAGCAACACAACTATTGAATTAAATATCGTATTTCCTACCATATTCATGTATATTTAACAAATAAACAACCTCTATCCACAATCTATACTCTTTTATACAATATACTGAATGCTACGCGCGCTATTATTAGTCGTTGCCCATGATCTATTAGAGTACAGACACAGGGATGACGTCACAGAAAATTTGTTTGTTTGTTTGCTTATTGTTTCGTTTTGTCCACCATTGCCCTTAGCTTTGAAATTGTCTGCGAGATTATGTCCTATTAAGTAAGCGATGGCCCCCAAGTCCCGTTAAGTGAGCGGCTACTGTATACAATGCAAGTCAGAAAAATGGAGAAAACGAGACAACAAGAGTTTCTTGACGACTTGCAAATGCCTTAACTGGCAAAAAAACTATACAACAATCGCCATCGTGTGTTGCGCAATTATTCTGCTTTGAGCAAGAAAAGGTTTAGCCGAAAATGTCGACAAGTAAAAGACGAAAACTTTGTGTTTATGAGCCCCCGTTCGAAATTGTCTAAACTGGCCAAATTTTCTAGCAGTAAAGCGGTACGAGGCAAGTTGGTCGTTATTTCTTTTCCGCACATTGTCAGATAAAACGAATAGATTCTATGTTGCCGTGCGTCTCTTCAGACGCTAATGTGTCACCACTTTGTTCTTACCATAGCCTGCAGTGCAGGCGTATTTTGGGTGGGCGAAACCTTGTTCGTGTTCGTAATATTGTTGCAGCCGCCATTTTTGGTTTTATGACAGTGGAAAATTTGTGAGAGTAGAAATAGTAACCCTTACGGTAGGTGCGAGGGCGGAAGAAGGAAAGGGGGGAGGGGGAGAAAAAATACGGCGTTTTCTCTTCTCTCTCCCCGCCCCCTCCCCGCTCCCTTTGACTCACCTCATCTCCTCCTCTCTTCGGGAAGTTTCAACGTGGCGCTTTCGCGAGCAAATTGCGCGCTCAAAGAAAAAGCCTGCACTGCAGGCTATTCTTACCACTTTTTGACGTAATCTGTAACCTATTATGTACCTACCACTGAACAGATGCACGGCAACATAGAATCTATTTGTTAAAAAGACCACGGCATCCAAATTTTCAAACTCGCCGCCTGGTTTCGTTCCAAAGATTTGTCTATTTGGTTGTTAACAATAAACACCGACAGTTTGTAACGTCAGTTTTTGGTGAATTTTCTCCGAAATAGCCACAAGCAGCCCAAGCTCCTTGTTTGAATAACCGCGTGTTTTGATACTGTTTTGCATATCAAAACGATTCATAGACTTTGTATGAAAAGTTTAATTTAGTTGTTAAAACGTAGGAATATAGTAAAAATTATAGAATTAAATTTCACTTAAGTAAACTTGGGTTTGTTGTTACTTTTTCTGTATAACCTAGGCTCAATTCATGGCCATTTTACGCGGTTTTGCGGCTCGTTGTTTGTTCGGTGTTGCTTTCCTTACATAATGCGAAGCAAGGCAGGTTACTGTGTGCAGTCCCTCCCGCGCGCTCAGGAACCTCGATGACTACGCGTTGCGTGGTGAAAGCTTACATGAAATCAGGGGATCCGGGTAATCAATACTGGCAAAACTCTGCATAGATCTTCCTACCCTCGGATAGCTCTACTGATTGCGCGTGAGCGGTGTTTGGAATTTTCCAATTGGATGAGCGTATAAAAAATGTTTGCGTACACCACGCAACACTACGTCATAGAGTTTCCTGAGCGCACGTCAGATTGCCCAGAACCGAAAACTTTCGAAACATTTTCCCACAAAAAAAAACATCGTAATCCCTGCAAAGTCTAAACAGTATGGAAACACGGGGTAATTTATGCACCGAGCTTGGGCCGCCTGTGAAATAACGAGCGAGAGAAAGAGAACAACATATTGCACTATAATAACGTCATTTCCACGGTCTATACTCTCGCACATTATATCTGCCTAGAAAAGAGCCTACATTTCCCCGCGACGCCACCACTGGTTTCCCCTCGAAATAACGTCTAAGAGTGAAGAAATTCTATACTGATGATGTGTCACAACTCAGATCTGGGTAGTGCTTCTGATTGGTTGAATCAAATTTCCTACGCGGCACGGCCAATCAGAAGCACTCCCCAGATCTGGTTAGTGAAGGGTCATCAGTATGGAATGTCTGCACTCGTTCCTCAGACGCCATTTGGCGGGAAACCAGTGCTGGCGTCGTGGGGAAATGTCGGCTGTTTTCTCAGGCTACAAATTTCCGCGGGAAATCGGTCAATTATCGTCGAAATCTATTCGAACTAAAAAAAGGTCCACTTCGCCTCTCTTCCTTACTTTAGTCCTTTCCATTTCTGCCACGGCAGCAGAGTTTTTTTACCTCACCCATCTTCGTAAACACTCTATCATAAGGCTCCAATGACCGTGTACATTTTGGAAGCCATTTCCAATCACGAAGGACCTGGGGCAAGCTCTGTGGGCGTTTCCTCTGAAGGATGTTGACAACAATGATAAACACTAAGAGGAGAATAATCGGGAGTGCGACAGCAAGGAGGATTTTCCAACCAGCCAGCGACAAGCCGAAGACTGCTGCAGGAAGAAGGAAGAAAGCAAACACCAAGTATGCTATGGCAAACCAACGGTACGTCGCAGTCTTGTTGCCCAGGGTCTTTGCAACATTGATAGGGACTTTTCGCAGGTAAGGGATTGGATACCACAAAATGATACCAGAGATATTGAAGAACAGATGGCAAAAAGCAATCTGGAGAGCTTTGTCCAAGTTTGAGGAACTTGCCAAGGCTGCCAAAATGCCAGTTCCGGTTGTTCCAATGTTTGATCCCAAGGTGAGTGGAAAGGCGCGTTCGATGGTTACCACTCCAACACCGATGAGAGGCGTAAGGGCAGAGGTGAAGATGGAACTAGACTGAACCAACATTGTTAACCCAGCACCAACCAAGATAGCAAAGTAACCAGTGAGATGCTTGAATGGTCCTGGGAAGTCTGCGTTGACGGTCTTCTTGATAATCTTGGCCATCTGACCGCGAAGCATGGAATGAAGGATTTTGACGATTAGTATAAGGCAGACACAAAGAAGAGCGATAGCTATCACCAGGATTATGACACCAACTTCTGTGTCACTCAGTGAAGTGTCTGCAAAAAGGAAGCAGGAAGGATCTGTTGTAGACGACTCGTTCACAAGTTTATAACTTATACTCCCAGTGGTAACATTTTCCACAGTCTTATTGACCTCCTCAATGACAGTTTTCTGCTTGCAACTTTTGATGAGAGACTTTGATTCAAGAGATTTGTCTCCAAGGGCAATTTTCGTTATGATTTTTTTATCCAGTTGAATAATGAGCTTGGTAAATGGTTCTGTTATTGTTTTCAGCAACTTCTGGTTGACACCCTTCTCTCTTTTCAGGTGGAGACCTTCAATTATCTTGTCAGTCAACCGAGCTAAGTAACGGGTGGCTACTTCTAAAGGCAAGAACACCAGCACAGACAACCAGTTGAAGATATCGTGAACTGTGGCTCCAGCAAAGGCACGACGGAATTCGTTTCGCTCGGCAGCTTGAGCTAAGGAAACAATGGTGTTGGTGACTGATGTTCCAATATTGGCACCCATCACTATTGGAATGGCAGGTTCAACATCCAGAACTGAAAAGAAAAAGTTATTCGTCCACCTCTAACCACTGATAAACAAGTTTAACACCGTTTGTTTCATTTAAATTCCCATACAAATATAGCCTTTTATCCTTGGTATTGGCTTTAGTTCCTAGCTATAGGGGCGTCAGGCCGAATGTTTATCACCTCGAACTCCGGATCCGGAAATCCGGGGTTTAAGCCTCGCCCGTCGCGTTGTTTCCTTAGTGGAGAAATTTTACTCCACTTTCTCTCTCTTTCCCAGGGCCGAGTTGTTTAAAGCTGGGTTAAGATAACCCAGGGTTAGTGCGAGATTTGAATTCAGATTTGAAAGCTTAAAAAGCATTTCAGTTTTAATTCTTTTTGTCTACAAGTTGATGATTGGAGGCTCTAAACACAACAGAGAAAATTATCCCAGAAAATGCTTTTGAACACAAGAAAAAGAAACGAGGGTTAAATTTAACCCCGGGTTAAACGCCAATCGGCTTTTGAACAACTGGGCCCAGGTGTATAAATGGGTACTGGCGACAAACTGTTGGGGGGAAACCCTGCGATGGACTAGCATCCCGTCCGGGGGGAGTAGCAACACTTCTAGGTGCTTCATGCTAATGAAACCGTAATAAGCTCCGGCCGTTTTGGGCCTTTGGCTAGTGTGCGCCTTTACCTTTACCTTTATGGGGGCGTCAACAAAAAACCGGTTGTCACACCACCACCCAGGTTTACAAAATCTTAAAATCCCTCGATGATTTGCTTGATACTTCTGTCAAAAACCAATTTTATTCCTTCTCTCTACTTACTAAACAACGGTGACAAGGAGAACTTATTAACCCTTTAAACCCCAAGATCAAAATTTGAATTCTCATTTGTTGACGCGATGCATTTCTTACAGAAGTAGTGAGGAGAAGTTGATAAAATGTCAAACAAATTCATCTTGCGTGATCATGTCCGTAATTCTCACGACCACTCTGTTTTACAAAGCATTGATATTACAAGGAGAAATGTGATGCTGAACAAGGAGAAATGTGATGATGATCACTCTTAGGGCTCAAAGAGTTAAGCGAAAAGGCAACCTTTTGAAGGTTCCTCAAAAAGGAGGGTTTTTACACTGGTGAGTTGTAAGGAGCAAGAAAGCACATGGCAACAGAAAAGGAAAAAGTGACTTTATAGTTGTTTACCATTAATTTAAGAAAACGTCTCCAAATAATCCAGTTGGAAAGTAAATGGAAAACGACCTCAAGGGTCTTTCTACTTTGAATTTGAAATTGAATTTGAATTTGAATTTGAAATTGAATTTTTGGAGGCACCTCGCAGAGAAACGGTGTGAGTCCATGAGGGGAAGCACTGACGTAAAAAATCCCTTAGCCTCTACATTTCCACTTTTTGCCGTCTTTGTAAACGGCAAACGTCATATAACCACAATATTTTCAACGGCAAAGTAATGAGAGGACTACACCTGCGAAAGTGAAGAAGGACCGTTTGATGGCAGGTTAGAGAGGGCTTTGAGCTGCAAGAATTTGGTGGTTCAATCCAATTTATAGACTTTGGCCGGGGTCATCTCTGGAATGTCTCACTTAGGTGCTTTGCAGATTTCATTGCATTTTATAATTATTAACAGATTAGAAGCTCGTGCTGCTTAGCAAAATAAATTTTGCAGTTCTGGATGAAGTGAAAACGTGGTGATATTCAATGGTACGTTCGACATTGACACTTTGAAGGTAGTTTTTCAAGTCAGAAAGGGAGCTTAAGCAACCACGAGGACGACCACGGCAACAACAACGTCAAAAACCAATTGGTTTTATGAGCAAAACAACAGCTCTGCACGTTCATCACGCTGTTTAGTACATTTCTTTGACATCCACTGCACGACTACGACGTAAAAACTCCTCGTGCGACGTTCCATGGAGGATGTGAGCATACGACGACAAATTTTCCTTTGTCATTTTGAACATGATACAATTCGTTAAAAATTCGACTCCAGGAAAAGTCGCCTACATTTGTCAAATTGAGCGGGTCCAAATGGACGCGATTGTCGCCGTGGTCGTCGTTGCTTAGGCTCTCAGGAATAAGGGCAAACAGGGTGACCTAAGGTTGGGATAAAGGGAAAGTTAGACTTCTGACTTGAAGTCCGTTTCTTAAAGGGAACCTCCACTTCAACAAAAAGATAACTTTAAATCACAGGAAATAACTGTGACAGTCAAGTCAATCTAAAATATTTTTAAAGAAAGCGTTTGTATCCGAAAGAAATAAATTTTAGATTCGCCTATTTTTGTTTTCAAATTTTGCGGGCGTCGCCATCTTGAATAATTGTGACGTGTTATGTTGCCCTATTGTTATTAAACAAAAGCTCTTTGTGTCAGAACAATAGAGCAACCGTAACACGTCACAATTATTCAAGATGGCGGCGCCCGCGAAATTTGAAAGTGAAAATAAGCGATTTTAAAATTCACTTTTCCTGATATAAACACTTTTTTAAGGACAAATTTCGAACAAATTTGTTTATCAACATAATTTTATTCGATTTAAACTTATTCTGTAGTAAGAGTGGAGGTTCCCTTTAAACTAATCACTCCGGTTCAGGTCGGGTGGGTGTGTACACTATGAAGGATTGACAGATAGGGTTGGCACATTTGGAGACATTTTCGTTAGCCCAAACTACAATTTACAGCCCCCAACAAATGATTTTCCACGATTATGTTTTGTGCAAAAGTTAAACACTATGAGCATTTTTTTGTGTGCGTCATATTCCCATTGAGCACGCTGATGACGTCAATAAACTATACCTCGAGTTCTTTTGCGTACTTGTGAGCTTAGCAATCCTCCAAAGACGTCTCTCAAGTGCATCCATAACTCAACAGTACACGATGAAGCGTTAACCATGTGTTTTCTAACGTAAATTTAGGAGAAACCTTTTGAATTTGTTAACCGATAGTAGGGGGAAGAGCTGAGAGTTGTTGTTATCATCTGCGCGAGCCGTGCAGGCTATGGCGTGTGCAAATCACTCTTTGCAAAGTTATTTCTTTCAAAAAGAATTTTTCGGTGAATTAATAGTTTTCTGGCACCCCAATATGGATTTTACAATCTTTTTTAATGTTATCTTAACTGAATGGAGTAAACTTTCTGTCAGTTTCAAGACAAAAACATAACTGGAAGGGAAAAAATATTGTCACGCAGACATAGACACGTGCTGCTTTGTGCGAGCGCTACAATAATAAAAATTTGAGTTACTGCTGCATTGATAGCTTTGATAATGTGATAAGACAATTAGTTCATGCTTCATCTGTGCTTATGTCGAGATATTGAGCACTTGCAAAGTTTGGAGAGCACTCAAGAGGCTAGAGTTGCTCTCGGCGCATCCCTCTTTTGTGCTCTCCAAACTTCCCGCATGCTCAATATCTCGACATAAGCACGCTGACGCATGAGCTAATTGTTAAATGTTGTATTGCGTCCTTTATGGGCGACAAAATATAGGAATTCGTCCTCTGAGCCAAACATTATTGTTCACAAATCAATTCAGATTTTTGCTTTTGGCCGCCTAATTCTGGACGCCAAATTAAAGCGTTTATTTGTAGTAACTGCAGGTTGAAAACATCCTTATAAATTACATCTTATCCATACAAGACTCATGCAACACTTACTCCGAGAGGCCACCATTGAGACCACGATGGAAGTTGTGGTGGAAGAACTTTGAACAAGTACAGTTGCCAGAACGCCAATCATCAGACCAGCCACAGGGTTGCTAAGAATTTCATTCGAGGCGAAGGCCTCGCCTGCCGCTTTCCCTCCCAACAGGCGGAAGGCACTGCTTAGAAAATCCAGTGAACAGATGAACAAGTAGAGGCAACCAAGGAGAAGCACAACCTTGGCAAACGCCAAGGCGACGCGAAAGAACTTTCCTTTGGCGTCGAGTTCTGTTGGCATGCGAACATAACGACTCTGTCAATAAGTGCAAGACTTCCCTATGGCCTACGATCCCCGCCAAAATTTATTATTTGAATTTTAAATTTATCATTTAAATTTCTACTTGAATTTTATAGCCGAATATAAAATTTTACACTCTTCCTTCAGATTTCGCATCATTGGAAAACGTTTTTACACTCGTCTTTTATTTTTTAAACTCAACTCTTTTATTTGACCTTGCTCGCCGTATATTTTGACCTTGCTCGCCGTATATTATCAAATTACACTTGCCGAGTCATATTTCAAAATGGCGGCAGCGTTCGCACTTGCTGTTGTACAAGAAACTTTGGAGCGTTTAGATTCCTATCAGGACGGTGATTATAGAGGAATTTTGCTTCGATTGGAGTATTTAAATCGTATTATTATAAACTGTGTGGATTTACTCGATTCTGTCTTGGCTGGCATAGGATCCGCCATTACATGTTTATCGAGCGCACAGAGATAGGTGGAAAATGTTGACGTGCCAAACACGACTCATAAGCTCGTGACAGTGTGATACGTGATCTTATAGTTTTGCTCTAACGAGGATATCTCACAGCGGTTTTGCTCTTTTATATGAAATGATGGGAGGCTCGTATATTTCTTTCAGTAGTGGTTGATCTTGAATTAAGTGCCATTTGCTCATTAAAATGTTTTTAAGTTTTGGCAAAGCAGGGTGGTACGTGGTAACGAAAAGCAAAATTTTCTTTGGCACTTCATTGTTCTTTTGTAAAGCTGACTTCGGTTCGGTAAATTTAACCTCAGAGGTGATAATTTCTATTAGATTGTGAGGGTAACCTCTAGCGCGAAGGCGTTTTTTGAAGTTGTAGATGTTCTCATAGAAGGATTTAGCTGACGAGTTGGTTCTCAGAAGTCTAAGGGCTTCGCCCTTTATGAGACCTTTTCTGACCCCGTGAGGGTTACAACGGAAGAGAAATGCGTGTA
The DNA here is from genome assembly GCA_964035525.1 of Porites cylindrica. Classification (NCBI taxonomy): domain Eukaryota; kingdom Metazoa; phylum Cnidaria; class Anthozoa; order Scleractinia; family Poritidae; genus Porites; species Porites cylindrica. The sequence continues at coordinate 41,664,073 of OZ037777.1, read as the reverse complement.
TTTAAAAGTCTCTGTAGGTTTAAAATGTGTGCGGATGTCAAGGATTCCCTGGTTGTGAAATCTCTCGCCTTTGTAAACAGTTGTATCCAGAAAGTAAATCGCTTTATCAGATATTTCTGCCGTAAATTTAATTGAAGAGTGATGCCTGTTTGCAAGAGCATTGAATTCATGTATCTCCTTTCTCTCAGTTCTCCACAATGAGAAATATCGTCAATGTATCTTTTCCACTCAAGAGGTTTAGTTGTGCCGAGGTTCAGTATTTCTGTCTCTACCACCGACATAAAGATGTTGGCAAAGGCGGCTGCCATCTTTGTACCCATTGCGGTTACGTGTGTTTGGAGATCTTTAAGTTTTTGCCGTTGAATTCAAAGGAGTTCTCTTGAAGAATAAGTTTAAGGATTCTTCTGAGGGATTGGGTGGGGATAGGGGTGTTTTCCCCGTAGAAAGTCTGGTATGTTTTGCATACTGTGTTTATTCCCTCTTCCTGTGGGATATTTGTGTACAGGCTAGCAACGTCTAAGGAGACTAGGAAAGCGTCCTCTGGGAGGTTTCTCCTTTCTATGAAGTTAACAAAGTTAGTTGTGTCCTTAAGATAGGACTTTTGTGACTTAGCTATTGGCTGAAGTAGGCTATCAACGAATGATGATATTCGTTCGGTGGGTCCTTCGTTTCCTGCCACTATAGGTCGGCCAACAGGAGTTAGCTTATGAATCTTCGTGAGACTGTAGAAGACAGGTATTCTGGGTGGGTTAGGTGTCTGTGATAACAATTTAAAAGTCATTTCGTCAATAAAACTTCCCTGATGTAGTTCTTCGACAATTTGTTTTACTTTTTGGAAAGTTGCCCTTTTTTGTTCATTATGACTGTGGCAGCACCTTTATCCGCTTTCTTGACGTTTATTTCAGAGTTGTTTTTTAGCTCTGTGATAACTTTTCTCTCACTTAGCGGTAGGTTGGGTATGGCTTTGGTTATCGGTGTTAGCGCAATTTGTATTTTAATTTCTTTTAGATAGCTCTCTAGGGTAACAGACTGCTCAACTGGTGGTTCTCAATTTGACTTAACGTGGAAGGGGTGGATGTTTTTGTCCTTGCCGTGATATATAAACTGGAGCCGCATTTTCCTAGCAAAATCTTTGAAGTCTGTAAAGAGTTGTTTTCTTAATGAGGTTTCGTTTGTTATAGGCGTAGGGGACAAATTTTAATCCACGAGAGAGCAGATTTATCTGATCATTTGTATGTTTGTACAAAAGGCGCAAAGCATGATGGACTAAAGAGCCACCCACGACCCACCCCCTGACAGATGGTCTTCATCAACGATCACTGAGGTGTGAACGAAAATTCAGAAGTCGTGTTGAAAATTTTCAAAATCGAGTTTGAAATATGTCTTGGCAAGTTTAATTTGATGAAGCGAGTTGAAAATATACGGCGAGGAAGGTCAAATAGAGTTTAAAAAATAAAAGACGAGTGTAAAAACGTTTTCCAATGATGCGAAATCTGAAGGAAGAGTGTAAAATTTTATGTTCGGCTATAAAATTCAAGTAGAAATTTAAATGATAAATTTAAAATTCAAACAATGAATTTTGACGGGGATCGTACGCCATACTCGCAGCCCTGTTTCAATGTCATGCTAATAAAAATATTTTTGTGACCAACAATCAAGTTGCCATTTTTGCGTGACTTGGCGTTGACGTTTTGTCACTTTTGCTGTCAAAGCGTCTTTAATTATGTTGCAGCAATAGTTGGAAAATCATAAATACGCATGTTACGCACTTACAAGTAGGTTTCTTACAAACGATTAACTCACAAAGTTGACAATATGGAGAAATAATTAGAAAATGGAGGAGGTTTAAACAAATAAACACGTATGCTTTTGTAATTTAATAATAAACTGCTTTGTAATTGGCTACATGAAACCGGCAAACTGCTATTGCGTAATATTGCTTATGTAAATTTCTCATTACCACCGTGGTCAGTTCATGAAGAAGGGATAATTTGCAGAGTATTGTAAGATCGTTCTAAATTTCGAACACATAAGCTTCTGCAATTTTGCTTCATGTTGATATTTGCAAAATCGTAATCAAAATTTGACATACTTTCTCTGCGTTTCTCATCGGCTTTCATGCAATACAAAAGCCGGGCCGGCATGAACGAAGAAGTAAACAGTTTTCCCCAAAATTTCGCTTTGGACTACAAACCTTCTTCAGGAGCAAAGGTTTTTATTATTCTTTAGCACCCGAAGAAGGTTTGTCTCAAACAGACTGATATGTATCGGGCAAATTTGTTAAAATAAATTTTTTGTTAATTATCTCGTTTACTTTTTCATCGCTTTGCCATTAGGAAGCTTTTGCCATTTAAACATTTTGCATAAAACTTGTTTCTTCATTCAGGTCTAGCGCTTTAGTCTTGCTGCTATTCAATATTTCGGTCCGAGTATTGTTGCAATAAAGCACAAAAGGTTTGTAAGGTTTCGCCGCACGAAAGCCTTGCACTCTGTACCCTGAATTTTAAATAAAAGGACGGATAACGTGGCAACATAAACAATTGCACGCAACCTACCAGACCACTTTGGCCCAAAGTCCTGAAGTTCAGGCAACGCCCAAGGATCAAAATCTTCATCGATCTTGTCCCCTTCACGTACATGTGTCGGTATATTTCGTGCGTTTTCGTCGCCATCCGCCTGATAGCCCTCGTTCTCACCCTGTGTAAAGTGGTTATTAGAAGTGTAAGATGTTACTAAGAAGCAAATGTCTATCATAAACATGCTACCTACCGAAAGATAAGGTTCGCCACGATTTGCCATTTCAACGTCCCTAGCAAGGTTGTATGAACTTCTTGTAATGTCCGCCATGATGAGCAAGAGAGTTAGCCAGACTCAGAAGTGCTGTACGACGACAATTCTACGCGAACTGGTTTTATGTCCTAAAAACGTTTGTTCTAGTGTCCTAGCGATTGGGCAAATATTTAAAAAATACGTCAGTGATTCAGTCTTCCAACCGCCTTCGTCCGGCATCAACATCAACATACTTATGCGTGATTTTTTTAAGTATTGGTCAAACAATAAATGTAAGCCTGATAAAAGTCTTGTCAAGTGATGTGATCTGATATGACAGCTGTATACAAGTCACGATACTGCTGCTTACATGGATATTGCCAATAGCGAATATGTGAAGGTATATTTTTTTAAAAATTAAGAAGAGGTATTCTTTTCCCATTTTTCTCCTTTTCTGGATCACGTTGTGAAAAATGAGTTTCAGCGGGGAAGAAGGGTCACGTTATGTCTCCGGCCGCATGGACCAAATTTGAATTGATTTATCCCCTGTAACCTTTTTCCTGACTTTCGTGATTCAGTGAGGGTCACGTTATGTCTCCGGCCGCATGGACCAAATTTGAATTAATTTATCCCCTGTAAATGACCTTTTTTCTTGACCTTTCGTGATTCAGGGAGTTACGGGGACTTGTCCTATCCCGGTTTTGAAGCAACATATTTGATTTTCTTATGTAATGATAAGAGGCCTTGTATCCTATTATCCCCAAACATTAAACTATTTGTTGCAAATCATAGCAATTCTATTCACGGAGCACACCGCATCTACGATTGGATGGTTCTGACTCTGTTCTTACCATGACTCAGGGGCACCCAACGACGGTTTCTTCCCAAATACGATGAATACACTTTTCAGGCTATACAGAGTACCTTTACATCTCTAGAAATGCATTCTAAGAGGCGCTTAAAAATTTCTGTTTGTTCGGTCATCCTAGGGGAACTTAAGTCTTCGAAACTGCAAGAGCTTCAGTATTTTTTTTCCGAAAATTTTAGGTCCAATTTAACTTTTTACGAAAGTGAGAATTTTTCTGATAACTCTCTCCATCACAATTTAGAATCCGAAAATTTTAGATTTCCTTTTTCTAAGAAAAATAGTGTAACCTGGGCAGTATTGTAGGGAATTTATTAGATAAGCATCGAAAATTGCACGTGAATGGAACGTTCATCTAGAAATTTTTAGTGGTCCTAAAGCAAAAGAAAATTCTGGGCAATATGTGCTTCTCCGAACAGATATTTTACAGAAAAACAGTCGTTGGGTGCCCCTGATGACTACTATGGTATAGCTGTACAATTAAGAACCCCATACAGTGCAGTACACTTGGTCTCACAATGGGGGGTACCAAATGACGTTCTCAAAAACAAACTGACCTTTTTGATCAGCTTACAGCACCTCCGAGCCTCTAATCCAAACTACTCCATTCTATAATAAAATTCTCGCAAAACATTTTCTAACAGCATATTCTGACGACTAAAACCCTACCAAAAAAAAGGATTTATACTACTGACTTTGTCCTACACCATTTTCGTGCAAGGAGCCCATAAATCAAACGAATCGGCAAATCACCCCCCTCATTTCTCTGTGACGCGCCATAACTTATGGCTATCGTAATAGGGTTTTTGTTTTAGGCTATTTAAGTAAGAGAATCCAAACATTTTATCACTGTAAATTTCTTAAGCTGTAGCTTCATCCTAATTAACACAGTAGTGTAAAGGTCTCAATATTCACTTGCTGGAGCAGAGGTTGTATTTTTTTATTTTGTATTTTTTACTGTCCCACAAAGCAAGACCAACGGTCATGAAATACTTCAAGAAAATATGTTCAAACTAGTACCTTTTTTCGGATGTCGAAGGCCAAAGCTAATTTAAAGATTCGTGAAACCTGCGATGGACCGGGCCGAATTTCAAAGGAAAACCCTTAACCAATATTCCCTAACCGCTGGGTATTAAGACTACTCAGAAAAGTAAATCACTGGACGAATTAAGGAAATTAGGTCATCGTTCCAATTTAGTTATCCTGATTAGACATTTTCTAGAGAAAGATCAAGTTCTTAAAAAGAAAATGTCAATTATATTATCATAGGGCAATTGGTACTAACTTAAGATGTCTGTTTCAATATAAAGTGATATTGTTGAGTTCTGGATATTTTTCAATTCCCAATGTTGAACACTGCCCATCTTTCAGTTTTCTGTTGAGCGTCCTCAATTCGGTGGCTGGTAGTTAGTTAACTATCATGTCAGCCTTCCTCGTGTGCCTTGGCTCGACTTAGTTAGTGAGTACAATTATCAGAACAAATTCGAATAAAGCTATCCTTGATTTCCTTATCACGATGTTATTTTTAGCCAAACGCGTTCGCTGCTGTCGCCGTCGTGCTTGCTTATAAAGTTCTTTCAGATCTCTCAGTTAGTATGAATCTGTGATTGGTCGCTTCAACGGTTCATACTCTTCTGTATGTTCGATTGCGTTTTTTTCTTGCGCTCCCAGACTAATATAATAATGAGAAATATCCTATCTATTCTTAGTCCATACTATCAGTTAAGAAAATTTTCCTTCTTTATTCTTCGAACTCGCTCCTTAAATGCAATCGGTCCGTTTTTGTAGAACAATCTTTCAACTTATATCTCCTGCTGGAAACTTTTGATACTACCCTATCTAAGAACGTGTTTCTTGCAGTTTTAGTGGTCCTGCCGATCATTTTTGGGTCAAATATTGGAACTTTTAGCATGATTAAAAATATAGTAAAGAGGTTATGTCATCTTTTCTCTTCTTCTAAGTATACTCTTTTACGTTCCTGTGGAATTTCCTTCGATATTTAAAATAATAACCGCATAAAAAAACCTGTTATTTTCTATTTCAGCTGAAACGGAGGATAAGTGAAGAGAGATCAGGCTGATTACGCATGTGTGCTTTGATAGGGACTTAAAAGATCCACCGACGCGGACGGCACTCCAAACTGACATTTCCCTGCCCTCACCGTTCTCGGATCTTAAGGTTCTTTCGAGGATCAGTTTACAAAATAGCAGAAATATATTGAGAGGATCACATAGGATGCTAATTACACATATGTCGCCATGAGTTATTTTTTTCTATATATGTCCAGCTGGCAATATTTTGAAAACAAACCTAACGAAATTTGTCGTCATTTGGAGTGAAAACGCGTCAATAGGCATGTTTCTTTGGATAAGGTCCAAAATCACACTAACGAAGGAAAAGGAAATGAGAAAATGGTCGCACTAGTAGTCCATTTACTGTGCAGGGTGGGGTTCTGACTCCAGCAATGGCCCAGCTTCGGTATATTAATATACTAACATGACTCCGAGGCGGTTAAGGGGTAAAAATTGCACATTTTTCATGACTCTATTGTCTCGCAATTCCCAGAAGAGACTTGAGCAAAGGAAAATCAAACCAAATATTGTAAAATGATCAGAAAGCCTCGGAGTCATGTTAGAATTTTAATATATCTAACGTGGACTATTTTAGAGACCCCAAGTTCAGGCGAACCCTCCTGTGCATGTCATACGTGGGATTAGTTGTTCCGTGCGGAAGCCGCTACAGCAAAAACACCGGATCACTACCCCACCCTTGAGACAATCTTGTGCCAGAGTTCTCCAGATGTTTGTTCAGCGGGTAGTCTGTCCTGGCGTTTCCGCTGACCGCTTAGCCCGCGTTCTGTAAGCAGGAAGTTGCCCTTGAACGCTATGGCAGGTGAACGGCAAATGATACGTGCGCTCTGTGGTTTGATCGAGACATTTGACAATGACGTCACAATAGTCGAATTTCTGCCCTTATAGGCATTTTCTTTGGAAATGCTTTAAGCTACGTATACTTTGATGCATGTCTTCTATTCAGCGAAGTTTCACAAAAATGCGTATGAGGAATTTCGAGGTATCTTTGAATTTCTACAAAAAAGATATAAATTATGCATGAACGGAAGGCTGGACTTAATGCAGACAACTTTGCAACTTTTTGGATGCTTCCGAAAGATTTTTAACACTCACTCGTTTTGCAAATGAGCTTTATACACTAGTTACACTCTATAACCGGCTAAACGCAAAAATACTTGCGCGATTTCGAAAAAACATGAAAACACGTGAATCAGTCAAACGCAATGCTGAGCTCTTTTTGTAATTTTTAAGGCTACTTTCACGAAATCAGCGGTTAAACCAAAATTCGTCAATAGATTTTCTTTAAACAATTCAGTGCTGCAATTAATTAGTGTACTACAAAATCCCCGTTAATTTCGTGTCCATTAAAAACTTAAAGTTGTCTAACGTAGGCGCAAAATTGAGCAAATAGTGAAGACATCTCATAGATCTGGGTAAGTTTTTGCTTTGGAATTTCCAATTGTCTCGAGTTTAGCACAACATCAAATACCCATACAGCACGCGAGAATTTCCATGCTTGGTTGCCCTCCGTAATCTATTCGCTATTGTTTACTCCTTTTCTCCAGCACTACCATATTTCGGAAAGATTTCAGAGGGCAACCAGGAACGGTAAATTCTCGCCTGCTGCAATAGCGGACAAACAATTACCAATAAAGCGGCATACAGGTCTATTTTTCTGATTCCATCTCCACACGCATACCGTGGGAGAACTGTTTTGCGGTTTCCAACCAACAGCTACCACTTCTGTACGGTGGAGCTGGCGAGTAAACCAGTCAAGTTTCTGCACTCTTCTTGGTAGTAACCCGGCGGGGTGGATGGTCGCAAGGGAGACTTCTCGTCTCGAAGTCTCGAGACCTCTCGCCATGCTGATGAGTCCTAATTAGGAAGAAACAGCTATTCATTGATACCACTACTTGGGTAATATGGTCGTGCGCATGCGTAAGGTAGTGGCCGTACCGCGGGGTAGGTACGTGTGCTTCAGTGCTCAAATTGGTATTGTTGACAAAAAATTACGCTGGAGTTAAGACCGGGTACATCGGCCGGGGCCTTCTTTGTTTTCGAGGGATTTGCAGTAGATAGCCTGCTAGATAAAGCTGATCCTGCTTTGGTGTACTACCTGGGAGAAAGGAACTGATTACAACCGCCCATGGTTAGGTCAATTGCATAAACGCCGGATTGGGTAGCGGATGGCGTGAGTTTGAACCCCCGGTCGGAACAACACCCAGGGTCTTTTAGAGGTAACACTTTCTCCTAGATGCTCTTGGTTTACAAATGTAATGAAATTTCTTATCAGGACAATAAACCCGTAGGTACCGTCTCAGAACACTTGCAAGCAAGCTCATATGAAATTCCTTGGGATGTTAGAATCTAATCACTACCCGTAAATAGTAGAGGACGTTGTCCTCTCGCAGGCCTCGCTGGATCACCTTGAAAGGCTTCTGAGCGAATAAGACTACAACACGGCACATACGGAAAGAAGAAATTTTTTGGCCGGGAGCTGGACCAGTCATTAATAAATCCAGGAATGAACCATTATAGGAAGTACCTCTTACCAACCCCTGGGGCAACAATGGACTCATAATACTCAAAAAGGTGTTTTATTGATGTAATCAAACTTACACTGAAAGTGAGGGTATAAGATGTTTTCATTGTAACTACAAATGCCGAATTGCTGTATTTCTCCAACGACTCAAGAACTACAAAGTACAATTAAGAGTTAATTCATGTTTCGAAAAAAGATTGGGCCATTTTAAAATGTCTAAACTTATACTCACTAAAATATACCCGCAAATAGGGACCAAGTGGTTTATCAACCTCCTGGCAGAAATTTGCAATTTTAATACCCAAAAATACAAGAAGCTATTTTGCCAGACTTCAAAAAAGTAGGTTCTTATTTGCAGATTTTTACTTTATTTTACTTCTCTAAGCAACCATCACAATTAATTATAGTAAAATACAAAAGACAATTACTGGGTTTAGAGATTATATAGGAAGCCTAAGCAATTACCACTACGATTTGATGTGAAACGCTATTTCTTGATTGCCTATTGCCTAAACATCTTGGGATCTCTACATATTGAATTTAATCTACTATAAAAGTTTTATGTAATTTATACGTGTGCCCAGTGGTCGCCCAAAGCTAGTCATGAAAAACCGGCATGATAACTGGAACAATTGTAACAAAAATTTCAATAAAATTTACTTTTAAAAGTGTGGACTTTACAACTTTTCAAATTATGTACATAACTGTGGCCTACGCTAAATAAAAGTGAAAAAAAATATCATTTTGCCCTCATCAGTGTTTGATGAGGGTTTCTGTACTCGTCCGACCCAAATAATTTCTCCTTAGCTTGTAACTGTCACAGGACTTTTCTTTTCACTTTAGTCCCCCCGATTTCTACCGCCGCAGAAATGTCGTTTAAGTCCACCCAATTTTTTAAACACACGATCATATGGCTCCAATGATCGTGTCCATTTTGGTAGCCATTTCCAATCTTGGAGAACCTCTGGCAAAACGTGTGGGGCTTTCCTCTGAAGGATGTTGACAATGATGATGAACAGCAAGAGAAGAACAATTGGGACCGCAACACCAAGCAGGATTTGCCAACCAGCCAGTGACAAGCCAAATACAGCTGCAGGAAGGAGGAAGAAACCAAAAATCAGGTAAGCCAAGGCAAACCAGCGGTACTCTGCAGTTTCGTTGCCCAGGAATTTTGCCGTGTTGATAGGTAATTTGCGAACGTAAGGAATGGGATACCACAATACGATACCAGAAATATTGAAGAACAGATGGCACAAGGCAATCTGGAGGGCTTTGTCCAAGTTTGAGGTACTTGCCAGGGCTGCCAGAATGCCCGTTGCAGTTGTTCCGATGTTTGCACCCAAAGTGAGGGGAAAGGCGCGCTCAAGAGACACCACTCCGACACCGATAAGAGGCGTAAGGGCAGAGGTGAAGATGGAACTGGACTGAACCAACATTGTTAACCCGGCACCAACCAAGATGGCAAAGTAACCAGTGAAATACTTGAAAGGCCCTGGGAAGTCTGCGTTGACGGTCTTCTTGATGATCTTGGCCATCTGACCACGGAGCATGGAATGAAGGATTTTGACGATTGACACAAGGCAGATGCAGAGAAGGATGATGGATACAACCAGGATTATGATCCCCACTTCTGTGTCACTCAACGTTGTGCCGGCAAAAAGAAACTTGCACTTGGCTGGTGTTTCTTTTGTCTCATTTACCAGCACATAAGTGAAATAAGTTGAGTTACTGAAAGTCTTATTAACTTCTTCAATAGTTACTTTAGGTTCGCAATTTTTGATCAAGGACTTTGAATCAGCCGATTTGTCGCCAAGGGCAATCTTCTTTATAATGTTCTTGTCTAACTGGATGATCATCTTGGTGAATGGCTGTGTGACAGTCTTGAGCAGCTTTTTGTTGGTTCCTTTAGCCTGTTTCAAATCAAGAACTCCAATAATCTCTCCTGTCAATCGACGCAGGTAGCCAGTAATGACCTCCATTGGCAAGAACACAATGACTGACAACCAGTTGAATATATCGTGTACAACGGCTCCAGCAAAGGCACGACGGAATTCATTTCGCTCGGCAGCTTGAGCTAAGGAGACAATGGTGTTGGTGACTGATGTTCCAATGTTCGCTCCCATTACGATTGGAATGGCAGGCTTAACATCCACGACTGAAAGGTAAAGTTCACTGTTAATCTCTCACACTCGAAAACAGAGGTAGGCCTAGCTCCGGCCCTAGCTCAATGGTGGAAATTCTTCTGAGCGATTCAGGCTATTTAGCAGTCAAAAATGTAATATGACAAGGAATCACAAGGCCGTTCCTTTGCTTCATTCTAATTCTATTCAGTTTATCCCCTCTTATGAAAGGTCTACTAAAATCCGTTGCATTCAAAACAACTTGTGCAAAATAACTGGGTCTATTGAATGAGATGTTCAGAGCCGTCGAGGAAACTCTTTGGAGTGCAGTAGTGCTTACCATTTGTACAAATCAGTTTCATTTACTGAGAAACGGTCGCGAAAGCCTGAAACTGGTATCAAAGATGGGCCATAATAAATGGAACGCGAATTTCCGCTAGGAGCATACCGTACCGTTGTTTCCGGAAATTGTGCTCAACAACGACTCGAAAAGCCGTGTTCCATTTAATTTTCAACCGGATTTTCCAGACACTTTTTGTAAATGGTAAACAACAACTTCTTTCATTATTATAATGTTGCGCAGGAAACTGCGTCAAAATTCTTCCTCCAAAACAGTGCCACACTGCAATTCGACACGACACAACACAAGGGGTACCTTACGACCGTTTTCCGAAAAATATATTTTCGGAGAATCAAATATTGCCTAGAATTTTCTATTTCTTGAAGACGGCTAAGAAGTTCTAGATGAAATGCCCCATTCAAGTACAATTTTCGAAGCTTATCTAATAAATTCCCTACGATTTTCTGAAGTGTAATATTTCACTTTTCACACTCCGTGTTAGGCTATTTTTTGTAAGAAAAAGGCAACCTAAAATTTTCGGATTCAAAACAAGTGATGGAGAGAGGAATTAAACCATTTTTCACTTTCGTAATGCGCTGAATTGCATCTAAAATTTTCGGCAAAATAACTGACTGAAGCCCTCGTAATTTCGAAAAGACTCAAGTCCCCTAGGATGACCGAACAGATACAAATGTAATAGCGCCGCTTAGAAAGCATTTCTAGAGGTCTAAAAATACTCTGGATAGCCTAAAAATTGTTTTCAATGCATTTGGGAGGAAACCGCCGCTGGGTGCCCCGACAACACCGACATCACATTCAACGCAAAACTGACCCAGTCTCAAGCGAAAGTTTAAAATAGCTAATTCATGAGCGAGCTGGTGCGCGCGTTGTATTCCCTGCATATTTTCACTATATTTGATTATGGAAATTAGAGGAAGATTGGGAAGTAGAAAGTGGAGTCCAGGGACTAGGTATGAGGCAAAATAATTGGGGATATTCTTAAATGATTCTGCTGGTTGCTGTCATTTGTCACTTTAAAATCTTTAACAATGTTTTTCAGTATTTTGGATTGACATGGTCAAGTTTTCTAACGACCTGTTTTTCGCGAGAAGGTGATAAGTGCCAATTGTTACTTTTGAAAGGGCATAACAATTGGATGAGTCAACCGTGGATTTTGAAAACTAACGCACGTGATCAGCGAGTGATTAGAGGTGGTATAGTGAGGTCGTGCAAAGTGGTCTCTGTCCACCAACAAGTGAAAGTATAAAGCCTGTATAATAGAATCTAGTTGACGCTTCACAGCTTACTGTTTTAGGGATAAGAATTCCAACGCCACGCCGCGTGTAGGAAACATTTTAACAGCTACATTTAAGACTTTCTCGGGTCAAAAACATGACTGTGCGACAGGTACTGTACGCATCTTAACGTTCGCTTCAATTCACGGTCCACGAAACAATAACGCGCTTTCTCAACGCATGACACATTTTCGAAAGATGCTTTTCTCGTGCTGCCGGGTATAAAACAAATCAGTTGATCAATTGGCCCAATCAGGAAATCCCAGTTTAATTTGCTTGTACTACTTTTTATGGATCTAATTGCTGGACTGAGACCGAGGAATGATTCATAGTTTTTGCAAATGGTAGGAGAAACTAACCTTATTATAATAACTAAGATATTTACAAGACAAAGGATCAGGAACGTACTTCGATACGTTCATTGGTAAACTAAAGGCAAAGGGCAGGAGTTACAATGCGGCTATTCGTATGTTTTGGTTAGATTTGGAACAGCTCTCTATTCGCTCCTCGTTCTATAAGCCATAAACTAAAACAAGCGCGCTTCAAATATGGAGGTGCTCGTCTAAAACCGGGGTCTAAGTAACCGGGGCGAAATGACCGGTTACCCATCTAGAAATGGCACTTTGATGCAGGCACATACCAAAACACCAGGAGTAGTCAATCTATAAAAATCGGTATCGATTTGTCAATCGATAAATCGATAAAAATCGGTAGATCTAATTTGATTGATAAAAAAATTTCTCTTTTGTTTAAAGCCAGGTTTTAAAATCGTCTCCTGATCTCCGATATTTGCTAGGCCCCGGTTGTTCAAAAGTTGGATAGCGCTACCCACCGGATAAATCACTATCCAGCGGATAAGTTTTAGGGACACCAATTGCGCCATCTACTGGATAGATTTTTATCCGGTGGATAGCGTTATCCACCTTTTAAACAACTAGGGCCAGGTCTGTAGGCGCCCAGTTATTTAGGATTTAGCCTTCTACCACCCTTTCAAAATGAGGTCGGTGTAGATCCGGGTACAGTTACATCCCGGAGGACCAGGAGTAGTCAATAAATAAAAATCGACATCGGTAAAAATCGTTAGCAATCAAGTGATTTTTATCGACTGATATCGGAAAACAGTGAAAATCTATCCAGGAAAATCTTTTCGCCTGAATCCCGACTCGAAGGAGTGTCTGAAATTTAGGCTAGGAATTCTTTAGCTAAGGATGTATTTCTCGTGATACTTGCCTGCGAGAACTGAATGTAATTAAACTGAACCGTTTTTGTGACTATGTACAAAATAAAGGGTTTTAGAGAAAGTTGTGTGTAATAGTTTCTACATTTCTCATTTTCATGTTTGCTCCCGGATCAGTTGTTACTCGTGGATGTGTTTTCTTAGCTGTACTATCTACTTCATGACAAAAAACAACAATGGCGGACTTGCATTATAAATCGTTAAAACCATGAAAAATCGATAATATCGATTTGACACAGCAATTCAGTTTATCGATTTTCAGCGATTTCCGTTATCAATCGATAAAAATCACTTGATTGCTACCGATTTCTATCGATTGACTAATCCGGGCACTACATCATGAATTTTCCAACCAAAATTTCAACCAAATTTTTGGAAATAACACACTTCAAGAAGCAAATTTGAAGAAAAAAACAAGAAGAATACCCTCCAAAAACAAAATGTGCCACAAAGGGAATCTAATTGAGTATCTGTTGCTGAAACTTAGGAAATTTTAAGGGCATCGGGGGGCTCGTAGGTTTGGTGACAAAAATTAAAGAAATGGTCGGAAGAAAAACAAACAATGAACAGACTTTGAAATTGACATCTCTAGCTTTTGCCCAGTTCAAGACAAACTTCAGAGTTATTGGTTATTGGCTACCAGGCTAATATCAACTCAAACTAAGTGCGTTATGTTGCTTATTCGATGAGCGACAAAATATCTACAGTACTTCCTCTCTGAAGAAATTATCGGCCATAAATCAAAAAGAACCTTCTCCTCACAATGCGTTAATTTTAAAAATGCTAAACATTTGAATCAGCTATGTGCACAGGAAAAAATAACCGATTCCCATTTTTGGATATTTTAGGTTATTTAAAGAATACCCATAAAAATCCCAAATTTGGCAAAGTGAGAGACAAGTCCCAACCAGGGAATTCCCAACCAAGTTCCCTGATTGGGACTTGCCTCACTCTTCCAGATTTCGGATTTTTGTGGGTATTCTTTAAATACCCTAAAATATCCAAAAATGGGAATCAGTTATTTTTTCCTGTGGTGACCATTCGACAAGCCGAAACGTTATGTCAATGACAGTTAACTCAAGCAAATATCTTCCAAAAACTTGAAACAATATTTTTGCAAACCCAAAACGACTTACTCTCGGCAGCCACCATCGAGACCACGATGGAAGTTGTAGTAGACGAGCTCTGAACAAGAACAGTTGCCAAGATGCCAATCATAAGGCCAGCCACGGGGTTGCTGAGAATCTCATTCGAAGCGAAGGCCTCGCCAGCGGCTTTTCCTCCCAACAGGCGAAAGGCACTGCTCAGGAAATCCAACGAACAGATGAACAAGTACAGAAAACCAAGGAGTAGGACAATCTTCGTAAACGACAAAGCGACACGAAGAAACTTTCCCAACCTGTCGAGCTCTGTCGTTGAGCAAACAGAAAGATTCGGTCACTCAATCATAAGTCCAGTGGAGGGTCAAGGGGAGGGGCCCGGGGGGGCCGCCCCCTTATCTAAGGGTCTGGATGACCGCCCCCAACCCCCACCCCCTGTGATTTGATGTGATAGAGGCTATACTTTGACATTGTTACATCGGCATTGCAAAGAAAATATTATTCTGGTTTGCATTATGTATTTGTTGTTGTTCTCTGTACGTAACACTGATATTTTGCTAGTTGAAACGAGTTTCTTGCTTAAGTTATAAGAAAATAAGCACCACAAAGAGGGAAAATAACGCCAAAAACAACAGTTTATTCAGGTATTTCTATTTATATACATGGTATTTCCGTTTTTCTTCTATTTCTCCTTTTTCTTCTATTTTTCTTTCCTTTTCTCGTTTTTTCATTGTTTTCAGAAATATATCCCTTGACTTAATTTGAATAAGCCGCAACTGAACTGCTTTAAAATACTTTGCCTTTCCTAATACTGATACTGCAACTGAAATTACGATGATGATGCTAAAAACTTAATTTCCTGTTATTTGATCACTTTTTGATCGACGCTCGACAGAAGTAATCGCATTACTTTTATGATATCACGTACTAGTTCCATTTTCAATGAAGTTCCGTTAGTGCTGAGGCGTTTAAGTTTGCACGAATTTCTAGAATCCTGTCATTGTGCTTTCAAAATTGTTGACACAAATTTCCGACAATTACGAGCCCGAGGGATTTTGAAGACGAAAATTTCCCCCTATCATAAGCCCCACAAAAGACCTTTGAAACAGATGATTATAGTTATTTATTTATTAACTCATTATTACTTTTTAAACCTGTAAAAACCCGGGGGAGTCATTTTCGGAATTTTGTAGTATGACGAAGTTAGAGGAAAAATACAACCAGACACGATACTTACCAGACCATTTTGGTCCAAGATCCTGAAGTTCGGGCAGAGCCCAAGGATCAAAATCTTCCTCATCTTGATTTCCTTTCCACCCGGGTTTATTTCCTGCGTTTTCTCCGGGGTCTGCTAGATACCCTTCGTTTTCGTTCTGCAAAAAGTCACTTTTGGAAGTCAAAAATGTTTCCAACAAGTAAAACAAAGTGAAAAATGACCACAGAGAATTTCGAACCTACTGCATTGTAATGTCCGTTGCGATTTGCCATTTCCACGTCTCCATGTTTGGACGAACCTCTCGTGAAGTCCGCCATGATGCTAATGACGAGATTTGGAAGATTCTTCGAATATAAAAAATAAGGAACAAAGGAGTGAGTTGACAGGGCACACACATAGAAGCTGCCTCTATTGTTCTGCGTCGTCAAGATGTGGTTTTTAAGAGTGACGTTTGCGTAACGCTCTTATTCTTGGTCAGGTAAGCATGTCCTCACAACGGATGGCTAGCTTTTCGCTGTGTTATTAAAAAAAACCGCGTTCTATGCTTAAAACAGGAGGAGCTACAATGCAGTCATGCAGAGATAGTAATATAACAGCTTTCAGTGAGCAGGGGCCTTGAGGATTGAAGGCCCAGTGCAAAACTCCTGCAAAACTACATGGGAACCGCACACCTATTCATGCACGTTTCTCGTAATTAATTTAAACATTTCAACACTTCTAATCACCGGCACTGCGAAGTTCGCCGAGTTTTCTAAGAGTTGAGTTGACTCTTTGGCTCTTTGAAAACGAAAACAAGTAGTCTATTTGTTTTAGTTGAAACCAATTGGTAAATCACCTTCAATTCTAAACTATAAGGTTTGATAAAAATACGTACGGAAGTAAGTCTTAGTTTGCATAGCTTGAACTCACGTAACAGCTGTTGTTTGTCACCAAAAAAAAAAAACAAGTTTATACTTCCTGTAATTTAATATTAATTCCATATTTTCTGCGCACATCTTTTCCTCATGGAATAGCATCTTAGCATTTATTCACCAAATTCCGCAATAAACGATTTCTTAAAGAGT
The DNA here is from genome assembly GCA_964035525.1 of Porites cylindrica. Lineage (NCBI taxonomy): Eukaryota > Metazoa > Cnidaria > Anthozoa > Scleractinia > Poritidae > Porites > Porites cylindrica. The sequence goes on along the minus strand of OZ037777.1, from coordinate 41,647,453 downwards.
CTAAAAAGTTGCATTGTTTGTTTTTGTTCAGAGAGCCGGTCGGCTACCCTCTCTCACACTTAAGATAATAAGCAGATGACAAAATTCGTGATGATATGCAAAGTTACTTTCTGCTTGTTCTGCAAAGCAAATCAAAGTTAAATCATGACGTTGATTGAATGAGGTAACGCTTGTGTGGAGTGTTAGGTAATACAAGCCAAGTTAAGTGATAAGAACTTATGTAACAATTAAGTCATGTTTTCTTCATGCACTTAACTACAATAACGTTGTCTAAAATTGAGCAGCATATAAAAACTATTGCTATAAATAACTGAACCGAGTCATGTTTTCTAAGAGCTTCTTTAGTAGAAGAGTCAGTCCTGACTCTGACTAGATCGCTCGGACGTAATGGTACGGTAAAACAGGCAACAAAAAATTGCAACATTGCTGTAAAACAAATTGACTGATAGCGCTGTTGAGGACCCGGATGTTGAGGAGCGTTTTACAACCCATATCAGATCTATCTTGCAACAAATCAGCGGGTTGTTTTAAAACCGGTTTGAACGAGGGTGGTAAAACGACATCGCTTTTCAACTCGTTTCACAGCAATGTTGCAAAACAAGCCAGTTGTACGTTTTTGTTGCCCGTTTTACAAAGCTTAACTGAATAAATAATTGAATCGCTAGGCTAGTTAAGGTGTAAAGTCTGCAAAACCGTGGACTATCAGGATTGGTAAACTGACTAACGGGTGCGTTCGATTCATAAAACTGGATTTCGGATTTCGGATTTGCAATCGATCGCGTCATCTGAAACGGATTTAATCGCTGAGATATCTGTTCTTAGATTCCATTTCTTTCGGTTTTTTTTTTTTGGGGGGGGGGGGGAGGGGGTGGGACGGAAATCCGACAAAGGAATTGATAAACAGTTCTTAACAAACAGTCGTCTTACACACGCACGCATAATTAGCAAAAAGAAGACCTCTGTTCACGAGAATAGTTTTGCAAATCCTTTTTTGGGTTTCCCAATCGAACGGTAAAAAGGAGATCCATGAAATCCGGATTTGGATTTCTTACTTGAAATCTTCCATGAGAGCGGATTTCTCGGGGATGAAATCCGTTTTCAGCGGTTTTCGGATTTCGCGTTCCATTTCAAAATCCGAAATCCGGATTTCCCAATCGAACGCAACCTATTGGTTAGCACTCATCTTCATACTCCAAACTGACATTTCCCCCTCCTCGCCGTTCTCGGATCTTAAGGTTCTTTCGAGGATCAGTTTACAAAATAGCAGAAATATGTTGAGAGGATAACAAAGGATGCTAATTACATATACGTTGCAATAAGTCACTTTTTTTTCTATATATGTCCAGCTAGCGATATTTTGAAAACAAACCTAACGAAATTTGTCGTCATTTAGAGTGAAAAGGCGTCAATAGGCATGTTTCTTTGGATAAGGTCCAAACTCACACTAACGAAGGAAAAGGAAATAAGAAAACGAAAAAGAAATGGTTGCACTAGTAGTTTTTATCATGGCTACTTTGGAGATAGTTCTTGGCCGAAAAAATTTGTTGGGCACAAAAAGTCCATTTGACGGTACAGTAAAAACCCACGTGTAAGAACCTACATTTTTCCAAGTTTGGCAAAACAGGTTCTTATATTTGGGGGTAGTTATTGGTAAGTTAGGCTAAAGTAGGTTCTTAATTAGGTTCTTAAGTTTTCTGTAGAAACCATTCCTGTACAAGCTGAAAAAATAGGTTTGGTCCTTTATGAAGCAGCATTTATTTATAACTGTCTTGTCATGAGCCTTGTGCAAGGCTAACTAAACAATTTTAATATATACACACTCAGTGATCTTGGTGGCTTAAGCAATCTGATTGGTTCGCTATCTCGGACTATTCAACAATATTTACCTCCTAGCGAGTGGATAATGTGTGAGCTCGGTTTTTTTTCCCATTTTCTTAGAGAAAGATCTTTTAAAAGTCGACAAAATCCTAGGGTTGACTTTTTTCAGGCAAGAAAAGTCTTCAAAGGATTCAAAACGGCGTTTTTCCATTTACTGTTGTTGGGTTTTGTGGTCGATGGATTGTTTACAACTCCCGTTTATTCGCCTAGAAGAGGCCGTTTCGTGAACTCAGCGTTTCCTAACGAGAAAAATTTGGCCCAAAAACGAAGTTTATTTATGACAAACAAATTTGAAAGCCAATGTTTGCAGAAATTCTACGTTTCAAGTAAACACGAGAAAGAATGCACATGAAGACGAGGTCTTACCTCGAGGAACCGAATCGCCATTTTTGTCAGCACTTCATGCGAAGAACGACACAACAAACCTTTTCGGCTATAAACTTGGCGAGTCAACAGAAAACAACAAAGCTTTTCTTTTCTTCTCAGGTAAGGAAACAATTCTAAACTGCAAAACAGTCCGTATTTTTGCGTATTCAAGTACGCGCGAGCAGTCAAACAAAAGGTCTGCAAAGAAGCTGAAAACAGAGAGCGAGACTGGGGAGAGACGCTAAAAATACGTTTTTTTCTCCCGCCTCACACGCCCTACGGGCGTGTGAGGCACGCGCGCTTCGCGCGCGTAACACTCTTACGCCACGCTTTACCGATTTCTTTACTGATTTTGAGAAAAAAACCGACTGTTTTGCAGTCTAAAACAATTCAAACTTTTAGCGGTTCCATTTAAGTCATTACGCTGTTTGCGAAGTGATAAGCTTGTGAATTGCCATATTTGAAAATTCTACAAAGATCTATTTTTAAACTGTCTCGTGTCTAGCTGACCTGATCTGTCAATCAAATCGTACTTTTTAATGGTTTCCTCTCTGATTTTGTTGAGATCACTTCGTGTGTATATACTAAAACAATTATTCTTTGAAATCGAGGTGAATAGTGGCTTTAGGAATATTTACCTCGCCACTTCGTGGCTCGGTAAATATTTAGCCATTATTCACCTCGATTTCAAAGAATAATTGTTAAATATACACTATAAACAAAGTATCTTAGCTTATACTTCTTAGTTAAAAATGCTTATGAAAAGAACCCATAACTCACATACAAGAACCTAATAAATTTTGCTTGGCTAAACAGGTTCTTATATTTTGGGGTATAAAAATGGGAAATTTCTGCCAGCAGGTTCTTAAATCGCTAGGTTCTTACACGCGGATTTTTACTGTAACGTTTTCAAACGGGTCAAGCTGCTTTTCTGCAATCCCTGTCTTGCACCTCAGTGGGTCGTATAGAGCATGTTCAGTAACGTGTTCTGAAGATTAGATACAAATTTATTGGAGCAAAAATAAGTTTTAACAAAATAAAAGGATTTAACTCCCATAGGATTGGTTTAAGACACCAACATGGCCGCCGTTTCATTGTTTTGGGACACCAATATGGAGGACGTGACGTCATGAAAAACACTCTATAAATAGAAAAAATTACTGTCGAACTCTCCGCAATGGCCGCCTTGGGGGCAGAAGAAAGCGGCCGTTGTGGAGAGGTGGCCGTTATGGGGAGGTAGGGGTTTTATATGACAATTTTTTATGGAGTACAACATGTTTTTTTAATTTGTGTGCTTACTGTGTCCCATAATCATGGTAATCCAATCATATATAATATACACAAAAAGCTTGAATTATGTCTCGAATCAAAGATGTTTATAACGTACGAAAACGAGCAAGATTCGCAACATTAGCTTTAAGTATCGTAGACAATTTTTGCTTACTGCAGCAGTATAAATGAAGCAAAATCAAAATACGATTACCGCGATCGTTTGATCATAAACGTGCCAATTCGTGACCATTCATGACTTTTTCATTAATCGCTGAAAAAACTGGCTGTTGTCGAGAGGTTATTTTGACAGTTGGGGACATGTGTTAGTGGCCGTTGCCGTCGGGTAGAAAGGTGGCCGTTGCGGAATAAGAGTAAATGAGTGGACTGTCCGCCGCGACAAAATATAGTGGCCGTTGTGGAGAGGTGGCCGTTGTAGAGAGGTAGCCGTTGTAGAGAGGTGGCCGTTCTTGAGAGGTAGGTGGCCGTTGTAGAGAGGTGGCCGTTGTGGAGAGGTGGCCGTTGTAGAGAGGTGGCCGTTGTGGAGAGGTGGCCGTTAGTGGAGAGGTAGCCGTTGTTGAGAGGTGGCCGTTAGTAAAGAGGTGACTGTTGTACAGAGGTGGCCGTTGTAGAGAGGTGGCCGTTGTAGAGAGGTGGCCGTTGTAGAGAAGTGGCCGTTGTGGAGAGGTGGTCGTTATAGAGAGGTGGCCGTTGTAGAGTGGTGGTCGTTGTAGAGAGGTGGCCGTTGTAGAGAGGTTGCCGTTGTAGAGTGGTGGCCGTTGTGGAGAGGTGGCCGTTGTAGAGAGGTGACAGTTGTAGAGAGGTGGCCGTTGTGGAGAGGTCGCCGTTGTAGAGAGGTGGCCGTTAGTGGAGAGGTCGCTGTTGAAGAGAGGTGGCCGTTGTAGAGTGGTGGCCGTTGTAGAGAGGTGGCCGTTGTAGAGAGGTGACAGTTGTAGAGAGGTGGCCGTTGTGGAGAGGTCGGCGTCGTAGAGAGGTGGCCTTTAGTGGAGAGGTGGCCGTTGAAGAGAGGTGGCCGTTGTGGAGAGGTGGCCGTTGTGTAGAGGTGGTCGTTGTAGAGAGGTGGCCGTTGTAGAGTGGTGGCCGTTGTGGGGAAGTGGCCGTTGTATGGAGGTGACCGTTGTAGAGAGGTGGCCATTGTAGAGTGGTGGCCGCTGTAGAGAGGTGGCCGTTCTAGAGAGGTGGCCGTTGTGGAGAGGTGGCCGTTGTTGAGAGGTGGCCGTTAGTGGAGAGGTGGCCGTTGTAGAGAGGTGGGCGTTGTAGAGAGGTGGCCGTTGTGGAGAGGCGACCGTTAGTGGAGAGGTGGCCGTTATTGGAGGTTCGACTTTATAACTTATTGACTAAAAAAGTATACCTCATTAGGCTAATTATTAGGCCTCATTAGGTGGCCGTTGTAGAGAGGTGGTCGTTGTGGAGAGGTGGCCGTTGTAGAGAGGTGGCCGTTGTGGAGAGGTGGCCGTTGTAGAGAGGTGGCCGTTGTAGAGAGGCCACCGTTGTAGAGAGGCGGCCGTTGTAGAGAGGTGGCCGTTGTAGAGAGGTGGCCGTTGTGGAGAGGTGGCCGTTGTGGAGAGGAGGCCGTTGTAGAGAAGTGATCGTTGTAGAGAGGTGGTCGTTGTGGAGAGGTGGCCGTTGTAGAGAGGTGGCCGTTGTGGAGAGGTGGCCGTTGTGGAGAGGTGGCCGTTGTAGAGAGGTGGCCGTTGTGGAGAGGAGGCCGTTCTAGAGAGGTGATCGTTGTAGAGAAGTGGTCGTTGTGGAGAGGTGGCCGTTGTAGAGAGGTGGCCGTTAGTGGAGAGGTGGCCGTTGAAGAGAGGTGGCCGTTGTAGAGAGGTGGCCGTTGTGTAGAGGTGGCCGTTGTAGAGAGGTGGCCCTTGTGGAGAGGTGGCCGTTGTGTAGAGGTGGCCGTTGTAGAGAGGTGACCGTTGTAGAGAGGTGGCCGTTGTAGAGTGGTGGCTGCTGTAGAGAGGTGGCCGTTGTAGAGAGGTGGCCGTTGTGGAGAGGTGGCCGTTGTGTAGAGGTGGCCGTTGTGGAGAGGTGGCCGTTGTAGAGAGGTGGCCGTTGTGGAGAGGTGGTCGTTGTAGAGAGGTGGCCATTGTGGAGAGGTGGCCGTTGTTGAGAGGTGGCCGTTAGTGGAGAGGTGGCCGTTGTAGAGAGGTGGCCGTTGTGTAGAGGAGGGCGTTAGTGGAGAGGTGGCCCTTATTGGAGGTTCGACTTTATAACTTATTGACTAAAAAAGTATACCTCATTAGTCTAACAGAAGGGAAACGGAGCGCTTCACATGTTGTATGCCACGTTGGTAAAGCCAAGAAACGAAACAAGCTCGGTGCATATGTAATATACCTTTCTTCTACGATTCGCTTGGGCCGTAACGTTTACGATCAAGGCCTATTTTAAGAGGGTTGATATGAAGTCATCAGAACATAACGGTTGCTCATTTTAAGCAAGAGGACATTTTTCATCCGTTCCTTTCTGAAGAAACCAAGCTATTCCTTAATTTCAGAAATAAGTGACATCATTTCTCTATTGTACTGTCTTGTAATTGTAAGTCCATTTACTGTGGAGGGTGGGGTTCTGACTCCAGCAATGGCCCAGCTTCGGTGTATTAAAATACTAACATGACTCCGAAATGACTCCGAAATTGCACATTTTCACGACTCTACTGTCTCGTAATTCCCAGAAGCGACTTGAGCACACAGAAAACCAACCCAAATATTGAAAAATGCCCAGAAAGCCTCGCAGTCATGTTAGAATTTTAAAATATCGAATTTGGACTATTTTAGAGACCCCAAGTTCAGGCGAACCCTCCTGTCCTACGTGGGATTAGTTGTTCCGTTCGGAAGCCGCTACAGCAAAAACACCTGATCACTCCCCCACCCTTGAGACAATCTTGTACCTAGAGTTCTCCAGATGTTTGTTCAGCAGGTAGTCTGTCCTGGCGTTTCCGCTGACCGCCTAGCACGCGGTCTGTAAGTAAGAAGTTGCCCTTGAACGCTATGGCAGGTGAACGTCATATGATACGTGCGCTCTGTGGTTTGAACAAGACGTTTGACAAAGACGTTACGATAGTTTTAGCTCTAAATCGAATCTCTGCCCTTATAGGCATTTTCTTTGGAAATGCTCTACCCCTTACGTATACTTTGGGTGCTTGTCTTCTATTGAGCTCCGGGGGGTACTTTAGGAATTTCTGGGTGGGGATGTGCCGCTTGGACCAAGGATAGTTCAGCTGAATTTTGCTACCCTATACTAGAGTAAACTCCCCAAATCCCCCCTATCCTAGAGTAGCTGTTTTCCAGAAACTACAGAGCTCACTAGCACAGCCTAGCCAAAACAAAACCTTATACCTAGTCTAGATAAAATCTTCAAGCAACTGATCAGTTTTCTGAAAATTGCTACCCTATTCTAGACCTAAACGCTCTGATTTATATACCCTATCCTAGAGTAAACTGCTTGAAAACCATACCCTTCACAGCGGCACATACCTATATAGCCCATATATGGCAGCACTCCCCCCCCCCCCCCCCCCCAGTATTGAGCGAAGTTTCACAAAAATGTGTATAAGGAATTTCGAGGTATCTTTGAATTTCTACAAAAAAGATATAAATTATGCATAAACGGAAGGCTGGACTTAATGCAGACAAATTTGCAACTTTTTGGATGCTTCCGAAAAGTTTTTATCGCTCATTCGTTTTGCAAATGATGACCTTTATACACTCTATAACTGGCTAAACGCAATAAGACTTGCTCAATTTCGAAAAAACATCAAAACATGTGAATCAGTCAAACGCAATGCTGAGCTCTTTTTGTAACTTTTAAGGCTACTTTCACGAAATCACCGATTAAACCAAAATTCGTCGATGGATTTCCTTTAAAAAATTTCAGTGCTGCAATTGATTACTGTACTATAAAATCCCCTTGAATTTCGTGTCCGTTAGAAACTTAAAGTTGTCTAACGTAGGCGCAAAATTGAGCAAATACTGAAGAGATCTCATAGATCTGGCTAAGGTTTTGCTTTGGAATTTCCTATTGTCTCGAGTTTAGCACAACATCAAATACCCATACAGCATGCGAGAATTTTCCGCGCTTTGTTGCCCTCCGTAATCTATTCGCTATTGTTTACTCCTTTTCTGCAGCACTACCATATTTCGGAAAGATTTCAGAGGGCAATCAGGCACGGTTAATTCTCGCCTGCTGCAAAAGCGGACGAACAATTACCAATAAGGCGGCACACAGGTCAATTTTTCTGATCCCATCTCCATCACATACCGTGGGAGAACTGTTCTGCGGTTCCCAACCAACAGCTACCACTTCTCTACGGTGGAGCTAGCGAGTAAACCAGTGTTTCTGCACTCTTCTCGGTAGTAACCGGCGGGGTGGATGGTCGTAAGGGAGACTTCTCGTCTGGAAGTCTCGAGACCTCTCGCCATGCTGATGAGTCCTAATTAGGAAGAAACAGCTATTCATTGCTACCACTACCGGAGTGATAGCGTCGTGTCCATGCATAAGGTACGGACCGTATCGCGGGGTTGGTACGCCTGCTTCCCGGGAGGGTACTCCTGGGAATTCTTGGTGGGGGTGTGCGGCCCGGTTCTCCAAATCCTGACCCGATTTCAGACCCAAAAATGTAACTTGTTTTCCACACCCGTTGTCAGACTAGAACTCTAAAATCCATCCCCGTTTTCAGACCTGGTATTTAGGCAGAAATTATGTTATCATTACTTAGATTAGAGCGCAAACACAAAAGTTATTCAAATCCATTTCGAATTCGCATATTTCTCTTTCTTTCCTTCTCATTTGGAATTGAAATGATAAATACGTCTATACACCCCGTAGTTCCCTCGAAAACCATACACGATTCCAGACCAAAACGAGCAAAGCGTATATCCGTTTTCAGACCAAAACGGCCCAAAAACCCTACCCGATGGGGCGGCACATACCCATATGGCTTATATACGGGAGTATCCCCCCGGGGTGTGCTTCAGTGCTCAAATTGGTATTGTTGACAAAAAATTACGCGGGAGATAAGACCGGGTACATCCACTGGGTACTTCGTTGTTTGCGAGGGATTTGCATTAGATAGCCTGCTAGATAAAGCTGATCTTGCTTTGTTCTTCTTCCTAGGAGAAAGGAACTGATTACAACCGCCCCTGGTTAGCTCAATTGCATAAACGCCGGTATGGGTAGTGGATGGTGCGAGTTTGAACCCCCGGTCGGAACAACGCCCAGGGTCTTTTTAGAGGTAACACTTTCTCATAAGTCAATTGAGTTTACACAAAAGCCATAATAAGATGCTCTTGGTTTACAAATGTAATGAAATTTCTTATCAGGGCAATAAAACCCGTAGGTACACTTGCAAGCAAGTTCATATGAAATTCCTTGGGATGTTAGAATCTACACACTACCCGTAAATAGTAGAGGACGTGGTCCTCTCGCAGGCCTCGCAGGATTAGCTTGAAAGGCTTCTGAGCGAATAAGACTACAACACGGCACATACGGAAAGAAGAAATTTTTTGGCCGAGAACTGGACCTCATTAATAAATTCAGAAATGAACGTCCTAAAGGTGCTTCTCTGCGATAATCTTTCAAAGAATCCTTGTCTACCAACATGAAGTTTATCTTGCTCTTTTGCTTAACACAGCTCGTAAAAGAACACTCCCCTTACAAACCTCTTACTCCGAGCCTCTCCCTTTAGCCCATTATAGGAAGTACTTCCTACCAACCGCTGGGGCAACAATGAACTCATAATACTAAAAAAGGTGTTTTATTAATGTAATAAAGCTTACACTAAAAGTGAGGGTATAAGATGTTTTCATTGTAGCTACAAATGTCGAATAAAAGGGTAGTTCAGTTATCTAACGAGCTGTATTTCTCCAAATAGACAAGAACTACTAAGTTCAATTAAGACTTAATTCATGTTTCAAAATAAAGTTGGGCCATTAATCAGTGTCTGAACTTATACTCACTAAAATACACCCGCAAACGAGGACTAAGTAGTTTTACCAACCTCCCGGGAGAAATTTGCAATTTTAATCATCAAAAATACAATAAGCTATTTTGCCAGACCTCAAAAAAGTAGGTTCTTATTTGCGGGTATTTACTGTATCTTACTTCACTAAGCAATCATTATTATAGTAAAATACAATAGACAATTACTGGGTTTAGAGATTATATCGGCAATACATGCCTTATTTCAAATCCGAGTTGTAAAAACGCCAGGAAGCAATTACTACTACTATTTTAACTTAAACGTTATTTCTTGATTGGCTATTGCCTGAACATCTTGGGATCTCTACATCTTGAATTTAATCAATATTTAAAAGCCGTTTGTGTAATTTATTCGCGTGACCAGTGGTCGCCCAAAGCTAGCCACGGATAACCAGAATGATAACAGAAACAACTGTAACAAAAATTTCAACAAAATTCACTTTTAAAAGTGTGGACTTTACAGCTTTTAAAATTATATACATAATTTCGACCCACGCTACTGTAAAAGTGATGAAAAGGATCATTTTGCCTTCATTAGTGTTTGTGAGCTGTGTCCGACCCAAATAATTTCCCCTTAGCTTGTAGCTGTCACAGGAGTTTTCTTTTTCACTTTAGTCCTCCCGATTTCTACCGCAGCAGCAATATCGTTTAAGTCCACCCAATTTTTTAAACACACGATCATAAGGCTCCAATGATCGTGTCCATTTTGGTAGCCATTTCCAATCTTGGAGAGCCTCTGGCAAAACGTCTGGGGCTTTCCTCTGAAGGATGTTGACAATGATGATGAAAAGCAAGAGGAGAACAATTGGGACCGCAACACCAAGCAGGATTTGCCAACCAGCCAGTGACAAGCCAAATATAGCTGCAGGAAGGAGGAAGAAACCAAAAATCAGGTAAGCCAAGGCAAACCAGCGGTACTCAGCAGTTTTGTTGCCCAGGAATTTTGCCGTGTTGATAGGCAATTTGCGAACGTAAGGGACTGGATACCATAATATGATACCAGAAATATTGAAGAACAGATGGCAAAAGGCAATCTGGAGAGCTTTGTCCAAGTTTGAGGTACTTGCCAGGGCTGCCAGAATGCCCGTTGCAGTTGTTCCGATGTTTGCACCCAAAGTGAGGGGAAAGGCGCGCTCAAGAGACACCACTCCGACACCGATAAGAGGCGTAAGTGCAGAGGTGAAGATGGAACTGGACTGAACCAACATTGTTAACCCAGCACCAACCAAGATAGCAAAGTAACCAGTGAAATACTTGAACGGCCCTGGGAAGTCTGCGTTGACGGTCTTCTTGATGATCTTGGCCATCTGACCGCGAAGCATGGAATGAAGGATTTTGACGATTAGTATAAGGCAGACACAAAGAAGAGCGATAGCTATCACCAGGATTATGACACCGACTTCTGTGTCACTCAGTGGAGTGTCTGCAAAAAGGAAGCAGGGAGGATCTGTTGTAGACGACTCGTTCACAAGTTTATAAGTTGTATAAGTTGTATTACCGTCATTGACCAAGTCAGTCTTATTGACCACCTTAGTGACATTTTCCGGCTTGCAACTTTTGATTAGAGACTTTGATTCAGCAGATTGGTCTCCAAGGGCAATATCCGTTATGACGTTTTTATCCAACTGAATAATAAGCTTTTTAAATGGTTCCGTTATTGTTTTCAACAACTTTTGGTTGACACCTTTATCTGTTTTGAGACTGAGAGAGTCAATGATCTCTCCAGTTAGTCGGCGCAAGTAGCCGGAAGCTACTTCCAGAGGCAAAAACACAATGACAGACAACCAGTTGAATATATCGTGTACGACGGCTCCAGCAAAGGCACGACGGAATTCATTTCGCTCGGCAGCTTCAGCCAAGGAGACAATGGTGTTGGTGACTGATGTTCCAATGTTCGCTCCCATTACGATTGGAATGGCAGGCTTAACATCCACAACTGAAAGGTAAAGTTCTTTTTTAATCTCTCACTATTCATAAATACCTGAAATACGTTTGAAAACAGAGGTAGCTCTAGCTTAAGGGTGTCAGTTATATTTGCCCAACAAGGGTCTGTATGGGGATTCTAGTGATTGCTATTCAGGAGTCAAAAAAGTAATAAGAATGCCAGGGACTAACAACGTGGTTCTCTTACTTCATTCCTACGCGATCTATTATTCTCTTATAACTGTTATAAAAAGTTTACTAAAATCAGTTGCATTCAAAACAACTTGTGCTAAAATAAGGTCTATTGAATTAGATGTTCACTCAGCCGCAAGCGATAAACCGTCGGGAGACTGTATTGAGCACAGTGGTGAAACATCATTTAAGATTGCTCTCATGAGACAGGGCTGATGTTGTAACGGTGATGAATTTCACATTTTGAGACTGTTTTTGCCTTTTGGGAACTGTTGGTTGTTTACCATTTACATGGGCAGACCGTTCGGTTCATGGTTTGGGTAATTGGTAAAGTAAAATTCAGGGCTAGTAAATTTTGTTCCGGAATCGTGCTCAGACCTTTTACACGGAAAAACTGTTTGAATGCAGAGGTCTACGCAACGCGTAAATAAAAATGACTGGTTCCTCTTGCCGGATCTCTAACTAATTAAAGAGATGCTGTGGCCAGACGTCACTTGATGTGTAAAATGGAACAAAACTGAATGCAAGGCTGGGACTACGGCAAAGGGCTGATATATTATAGGCCAATATTTCGGCTAACAAAATTAGCCTTTTCTCAAGACCAGAGCTATACCGAGAGAAAATATCTTTTTAACGGCTCCTAAAATTTAAACTTGAAATTTACATAAGTGGGCTGTTACCGAAAAACAGCCGCGAAAGCCTGAAACTGGTATCAAAGATTGGCTTTAATAAATGAAAAGCAAATTTCTGCTATTAACACTCCGTGCGGAAAAACAGGACTACCTTTTCAAATCATCGTTCCTTTGCTCCCGGAAATTTTGCACTGCAACGACCAGAAAAGCCGTGTTCCATTTACTTTTAAACCGGATATGAGGATTCGCTGGAAACTGGATCAAAATTCGTCCTCGAAAACAGTCCCACATTTCTTGTATGCGCCTTATGCCTTCTAGCAACTTTTCACGATAAATAGTTTTAGGATAAAAGCGTTTTAGGAAAACTGAAAATGGGTCAGAACGAGGTTTTGTTAAACACTACCCTGGCTCCAGAGGTCCGTTCTCAAAATACCTAAAATGTTTGATAAGGCTCCCGAGACGGACCTCTGGTCAAACAAGCAAGCAACCTCATTTCCATGCGAAACATTAGTTCAGAATTTGAACTGAGTTGCCGATTGGTTACTCCCACGTCCGCAGGGAATTGACGCCTTAACATTGAACTTGATTGGCTCCATTGAAAAACTTCACCGCATGAGATTAAAAACCGGTTGCAATTGCGATGTTCATAACAAACAATATAATCCCGGGTTGTAATTCGGTCATTTCGGAGATCTCGGCTTTCACGTTTACTTTTGGAAGTTGTGGCAATCTCTGTATAAACTTCGAAATAATTTACATGTAAGCGAACATTCGATAACTGAATCAACGTTGCTCGAGGAAGAAGCTTTGTTTGAATTTTTCCTACCAAAGAACACACTTTGAATGAATGTGATGATTTCCTGCTATGCTTTGTCTTGCTGGTCTCTGTTCTGCATTCTCACGGGTAGTACAAAAAAAACCTGGGTGCAAAAGGTTTTTCTTTTTTTCGTACTTCCTGATAGTTCGCGCCGCGGTTTATTTGCTAAAAAATGCAGCAGAATGATATGTTTTGTTTGGCATAGCCGTTTTGCCTGGCAATATTTAGTTTGGCGTGGTACAGTAATACAAGTGTCGCGGACCCTAAATTCTTTTTGTCCCGTTGACTTCTAAAAACATACAGAGTGTGTATTTCTCTGCTGACTTCTGTCCTTTTCATATACTTGAAACTTGAAGAGTGCATTTTTTGGAAAAGAATCTGTGACAATTTTTATAGCACTTTCCTCTCTAAGTAAGCTTTCGAGCAATTCTTTTTTCATGCATCGTAGAGAGTCACGTAGGATCAAATCTCAGCTGTCAGCGTCAATGAAAATAAACACGCACATCAGCTCCAAACCGGTTTGATGAGATATATGATCCTAAAATTACATGGAAATGAGACTCGTAGCTCCTGTGACCAGAGGTTATTTTTTTCTCTCGGCTCTTCGCGCCTCGTTGACGCGGCTCCGCCTCGAACGATCAGTATCAATAAGAAAAAAATATCCTCTGGAACCCAGGTAGTTAAACACTGGCTAAACTCCGTCTAAATAGCTGGCTTAATAGGTTAAGATTAGCAAAACAACAACTTTGCGCGTGCTTCACGTTTTTTATTTTTTTACATTAGTTCTTAGCTGTCGTTGCACGACTGCTACGTGAAACTTACTCATGAGGATCCGCAAGCGACTTTTTTTTGCGATCAGCATGATTTCTTAGTTGCTACGGACGCTTTGTTTTCAAAAGGTGACAAGAGAATTTCCTGCTGTGGGAATTTAATTAGCACGTTAATTTCTGGCCAAAAAACGTAATCCGATAAGGTGTCAACCCTGTCATATGCCACTACAGTAGTAATCCTTTTGAAAGCTCAGAACGCGTTCAAGATAGTAAAAACCAGATGAAAATACAACGCTATCCATTATAAAAATTAAAATAAAGCAAACTTAAAACAATTTTGCTTATAGTAAAGTGTATGCCTTGCAAAACCTTCAAGTTGCGTTCTAGATAATTTTTTGCCAGATTTCAGCACGAGGAATCCACGCGCCAGGACGCGCGAACAGCAATGATCAGGAAATAAAGCGGAAGAACGAATTGTCTTTTCAAAAATATATTTTCCCTTTCAAACTGAAATGCTTCAAGGCTAAACAAGATTTTGCCTATTGCGACTGGCCGGTGCTATCTCACGATAGCCGATCTGTAGCGACGACACGGAGTCGAGTGTAAATATTGAGCCGCTTTTTAGGCATGCGGTTGCCTGCAGTCTTTATTTATGCGTCGTAATGTCAAAACAAAGAAACAAATCAGCAAGTCGAAAAAAGGATTGTGCAAGTAAAAGTATAACCCATCCTACAATGGAATTAATTGGATTTTACTTTATATGGTATGCTTTTGGTATATCGCGCTAGATCTGCCACGATACTTTGTCAGAAGATTCCTGAGAGTGAGAGCCACGAGTGATGGCGGTGTACATGTGTGACGATCCTCGTCTATTCTATTGCGCCGGTTTTTTTTCTCCTTCGCTGGATACCGAAAAGACTTGGTATCATTGCTTTGAATTCCAGCCTATGTAATGGAAAGCTATGCATGTTCGGCTCCTCCGATTCAGTCAAGAGTTTTAGCGAGGAATTTAAGCAGTCTGACAAGATGGCGTTCTTGCTTGTATGAGTTGGTTCTCCGTGCCGTCGATGGAGGGGGCTTTTTGGTCCGCTGTCGCTCGATATCATTCGCCACAAGTCCCTTAGCTAAATCATGTTTCTAGAAGCGGATTTCAAGAGGTGGTGGACTGGATCAGTTCATTTTGATTCAAGGGTTCTGTCCATTGGCGCCAAAATCGAATAGCCCGCCAATTCCCCAAAATAGCCCGCCAATCCAAAATCTCTGTACACATCCTTCACTCAGGAAACAACCAAGTAACAATGGGTATGACTCGCTTTTATTAAATAACAAAGTCAGTATACCAACTTGCATAGCAAATTGTGAGAAATGAGGTCAGTTAACCGGTTTATTGTTTGTTGAAATATCATTTTCTTGTAATTATTGTGGGACATAATTTTTGAAGCCCATTGTTTCTCCCTTATTTAAATTCATTTTTTTCTCCTTTCACTTCAATTCCTGTCACTTTTCAATGGCTAATAATGTTTTTTTTTTTCATAAAGGCTGATCTCATAAACTGTTTTGCAAATGTGATTAGGCATACAGAGGTCTTAAAGAAAAGTGAAATTTTTTTGACAGAAAACACTACAATTATGTTTGTTTAAAGGGCAACATTTAACTTTAAGAAGAAATTCTTCTTTTTCATCGATCTGTATGTATTCAAGAGTGGGTGTTTCATACTGCCATGATGTTCTGCGACTCCTAAGCGCAAATTGTGAAATGCAACAGAACACTAGGTGTGTCGCCTGTGTTTCTGTGAGTTAGAAATTCATGGCATTATTAATTCACCTGCAAACTTATCTAATAGTCATCTTGAGTGAGTAGGTTTTTGATAATGCCATGATGATCTGCGACTCCTAAGTGCAAATTGTGAAATGCAACAGAACACTAGGTGTGTCGCCCGTGCTTCTGTGAGTTAGAAATTCATGGCATTATTAATTCACCTGCAAACTTATCTAATAGTCATCTTGAGTGAGTAGGTTTTTGATAATGCCATGATGTTCTGCGACTCCTAAGTGCAAATTGTGAAATGCAACAGAACACTAGGTGTGTCGCCCGTGTTTCTGTGAGTTAGAAATTCATGGCATTATTAATTCACCTGCAAACTTATCTAATAGTCATCTTGAGTGAGTAGGTTTTTGATAATGCCATGATGATCTGCGACTCCTAAGTGCAAATTGTGAAATGCAACAGAACACTAGGTGTGTCGCCCGTGCTTCTGTGAGTTAGAAATTCATGGCATTATTAATTCACCTGCAAACTTATCTAATAGTCATCTTGAGTGAGTAGGTTTTTGATAATGCCATGATGTTCTGCGACTCCTAAGTGCAAATTGTGAAATGCAACAGAACACTAGGTGTGTCGCCCGTGTTTCTGTGAGTTAGAAATTCATGGCATTATTAATTCACCTGCAAACTTATCTAATAGTCATCTTGAGTGAGTAGGTTTTTGATAATGCCATGATGATCTGCGACTCCTAAGTGCAAATTGTGAAATGCAACAGAACACTAGGTGTGTCGCCCGTGCTTCTGTGAGTTAGAAATTCATGGCATTATTACTTCACCTGCAAACTTATCTAATAGTCATCTTGAGTGAGTAGGTTTTTAATAATGCCATGATGTTCTGCGACTCCTAAGTGCAAATTGTGAAATGCAACAGAACACTAGGTGTGTCGCCCGTGTTTCTGTGAGTTAGAAATTCATGGCATTATTAATTCACCTGCAAACTTATCTAATAGTCATCTTGAGTGAGTAGGTTTTTAATAATGCCATGATGTTCTGCGACTCCTAAGTGCAAATTGTGAAATGCAACAGAACACTAGGTGTGTCGCCCGTGTTTCTGTGAGTTTGAAATTCATGGCATTATTAATTCACCTGCAAACTTATCTAATAGTCATCTTGAGTGAGTAGGTTTTTGATAATGCCATGATGATCTGCGACTCCTTAAGTGCAAATTGTGAAATGCAACAGAACACTAGGTGTGTCGCCCCTGTTTCTGTGAGTTAGAAATTCATCACATTTTTAATTCACCTGTAAACTTATCTAATGGTCATCTTAAGAGAGTAGGTTTTGGGAATGGGTTTTTGACATTTTACTTCTCTTACTGACAATCGGTCATTTAGAAAATATTGTTGTTTGCAGTTACACTGGATCATAAAGGGTTGTTATTGATAATGGCATGAACTCTATGCTATTCTATTTGTCCTTTCTGTTGAGTTTTGTATCTTTTTCTGTGCATTTAGGATATGGCTGGATTCTATTGCGTTTTGCCTTAAACTGCAGGGGAATGAACAAGTGAATAGTTTTCCTTAGTATTGAAACATGTATTTATTAACCTAGTATTATCATTTTAACAACTACCAACCTTTAGATGCTCCAGAAGGCTTTGTTCAAGCAATATCCCTTGAAGAGCAAAAAATCAACCGGAGGCACCATAAACTTTATACGTTTATGTGTCTAAAAGCTTTTCGCTGATATGAAAACTCATATCATAAAGATTTAAAATGTAGAAACTTTTGAAATCTAATATTAAGCAATCTTGGCAGGCATAATACTTTAATACCTACAGAAAAAAATGGCACTCCAGTTCAAAGACTCACTTGTTCCAAGAAAAACTTAATGGACTGCATCAGCGTCTAAAAATGATCTTGAGAAAATACAAAAGAAACTAAAATCTTTATTTTTAGAAAATAATTACCCAATGTACATGGACCATCTTCTTGACCTCGAAATGTATGTCGCGGGAAAAAAATAAGATTCGCTCAGTAGAAAGTTTAGAACGCTCCACGCGCGGCACAGTGACCAACGCGCGACAAAGAAAACCCCTGTTGTTCAAGCAAACTCTTAGGACCTCTAAGGTCACGTCTCACATTATTACTAGTTTATAAGTCGTGTTTATTTCAAACAATTAAGAGATTTTTTCTAGACTGCTTGCAGGCCCCCTTTTTTTGCATAGACCATTTTCATGACCGCTAAATGTAAGTCTCAGTGCGGCGGAAAAAATACAATTTTAGAACGCTCGATGTGCGGCATTGGTGACCAACGCGCGACGAGGGAAAGAAGGAAAACCCCTGTTGTTCAAGCAAACTCTAAGGTCACGTCTCACAACATTACGAGTTTTTAAGTCGTGTTTATTTCAAACATTTAAGAAAGTCTTTCTAGACTGTTTGCAGCCCGCCTTTTCTCTTAAAATCTGTTTAGTTCTTATTCCAGCTAGCGAGATTGTAAACAACAACTTTAGAACAGAGAATTTACCCTGGGTGCCAGAGACTTTCCATGCCCGCGCTTTCCGTTCTCGGCCAAAGCTTTTCAGTGAAATCAGTGAAGGTCGAGACGCCCGCATTTAGCAGTTCGCGGCTTTGTAAAGGAAAATAATAGACTGCTCGCAGTTTATAGTCGTTCAAGCAACGAGGCCTTCCGTTGGCAAAATAAATATTGTACTATTAAATTTTGCGTTAACCTTCGCAAACTGACTAAAGAATTCTATGTAAGATTTGGTTTCGGAATAATTGTTACGGCGTGCATTTAGTTTTCCTCGCTTTTAGCCAAATATTTCACTCACAAGAAAAATAGTTTTTAACTCGGCATTTGCAGCTCACACGCCAAATTGTTCACGCGTTTTACTCGCCGTTTGTCGCGGCTTGCTTTGAAAGGTCCCACGAGTTTTTTTCTGTGTTTCCATTGAGTGCAATGAATCAAATTTCTAATTAATTTGGTTAAGTTGTCAAACGATGAGTTGTAAATAAAATGAAACATTCAGTCGTGATGATTTAGAGAGGATCGTATTCTATGAGTTGTCAACACGTCTTTTGTTTTACATTGCGCAATCGGTCATTTCAGATGACCGACTTCGCCGGTCTCTAAGTCTTGCGGATCCTCATGTTTCACGCCCCTGCATTATAAAGTAGGTGAACACAACACGTGAACAGAACACAAAAATTTTCTTGTTCTTTTTCTAAACTTAGATACGGTCCTTTGAATTCAACCCCAGAAAATTTCGCCAACGTTTGACAAATTAAATGAAATTGAATAAGATCGATGAAGTTTGAAACAGTGCGAATTCACGTTTTCGGTTCGTTGTCATCCAGAAACTTTGCTACTATGGCAACGTGACGTATCGACTTCTCCTCTCCATACCGACATAATATTCGACACAACAAGCTGAACCTCAGTAAAATGGCTAATTCAAGAGGGAGTGAGCCCTTCAGGTATGCCGTATGTTTTCACTGTATTTTATTATGGAATTTGGAGGAAGATTGGGGAAGAGGAAAGTGGGGTCCACGGACTAAGCATGTGGCGAAAGAATTTGGGATATTCTGAAATACTTTAACCTGTTGTCATTTTCACGTGTGATAACGAACTGTTTATCGTAAAACGTTGATGAATGTGTGAGTGTGCAACAAGCCGCGACAATTGTCGCTTGATAGAGCATAACCAGGCGGTGTGCGTCACGAGACTCGACCAATCAGAATGCGTCATTTGCAGAGTGATTTTCGCGCTTGGAAAGAGCCGTTTTCAGAGGTGTATGAGGAGAAATTTTCGCTTTATTCCAAGCTTGTGTTGGTAATTTCGACACTATACCGCCGTGTAAAGTTGTCGGAACACTTAATCTTGATAGCAGTCGCGTTACTCTTAAATATTTTGCGTTCTTGAGCTTTTGTGACACGTTTGAACTGCTCGGTCATGTGCAGGCCGCCATGATGATTTGAGTGTTGTTTTTGCAGTTCTTCTTGGATTCATTGCTGGTTATTGTTAGCAGTCTTATCGAATTATTTTGGCCATCTTGATACTTCAACCTTTCTTCTTTGCAAATTTCGGGGTCTACCCGGGTCTACTCCTGTTAGTTTTCCCGTTATGAGCCGTTGAAAGTGTCTTGGAATAGGCCATTTTACAGTTGTGTGCTCAGTGCCCTAGCCTTTAAATTGAAGCGAGGCTGGCGGTGACCTTGTTTTGTAACAAACCTTCTTGTTTTTCATATGTAAATGATCATGTTCACGGGCTGGTTAGCAAGAGAATACCACGATTTGCACATGAAAAGCAGTAAGGTTTGTAACAAAACAAGGTCACCGCCAGCCTCGCTTCTATTCAGAGGCCAGGGCACTGAGCACACAACTGTAAAATGGCCTATTAAGACATCGTCTCAGCCAAGTGGCACAACTCCCGGGAAACGGGCTGAGAAAACATGCCGAAGCGGAAGCCGACGTGAAGCGAGTAACACAAATCCAGGAAGAGTTTGCTCTATTTTAAACCAGAAAAGGTAAATAAGTTTGAATATTGTAATAACCGTTGGAAAGAAAACATTTTTCATAACCCAGTGCGGAAACTGAAAGCGTGACTTTAAAATAATTTGCATGCAGTGTGTGGTATGTGAATGCATATCTTTATGTAAACTTATGTGAGGGAATAAATTGTTATAAATCTCTACCAAAACAGAAAACTATTATCGAAGATCCAGACTACATCATACAGGATTTTAAAACTGAGGTTAGGTTTTATTTTATTAATAACAAAATCGATGTACTCAGGGGCGGATCTAGGGGGAGGGTGCAGGGGGTGCGCACCCCCCCCACCCCCCCCCCCCCCCCCCCCCCCCTTGAGCTGACCTGCGGTTTTCTAATACAACTGGTATTCTGCAAAAAAAAAAACGGAACTATGTGGTTTATTGGTGTTGAAGTAGAGCAAGAGACGAGTGCACCCCCTCCTAAAAAAACTCCTGGATCCGCCCCTGATACTGCGCTCACTTTAATGAACGCACAGACAAGATCGTGATTTATTTCGGCGGATGTAGCTTCGGTGAAATTCCGATTGTGCTGTAGCTGTTCGGCTCTTTCGGCCTGTTTTCCCCTTGCCTGATAGAAGATTTATTTGAGCATAAGGATTTCAAATAGGCACTGTTTTCAGAATAATATAAACTTGTCGATGAAAATAAAATTGTTATGAGCAGACGATTTCTCACCTTGCTGTTTGCTCGCGCTCCCCCTCCTTGGCCGGTAATAAAGTCCATCAAATTTATAAACACTTCTAATGGACGAATATTTTTTTTAGTTAAGCAAATCCATGTATGAACTACAGATCTATTTCTCTATGAGGTAAAAATATACATATAAACCAAAGAGTAGATAAAATCTTATGAGAAGCTGGAAATTTGTCGCCGATCAAAGTCGGCTAGATCGCACGATCGTCTCCGAATCGCGATAAACTTATTGACATTGTCTTGTGAAGCAAATAGCAGGCATCTAAGGCCACTATGAGATCTTGAAAACTCTCCAAATCGCTCTCTTCCGAAATGGAAGCAGTGTTTTGATCCCTGGGTTTGACTCACCTCTCTTTATACGAGATGCGAACTCGACCGTGTCACGATTGAAATGAGGCACAGTAACAGTTTTACCCATGAACCTTTGTGGGTCGTGACGCACACCGCCTGGAGCATAACAATTGGATGGAAGAGACAAACGTAGATTTTGAACACTGACGCACGTGATCAGAGAGTGATTACAGGTGGTATGACCTTGTGGTTAAAAGTGTAGTTTCTGTTCACCAACAAGTGCTGCATAATAGTATCTTGACGCTCCACAGTTTGTTCGCAGTTTTAGGGGTAAGAATTACAACGTCCATCTAAACAAGGCTCTCTCAGTCGCACACCAAAACATCATCATTTTCCAACCAAAATTTCTGCCTTATTTTGAAATAGCACAAATCCAGAAGTAAAAGTGATAAACAGAATGAAGAATACCCTAGGAAACTCCAAAAACAAAATGTGCGACAAAGGGAAACTTAGTATCTATTTCTGAAACTTGGTTTTGTGACAAAACTGATTCAGTAATGAAATGGTTAGAAGAAAAACAAACAAGGAACAGACTTTTCAATTGACTTCTCTAGCTTTTGCACAGTTCAAGCCGGACAAACCCCAGCGTTGTTGGTTATTGGCTACCAGGCCAATATCAACTCAAAATAAGTGTGTTGTATTACTTTTTCGATGAGTGACAAAGTATAGGGGTTTTTTCCTCTATGACGAAACTATGGTCCATAAATCAATAAAACCCTCTGCTTACACAGCGTTGATTTTAAAAATACTGAAATTATTTTCAGATATGTGACTATTGGAAGCTACTGGAAGCGCTAAAACGTTATATAAATTACAGTAAAGTCTGGTAAATATCTTCCATGGGCACCCAACGAGAATATAGTTCAAAACCACTTAAACATAGCATTGTTAAACTTATTTTAGTATTTAAACGGTAGACATAGGCATATTTTCATCCCCTAAAAATTTTTCATCTGTTCGGATTTCCTAGCTGAAAGTCTATTGATCCGAAAATTATAGGGATCAAAACTTACCTTTTCGAAAACGTCAGCCAGAAAAAAGGTTCCCGAAAATTCTGGGTGACCTTTTAGAGTAAAACTCTGTTAAAAAAGGGCAATTATACAATTTTTCAGATGTTCGAAAATCCTAGGAGAGGCAGGCAAGCAGTGAATTTTACAACAAATGTTCCGAAAAAATCTAGATCTCAAATCGTCTTCCGAACAGATATTTTCCGAAAATTGACGTTGGGTGCCCCTGATCTTCCAAAATCATGCAACATTGTTGTTATAAAATACAAAACTTACTGCGAGCAGCCACCATTGCGACCACGATGGAAGTTGTAGTGGACGAGCTTTGAACAAGCACAGTTGCCAGGATGCCAATCATAAGGCCAGCAACGGGGTTGCTGAGAATTTCATTCGAAGCGAAGGCTTCGCCAGCGGCTTTTCCTCCCAACAAGCGAAAGGCACTGCTTAGGAAATCCAACGAACAGATGAACAAGTACAGAAGACCAAGGAGTAAGACAATCTTGGTAAACGCCAAAGCGACGCGAAGAAACTTTCCTTTGCAGTCGAGCTCTATTGGTCAGGGAACAGAAAGATTCGATCACACAATCATAAGTCCAATGGTGGATCCAAAAATGTTTTTGGAGACCGCACCCCACCACCGCTCCCCCCAAACCCCCTTATCTCAATTAAGGTCTAGATCCAGCACTGAAGTCGCAATTGCTGCTAAAGCATTGTTGCTAGCAACAGGTTTCAAGGCATTTGTAAACCCCGTTGTGATTTGATGTGGGG
The DNA here is from genome assembly GCA_964035525.1 of Porites cylindrica. Taxonomy (NCBI): domain Eukaryota; kingdom Metazoa; phylum Cnidaria; class Anthozoa; order Scleractinia; family Poritidae; genus Porites; species Porites cylindrica. Next base: position 41,624,475 of record OZ037777.1, on the reverse strand, counting down.
TTATCATTTGACATTGTTACATCGGCATTGACAAGAAAACATTAGACTCGTTCGCATTACGTGCCAGTTGTTGTTCTCTGTATGTAACATGTTTTGCTAGTTGAAACGAGTTTCTTGCTAAATGATAAGAAAGTAAGCGCCAAAAAGAGGGAAAATAATGCCAACAACAACAATTTATTCAGGTATTTCTATTTATGTACATGGTATTTACGTTTTTCTACTATTTTTTCTTTTTTTCTTTCCTTTTCTCTTTTTTTCTTTGTTTTCAGAAACATATTGCGTGACTTCATTTGAATAAGCCTTAACTGAGCTGCTTTAAAATACTTTGCCTTTCCTAATATTGATACTACAACTGAAAGGACGATGGTGATGCTAAAAACTTAACTTTTGATCACTTAGCACGTAAGATGATGTGTCTTCCTTTTTCTTGACTCTATGACACTATTACTGCAAGCTCTGCCTTTGCAACTTTGATAAGTATGAAGCAAGGAGAGAAAACACAAAAAATTGTGGCTAAATACGTATGTGATCGCTTCCGCGAAAGAGATAGACGCGTTAAATATAACGTTGTTTAGTTGTATAAATTATACAAATGTACACCTCTGTAATTATTGCACTAAAATCTTTGTTATCGTTGTAAACACATGTGTCTGTAGGCGCTCTGTCGATAATAAAGCAGTTATCCTATCCTATCCTATCCTATCCTTTTTGACCGATGGGCGACAGTATCAAGTCATCGCATTAAATTTATGATATCACGTACTAGTTCCAGCATTTTCATTTTCAATGAAGTTCCTTTATTGCTGTCACTTTTAAGTTTGCAAGTTCTGAAGAATTACTTCCCACGAATTTCCAGAATCCTGTTATTGTGCTTTGAAAATTGTTGACACAAATTTCCTACAATTAAAAGCCCGCTGGATTTTGAAGATGAAAATTTCCCCGCTATTATAAGCCCCACAAAAGAGGCCTTTGATTATATTTATTTATTTAATTATCTTTTTATTAACACATTATTACTTTTAAAACCATTTAACACCCACGGGGTTCATTTTCGGAATTTTGTGGTATGACGAAGTTAGACGAAGAATACAACCAGACTGAACGCAACGAAACTTACCAGACCATTTTGGTCCAAGATCCTGAAGTTCGGGCAGAGCCCAAGGATCAAAATCTTCCTCATTCTGATTTCCTTTCCACCCAGGTTTATTTCCTGCGTTTTCTCCTGGGTCTGCTAGATACCCTTTGTTTTCGTTCTGCGAAAAGTCATTTTTGGAAAGTCAAAAATGTTTGCAACAAGTCAAGGTCTTTGAAAAATGAGAATATGGAACCTACTGCATGGTAATGTCCGTTGCGATTTGCCATTTCCACGTCTCCATGTTTGGATGAAACTCTCGTGAAGTCCGCCATGATGCAAATGACGAGATTTGGAAGATTCTTCGAATATAAAGAATAAGGAACAAAGGAATGAGTTGACAGGGCAAATACTTAGAAGCCGCCTCCATTGTTGGCAATATTTAGTAAACACGTTCTCTCACAATGACGTAATCAAAAACAAACTGACCTTTTTGATCACCTTAAAGCACCTCCGAGTTTCTATTCCCAACTACTCTATCCACATATAAGTCTAGCAAAACATTTTCTGACACCTTATCCTGACTACTCAAACCTTACCAAAAAAGACGGATTTATACTACTGAATTTGTCCTACAGGAACCCATAAATCAAACGAATCGACGAATCACGCACCTCTCTTCTCTTGTACGTGCAGACTTATGGCTGTCGTAATAGGGTTTTTGTTTTAGGCTATTTTAATAAGTAAGAGAATCCAAACATTTTATCACTGTAAATTTCTTAAACTGTAGCTACATCCTAATTGACACAGTAGTGTAAAGGTCTCAACATTCACTTACTGGAGCAGAGGTTGCCTTTTTTGCCTTTCTTAATTTACTCTCCTTCAAAGCAAGACAAACGTTTGAAATACTGCAAGAAAATATGTTCAAACTAGTACCATTTTTCGGACGACGAAGGCCAAAGCTAATTCAAAGATTCATGAAACCTGCGATGGGCCGGACTGAATTTCAGGTGCAAACCAATATTTATTCCCTAACCGCTGGGTATTAAGACTACTGAGAAAAGTTAATCACTGGACGAATTAAGGAAATTAGGTCATCGTTACTTTTTAGTTATCATGCCAGTGATCAGACATTGTCTGAAGAAAATGTCAGTTATATTATCATAGGTCAATTGGTACTACTGGCTTAAGATGTCTGTTTCGATATAAGTGATGTTGTGGAGCTCTGGATTTTTCGATTCCCAATGTTGAACATTGAACGTTGCCCATCTTTCAGTTTTCTGTTGAACGACATTAATTTGGTGGCCGGTAGTTAGTTAGCTATCATGCAACCTTCCTCGTGTGCCTTGCCTCCACTTACTTAGTGGTCAAATTATCAGAACAAATTCGCATAAAGCTATCCTTGATTTCCTTATCATAATGTTATTTTTAGCCAAACGCGTTCGTTGCTGACGCCGTCGTGTTTGCTTATAAAGTTCTTTCAGATCTCTCAGCTAACATGAATCTCACCCCGTCGGTGATTGGTCGCTTCAAAGGGTCATACTCTTCTACATGCACAATTGCGTTTTTTTCTCGCGCTCTCAGACTGATATAATAAAATAGAAATATCTTGTCTATTCTTAGTCCATACTGTAAGTTAAGAAAAAACGTTTTGTTTTTGTTCTTCGAACTCGCGCCTTAAATGCCATTAGCAAATCCTTGTCCGTTTTTGTAGCACAATCTTTGAACGTATATCTCCTGCTGGAAAAATTTTGTTACTACCCTATCTAAGAAGGTGTTTCTTGCAGTTTTAGTGGTCTTGCCGATCATCTTTGTGTCAAATATTGGAACTTTTAGCATGATTACAAATATAGTAAAGAGGTTATGACATTTTTCCTCTTCTTCTAAGTATACTCTTTTAAGTTCCTCTAGAATTTCCTTCGATATTTAAAATAAAAACCGCATAAACCAATTTTGTATTTTCGTCCTTGCGATCTTAAAAACTAACCCATTTTCTCACCACCTGTGTAAGTGCAGCTTCATTCAAAATTTGGACGTGTAGCGCTTTTTTTGTATATCTCTGAAACGACTTGAACGAATTTTTTCAAAATCTCTTCACATAATCTTCATAATGTATATAATAATGTCTGAAACTTTCATTAAGATTGATTCCCTGAAACACCTTGAAATTTCAAAACAAACCTATCCTACGAACCGGTCAAAAATCCGCGCCACAACATTCACTGTTTTGACGTTATGCTAATTTTTCCAAATTAATGCCGACAATGCATATATCCATGACTAGTACATTTCAGTGTGAGTATTGTCAATGTTTTACATTCAAAAGATGCGATAAATTCAATCTAAAATGTACTAGTCATGGAGGTATGTATATATAGTGCGCATTTTTTTGGAAAAATTAGTATAAAGTCAAAACAGTGAATGTTGTAACGCAGATTTTTGACAGGTTCGTAGGATAGGTTTGTCTTGAAATTCCAAGGTGTTGCCGTGAATTAATCTTAAGGAAATTTTTAGACATTATTTTCACGTTATGACGATTATGTGAAGAGATTTTAAAAAAATTCGTTCGCGTCGTTTCAGAGTTATACAAAAAAGCGCTAAAAATTTTGAATGAAGTTCCACTTATACAGGTGGTGAGAAAAAGGGTTAGTTTTCAAGATCGCAAGAACGAAAGTACACCAAAATTTCCTAGCATCAAAATATGATATTAAGCAGCATTTGACCCTACTAAAGAATAATTTGAGTCACTTATAACGTTTTTATTAAAAAATCTATCACGGCTATTGAAAAGTTTAAGGTTTGAAATATATTTTCGTTTTAGTCGAATTCAAACATGTGAGAATTTTTTATTTCTTAAAGACATTGTTTGCTAAACACCAAACTTTAAGTTCCTAGTGTTAGATCTTCAGTAGCTGGTCTAGATCACACAAAATGCGGCTTTTATCAGTTTCAAAGTTTTTTGTTTATTGTTGTCATAGTAATATCGATTTTACTTAAAACTACATTTTCACAAATTTCAATCCATAGCCAGTTACTGGTGATAATTTTATAGCGATCGGACAAGGAAAAACCACTTTTAAGGCGATTGAAAAATATCGGTATGGCCTCTGAAAAACTCTATCGAAACACCTTAATATCATATGCGTTTTTAAGCACATAATTACAATAATAAACTTAGGACGAATATTAAACATTTCCTGAAAAAGACGACACAACGCAGTGACAACGTGTGAGTTTCGAACGAAGACCTGTTTTGGATACACCCGGCGACGACGACGGCGACATTAGCAACAAGCCAAACAACAACTTTCAGACATGCATCACGCTTTTCTCCATGTGTGCTTTGATGGAGACTTAAGAGATCCAACGACACGGACGGCAACGAGAACGTCAAAAAATAGGTTTTATAAGTAGAACAACAACTTTGCTTGCCCGTTTTTGCACTACTACGACGTGAAAATTCCTAATTTCGCGTTTTATGGAGGAGGGACGTAAACAAGCAACGACGAAATTTTATTTCTCTTTCTGTACTTGGATCTGGTCCCTAGGAATTCAACTCCAGGCCGGGTTCGCCTAAATTTGACAAAGTAAGTGGGTAGGAATTATAATTGCGATAATGACTAAAAGAACGCAAATTCAGTTTTTATGCGACGTTCTCATTGCCGTCGCGTCGTTGGATCTTAAAGTCCTTGATGTCAGTGTACAACCACGACATGAAGATGTCTAATTTCAAGTTTTATAGAGAACGTAAAGAAGCCGATGACGAAATTGTCTTTCTCTTTCTGAACTTGCAAATGGTTCTCAGTAATTCAACTCAAGGAAAGTTCACTTACATTTGACAAGGTAAGTGATTTGGATTAATCGCGATAAAGATTGAAAGGGTGCGTTCGATTGGGAAATCTGGATTACATTTTAAACTCCGGATTTCGGATTCGCAATCGAACGTGAAATCTGAAACGGATTTCAACGCCGAGATATCTATTCTTAGATTCCTGTTTTTTCGGTGTTTTTTTTTTGGGGGGGGGGGGGGGAATCCGACAAAGGAATTGATAAACAGTTCTTAAGAACAGCGATTTTGCACCCGCACTCATAATTAGCAAAAACAAGACCACTGTTCACGAGAATAGTTTTACAAATCCTTTTTCGGACTTCCCAATCGAACGGTGAAAAGGAGATCCATTTCTTAATTGAAATCCTCCATGAGACCGGATTTCTCGGAGGTGAAATCCGTTTTCAGTGGTTTTCGGATTTCGCGTTCAATTTCAAAATCCGAAATCCGGATTTCCCAATCGAACATTTCCTTCTCCTCACCGTTCTCAGATCTTAAGGTTCCTTCAAGGATCAGTTTACAAAATAGCGGAAATCTTACGGAAATATATTGAGGGGATGACAAAGGATGCTAATTACATATATGTTGCAATAAGTTATTTTTTCTATATATGTCTATATATGTATATTTTTGTCGTAGTTTGGAGTAAAAAGGCGTCAATAGGCATGTTTGTTTGGACAAGATCCAAAATCACACTAACGAAGGAAGAGGGAATGAGAAAAGGAAAAAGCAAGGAGGAAGAAACGAGGAGAAAAGAAAAAGCAGTGATTGCACTAGTAGTTTTTATAATGGCTACTTTGCAGATAGTTCTTGGCCTAAAAAAATTGTTGGGCCCAAAAGGTCCATTTGGCGGTAACGTTTTCGAAAGGCATACGGGTCAAGCTGCTTTTCTGCAATCCCTGTCTTGCACCTTAGTGGGCCCTATAGAGCATATTCAGTCACGTGGCCAGAAGCTTAGATAAAAAATTTATTGGAGAAAAAATAAGTTTTAACCAAAGAAAAGGGTTTAACTTAGCCTGCGTAGCAGGCGCTTGGAAGTAGTGGGCACAAGAAAAAACGGGCGCGTGAGAAGGAGACACGCGAGGGGAGGGAAGGGGAGGTTTAACTCCCAGGGGATTGGTTTAAATGACCAAAAGAGATAAACCAGTCGTGGAATCCATGGCATTTTACACAACTGAACGACTTTCCTCTAAAGTATTCTCTTTGAAAGTGAGCAGTAAACAGATCTTAAGAAGTCAAGAGAAAGGCAAACGCCTCTAAAGCTGATCAGCTTACAAATGAAAAGGAACCGAGGCAGAGGATAGACGGTGCGACACAAATGAAGGAGGAAGCGACATACGGACATCTTTTTATTGCAACATTCTCTATCCTCAAGGGAGATAAGGCCCATATGATTGATTGGCAATATCTCTCACTAGAAGACTTTTTTTTCCAAAATCAAATCTTGAGGTCTTTTAATTTGGGCATATAAAATTATGTTTTTCCCGATAATTTTTTATTTGAAGTGCAATGGACAGTCATTTCAAACGTAAAGTGGTCACGTGACGTATGTACTGTCGCACTTTGTAATAACACTTGTCGCACTTTGTAATAACAGACCATCGCACTTTGTAATAAAAAAAGCTGTCGCACTTTGTAATAAACTTGAAATAGATGGTCGGAGGACAAGTAAACCCAGTAATATGTGTGATCATCGACAACATGTGTTATTACAAAGTGCGACAGGTATTACAAAGTGCGACGATTATCACAAAGTGCGACAGCTTTTTTATTACAAAGTGCGACAAGTGTTATTACAAAATGCGACGGGTATTTCAAAGTGTGACAATTTTATTACAAAGTTCGACAGTACAGACGTATCACTTGTCTTATTAACACAATATTTATAATTTAAAATGTCCGGTTAAGGACGATGAGTTCTTAATGTATGACAAATTTTGATTCAGCTTCATAGCGAGCGGAGCGAGGTTTTTAGGTCTCGAAGCGGCCAAGCGACCGACGAAGTCTCACAAAGACCTTTTGAAAGTGTAAGGGAAACCCTTTAATTCGTCCCAGGCTTGAAACTACTTGAGTCTATATAATATTGTAATTCCTATCATAAATTCAGTTATTATCCTTTGACCTGAAGCAATACACGTCGTTTTGATCAACTTTGCAGTAGTCTTTGGACCTCACGGTTTTTTTATATATATATATCTTTTAGTTAAGGTGGCTCGAGCCATTGTTTGTGTAGGTACACCTTCCATCTTTGAATCTCTTATACTTAAAGAAATTGATTTTTATTGTAAAAACTTTATAACACATGTAATACACATAGACTTAACTTTATTATTATTTTATTTTTTTCGCGATCGGAATAAATATCACGTGACAAAGACGTCACAATAGTCTTAGCTCTAAATCGAGTTTCTGCCCTTACAGGCATTTTCTTTGCAAATACTTTACGCTACGTATACTTTGGGTGCTTGTCTTCTATTGAGGTATCTCTGAATTTCTACAAAAAGGGTATAAATTATGCATGAACGAAAGGCTGGACTTTTGCAAATGACCTTTCTAAATTCTACAACCGGCCAAACGCAATAAGACTTGGGCGATTTCGAAAAAAAATGAAAACATGTGAATCAGTCAAACGCAATGCTGAGCTCTTTTTGTTATTTTTAAGGCTTCTTTCACGAAATCAACGATTAAACAAAAATTCGTCGATAGATTTTCTTTAAAAGAATTTCAGTGCTGCAATTAATTAGTGTACTATAAAATGCCAGTGAATTTCGTGTCCATTAAAAACTTAAAGTTGTCTAACGTAGGCGCAAAATTGAGCAAAGTACTGAAGAGATCTCATAGATCTGGCTAAGTATTTGCTTTGAAATTTCCTGATTGTCTCGAGTTTAGCACAACATCAAATACCTACAGCACGAGAGAGTTTTCCATGCTTGGTTGCCCTCCGTAATGTATTCGCTATCGTTTTCTCCTTTTCTGCAGCACTACCATATTCCGGAAAGATTTCAGAGGGCAACCAGGCACGGTAATTTCTCGCCTGCTGCAGGAGTGGACGATCAATTACTAATAGAGCCAAGTCAATACCGTGGGAGAACTGTTTTGTGGTTCCCAACCAACAGCGACCACTTGTCTACGGTGGAGCTGGCGAGTAAAGCAGTGCTTTTGTACTCTTCTCGGATGGTCGCAAGGGAGACCTCTCGCCATGCTGATGAGTCCTAATTAGAACGAAACAGCTATCCATTGTGTGTAAGGTACTGGCTGTACCGAGGGGTTCGTACGTGTGCTTCAGTGTTCAAACTGGTATTGCTGACAAACAATTATGCTTGAGGTAAGACCGGATACCTCGGCTGGGGCCTTCGTTGTTTTCGAGGGATTTGCAGTAGATAGCCTTCTAGATAAAGCTGATCCTACCTGAGAGAAAGGAGCTGATTACAACCGCCCATGGTTAGCTCAATTGCATAAACGCCGGTATGGGTAGCGGATGGCGCGAGTTTGAACCCCAGGTCGGAACAACACTCAGTGTCTTTTTAGAGATAGCACTTTCTCCTAAGGCAATTGAGTTTACACAAGAGCCATAATGAGATGCCCTTGGTTTACAAACGTAATGAAATTTCTTATCAGGACAATAAACGCGTAGGTACTCTCTCAGAAGACTTGCAAGCAAGCTCATATGAAATTCCTTGGGATGTTAGAATCTAAACACTACCTGTAGAGGACGTTGTCCTCTCGCAGACCTCGCTGGATTAGCTTGAAAGGCTTCTGAGCGAATAAGACTACAACACGGCACATACGGAAAGAAGAAATTTTTTGGCCGAGAACTGGACCTCATTAATAAATTCAGAAATGAACGTCCTAAAGGTGCTTCTCTGCGATAATCTTTAAAAGAATCCTTGTCTACCAACTGGAAGTTTATCTTGCTCTTTTGCTTAACACAGCTCGTAAAAGAACACTCCCCTTACAAACCTCTTACTCCGAGCCTCTCCCTTTAGCCCATTATAGGAAGTACCTCCTACCAACCCCTGGGGCAACAATGGACACATAATACTCAAAAAGGTGTTTTATTAATGTAATAAAGCTTACACTAAAAGTGAGGGTATAAGATGTTTTCATTGTAACTACAAATGCTAAATAAAAGGGTAGTTCAGTTATCTAACGAGCCGTATTTCTCCAAATAGACAAGAACTACTAAGTACAATTAAGATTTAAGGCATGTTTCAAAATAAAGTTGAGCCATTAATGTCTGAACTTATACTCACTAAAATACACCCGCAAACGAGGACTAAGTGGTTTTACCAACCTCCCAGCAGAAATTTGCAATTTTAATCATCAAAAATACAAGAAGCTATTTTGCCAGACCTCAAAAAAGTAGGTTCTTATTTGCGGGTATTTACTGTATCTTACTTCACTAAGCAACCATTATTATAGTAAAATACAATAGACAATTACTGGGTTTAGAGATTATATCGGCAATACATGCCTTATTTCAAATCCGAGTTGTAAAAACGCCAGGAAGACTAAGCAATTACTGCTACTATTTTATCTTAAACGTTATTTTTTGTTATTGGCTATTGCCTGAACATCTTGGGATTTAATCTGTATTTAAAAGTCTTTTATGTAATTTATTCGTGTGACCAGTGGTCGCTCAAAGCTAGCCATGGATAACCAGAATGATAACTGAAACAATGGTAACAAAAAATTTCAACAAAATTCACTTTTAAAAGTGTGGACTTTACACGCTACTGTAAAAGTGCTGAAAAGGGTAGTTTTGCCCTCATTAGTGTTTGTGAGCTGTGTCCGACCCAAATAATTTCCCCTTCGCTTGTAGCTGTCACAGGAGTTTTCTTTTTCACTTTAGTCCTCCCGATTTCTACCGCAGCAGCAATATCGTTTAAGTCCAACCAATTTTTTAAACACACGATCATAAGGCTCCAATGATCGTGTCCATTTTGGTAGCCATTTCCAATCTTGGAGAGCCTCTGGCAAAACGTCTGGGGCTTTCCTCTGAAGGATGTTGACAATAATGATGAACAGCAAGAGAAGAACAATTGGGACCGCAACACCAACCAGGATTTGCCAACCAGCCAGTGACAAGCCAAATATAGCTGCAGGAAGGAGAAAGAAACCAAAAATCAGGTAAGCCAAGGCAAACCAGCGGTACTCAGCAGTTTTGTTGCCCAGGAATTTTGCCGTGTTGATAGGCAATTTGCGAACGTAAGGGACTGGATACCATAATATGATACCAGAAATATTGAAGAACAGATGGCAAAAGGCAATCTGGAGAGCTTTGTCCAAGTTTGAGGTACTTGCCAGGGCTGCCAGAATGCCCGTTGCAGTTGTTCCGATGTTTGCACCCAAAGTGAGGGGAAAGGCGCGTTCAAGAGACACCACTCCGACACCGATAAGAGGCGTAAGGGCAGAGGTGAAGATGGAACTGGACTGAACCAACATTGTTAACCCAGCACCGACCAAGATGGCAAAGTAACCAGTGAAATACTTGAATGGCCCTGGGAAGTCTGCGTTGACGGTCTTCTTGATAATCTTGGCCATCTGACCGCGAAGCATGGAATGAAGGATTTTGACGATTAGTATAAGACAGACACAAAGAAGAGCGATCGCTATCACCAGGATTATGACACCAACTTCTGTGTCACTCAGTGGAGTGTCTGCAAAAAGGAAGCAGGAAGGATATGTTGTAGACGTCTCGTTCACAAGTATATAACTTATACTCCCAGTGGTAACATTTTCCACAGTCTTATTGACCTCCTCAGTGACATTTTTCGGCTTGCAACTTTTGATTAGAGACTTTGATTCAAGAGATTTGTCTCCAAGGGCAATTTCCGTTATGATTTTTTTATCCAACTGAATAATAAGCTTGGTAAAGGGTTCCGTTATTGTTTTCAACAACTTTTGGTTGACACCTTTATCTGTTTTGAGACTGAGGGAGTCAATGATCTCTCCAGTTAGTCGGCGCAAGTAGCCGGAAGCTACTTCCAGAGGCAAAAACACAATGACAGACAACCAATTGAATATATCGTGTACGACGGCTCCAGCAAAGGCACGACGGAATTCATTTCGCTCGGCAGCTTCAGCCAAGGAGACAATGGTGTTGGTGACTGATGTTCCAATGTTCGCTCCCATTACCATTGGAATGGCAGGCTTAACATCCACAACTGAAAGGTAAAGTTCTCTGTTAATCTCTCACTATTCATAAATACCTGAAATACGTTTGAAAACAGAGGTAGCCGTAGCTTAAGGGTGTCAATTATATTTGCCCAATAAGGGTCTGTATGAGAGGGTCGTTTGAGAGCTAATGGTTGAGTGTTTACCTGTTACATGGACAAACCGGTCGGTTCATGGTTTGGGCAATTGCCAATTAAAGTAAAAATCAGAGCTGGTAAATTTTGTTCAAGAATCGTGCTTACCATTTACACGGTCTGTTATCGAAAAACGGCCTCGAAAGCCTGAAACTTGTATCAAAGATGGGCTTTAATAAATGGAACGCAAATTTCTGCTAGGAACATTCCGTGTGGAAAAACAGGACTACCTTTCCAGATGTTCCAGTCTGTTCCCAGAAATTTTGCACTGCAACTACCCAACTACTTTTCAACCGGATATGAGGATTCGCAGGAAACTGGATAAAAATTTGTCTTCCAAAACAGTCCCACAGTGCAATTCGACACAACACACCAAAGAGGAGAAGTGTGACGTCCGGTTACCATGGTAGCAAACTTTTTGGATCTCAACAATAGGGAGCTTAAGCAACGACGATGGCGACGGCAACGAGAACGGGAAAAAACAATGGGTCGGTTATTTAAACGAAGTCTAACTTAAGCCGCGGTTTAGCAAATCTTTGGACCTCCAGTTCTCGTCCCTAAATGATTATTTTAAGAATATAGATGCCACTTCTAGTCTATGCGTTATGCCTTCAAGCATCTTTTCATGATAAATAGTTTAGGATAGGATAAAAGCGTTAGGAAAACAGAAAATGTGTCAGAACGAGGTTTTTTTAAACACTGGCTAAACTCCATTTAAATAACTGGCTTAATAGGTTTAGAGTAGCAAAACAACAATTTTGCACGTGCATCACGTTGTTTTTTTTTTGTTTTTGTTTTTTTTACATTTCTTCGCCGTCGTTGCACGACTGCTTCATGAAACTTACTAGTTTCACGCCTCCGCTTTAAAAAGTAGGTGAACAAAACACAAAAATTTTCTTGTTCTTTTTCTAAACTTAGAGAGGGTCCTTTCGAATTCAACGCCAGAAAATTTCGCCAACATTTGACAAATTAAATGAAAATGACTAAGATCGATGAAGTTTGAAACAGTGCAAATTCACGTTTTCGGTTTGTTGTCATCCAGAAATTTTGCTACTATGACAACGTGATCAAGCAATCAGTTATGTCGCAACCGACATGACATTCGACACAACAAGCGGAACTTCAGTAAAATGGCTAATTCATAAGGGAACGAGCGCTTCAGGTATGCCGTATGGAGGACTGGGAAAGAGGAAAGTGAGGTCCAGGGACTAGGATAATGTGGCGAAAGAATTTGGGATATTCCGAAAATACTTTAACCAGTTGTCATTTTCACGTGTAATATCGAACTGTTTATCGTAAAAAGTTGATGAGTGTGTGAGTGTGCAACAAGCCGCGAAAATTGTCGCTTGATGGAGCATGGAGCATAACAATTGCATGGAAGAGACAAACGTAGATTTTGAACACTGACGCACGTGATCAGAGAGTGATTACAGGTGGTATGATCTTGTGGTTCAAAGTGTAGTTTCTGTTCACCAACAAGTGCAAGGGTAAAACCCGCATAATAGTATCTATTTGACGCTCCACAGTTTGTTTGCAGTTTTAGGGGTAAGAATTACAACGTTACGCCGCGTGTTGCAAACATATTAAAAGCTACATTTAAGGATTTCTGAAGTAAAAAACATAACTGTCACGGGCGTAGCCAGCTTTTTGCAAAACGTTCCCAGCGGCGAAGAGCGAGGAGAAACGGATGTTTTCGCAGGCTACCAGCTTTTACCCTAGTTGTAAGCCTGCTTAAACCAAAACAAGCGCGCTTCTTTATAATATTCCTCGTTCTAAAACAGGGGGCTAAGGAACCGGAGCGAAATGAGCGGTTATCCATCTACACAAGGCACTCTCAGGCGCATACAAAAACATCATCATTTTCCAACCAAAATTTCTGCCTTATATTTGAAACAGCACAAATGCAGAAGTAAAATGATAAACAGAATGAGGAATATCCAAGGAAACTCCAAAAACAAAATGTGCGACAAAGGGAATCTAACTTAGTATCTATTTCAGAAACTTGGTTTTGTGACAAAACTGATTAATGAAATGGTTGGAAGAAAAACAAACAAGGAACAGACTTTTCAATTGACTTCTCTAGCTTTCACAGTTCAAGCCGGACAAACTCCAGCGTTGTTGGTTATTGGCTACCAGGCTAATATCAACTCAAAATAAGTGTGTTGTATTACTTTTTCGATGAGTGACAAAGTATAGGGGTTTTTTCCTCTATGACGAAACTATGGTCCATAAATGAACAAAAGCCTCTGCTTAAACACCTTTTTTTTTTTATAAATGCTGAAATTCGTTTTAGATATGTGACCATTGGAAGCTATTGGACGCGCTAAAACGTTATATAAATTACAGTAAAGTCTGGTAAATATCTTCCAAAACCATGCAACATTGTTGTTGTAAAATACAAACTAAACCTACTGCCAGCAGCCACCATTGAGACCACGATGGAAGTTGTAGTGGACGAGCTTTGAACAAGGACAGTCGCCAGGATGCCAATCATAAGGCCAGCCACGGGGTTGCTAAGAATTTCATTCGAAGCGAAGGCTTCGCCAGCGGCTTTTCCTCCCAACAGGCGAAAGGCACTGCTCAGGAAATCCAACGAACAGATGAACAAGTACAGAAGACCAAGGAGTAAGACAATCTTGGTAAACGCCAGAGCGACGCGAAGAAACTTTCCTGTGCCGTCGAGCTCTGTCGGTCAGCAAACACAAAGATTCGATCACACAATCATAAGTCTAATGGCGGATCGAAAAATTTTTTGGAGATCCCGCACAACACCCCCTCCCCACCCCGCCCCCCCCCCCCCCCCCCCCCCCCCCACCACCCTCCTTATCTCAAGGTCTGGATCCGGCACTGAAGTCGCAATTGTTGGTAACGAATTTTTCTTAGCAACAGGTTTCAAGGCATCTGTAAACCCTGTTGTGATTTGATGTGAGGTTATAGTTTGACATTGTTACGTCGGCATTGACAAGAAAACATTATTCTGGTTTGCATTATGAATCAGTTGTTGTTCTCTGTATGTAACATGTTTTGCTGCTAGTTGAAACGAGGTTCTTGCTAAATGATAAGAAGGTAAGCGCCAAAAAGAGGGAAAATAATGCCAACAACAACAAGTTACTCAGGTATTTCTATTTATATACTTGGTATTTCAGCTTTTCTTCTTTTCTTCCATTTTTTCTTTTTTTCTTTCTTTTTCTCTCTTTTTCTTTGTTTCCAGAAACATATCGCGTGACTTCATTTGAATAAGCCGTAACTGAGCTGCTTTAAAATACTTTGCCTTTCCTAATATTGATACTACAACTGAAATTACGATAGTGATGCTAAACACTTAACTTCCTGTTATTTGATCACTTAGCACATAAGATGTTGACCCGTCCGATGGGCGACAGTATCAAGTCATCGCATGAAATTTATGATATCTCGTACTAGTTCCAGCATTTCCATTTTCAGTGAAGTTCCGTTATTGCTGTGGCGTTTAAGTTTGCAAGTTCTGAAGAATTACTTCCCACGAATTTCTAGAATCCTGTTATTGTGCTTTGAAAATTGTTGACACAAATTTCCTACAATTAAAAGCCCGAAGGATTTGAAGACGAAAATTTCCCCGCTATTATGAGCCCCAAAAAAGAGGCCTTTGAAACAGATGATTATATTTATTTATTATCTATTTATTAACTCATTATTACTTTTAAAACCATTTGATACCCGCGTGGGTCATTTTCGGAATTTTGTGGTATGACGAAGTTAGACGAAGAATACAACCAGACTAAACGCAACAAAACTTACCAGACCATTTTGGTCCAAGATCCTGAAGTTCGGGCAGAGCCCAAGGATCAAAATCTTCCTCATTCTGGTTTCCTTTCCACCCGGGTTTATTTCCTTCGTTTTCTCCGGGGTCTGCTAGATAACCTTTGTTTTCGTTCTGCAAAAAGTCATTTTTGGAAGTCAAAAATGTTTCCAACAAGTCAAAGTCTTTGAAAAATGACCAAAGAGAATATGGAACCTACTGCAGGGTAAGGTCCGTTGCGATTTGCCATTTCCACGTCTCCATGTTTGGATGAAACTCTTGTGAAGTCCGCCATGATGCAAATGACGAGATTTGGAAGATTCTTCGAATATAAAGAATAAGGAACAAAGGAATGATTTGACAGGGCAAGTACTTAGAGGCCGGCTCTATTGTTCAGCGTCATCAGGATCCGGTTTTTAAGAGTGACGTTTGCGTAGCTTACTTATTCTTGGTCAAGTAAGCATGTCCTTACAACGGATGGCTAGCTTTTCGCTGTGTTATTAAAAAATAACTTCTTTCTATGTTTAAAACAGGAGGAGCTACAATGCAGCCATGCAGAGGTAGTTATATAACAGCTTTTAGCGAGGAATTGAAGGCCCAGAGCCAAACTCCTGCAAAACTACCGCATAGATGTGAACCGCATACATATTCATGCATGTTTCTTGAAATTTAATTTAACATTTCTAACACTTATGATCACTGGCACTGCGAAGTTCACCTAGTTTCCTATGGGTTGAGTTCACTCTTTGACTCTTTGAAAACGAGAAGGAGTTGTCCAGTTGTTTTAGTTGAAACCATTGGTTAATCACCTTCAATTCTAACCTATAAGTTTTGATGAAAATATATAACAGTAAGTCTTTGTTTACACAGCTTGAATTCACGTAACGGTTGTTGTTTGTCACCAAAAAGAATTTCTTGTTTAGTTTAACTTCTTGTAATTCTTTTTTATACTTCTTGTAATTTAATGTTAATTCCGTATTTTCTGCGTGCATTTTTTCGTCATGGAATAGCATCTTGAATTTATTTACCTAATTCCACAATAAACGATTTGTTAAAGAGTCTAAAAAGTTGCTTTGTTTGTTTTTGTTCAGAGAGCCGGCCGGCTACTCACTATGTCACACTTCAGATAATAAGCACAATAGCCAATCAGACTGCATATTAATTCGTGTTGATATTGAAAGTTGCTTTCTGCTTGTCCTGCAAAACTAATCAAAGTTAAATCATGACGTTGATTGAATGAGGTAATGCTTGTGTCGAGTGTTAGGTAATTCCAGCCAAGTTAAGCCTACATGAGCTTATATGACAATTGGGTGATATTTTCTTCATGAACTTAACTACAATAACGTTTTCTAAAATTGAGCAGCATATATTTAAAAACTATTGCTATAAATAACTGAACCGAGTCATGTTTTCCCAGAGCTTCTTTAGTTTAACAGTCAGTCTTGACTCTGACTGGATCACTCGCTAAAACAGGCAACAAAAAACATTCAACTTGTCTTGCAACATTGCTGTAAAACAAGTTGACTAATAGCGCTGTTGAGGGCCTGGTGGTGAGGAGCGTTTTACAACCCACATCAGACCTGTCTTGCAACAAATCAGTGGGTTGTTTTAAAATAAGTTTGAACGCCGTGGGTGGTAAAACGCGCGACATCTCTTTTCAACTCAATTTTCGGAAAATATCTGTTCGCACGACGATTTGAGATCTAGAATTTTCGGAACATTTGTTGTAAAATTTCATGCTTGCCTGCCTCTTCTAGGATTTTCGAACATCTAGAAAATGGTATAATTGCCCATTTTAAACGGATTTTTACCCTGAAAAGGTCACCTAGAATTATCGAGAACCTTTTTTCTTGCTGAAATGTTTGAAAAGTTAAGTTTTGATCCCTATACTTTTCGGATCACTAGAGTTCCAGCTAGGAAATCCGAACAGACGAAAAACATTTAGGGGATAAAAATATGCCTATATCTACCGTTTAAATACTATACTATACTTTTCAGACCTGGTCTTTAGGCAAAAATTATGTTATCATTACTTAGATTAGAGCGCAAACACGAAAATTATTCAAATCCATTTCGAATTCGTATATTTCTCTTTCTTTCCTTCTCATTTGGAATTGAAATGATAAATACGTTTATACAATCCGTAGTTCCCTCGAAAACCATACCCAATTCCAGACCAAAATGAGCAAAGCGTATATCCGTTTTCAGACCAAAACGGCCCAAAAACCCTACCCGATGGGGCGACACATACCCATATGGCCGTATATAAGGGAGTACCCCCCCGGGGTGTGCTTCATTGCTCAAACTGGTATTGTTGACAAACAATTATGCTTGAGGTAAGACCGGGTACTTCGGATGGGGCCTTCGTTGTTTGCGAGGGACTTACAGTAGATAGCCTTCTAGATAAAGCTGATCCTGCTTTGTTCTACTACATGGGAGAAAGGAACTGATTACAACCGCCCCTGGTTAGCTCAATTGCATAAACGCCGGTATGGGTAGCGGATGGCGCGAGTTTGAACCCCCGGTCGGAACAAAACTCAGTGTCTTTTTAGAGATAGCACTTTCCCCTAAGTCAATTGAGTTTACACAAGAGCCATAATGAGATGCCCTTGGTTGACAAATGTAATGAAATTTCTTATTAGGACAATAAACCCGTAGGTACCCTCTCAGAACACGTGCAAGCTCTTGTGAATTTCCGTAAGATGTTAGAATCTAAACACTGCCCGTAAATAGTAGAGGACGTGGTCCTCCCGCAGGCCTCGCTGGATAAGCTTGAAAGGCTTCTAAGCGAATAGGACTACAACACGGCACATACGGAAAGAAGAAATTTTTTGGCAGGGAACTGGACCTCATTCACCTTGAAATTCAGGAATGAACCTCCCAAAGGTGCATCTCTGCGATGATCTTTAAAAGAATCTTTTTCTACCAACTGGAAATTTATCTTGCTCTTTTGCTTAACAGAGCTCGTAAAAGAACACTCCCCTTACAAACCTCTTACTCCGAGCCTCTCCCTTTAGCCCATTATAGGAAGTATTTCCTACCAACCCCTAAGGCAACAATGAACTCATAATACTCAAAAAGGTGTTTTATTAATGTAATAAAGGTTACACTAAAAGTTAGGGTATAAGATGTTTTCATTGTAACTACAAATGCCGAATAAAAGGGTAGTTCAGTTATCTAACGAGCTGTACTTCTCCAAATAGACAAGAACTACTAAGTACAATTAAGAGTTAATTCATGTTTCAAAATAAAGTTGGGCTATTAATCAGTGTCTGAACTTATACTCACTAAAATACACCCGCAAACGAGGACTAAGTGGTTTTACCAACCTCCCGACAGAAACTTGCAATTTTAATCATCAAAAATACAAGAAGCTATTTTGCCAGACCTCAAAAAAGTAGGTTCTTATTTGTGGGTATTTACTGTATCTTACTTCACTAAGCAACCATTATTATAGTAAAATACAATAGACAATTACTGGGTTTAGAGATTATATCGGCAATACATGCCTTATTTCAAATCTGAGTTGTAAAAACGCCAGGAAGACTAAGCAATTACTGCTACTATTTTATCTTAAACGTTATTTTTTGATTGGCTATTGCCTGAACATCTTGGGACCTCTACATCTTGAATTTAATCTGTATTTAAAAGTCGTTTATGTGATTTATTCGTGACCAGTGGTCGCCCAAAGCTAGCCATGGATAACCAGAATGATAACTGAAACAATTGTAACAAAAATTTCAACAAAATTCACTTTTAAAAGTGTGGACTTTACAGCTTTTAAAATTATATACATAATTTCGACCCACGCTACTGCAAAAGTGATGAAAAGGATAATTTTGCCCTCATTAGTGTTTGTGAGCTGTGTCCGACCCAAATAATTCCCCTTATCTTGTAGCTGTCACAGGAGTTTTCTTTTTCACTTCAGTCCCTCCGATTTCTACCGCGGCAGCAAAGTCCAGCCAATTTTTTAAACACACGATCATAAGGCTCCAATGATCGTGTCCATTTTGGTAGCCATTTCCAATCTTGGAGAGCCTCTGGCAAAACGTCTGGGGCTTTCCTCTGAAGGATGTTGATAATGATGATGAACAGCAAGAGAAGAACAATTGGGACCGCAACACCAACCAGGATTTGCCAACCAGCCAGTGACAAGCCAAATATAGCTGCAGGAAGGAGAAAGAAACCAAAAATCAGGTAAGCCAAGGCAAACCAGCGGTACTCAGCAGTTTTGTTGCCCAGGAATTTTGCCGTGTTGATAGGCAATTTGCGAACGTAAGGGACTGGATACCATAATATGATACCAGAAATATTGAAGAACAGATGGCAGAAGGCAATCTGGAGAGCTTTGTCCAAGTTTGAGGTACTTGCCAGGGCTGCCAGAATGCCCGTTGCAGTTGTTCCGATGTTTGCACCCAAAGTGAGGGGAAAGGCGCGCTCAAGAGACACCACTCCGACACCGATAAGAGGCGTAAGGGCAGAGGTGAAGATGGAACTGGACTGAACCAACATTGTTAACCCAGCACCAACCAAGATGGCAAAGTAACCAGTGAGATATTTGAACGGCCCTGGGAAGTCTGCGTTGACGGTCTTCTTGATAATCTTGGCCATCTGACCGCGAAGCATGGAATGAAGGATTTTGACGATTAGTATAAGGCAGACACAAAGAAGAGCGATAGCTATAACCAGGATTATGACACCGACTTCTGTGTCACTCAGTGGCTTGTCTGCAAAAAGGAAATTGCAGGAAGCTTCTGTTTCAGACGACACATTCTTAAGTTCAGTAACATTTCCCACAGTCTCATTGATTTCCTTAATGACAGTTTTCGGCTTGCAACTTTTGATTAGAGACTTTGATTCAGCAGATTTGTCTCCAAGGGCAATATTCGTTATAACTTTTTTATCCAACTGAATAATAAGCTTGGTAAATGGTTCCGTTATTGTTTTCAACAACTTTTGGTTGACACCTTCATCTGTTTTGAGACTGAGGGAGTCAATGATCTCTCCAGTTAGTCGGCGCAAGTAGCCGGAAGCTACTTCCAGAGGCAAAAACACAATGACAGACAACCAGTTGAATATATCGTGTACGACGGCTCCAGCAAAGGCACGACGGAATTCATTTCGCTCGGCAGCTTCAGCCAAGGAGACAATGGTGTTGGTGACTGACGTCCCAATGTTCGCTCCCATTACGATTGGAATGGCAGGCTTAACATCCACAACTGAAAGGTAAAGTTCTCTGTTAATCTCTCACAATTCATAAATACCTGAAATACGTTTGAAAACAGAGGTAGCCCCAGGGTGTCAATTGTGTTTGCCCAACAAAGGTCTGTGTGGGGATTCTAGCGATTGCAATTCAGGAGTCAAAAAAGAGTAATAAACACTAAAAACACTACCACTGGCTCTAGAGGTCCGTTCTCAAAATACCTAATATGAAATAAACCGCAGGCTTACGGTTTGATAAGGCTCCCGAGACGGACCTCTGGTCACACAAGCAAGCAACCTCATTTCCATGCGAGAAATCAGTTCAGAATTTGAACTGGTTCGCCGATTGGTTACTCCCACGTCCGCAGGGAATTAACGTTGTAACATTGAACTTGATTGGCTGCATTGAAAAACCGCATGAGATTAAAAACCGGTTGCAATTGCGATGTTCATAACAAAGAATATAATCCCGGGTTGAAATTCGGAGATCTCAGCTTTCATGTTTACTTTTGGAAGTGTGGCAATCTCTGGATAAACTTCGAAATAATTTAAGCGAACATTCGACAACTGAATCAGCGTTGCTGGAGGAGGAAGCTTTGTTTGAATTTTTCCTACCAAAGAACGTACTTTGAATGAATGTGATGATTTCCTGCTATGCTTTGTCTTGCTGGTCTCTGTTCTGCATTCTCACGGGTAGTACAAAAAAAACCTGGGTGCAAAAGGTTTTTCTTTTTTTCGTACTTCCTGATAGTTCGCGGCGCCGTTTATTTGCTAAAAAATGCAGCAGAATGATATGTTTTGTTTGGCACAGCCGTTCTGCCTGGCAATAATTATTTAGTTTGACCTGGTACTGTAAGACAAGTGTCGCGGACCGGAAATTCTTTTTATCCTGTTGACTTCTAAAAACGTACAGAGTATGTACTTCTCAGCTGACTTCTGTCCTTTTCATATACTTGAAACTTGAAGTGTGCATTTTTTATAGCACTTTCCTTTCTAAGTAAGCTATCGCGCAATTCTTTTTTCATGCACCGTAGAGAGTCACGTAGGATCAAATCTCAGCTGTCAGCGTCAATGAAAACAAACATTCATATCAGCTCCAAAACGGTTTGATGAGATATATGATCCTAAAATTGCATGGAAATGAGACTCGTAGCTCCTGTGACCAGAGGTTATTTTTTTCTCTCGGCCCTTCGCGCCTCGTTGACGCGGGTCCGCCGCGAACGATCAGTATCGATA
Source organism: Porites cylindrica (assembly GCA_964035525.1). Taxonomy (NCBI): domain Eukaryota; kingdom Metazoa; phylum Cnidaria; class Anthozoa; order Scleractinia; family Poritidae; genus Porites; species Porites cylindrica. The sequence continues at coordinate 41,603,047 of OZ037777.1, read as the reverse complement.
AGACAAAAATATCCTCTGGAACCCAGGGTAGTTAAACACTGGTTAAACTCCGTTCAAATAGCTGGCTTAATAGGTTTAGATTAGCAAAACAACAGCTTTGCACGTGCATCACGTTTTTTATTTTTTTACATTAGTTCTTAGCTGTCGTTGCACGACTGCTACATGAAACTTTCTAGTTTCACGCCCCCGCATTATAAAGTAGGTGAACACAACACAAAAATTTTCTTGTTCTTTTTCTAAACTTAGATACGGTCCTTTCGAATTCAACCCCAGAAAATTTCGCCAACATTTGACAACTCAAATGAAATTGAATAAGATCGATGAAGTTTGAAACAATGCGAATTCACGTTTTCGGTTTGTTGTCATCCAGAAACTTTGCTACTATGGCAAAGTGACGTATCGACTTCTCCTCTCCATACCGACTTAACATTCGATACAACGAGCGGAACTTCAGTAAAATGGCTAATTCAAGAGGGAATGAGCGCTTCAGGTATGCCGTATGTTTTCACTGTATTTTATTATGGAATTTGGAGGAAGATTGGGAAAGAGGAAAGTGGAGTCCAGGGACTAGGCATATGGCGAAAGAATTTGGGATATTCTGAAATGTTTTAACCAGCTGTCATTTTCACGTGTGATAACAAACTGTTTATCGTAAAACGTTGATGAGTGTGTGAGTATGCAACAAGCCGCGACAATTGTCGCTTGATAGAGCATAACAATTGGATCGTAGATTTTGAACTCTGACGCACGTGATCAGAGAGTGATTAGAGGTGGCATGATGTTGTGGTTGAAAGTGTAGTTTCTGTTCACCAACAAGTGCAAGTGTAAAGCCCGCATAATAGTATCTATTTGACGTTCCACAGTTCGTTTGCAGTTTTGAGGGTAAGAATTACAACGTCACGTCGCGTGTTGCAAACATGATAAAAGCTACATTTAAGGATTTCTGTAGTGAAAAACATGACCGTCAGGGGCGTAGCCAGCTTTTCGCCTAGTTGTAAGCCTTGCTGACTTTCATTTCCACATTTCCTGAAAATTGGACGCATGACTAGTACGCACTGACCTCACCAACACTTTGAGCTCTTAAGCTTTTTAGCTCAGCCCAAAAACGCATAACAGTTTATTACAAGCGGTAGAGTGATCAAACCAAAAATTTGTAGGCCCTGGCCTACAGGTCTATGGCCTGGCTACCGCCCCCTCCCCCCCCGGTTGTACGCTTATTAACTTGGCTTATTTTGTCCACGAAACTATAACGCGCTCTCTCCACGTTTGATACATTTTCAAAACATGCTTTTCTCGTTCTGTTAAACAAATCAATTGATAAATTGGCCCAATAAGGAAAATACAGTTTGATTTGTCTTAACGATTGTTAATGGATCCAGTTGCTGGATCGACAGACCGCAGGCTGATTCACTGTTTGTTTAAATGGCAAGGGAAACTTAGAACTGTGATATTTCACAATAGAAAGGATCTGGAACTTGCTTTGATACATTCATTAGTAAATTATAGGCAAGGGGCCGGAACTTTATTGCGACCAATCGTATGCCTCGGTTAGATTTTGGAACAGCTCTCTATATGCTCCTCGTTCTATAAGCCCTAAACCAACACAAGCGCGCTTCTTTGTAATATTCCTCGTTCCAAAACAGGGGGCTGAGTAACCGGGGCGGAATGAGCGGCTATCCATCTACACATGGCACTCTCAGGCGCATACCAAAACATCATGAATTTTTCAACCAAAATTTCTGTCTTATTTTTGAAATAGCACACTAAAGCGTCCAGAAGTAAATACCCTAGAAAACTCCAAAAACAAAATGTGCAACAAAGGAAATCTAATTTATTATGTATTTCTGAAACCTAGCTTTGTGTCAAAACTGTTTAATGAAAGACTTTTCAATTAACGTCTCTAGCTTTTGCACAGTTTAAGCCGGACAAACGCCAGTGTTGTTGGTCATTTGCTACCAGGCTAAAATCAGCTCAAAATAAGTGTGTTTTATTGCTTTTTCGATGAGTGACAAAGCATCAGGGGTTTTTCCTCTATGACGAAACTATGGTCCATAAATCAATAAAACCCTCTGCTACACAGTGTTGATTTTAAAAATGCTGAAATTCTTTTTAGATATGTGACCATTGGAAGCTATTGGACTCTAAAACGTTATATAAATTACAGTTAAGTCTCGTAAATATCTTCCAAAAACATGCAACATTGTTGTTGTAAAATACAAAACTTACTGCCAGCAGCCACCATTGAGACCACGATAGAAGTTGTAGTGGACGAGCTTTGAACGAGAACAGTTGCCAAGATGCCAATCATAAGGCCAGCCACGGGGTTGCTGAGAATTTCATTCGAAGCGAAGGCTTCGCCAGCGGCTTTTCCTCCCAACAGGCGAAAGGCACTGCTCAGGAAATCCAACGAACAGATGAACAAGTACAGAAGACCAAGGAGTAGGACAATCTTGGTAAACGCCAAAGCGACGCGAAGAAACTTTCCTGTGCCGTCGAGCTCTGTCGGTCAGCAAACAGAAAGATTCGATCACACAATCATAAGTCCAATGGCGGATCCAAAAATATTTTAATATCCTTGAAAGACGAAATTAGCAGTTAGTCTGCTGATATGTGAATCAGTATTGTTAAAAAGAAAACAGACTTAATCATGGACATTGTAATTTGTAAATAATGATGGTCGTTGATTTTAATAAACAGTGTTTCTCAAATCATTATATAGATCACGGTGAAATAATTTGTACAGTTCATTTTCAACCGAAGTTAGGTTGCAGTGATCACAGATTCTAAGGTCTTCAGGAGTTTTGGGAATTGTAAATCGTCCAGTTTCTGTTTTTAAATTATGATTTTCTATCCTAAATTTCGAAGCTACGGGCCTATGTTCTGGATTCCGGATATGAATTCAGAGTAATATGTTTCACGATTTTTAAAGATGGAATAGAATTAGTTTCTTATTTGTTCTTATTAAATTTAGCTGGTGGTTTTTTAGATGTTTTGACAAATTATTTTCAGCTTTGGAGAGGAAAATAGAAGGGTTTTTAAAGTTAACTGATTGTTTGTTAATATTAAGTTGTGTACACAAAAGATTTATTTTATTTATTAGACCTGATTTATTTCCTTCGGCCGTTTTATCCGATGTGTTTAAGCAGAGTTTAGCGATGCTGTCAGGGGGTTGATTTTCAAGGTGAATGCAAAACTTGAAAATGTTCATTGTTATTTGTACATTGAGAGATAATCTGCCAAGTTCATTTCTCGATGCAATATTCGGTGAACGTTTGTTTAAACCTGGGCACATCTTACAAAAATGTATATGCGTTTTCTCAAAGGAGTCTTTATCCCAGTGGCTATAGTCACTTTTATCATAGATTCCTCAAACTTCGGAGCAATACGTTAAAATTGGGAAGGACAGTGTATTGAACAGTTTGTTGATGATGTGAACTGGCAATTTTAGAAAATCTAGATGGCGACGAGCGTCAAAAAAGGATCTCCTTAAGTTCTTCTTGTGATTTGTAAAATTTCCACTGGCATGGGTACAATTATTGACGATTTCAATGCTTTCATTGCTGACCATAAAATTGTGTTTATCTATTGCTGATTTTCTACTCTTCTTCTGAAATACAATAACTTTGGTTTTCGTTGGATTAATCTTAAGAACCCAATCCTGACAGTATTTTGATAGTCTGTCAAGACTTTGTTGCAAACATTCTGCCGAGTTAGATATTAGAAGTAAATCATCAGCTTAAAGTAAACAGTCTAAGTGAGAACCGTCTGGTAGTAAGATAGAATCTTTAGCATTGTCATTAAAGAGTGAATGGTAGTTCGTTTAGATACAGGTTAAAAAGAAGCGGGGACAGAATACAACCTTGTCGAACACCTTTATCATAATTGTCCTTCACACAACATATTGAATGGGAATACATGCTGGAAATTATTTTGTAAAAGGTGCCACCTATGTTATATTTCACCAGTTTGTATAGTAAACCTTGATGCCAAATTGAGTCAAATGCCTTTTTGAAATCAACAAAACAAGTATAAAGCTTACCTCTGGCTGAGTGGGTAACATGTTGGTCTATTAACGTTCTTAGGCTAAAGATATGCTCAGACGCACGATGTCCGGCCAAAAAGCCAGTTTGGTAGCGATGAAGTATTTTATGATTGTTTGAAAAGTTTAATAATCTCGTATTTAAAATAGAACAAAAGACTTTACCGAGACGACTACTAATGCAGATACCTCTGTAATTTGAAGGGTCATCTTTCTTTCCAGATTTATGCAAGGCAGTGATTATTCCATTACTCCATGATGTAGGAAATATTCCAGCTTATAGAATCAGATCAAAAAAATTCTCAAGTGGATATTTTGTAGATCTTGAGCTTGTTTTAATCATTTCATTAAGTATTCCATCAAGTCCAGCGGCCTTCTTGTTTTTGAGTTTTTTAATTGCTTTATGAATCTCTTCAATCGATTTTGGATTGTCTAATTCCGACTGTAAATGGTTGCTGTCCTCCAAACGCTTTCTATCTACTAACACGTTTATTTGAAATGCCGATATTGTATTAGGATCAGGTGCTGAGTGTAGGTTTTTAAAATGATCATAAAGTTTATTGGTCGGGTTTTCATTATTATTATTATAAGACCAGTTGTTTTCGTTCATTGACTTTAGAGTATTCCAAAATTTGTGGTTATTTTCGTTACTAATCAGCTCATTTACTTTAGAGTCAAAAGATTTTTTTTTTTATGTTTTATAAGTTTTTTAAAGGTTTTATTTTGAACATGATATTCTTTCCTGATTTCGGTATCCAGAGGATTGCGGTGTTTTTCGTTATGTTAGATAACTTTTCAAGTGAAGATCTTAAAGTTTTGCAATCATAATCAAACCATTTCTTAGTAATTGGCTTTCTTTTAGATTTCTTTTGGCCACTTAATTTGAGTGAACGTTTTGCTGCCTCAGTCATAATATTTCTGAATTGACTCTTGGTAGAATTTTTGACATCTGTACTGCTTAAATCGAATTTTGTACTTTCGAAGAGGTGTAATAAAGACAGAATATCATTGGAGCGAAAGGCAGCAGTAAATTTTGCTGCAGACGTTTCGTCCCAGACATACTGTTGTGGAAGCTTAACGTTGTTTTGTCTTGAAAATTGTTATTATTATTTGAGAGGTATATCATATTTCAAGGCTGCAAACCCTGTTGTGATTTGATGTGAGGTTATAATTTGACATTGTTACGTCGGCATTGACAAGAAAACATTATTCTCGTTTGCATTATGTATCAGTTGTTGTTCTCTGTATTTAACATGTGTTGCTAGTTGAAACGAGTTTCTCGCTAAATGATAAGAAAATAAGCACCAAAAAGAGGGAAATTAATGTCAACAACAACAATTTATTTAGGTATTTCTATTTATGTACATGTATTTCCGTTTTTCTTCTTTTTCTCCCATTTATTTCTTTTTTTCTTTGTTTCCAGAAATATATCGCGTGATTACATTTGAATAATCCGTAACTGAGCTGCTTTAAAATACTTTGCCTTTCCTAATATTGATACTACAACTGAAATTACGATGATGATGCTAAAAACTTAACTTCCTGTTATTTGATCACTTAGCACGTAAGATGATGCGTCCCCCATTTTGACCGATGAGCGACAGTGTCAAGTCATCGCAGTTATTTATGATATCATGTACTAGTTCCAGCATTTCCATTTTCAATGAAGTTCCGTTGCTGCGGCGTTTAAGTTTGCAAGTTCTGAAGAATTACTTCCCACGAATTTCTAGAATCCTGTTATTGTGCTTTGAAAATTGTTGACACAAATTTCCTATAATTAAAAGCCCGCGGGATTTTGAAGACGAAAATTTCCCCGGCACTATATGCCCCTCTGAAGAAGCCTTTGAAACAGATGATTATATTTATTTCTTTATTAACTCATTATTACTTTTTTACTTTGTGGTATGACGAAGTTAGACGAAGAATACGTCCAGACTGAACGCAGCGAAACTTACCAGACCATTTTGGTCCAAGATCCTGAAGTTCGGGCAGAGCCCAAGGATCAAAATCTTCCTCATCCTGATTTCCTTTCCACCCGGGTTTATTTCGTGCGTTTTCTCCGGGGTCTGCTATATACCCTTTGTTTTCGTTCTGCAAAAAGTCATTTTTGGAAGTCAAAAATGTTTCCAACAAGTCAAAGTCTGAAAAATGACCACAGAGAATACACTTGGAACCTACTGCATTGTAATGTCCGTTGCGATTTGCCATTTCCACGTCTCCGTGTTTGGAAGAAACTGTCGTGAAGTCCGCCATGGTGCAAATGACGAGATTTGGAAGATTCTTCGAATATAAAGAATAGGGAACAAAGGAATGATTTGACAGGGCAAATACTTAGAGGCCGGCTGTATTGTTCAGCGTCATCAGGACGTGGTTTTTAAGAGTGACGTTTGCGTAGCGTACTTATTCTTGGTCAAGTAAGCATGTCCTTACAACGGATGGCTAGCTTTTCGCTGTGTTATTAAAAAATAACTTCGTTCTATGTTTAAAACAGGAGGAGCTACAATGCAGTCATGTAGAGGTAGTTATATAACAGCTTTCAGCGAGGAAGGGCCTTGAGGATTGAAGGCCCAAGGCAAAACTCCTGCAAAACTACCGCATAGGCGTGAACCGCATACATATTCACGCATGTTTCTTGTAATTAATTTAAACATTCCTAACACTTCTAATCGCCGAGTTTTCTATGAGTCGAGTTGACTGTTTGACTCTTTGAAAACGAGAACGAGTAGTCTAGTTGTTTTAGTTGAAACCAATTGTTTAATCACCTTCAATTCTAAACTATGAGTTTTGATGAAAATATATAGAAGGAAGTCTTTGTTACATAACTTGAATTCACGTAACGGTTGTCGTTTGTCACCAAAAAAAAAACAAGTTTATACTTCTCGTAATTTAATATTTTCTGTGCGCATTTTTTCCTCATGGAATAGCATTTTGAATTTATTTACTTAATTCCGCAATGCAATAAACGATTTGTTAAAGAGTCTAAAAAGTTGCATTGTTTGTTTTTGTTCAGAGAGCCGGCCGCTATTCACTCTCACACTTATGATAATAAGCACAACAGCCAACCAGATTGCATAATTAAATCTCGTGATGATATGCAAAGTTGCTTTCCGCTTGTTCTGCAAAACAAATCAAAGTTAAATCAAGACATTGATTATTTGAGGTAACGCTTGTGTCGAGTGTTAGGTATTTCCAGCCAAGTTAAGTGATAAGAACTTATATAACAATAGCTGATATTTTCTTCGTGCGCTTATAAACTACAATAACGTTGTCTAAAATTGAGCCGCATAAAAAACTATTGCTGTAAATAACTGAACCGAGCCATGTTTTCCAAGAGCTTCTTTAGTTTAACAGTCAGTCTTGACTCTGACTGGATCACTCGGATATAATGGTACGATAAAACAGGCAACAAAAAACATCAAACTTGTCTTGCAACATTGCTGTAAAACAAGTTGACAAATAGCGCTGATGAGGGCCCGGTGTTGAGGAGCGTTTTACAACCCACGTCAGACCTGTCTTGCAACAAATCAGCGAGTTGATTTAAAACAGGTTTGAACGAGGGTGGTAAAACGCGCGACATCCCTTTTCAAGTCGTTTCACAACAATGTTCTAAAACAAGCCGGATGCACATTTTTGTTGCCCCTTTTATTGAAGCTTAACTGAATAAATAATTGAAGTTAAAGTGTAAAGGCTACAAAACCGTGGACTATCAGGATTGGTAAACTGACTAACGTGAATGGAATATAGCTAGCATATTCCATTTGGCCAATTTACGTTTTTATTATGTTTAATACGACAAATGCGACAAAATTTACAAAAATGTCAAAATGTAGTAAAACAATGAACGGAAATTACGTCTAATTTGACGTGGTATCGACAAGAGAAGGAACTACTTCATTCATTACATGGATGTTCGTATCTGTTAGTCCATCGTTAGTAGAGGAAACTGGTTAGGAAAGCGGGCAAACATCAAAGTTGAAAACAATGGAACCTCCCTGACGGTGCACAATCCTTTGTTTTGTGTTCACAAATTGTGACTGAATAAATTAATGCGATGTTTCTGTTGGTCAGTAAGTTTAAAAAGATAGGAATGCTATTGAACGTTGGGCACTGTCAGGTCGAAAAAAGCTAACAAAAACATATAACAAAGGAATGTAAGGGGTTTCCCAACCATTCCACTTTAATTAACGAGTGTTGTTTCTTTTATCGCGCGCGGAGTATCTTTTTAGTGCCACTTAAATAAGGACTTGAAAGCCCCCGCAAACTGTACCATTAATACACATCCTATTCAGATAAGTATGTCATTTATATCGGAAGGTCGCGTCTTGTCTCATCGTATAAATTTTGGCCCCGTTATAATCCTGCTAGAGCACGTTTCCTGTCGCATGCTTGTGTGGGTTGCACATTTACAAATCACGTTTTTAGCTCATGGATGACGTAGTCATGCCATGGGCTTTTGGAGGCACTCGAATGGCACTCGATCACTCACTCACTCACTCACTCGATTCTCATTAATTTATTCATTAAAGTCAGATTAAACACGTTACTCCTACCTCCCTTACTTAGTATTACTTTTTTTCCAAGTGCCTTTTACGTATATGTTTGGAATATTCTAGAGGGTACTAGTAAGGAGAATTTTTTCCCGACCTATCAATTATAGAGATGGGTTTTGTATAAATAACAATATTTTAAAGAACACTGATAATATCATCCGCAAGAAATGGACTTAGAATTGTTAAAAGGACATTGAAATACTTGAGCGTGGATCATTGTAGTATATTTGGACGAACTGTGCACATTTGTTCCAGATATTGTACTTGATATGGAGAAGATGCGATGTGAAAGAGCTATTGTAGCCTGACGATGGGATTTCGTTCAGCGAAAAGCGCATAAGCCATTTGAGAGCCTTATAATCACTGCAAAAAAACTGTCCTCGAATTGTTAAAGCGATATTGAGGAGTATCTGTTGAGGTTTATTCAGTTATTTGGACGAATCCGTTCGACCATTTGTCTTCGTATGCAAACAAGGAATGAATTAATGTTGTGTCAACTAGATGCACAGGTTTTGGAATCAACAAGCGTTACGCTATTTTGCTTGAATTCTTAGGTGATCTTTGCCTTAAAGTAGGCTTTTGTTTGTCGGTGATTCCATTTAGCAGTGCTATTAATGTAATTTCTACGAGAAATGCTGCGATGGTATAAACAAGTCTCTGGCGAAAGGCAATCGGATACTTCGACTGCGTTTTCAAAAATTACTTGGCTAGGTCAGAGCACGTACTGCTTTGAGCTTAATCCGTTTTACATGTATTAAAATAACTTTTAGCTCGTGTTTATCAAAAGCGCGTTCTAAAGCAGTTCAATTTAGCCATAAACGCCTGTATTCTGTATTTAATATAGCCCGTACTGCGTATATTAACCGTTACGTACTCATCATATGAAACATTTATTTGAAAGCATCGCACTTTTAAAACCACGGTTTAGATAAAAATCATGTATGTAAAACTTGGCTATTTTACAAGAAAGTGCACTGTCGTTCGGAAAGTGTTTGACAGTCACATGAGAAAGCAAATTATTTTACAACTAAAAAGCGTTAATAATTGCTTTTATAAAAAGTGATCTTTGCTTTGTAAGTAGAAATGCTGCGCTGATAAAAAGTTTCTAGAATATTCAGGTACACATGCAATCGGATACTTCGAGTCACGCTGTATTTTGGCAAGTCCGTACACCATGAACCGTTCTAAAAGATTTATATGTTTTTCTTTGATTATGGAACTGTCTTTTCTACACTAATTCAATTCATCCATGAGCTCGCTCCTAGGAGCCTTTGATTTCCTGAAGGCACGCTCTATTGATCTCATACAACGGCAATAACGCCCCCGGGGGGGGGGACTCCGCATATAAAAGGGGTGGGGATGATCGTCGGAAATTTTAAATTAAATCTCCAAAGGAGACCGATCTGGGCGTGGCCCAAGCTTTTTTTGACCCCTAAAAGAGACCATGTTAAAACACAGACAATATAGATATTTTTATATTTTTTCGCGTGCAACCCTAAACGAGACCTTCACAGCTAAATATGATGGCGTTTTGCCCAGAACACGCTAACTTAGGCCAAAATCCGAAATTTACACCCCTAAGCGAGACGACGAGCATCCCCATCCCTTTCATATGTGGAGTCCCCATCCGCCGGAATAACGCACAGAGAGATTGTCACCGCCATATTCCTTTTATAGGGCTTTTGAGACGCTGGGGTGCTTTACATATCTATATCTAAACATGGAAAATGAACACTACAAAGCAATAAACGCCACCATGCATTCGAAGTTGTTCTACCAAAGTTTTCCCAATATTCTGGGGTGCAGTTGCTATTGATGAGTCCCAGCGATAATAAGTGCCGTATTTGCGATCTCTGAGGTGAAATTTAAACAACAAGGTACATTCCAGGGCTTTGTCCAAAGCCTTAGTTTGGCGACAGGTGGATAAAAACCATATTTATTTCTTTCCGCGCCCAGCTCCGTTCTGCTCGAAGTCAGCTGAGTGACGTTAAATCACCAGGGGCACCCAACGTCAATTTTCGGAAAATATCTGTTCGCAAGACGATTTGAGATCTAGATTTTCGAAACATTTATTGTAAAATATCTTGCTTGCCTGCCTCTCCAAGGATTTTCAAACATCTAAGCCGGTAACCGGTCGAAGTTTTCAAAACACTAAATGACCGGCAGTCCTATATTGTCAGTAAATTTCACAAAATCGAAAAATCCCGGCTAATCTAAATTATCATATATCGATTAAGAAAATTCAAGCGATCCTGAGATGCTTTTTTATAGATCTCAAGTCTAGCGTTTGGTTTACGCTGGGCTCAGAAGACGAAACCATGTTTCGTGACACTTAGAACCTTCTTTAGCTCGACCGCCGGTCAAGGTTTTCAAACTGACTAAATGACCGGCAGTCCTAAATTTTCCATAAATTTCAAAAATCGAAAAAATCCAGCTAAACCAAACTATCATATGTCGATTAAGAAAAGTCAAGCGAAATTTACTGAGAATATAGGACTGCAGGTCATTTAGCTAGACTTGAGATCTATAAAGCATTTCACGATCGGTTGACATTTCTTAATGACATATGATAGTTTGGTTAAGATGGGTTTTTCCGATTTGTGAAATTTACTTAGAAGACAGGACTGCCGGTCCTTTAGCATTTAAAAACCTTACCCGCGGTTACCGGCCATATAGCCACAGCGTATAAAAAATGGAATAACTGCCCATTTTTAACGGATTTTTACCCTAAAAAGGTCACCTAGAATTTTCGGGAGCCTTTTTTCTGGCTGAAATTTTCGAAAAGATAAGTTTTGATCCCTATAATTTTCGGATCACTACACTTTCAGCTAAGAAATCCGAACAGATGAAAAGTTTTTAAGGGATAAAAATATGCCTATATCTACCGTTTAAATACTGAAATGCGTTCAACAATGCTATGTTTAAGTGGTTTTGAACTATTTTCTCGTTGGGTGCCCATGAATTACCATAACAATTGATTAAAAACGAAATAGACTGCCTTGTTTCATTAAGCAATACGCTGCCGTATCATTTCCCTTTTTTTCTGGTATCTTTATTTTGCTATATTAATAAATTCCCAGCAGTCACGTTTCGTTACCAGCCTCACATTTCCTGTTTTCTTCTTCTCGCACGATTTCGACTCGCGTGTTTTACTCATACCCGGCTCAAAGTCTAACGATAACTGATGCATGGTGATATTGCTCATTGATGTTTAGAGAACTATTCAAGCATGTATCAGTTGTCTGTTTCATCTCCAGCTATGGCACAACCTGAATTAATTTTCTTCGTAAACTAAATACTACAAATATAAGACGCTGAGACACTGATTGTTTGGCAAAAGGAGATAATGAAATGTTATAAAAGACTAATATATAAACAATTTGTCCAAGTCTCAATGAATTTGTGGTCCACAGTTTCTGAGTTATTTGCCGAAACGTTTCACGCACCTTGGTCTACCAATATGGCCGCCGGAAATCAACAAAAACATCTGGAGTTCACTTTTTCTATAAAAGCTCTTTCTTTTCACTCGAGAGCTAGCATACGTGTGCATAAACACATCTTTTAATACTTGAAATAGTTAAGCTCCTGAAAATCAAGAGAAGAGACTTTTTTCAACGAGGCAGCATTCCTAATTTGGTGTCACGCACTGTGAAAACCTCGTAAAACCTCGCTATTTTGACTTTGCAATTTGACGACGTCATTGTGAACTGTACAATCACAGTAAAATCACAGGGTAACAGTACATACATGTACTGGACTTTGCACTAGCAATAGGAGATCAAAAGATTACCCACTACGAACTCAGAAAATTCGCTATTTTTGGTACCTAAAAACCAAACAATTTTCTTCGTAAACTAAATAGTACAAAAAAAAGACACTGAGACACTGATTGTTTGGCACAGAGAGAGGCTTTATTGATAAAGAAACCGCCTACAAGAGACAGATGAAGCGACAACACAATAACAACCTCTCTGCCCGCCAAACCAGCCAAACAACCAATGTCTCAGCAGGCTAAACCAGCGCAAGAAGAGCAACCATGCCCTCGGAAACCTGCAGCTTAAGGGGCATGGAGATATCTAAATAACATTTATACGCGTCTGAGGGCCAATCCCCGAAGACCTGGACAGGTTCCCCACGAACACCCACCGAAAAGGCCCAAGATGCCCCTCCCCGACGAAAAAAGAGTGAACCCCGGAACAAATGGGCCTGAGGGGTGTTTCTAAATCGAAGACCTAAGACCTAAGACCCCGTGGACTAAACCGAAGTCCCTTGGACTAAAACGAAGAGCCCCTGAACTAAAACGAAGACCCCATGGACTAAAACGAAGACCCCATGGACTAAAACGAAGACCCCATGGACTAAAACGAAGACCCTCTGGACTAAAACGAAGACCCCTGTGGATTAAACTTGTACGGCGATTTAGGAAGGTTGCTGGGCTATTTAATTGTGAGAATGAAGTCTATCACTCACCTTTTCTTCGATCGACCGCGTACCCTAGCGTTCTAAAATGTCGAACAATTGTATCGATCAATACATTTACAAAACAAAATAACCTACGTAGGGAGGAATAACAACGAGACATTTAACATTGATGAATTCAAGGAGAGGGGAACCTCGCGCTCTTTTTATTGCCCCCGCAAGGATTCCGCCCAGAAGGCGAAATCCCGAGAAGGCACTCTAGTAACTCGCTCGTATATTAAGGAAAGTACTTACAGTTGAAATATACAGTCATACAGTCAATATAGAAAAAATCTCGATTTGCTTGAACAGGGGCCGCGAGGAATCGGTAGGTAATGATGACGTTTCTATTGTTTGCGAGCGCAAGTAGGAAATGGTTAGGATGACGTAAAGACAGAAAATCCCTACGGGACGCCTTAGGTAGATTTTGTGACATTTATTGTGCAGACATACTTCGATACTCTTTTGCGTTACGTGTTAGTGACATTCTATGGAGCAGTTGTTTTCAAGAAAGTTATGAACCAAAAGACACTCGTTAAGCGCAGATTAAGTTTTAAGGTGCGTATAACTGTGTATGTATACAAACACTTGCAGAGTTTGCCAGACACGAGTTCACAAATCTTTGACTGGAAACCTTGCCAGACACTCTTTCTCTCTCTTTTTGACCGGAATAAGACTCAGCCCCAAACAAGCAAGACGAGTTCTTAATCGCTCGGATTCGAGTACCTTTAATGCAATACCTTCCTTTAAAATCAATGGCGGCGTTTTCGATATAGCGAAAAAGAAATCAAAAGATTATCCTTTTTTGATCAAAAAGAAGGCTTGTCTCCCAAATTATGCACAAAAACTGAAGTTGGATTTTAATCTATCTAATGACGATTTCAGAAAGGCATTTCTCTTGCCCCATTCTATCGCGTTTGAACCTTATGTCAAAGCCTTTCAATTTAAAATACTTAATTCTATACTTTTTACCAACTCAAAGTTGTTCAAGATTGGGTACAGGACAGACAACTTGTGCTCTTTTTGCAAAAGGGAATCAGAAACTATTAGTAATTTCTTTTGGGACTGCCCTTATTCGAATTCACTCTGGAAATGTGTTGAATCATATTATTTTGGGTTGCGAAAACAACTAGTTCACCTAACATTAAAGGAAATTTGGATCGGCTTTTTATCTTCTGAATGCCCCTTGCTTAATTATCTTATACTTATAGGGAAAATATATTTATGGAGTTGCAGAGGGAATGAACTACTCCCAACCATAAACAGTTTTATAGTTAGAATAAACGGTAAATATGAAATAGAAAAATATATTTTCACTAAGAATAAGAATTTACAAAAATTAATGGACAAATGGACTTTGTAATCTACGTAGTTTTTCTTCTTTTGAAAAAATGATTAGTTTCTTCTTCTTTGAATAGCACTTGTAAAATAACAGCAGGCATTACCTTGTGTGTAATTGTGGAATTGCACGTGTGCTTAGGTGTGTAGTAAGTTTGTGCATGTATGCTTTGTGATAACAATTGTAATTGTTGTAATTGTTGTACTTTGGAATAGCAAATGAAATAAAATAAAAATAAAAGAAATTAAAAAAAAGACGAGTGAACAACGGCTAGCTTATCACTAACAGAACGATGGACGATTACAGAAATTCGCCGACGATCAAGCAAATTCTTTGCTGCCTTATTCCCTGCTCACAGATGTCCTTCCGCTATAAGACTAGAATGCGCGAGGGTGAATTGATCAAACGTCCATATATTTTCCACTGTTATTTGAGCTTCACATTCTTTCTTAGTTTGTCGCCTTTGGGTGTCGCAGCGCGTTTATCGTAGCTTGCGATTGGTTCGTTTTACCTATTTAAGATGCTTTTTTCAGTTTGTTCTCTCTATCTTGCTCGCGACCTTAGCACTTTAGAGCTGTTTTCTGCTTCGGACATTGAAGATCTGGCCGCACCCACCCTCCCTTTTCTCAGGTTTCTACGGGTGTTTTTTTTTTTTTTTTTTTTCATTTTATCTGCTTTTGATACTGCTTTTATTTTATCTGTTTTCAGGCGGTAGAGATGCTTACGTGGACCACGCGAGGTGCTTTAAATGTCACAAACTCGGCCGTTGGGCAAGAGAATGCACTGCCTCCTGGGATATCCCACGAAAGTGCTCATCGCGGAACCACATTCACCCCAGGATACTCATACAGCCCCTACAGACCCAGTCACGGAGCCCACACTCAACCCGGTGCAAAGCAGTAATGTTTTTGATGAGGAGGTTGCTGATATCGCTCAGGTACATTGCCATAGGGAATTGTTTGAGTTTGAGTTAAGTACTAGTCCGCCGTGTGTCAACATCAAGGGAAATCTTCGTAGAAACGTCGAATTTTGGAAGCATATTGGAACCCCTAGTTTTATTCTTAACGTTATAGAAAGGGGATATTTGTTACCTTTTGTTAGTTTTCCGGAACCAGCGGTTTTCAAAATTAAAACAACAGATCGTCTCTTTCACGTGCCGAGTTTGTTGAGGAGGCTATTCAAGACTTAGTTGAGTCGGGTCGTGTTGTGGAAACCAATGTACCGCCCCGGGTGGTCAACCCCTTGTCCGTATCTGTTCAAGCTAATGGAAAGAAGAGGCTCATTCTCGATTTAAGATACGTCAACAAGTTTCTTCGTAAGATGCATGTTAAATACGAAGACTGGAAAACAGCTATGTCCTACTTCTCGCGGGGTGCATATATGTTTTCCTTTGACCTGAAAAGTGGGTACCACCACGTTGAAATTTTTGAGGGCCATCAAACATATCTTGGTTTTTCCTGGAAGCATTCCAATTCCAGTCAAGTGAAGTCTTATGTGTTTACAGTTTTACATTTCGAATTATCGTCCGCCCCTCACGTGTTCACAAAAATTCTTAAGCCTCTTGACAAACATTTGAGGCATCAAGGCATTTGCGTTGCTGTTTTTCTTGACGACGGATGGGGTGTTGAAAAGGATTCTCAAGTGTGCAGTATTGTAGTGGATGCCGTTAGAACTGACCTTTTTAAGGTGGGTTTCGTTACTAACGAAGATAAGTCAGTGTGGATACCTTGCCAGAGGCTTGATTGGTTGGGTATCACTTGGGATAGCGCTCGTCGAACCATTGAAATTGTGGATAGGAGGGTTACCAAAATAACTAGTATCATTGACAGTATTATCGCCTCCGATTTTGTTCTTTCTGCCAGAAGATTGGCCTCTTTTACAGGGCAGATAATTTCTACAGCGCCTGTTTCCGGGAACATTTCTAGGATCATGACTAGGCACTGCATTATGTCTACAATAAGCGCGAAGCACTGGGACGAGAAAGTTAAGATGGATCCGTAGTGCATTTAGGAGCTATATTTTTGGAAAAACAACCTAAATTCCATCAAAGTGCAGCGTTTCGCTTACTTCGATGCCAGCGCCACAGGGTGCGGTTCAGTTATTACCCTTAATGAGGGTTGTGTGTGTCACAAGCTTTGGGAGCCTTCAGAATGTTCTAGGAGCTCTACTTGCAGCCATTGAGTTTTCTCTAGAGTCTTTTGCGCCAATTTTAAAAGGTTCACTAGCAAGTGGTTCACTGATAGCCAGACGGCGGCTAGAACTATAGAAGTCGGAAACATGAAATTGGATTTGCACAGGCTTGCTATTAAAATTTTTCAGTTTTGCGCGGAGCACTCTATTCGTTTGGAGGTGCAGTGGATCCCACGAACTGAAAATGAGAAGGCGGAGTACATCAGTCGCCTTATAGACCTTGATGATTGGCAAATCACGCATGATCTCTTTCTAAGTTTGGAAGAGTTATGGGGCCCGCATACAGTTGACCGTTTTGCCAATTATCATACAGCTAAGCTTCCTAGACTCCTTTCGCGTTTCTGGAATCCGAGTGCGTCAGGAATTGACTTCTTTGCCCAAGAGTTAAGTTCCGAGAATTGATTAGTGGTTCCTCCAGTTTCTCTTGTTGCTAGCGTTATCCATTATCTGAGCCTCCTAAAAGCGATGGCTACTCTTGTAGTCCCATTATGGCCTTCGTCCAGTTTTTGGCCTCTTCTGGCGAGCAAATATCGGTCGTTCATTAAAGGATGCTTTACGCTAAATGCATCCCAAGCTCTCACCCTGGGAAGAAATTTACGTTCATTCCTTGGTTCTCCTCGTTTTACAGGCGAGGTTGTTGCACTTAGATTCGAATTTTTGTAGGAATTATACAGCTTTATTGCCCTTCGTGTAGGTCATTCTCAACTAGCTTTTAGTGCTGGTATTTGCAGGATTTGACACTGGTCATTAGTTGCATGGACAGCTGTGTCCAGTTAAATGACACTGTGTAAGGAGAGATTTCCCATGTATTCTTTATTTGATTCGAATTTCATATCTAGCTTTTAAATGTTCCCTTTGAAGTTGTGTTAGCCGTAGTTTACATTGAATTTACATTGAGTTGTTTTAGTTCTCGTAAATTATACACATTTTACTTCAATGTTTAGTTTTAAAAGGATAATTTGTTTCTGAATAGATATACAGCTTGGTCACTGAATAACTAGACCTTTCGCCTGTTTAAATACCAACCGTTCCTAGTTTTTAGTTTTGACATTTTAGGGAATCCTGAGCAAAGGAAATTCTAATTCTTTTACACAGCTTTCTTTGTAGGTTTCCTAAATTTACTTGCTTGACTGACATTTAATTTTGAATTATTTACTTTAACATATGAACTTTAAAACTGAATTTATCCAGATTTGTTTTCGCTGTTCAGCTGATTTTATTCAGCCTTCTTTCCTTTTGTTCTGTGATGTTCTAATAGGTTGATCGGTTAGTATAAATCAGGGGCACCCAACGGCAATTTTCGGGAAAATATCTGTTCGGAAGACGATTTGAGATCTAGAGTTTTCGGAGCATTTGTTGTAAAATTTCTTGCTTGCCAACCTCTCCTAGGATTTTCGAACATCGACAAAATGGTATAATTACCCACTTTTAACGGATTTTGACCCTAAAAGAGGCTACCTAGAATTTTCGGGAGCCTTTTCCTGGCTGAAATTTTCGAGAAGGTAAGTTTTTATCCCTATAATTTTCGGATCACTAGACTTTCAGCTAGGAAATCCGAACAGATGAAAAGTTTTCAGGAGATAAAAATATGCCTATATTTACCGTTTGAATACTAAAATACGTTCAACAATGCTATGTTAAGTGGTTTTGAACTATATCCTTGTTGGGTGCCCCTGAAATAGAGCACTGTTATTCTTGTCTTTCGATTTACATTGCGGTTGTACATGCTTGTATGATTTACATTGCGGTTGTACATGCTTGTACGATTTTACATTGCGGATTTAATTGATTGTACAAGTTTCGTTAACGAGCTGAAGATTAAACTGTTGAAGTCCAAGCTTGAGTCCTGTACTGTTTCCAGTTGTAGCAGATCCGGTACCTTGGAATAGTGACGAGTTCCTTTCCCGCTAGCCAAGCGAGTTGCGAGTTAGTTTCCCCTTGTTGTTCTTACGCCGAAGTCTCTCGAGTTCTCTTTACGCTCAATTCCCCGATTTGTTGCTGGAAGGGCAAAACGTATCGTCACAGTGGTTAGAGAAACAGTGCAGCTTCAACTGGAACACTTGAGGACAAGCAAGAACAAAGCAGTTACGACAAGCTTAATGGTTCGTGGCTACGCTATGTAAATCCCTTGGAGCGCTTTTAGTCGCCCAAGTACACGAGTAACACCTATTTGTTGACCTATATGCATTCCGTGAAGAAAGTGAAGAAAGTATTAACGAAGACTTTGCCAAGATACTATTTGAGAAGCCGCAAGCGCTACGCTCCCCTTTTTAAGCCTGTTGTGTCCGTAGCAGACCAAGAAACACAAGCAGACTTATCGGACGAAGATCTTGAAGCTTTATTTGCTGAGTTACCTTTTCATTTTCTTTCAAGTCCACAAAGCGATACCGAAGTTGAAGAGCACCTAAATACAAGTCCAAGTTATAGGTATCCAATCCCACAAGTTCCAGAGACATTCCGACGTTCAACCGCATTCTGTACCCCCACTCAAGGCGAAGTTAAAGATTTCGATCTCCGAGATATCAGCGTCGATAGCGACGACGAATCCTTTGTGTGCCCGAGCGACTCTGAAGAACAACTTCACGACACACACACACCCCGGACTTGCCTCGAACGATCGTATCAGTTCAGCCCATTTTACATTGAACATTCAAAAGGGGAAAGTAGTGATTCCGATATTGACAACAAACCAGACCAGTCCCCTAACAGTAGAAATAACGTCATACAATTACCGCCTTTGGTGATTAATTCGACTGCCGATTTAATTAAACTAGTTCCTCGAAGACCGTTCTCTGAGAGAGAGAATCTCACCGAGGACTCATTTGAATCAAGCGCCAGCAAGAACGAAGCTACAAGTCAAGCAAGTAATTTTACAGACGATAACGAGGAAGATCACCCCTTAGAAGAGTTAAGTGAAACCGATGCTATGTCTGCGGAATTGCTTAAACAGTTACAGGAACAAATAGCCGCCATCCAGGCCCAACAAAAGAAAACGAGTAAAGCTTTAGAGACTGCCCCGATACCAGAGTCCACGGGTACGCACCGCCCTCCTGTTTTCCACGATTATCACTCTGAAGATGTATCCCGTTGGTTAAACAAGTTTGAAAGCCATCTGAAGTTGACACGAATCAACCCTGCGAGTCCTACCGCCTTAGCGGAACTTGAATTAAATCTCGCTGGTCCGGCCGAAGATTTCTATTATTCACTGCCTGCTGATCAAAGAGTAACTTTTAACCAGTTACGTGATGCCCTGAGAGAAAGATTTGCCAATGATAATCAAAGTTGGATCACTTGGCAAGCTGTTTCTACTCGACAGCAAGGCCCGCTTGAACCGTTGGATGTTTACCTGACAGATTTGACCAACAAGTTCCGAAGATTAAAGATATCCGACGCTGATAAAATGCGATATTTCGTTCAAGGGCTAAGATCCGATGTACGAGAAACAGTTTTACTCAAACAGCCCCGGACATACCGTGAAGCACAAGAGATGGCAAGATTAGCATGTGCTGCAAAAACGACTATGAATAACTTCCCTCACGACAACCTCTCTACACAAGTTAACAACTTAACGCAGACGATGAATTCCTTATTGTTGCCAAGTGTTTCAAAAGCCAAACAAGATGTTCCCTCAGAAGATAAGCAGTTGATGGCTATGATGGAACAAAATAATGCCATTCTGGTCGAGCTAAGTGCTTCCATAAGTCAGCTTCAAAAACCAACAAGTGAACCAAAAGTACGATTCGTCTCGCAAAATGACACTAATCAGTTTTCGGTTGCCGCTCTTGCCAGACCACACGAGAAAAGCGACATCCAAGAACTAAAAGAGCTTCCCCTGGATAAGATTCAGTCCCTTGATCGACACTTTGATGGTCGCATACCAGGTCTAGCTCGAAGAAATGAAGGTCAGCGTGAAGAAATTCCTCGCCAAAGGACAAGAGATGGTCAGCCACGCTGTTTTACCTGTGGACGAACTGGCCATCTTGCAATCAAATGCCCTGAACGCAGAGAGCCAAGCCCTCACCTACTGCCTCAAGAATCATTTCCCTCTCGCAGATTTAATCATCAGCCACATTACAGTTATAATCAACCACGAGATAATTATCGGAATTCGCCACAGCAACACCGATGTGATCTGAACTTAGCAGCACTTGATGAACACCTATCCAATGAAGATTTCATTGCAGAACTGGAGCGAAATACGAGCAGCCAAGAATCTACTGATTTACAAGAACCCTTCCACAAAAATGGCAAAATTATGCAGAACGCAAGTGTCAACATCATTTCCAGTAAAGCTGTCATGTTTTGCAAACAAAAGTCTCGAAACTCCGAAAATTTGCATAGGAGATTAACACCTCGCCCACCACCCTGGTCAGGCAAAAGAAATCAAACGTCTCAGTACGTGAAGTCCACTTCAAAACGCGAAACTCAAACACACCTTGTCCATGTTCCAGAACCTGCGAGAACCCAGGAAAATAATGTCTAGAATATTAGAGAAGAAATCAAGTCCTATTTAGCCTCAGCTTTACATCTACTTGAGTAACTACCAAGTGGACCCAAAACAACAGGACCTCCTGGTGCCTAGCCTAACGAAGCCCAGTCCTCCCGTGTTGTAGTCCCGCACTGTACCACCCAACGGTCACCACGTTCTCCAACTGAATCCACGACTCTCAGTGTTCACAACAGAGACAAGCTCCCTTCATTTTCAGCCAAACATTCTGAAGAGATTCCAAGTGCTGTAGAGCAATCCGTGTTTCCTGACCCCTCCAAGTTCACGATAAACGGTCGAGATAGTTCACCTCGGCCACAGGAAATTGTTGGGTTACAGAATAATGACGACGCTTCGAAGCAGTCTCCTTCATTAGAAGAGCATCACACCAATGTCATACAAAGTTTCCTTTGTCCCGTCCCAGTCAGCTCTCAGTCTCACAGTCAGTCATCTTCGCTCCAGAGTAGTAAAAACGTTGTTAAAGAAAGTTCACAGGCTAAGCCTAGAGAACTGACCGTCAGTGCACAATTGAATGGACAAAGCATTAAAGCACTTGTTGACACCGGAGCCGCAATTAGCGTAATTGACAAAGAAGTCCTGCAAGAAGTCTACAAGAAACAATTTCCTGAACTCTAGACTGACAACTTAGGAGATGTGAAAACCGTGAGTGGCAAAGCTTTGCCTGTTCTTGGTATGTTCACGACCCCTTTAGGCATCGCCAATGGAAGCTACTCATGCACTCTCCTAGTGGTTCAAGATCTCCCTTATGACGCACTTCTAGGAAGAGATTTCCTGCGAGAAAATGGAGCCATTATCAATCTAAAGGAGAGTACCTTACAGTTGGATGGCAAAAGAGATGAACCTTACCCAGAGAGAAAATTAGCGCAAGGCCGGACTTGCGATCAAAGCCCCGTCCAGCCAACACGTCGTAAAGAATTCACTGAGGAACATTCTGCCACAGAGAAAACTCCTATTAAGCAAAGCAGAGCCTCGAGAAAACGTGCCCTACCCTCAGCTTTCATTGGAACGTTTTTATTTCCATCTGACAAAACAAATGTGCCCAAAGAAAGTTATCGCCGTTCTCAGCAGATTCCCTCAACTCGCCACAGTGGCAAGACGAATGTTTCTCGTTTATTGATCCGTCAATCCTTTTTGACCACGCTTTGTATCCCTTTATACCTACTGACTGCATCGCACGCAACGGTGCCTGATCAAAATGTTTACAAAGTTCAGATGACTCCACAGATATATGCCGTACAAAAGCAACCTTTCGACGTAAGAAACGCTGCAGGTGTACTCGTTCAAGTGTGCCCAACAAACCCAAAAGAGCCCTATAAAACTGGACCAGGAACTGATGAATCCAAGAAAATGAGAGAGCCGCCTCAGCCAGTCCAACAGAGAAGTACAAAACCGTTTCCAGCCATGACGTCAAGTGATGCCGATTTTCCAGCAAGGCCAGGTTATGACGTTCCCCGAAGCAGTTCTACCCTAAACGACGAATTCTTGTCCAAAGAGAGGTCTTACGTTAATCCATGCATTGCATAGCTCCGTGAGCACCGTTCAGAGAAAGAAACAACGAATGCCTTTCCGTACTTCTGAAGCAACCACCGTCACAGACAAGGAACCTTATTTCAGCGTAGATAGAGCAGTGTTAAGATATTTGTGTAGAAAAATACCGTCACAGGAAATCAGCTTATATAGTTTACATTGTTCGCTGGAGAAACACGAAAAGGAGATTTATAGGAATTGCTATTGTCATGATACTCGTTGATGTTTAAGTACCGTTTAGTGCACTCAATATTAAGTTTTGATTAGCGATATACCTTAGAGAGAAAACTTCACAAGCAATTTGTGACAGATCAGAGTGAGATAAAGGTCATAGTTCTATTATTTTATCAGTTACGAAATTGAAGCTATTTTTGTTCCGTGCCCCAAGTACTTTTAGTTCAGTTTTCTTCGACGAGGACGTCGAAATTTTTTAAGGTGGGAGGAATGTAAGGAGAGATTTCCCATGTATTCTATATTTGATTCGAATTTCATATCTAGCTTTTAAATGTTCCCTTTGAAGTTGTGTTAGCCGTAATTTACATTGAATTTGCATTGAGTTGTTTTAGTTCTCTTAAATTATACACATTTTACTTCAATGTTTAGTTTTAAAAGGATAATTTGTTTCTGAATAGATATACAGCTTAGTCACTGAATAACTAGACCTTTCGCCTGTTTAAATACC
>OZ037777.1:41522255-41574755 GCA_964035525.1 Porites cylindrica | reverse complement strand
GAAACTATTAAATAACAAAAAATAATAATAATAAATTCGCTATTATGTTGAAGCGTAACTCTATTAAAGTTCATTCAAACACTCGACCACACGGACAGCTCGCACTATAGAAATGAGAGCCAGCTGGCCGTATGGGTGATTTTGGAAATTTTTGAACGGTTTCGCTTAAAGCCCACGATTGATCGTCCTGAATATTGACTGATTGCAATTTGTCTTGAAAAATTGTAAAATGCCGCATTCTGTCCGAGGTCTGTATGATAAATAGTACTGTTTCACCTCAAATGTCATGTATAAAAATTATAAAAGGTTGGATTAAACACCCCCAGATTTGTTGGCAAGAATTTGTAAAGTAAACCTGTCGAACGCAAAAAAATTCGGCGTGATTTGTTTTCCAAGAATTTGTTTTCGAGGCCTAATCTACCGTGATCTTGAATGTGATCGAAGATGTTTGCTATTTTTTGGATGTACATATAAGGTTATCAATTCGATGTAAGATGTTTCACTCTAAAATAACTTAGCCTTTCCCTCAAAAGTCACGTGAATGTGCCCTTAAGTTAACTTACTTGTGGATTAAAAGTTTATTGTTTGATTTAAACTATAAATTTATTAACTGGAGCTTCGCTTTTAGCCCTCGCTAAATCTATATATCATTTATACAAAACTGACGTCATCATCGCCGTAAACACATCCAAAGCGACTTAACACTCGAAATATGTTCAAAGAAGCCTGTAAAGAGACACATGGAAACACCTTTTGAAGAAAAGATAAGTACAGGAAAGTGATAGACTTCACTATCAGAATTAAATAGCGCGGAGAAAATTCCACTACATTTCCAAATCGCCGTAACAAATTACCGAAGCGGGCGTTGTCTTACGCAAGAGTTTAAAATCCAGATGGGTCTTCGTTTTAGTCCATGGGGGTCTTCGTTTTAGTCCAGGGGGTCTTCGTTTTAGTCCAGAGGATCTTCGTTTTAGTCCGGCAAGGGTCTTCGTTTTAGAAACACCCGGGCCTGAGGAACATTCGCAGCGCGCAACCCAGCACGAAAAACAGAAACAAATCACACAAAAGGGTAATGGGTGGGCACAACATCGCCACGACACAAATGCTTCTGTCTCGGAAAATTGTCTTCTAAGCGTCGCTGTAAAATTTGTATCTGTTCGGCCATCCTAGGGCAGCTTGAGTCTTTTCGATGACTGGGGAGTGAAATATAAAAAATTAAACTTCGGAAAATCGAAAATTGTACACGTATGGAACGGTCATCCAGAAAAGCCGTCCTTAATAGAGAATTCTGGGCAATATTTGCTTCTCCGAAGATATATTTTACAGAAAACAGTCTTTGGGTGCCCCTGAGTTAAGTAAGGAAGGCCACCGAATCAGAGAGCAATACACTACTTTACCTGGCTTTAAATTAGTTCTTCCTTACATGACATACGTACAGTCTTTCAGATGACATTCATCTAAAGCCGAGCTTACCACAATTCAATACTTTCTGGAAAGATGCCAAAGGCGCAGATCTCATGTATACCTACCCGGAGTAGTCAACCGATAAATATCGGTATCGATTTATCTATCAATAAATCGATAAAAATCGGTAAATCTGATTTGATTGATATCGATTGTATCGATCAATCGGTAGAAATCGATGACACACTCGCTTCGTTTATCGATTTATCTAGATTTACCGATTCCATCGATTTTTAAAGTCTTCTTCGGATGGCCGACATTGGCCAGGTTTTATATTTTTCCATTTTTTCACGATTTAGATCTGCCGCCCTTTGAAAATAACCTCAGTTCAACGTGTAGTTGCTTCCCGGAGAAGCCAATAGATAAAAATCGAAATCGATAAAAATCGTTAGCGATCAACTGATTTTATCGATTGTTAACGGAAAACGGTGAAAAGCTATCCACAGAAATCTTTTAGTCTGAATTTCGGGCATTCCTTCGACTCTAAAGGATGTCTGAAATTCAGGCTGGGAAATCTTTTATTTAAGGTTGTATTTCTCGCGGTACTCGGCTTGCCTGCGAGAACTGTGAATGTAATTAAACCGAACCTTTTTTGTTATTACTGGTACGAAAGGGTGACGGTTTTTAGAGAGAATCTTGTGTCTGTAATAGTTTCCACATTTCTTCTTTTCATGTTTGTTGATCAGTTGTTACTCGTGGATGTGTTTTCTCAGCTGTACTGTTTAACTGATGCCAAAAAACAAAACAGCAACAACTTACCGTTATAAATCGTTCAAATCAAGCTAAATCATGAAAAATCGATAATATAGATTTGACACAGCAATTTAGTTTATCGATTTTCACCGATTTCCGTTATCAATCGATAAAAATCACTTGATTGCTATCGATTTTTATCGATACCGATTTTTATCGCTGGACTACTCCGGGATACCTAGAGCCATTAAAAACACTTATTGTGATACAGCTGGAAATTTTTTCCCAACAGCGCGCGCTCTAATTGGTTACTTTGACGTCACATGACATCTAACAATGAAACTTTTCCCTCCAAAATCACTGAGCCTGCAACATTGCAAAATCTATGACGTCAGAGGGCTACAGTGCACTATTACCCACGAATGTCCAGTTACAACGAGGTTTAGTGAATTCCATCTTCAAAATTTCCAGATATATAACAAATCGCTTAAAGACATGGTCTCTCGGGAAACAGTTAATTTTGTTTCCCTCAAATCTCAATGTTTAAAAATTAACTGTTTCCCTCGGGACTAGTCATTAAGTGTTTACTATTTTATTAGCATCTCAAAATCGACGTAGGAGGACACTATAAAATCTGATCAAAAGCCTATATTGCAATAGGCCACTTCCGACTTCCAAAAACCCTTCACTTTCAAAAAGAGGCCAAGTGCACAACCTTTCTTGTAAAAATGAGTTTTATTTGCAGAACCACCTAACCTCGTTTTGATACAGAGGCCCGGGGGAACTCAAAAATGGCCAATTAGCATGGCCCATAAGAATCGCAGATGGCAAAGAGCTACAAAACTGCATCGTTCGATTTGTACGTCAAGAGCGTATTCTAAGCCTCATTTTGATTTAACCTCTATATAAACTATTAACCGGGTATATTTAAAAACACGCCGTCAAAACCATTTGCTTTCCTACTTGCAAACAAAAATAAATTCAACAAGCAATATTCTTTATCACCAACAATTTATTGAAAGTTACCCAGAGCTTCCGGAACCCATCCGAATCCCTTTATCAGTGACGTTTGCTGTTATTTGCAGCCTCTTTTTAATGAGGCTGAAAATTTGTTCTATATAAAATTGGATGAAGGTGGTGGCCCTTTCCCTCTTGTTGGTCGCCGAGTAAGGATGTTTAAGCCCCCGTGGATCGTGCGTGGAAGCAGGTGGTTTTCCTGGCCAATATGTTTTACACTGGCCCAGCCGACGAAGTGATCTGCATCTTTAGCGTGTTCGGATACACAGGAACCCATAACCCTCCTGGATACAGTAGATTGAATTTGCAGGTTTTCTTTCTGCGGTGTTCATTTAGCCGGCTAGTGCCCAGATTTCTTGCCGTTTAACCAATATACTCTGCATCACAGTCCTTACATCTGTACCGGAAATAGTGCAGTGCAAACCTGCGACGTCAAGTCGGCTGCGTCCAGGAGAGTTGTGGATTCCTGTGAGATTAATTGAGTAAGGCTGACCATACAGTTAAGAGAATATATGTGTTTTCCAACTTTTCGCCAGTTGCGATCTAACTCCTTCATGGAATAACTCGAGGGAACTGAACAAAGTTTTAGTATACAGGGATGCTTCAATGCCCCGATGTCCAACCCCATACTCTTATGGGGAATTTACGGAGAAACAGTAGGAACTGAACAACACTCACTTATGTTTTCCTTTCGTATACCCTTCATTTAAAAGGCCCTTTTAAATACCTAAATGGTACAGTGTTGCTGGGAGTGAGGAACAGGTAAATGTTTCCCAGCAATCTCCCAAAATGCTTAAAATGGCTTAAGAAAGTTGTATTCATGCTTTGTTGTTGTTTTTAGTTTTTTTCTTAAAAATTCCTGTTGGGTGCACCTGCATGAGGTAACTACAAGAATAGCAATACATTACAAAAGCAGGAAAAACAGAGAGCAACAAATCACATAAATCATGAATGATAAAGAGTGTGCGCAGAGGCCAAGTGAGTTGGTCACTGTCACCTGCAACTAACTAGCGTAGACATTTAAATAAAACTACTAGCAACGTACAACGGAAAAAGGAAAGTGTATTAAGTCTTATTTACGATTATATATAAAAACAATAGAAATGATTATTGGTAGTGTGAACAGAGAAATCAAATTACTTGTGAGGTATTTAAAAGGTAAAGTTTGTATTGCTTATAGACTTATTATAAGAGAGGTTTTTTTAATTCAGAGTGAATGTTTTCCCAGATTTTAGATCCAGCAAAAGCAAAATTGGCAGCTCCCTAATTGTTGTTTATTCTGGGCCGACACATGCAGATGATAAAAGAATAATTGATTTCATTTACAAAAAGCAATAAAATCACAAAATCAATTCAAACAGACTAGAGTGGGGCAAATGTAAAACAAAATATTGTAATTCCATATGTGTCAGTCCGAATTCAGAACTACTCCTTTAAACGGAGGAAAGCTGTAATGGCGCATGTCAAGAACAGCAAGCTGCTGACCACCGGTACTTTTGCTCCATTGCACAGGTGACTATGGCAGCACTTGATTTCACATTCGGTTACTTTTACACTCAAAAATGGTACGACAGTCTTACAACCATCTGCGTTGCAAACCGATTTGTCGATACAACCTTTCAAAAAAGACTTTCCGGTTTTGCCTTTCACCTCTACTGTCACATGGACTTTATAACAGCCGTCCAGGCCGGGAGAACAATCCGTATTGTTGTCAGGAACACAGTCATCCCAACTCTGAGATGAATAACATTGGTAGCACTTGATGCTGCGTCCTACAAAACAGAGTAGAAAATTTTTGTTACATTTGAGCTTCATTAACTAAATTTCTCATGAATATGAAAACGACGTTCAGGAGCACCCAACTACAATTTTTGGAAAATATCTGTTCGGAAGACGATTTGAGATATAGAATTTTCGGAACATTTGTTGTTAAATTTCTTGCTTGCCCGCCTCTCCTAGGATTTTCGAACCCCCCAAAAATGATATAATTGCCTATTTCAACGGATTTTTACCCTAAAAAGGTCACATAGAATTTTCGGGAGCCTTTTTTCTGGCTGAAATTTTCGAAAAGGTAAGTTTTGATCCCTATAATTTTCGGATCACTAGACTTTCAGCTAGGAAATACGAACAGATGAAACATTTTTAGGGGATAAAAATATGCCTATATCTACCGTTTAAATACTAAAATACGTTCAAAAATGCTATGTTTAAGTGGTTTTGAACTATATTCTCGTTGGGTGCCCCTGGACGTTTGATAGGAGCCCATTAAATGATTCAGCGAAGTGATTCCTCATTTATTATGTTAAACTCAACTTCGAACAAAAGCACGTAAAAGACAGTTTGTGTCCTACACGGACAAGTTGTCCATGGACCAAGGTCTGGAACGGAATCCCGGGATTCCGCGGGATTTTACAAAAATACGGTGCGGGATTCGAGCAATAATAGCAATAAAAGGGGGTGGTAGGCCTACACGACTTTTACCTTATGCAAAATGCTGTTTATTCCAATAAAGTTGTTTTTATCTGCTGGGTAGATTATGCTCTGGAAGGTTCTGCATTTATACTAAGTAAATGTGATTTTAGCCGCATGTTTCACACTGAGAGGTCATGACATACATATCGATTGACTGTAGTTATTGTTTTCTGGTCGGCAGGATTTGCCCTCTGATGCAAGCGCATTTTCTTTGACCTCTTTTGAAGCGTAAAGCTTTTTTATTACGGCTGAATAAGGGTTCCAATTTTCTCCAAAGTGCCTTTTGGATCTGAATAACTAAGCGATTTTCTTTAGTCCGTGAGTGTAATGTTTTTTGCAATGCTGTATCACGCTGGGCCCAGCTCGTCAGTTTCCTTTGCAGAATGTTAAATTATCACGGATAGTGACTTACAGATCCAAAATTATAACAGTGAACTGCAGCTTAAACTGAAGCTACATAAACTTAGTATGGAGAATTGAATTGTGACTCAGTAAATTCCAGCTTAGTGTTTTTCTAAAGATAGTGTGAGTCTTTTGCCTGGAGTGCGTAGTTCCTCCCTTGGTAATAGCTTTGAATAAGCTTAACAGTCTTTAAACTGTTTTGTTATTGCCACAGTTTGTGATCAGGCAAGACCATGTTACCATGCTACCGAGGAAGCGTGATTCGCCAAAATTTTGGCACGAATGTGGTATATTGGGAAAGAAAACGACATTCGGGATGCGAGATTTTCATAAAAAAGGAGGCGAGAATGCGGGATCAGGAATCCCCCTTTCCAGACTTCAGAGGACTATGTATTCTGCCGGGCTCTTGGAAAGCGAAAATTAAGAATTTGTTCATGCTTAGCGTGCGTATATCGAGTTATGGATGCACGCGGGAAGTTTGGAGAGCACGAAAGATGCGTAAGAGTTGCACGAGGCGATAGCCGAGTGCAACTCTAGCTTCTTGAATGCTCTCCAAACTTCCCAAGTGCATCCATAACTCGATATACGCACAGCTAAAAGCATCAGCGAATTCTTTTATAACATAGCTGACAAAAATGCTTGCTTTTTGATTAACTGCAAAATTCTTGTAACGCGCGACACAATAACAAACGGTTCTATTGGCTGATTACGAATACGCCACAATCGTCTAGTTTGAATGAAAATGTTCTTTCTGTAAAACTGAGAAAGAAAGTTTGCTTCTTTATTCGTTAACGATCAACGGAAAATAAGCAGAAACAAAAGTAAAAGAGTCTTAAAGTTCACCTAAAGTTAAAATACTAACATGTTCGTAATAAGTCGAGGAGTATGGTTTGGACTAGTGCTGAAAAGATGTTTACGTTTTGTTCGGCGAAATCCAGAAAACATGTTTTTAGCGAAGACGACTGTCATCCTTCTTTAAACTTATATTCATTTACGAACATTGACATTGGCTGACCATGGTCATTACGGCTTCTTGAGAAGACCTGGCAGCAGTTGTTTTTGTGAGTAATAAATCCATGTCTTCTTGTGTAATTTGTGTTGTTATTGCGAGAGAAATTTTCCTACTTCAGTCGGATTGTCCGGAGATAACAAAAGTGCATAACAAATTTAAAAACAACAATAAAAACAGAAATTTACCTTTAAATGTTGTTGATGACCAGTTGGTGTCTGTTTTGTTCCCAGTGAATGTCTTTCGGCCAAAATTTGCTGCAGCTGGTCTTCCGACAAGTTTGCGAAACGCGCAACTTGCGAGTTTTTTTTAATTCGGCTTTATTTTTGCTGCTTGTTGGATCAGAACCTAAAAGATCAATGCCGATACAAAAATTGGGCAGTTCTTCGTTGGTTTCTTCTATATTTTACAGAGAAGGAAAACTGCACTGCAGCTCAAAAGACGACAACTTTGCAACCAGGTAAAAAAAATGCTCACTTCATCTTATTTACGCACGGTCGTACGTAAATAAAGATTTTGTTCATAGCGGCTCAATAGGACTTATTTATGGCAAGCACGCGCGCTATGTTATAATGTAGAATGTAACAAAATATGCCATGTTTTTTGCCCATTACGCAAGGTTCTGTGCGATTTTGTGACAAGCCAAAAGCCCGGCCAAAAGCAAAGTAGAGTACCAAGATTAATCGCAAGAAATCATTCAGTGGTCTTCAAAATAGATTGGAAATTATAAAAAATCGACTATTGTCTTACAATTTCCTGAAGAATGAAAAAATTGCTGCTTAAAATGCGCAAAGTCATGCTCTTTACTAGATTAGTTATCAGTTCATGGCATTAATTAATTCGTGCTACCCGGAGATGGAACTGAAAAACTCAGTCCCAAGAACATTTTCGCCCGTCTCAAATAATGATAATATTGAAAAAAAAAGTATAAGGTGAGTTGCTTTTTAGATTTTTCGAGTTTTTACCTTTGCATACCTCCATCGGAGAAGTTATTTAAACCGGCATCCGCTCTCTTAATGTCTCAGTTTCGAGGTATGAATTAGGATTTATTTTGCGAGGCAGAAAGAACAGAAAACCTTTCAGAGTAATAATGAAACCAACAGGATTTTTTAAGCTGATAATTGCCACAGAAGCAGCCTTTGAAAGCTTGCTAAATGTAATTAAAATACGTACGCATAACAGCGTTTATGCTCGCAGTAGCGTTTGACCCCGGGCCGTTTTTGACAAAGAGTCGCACAAGCGAAAATAACTGACATAGCAATACACTGAACATGACTGACTTACCTACTGAGATGCAAAGAGCAAAAACCAACACCACTGAGGAGAGGAAAGCTTTCATTTTGTAAGAAGTTGCTGGATATGAGAAGAGCAAATACGCTCTAAACCTTTAGAGACACACCTTTGCAGGTTGTTCAGAGTACAAGACTCAAGAGGCTTGGTAACCTGCGTGCATGCTTAAGGTAATTTAACGCCGGCACACAAAACATGGATTGACTGATTGATTGATTGATTGATTGATTGATTGATTGATTGATTGATTGATTGATTGATTGATTGACTCTCTTTTGATCTTTATTTGTCCCACAATTTTGTTACATTATTTTTCTTGCCACATGTAAAATGGAAAAATAACAACTGAACCTAACAAGAAGAACCTAATCCAGTCAAAGGCTATTCTTATTTTTTTTCCCGGCGGACAGTCCGTGCATTAAGATCCACTCCTGTTTTTAATTGATTGATTGATTGATTGATTTATCGATCGATCGATTAATTTATTTATTGAAAATGTTTCTACAGGGCACCATTAACTATTATAACATTAACGTGCGCGCGAATGTTATTGAGGCCAATGCATTCAGGCGTAAAAAAAACATCTGCAAAGACTGATCAAACAACGTGAAAAAGGCTGAGGTGTACAATATTTTGACTGGCCAATACCAGTCTTCATCAGCTTTATTAAGAAAAACCACGACTACTACTGTAAAATAATGAACGAAAGTTACATGACATGACGTGGTGAGGTGTGGCTGCTAAGAAAAATAGATAAAGATTACACAATGATTATAATTCGTCACGTTTGTTCACACCTAGAGGCTCGGTGCCGTTATGGCTTTATGAATGAGGTGCGCTTCATGTGCTTTCCTAAGACAATCTCGTTCATGTCGCAGTATTTCAATAGGGATAAGTAACAAATGGGAAACAGAGTGGCTATTGCTAACAAAGTGTTCTGAAACTGCGGTTCTGATGTAACTACCGGAGGGGTTAAGTATAGGGCGTCTTCACTTACAAAACAGTGGTACCATTTAATCATCTAAACGTGTCCCCAAAACATGAGTAAAAACATGAGTAAAAACTCATGTATGTACATTTATTTGACATTGTAGAAAGCTGAGTGACGTCACTTCATCACGTGATAAACCCTATAAAACTACTCATTTGACGTGGTTATCATGCACTAAAATAAACTAGAGGATTCATAGTTTTTAAAAATAAAAGCCACTCTTTGTCGCTCTTTTTAGTACCAAATCATCAAATTTCAGGTCCTGGCCCATGGACTAAGGCTGCTATAATTGAACTGAATTTAAATGTATTCCCGTGCATAGATTTTCCTTCACTTTTAATATGTATATTAAAGAGTCTTTTTTATTTCAAAACTGAACAAAAAACTTCTGTTACAACTAGTGACAGGTCTATCTGTAAGTTGACGGGACTAAAAGACAGATGGCTTTGAGGGAAGTGGCCATGTGCTCTCCTTTAGTCCACTGACCTAAATTACGAATACTATTAGATCTTGCGCACGCGCTGTATACACCAGAGAAAGATTTGTGCCAGAATTAAAAAACTTTCAATTATTTACCCTCAGAAGTATTTTTAGCACCTATGGGAGTGGGACTGAGCAAATACCTGAAACAAATAAATTAAATCAAACATAAAGGGGGTTAAGAATCCCGAAGAGCCATAATAGGATTATGGCTCTAATCCTAACTAGCCGGAGGCGAACCGGTTGGCTATTTACAAACGTGGTAGAGGATTCGAACTCGGGACTACCGAAAACCAATCCAGCTAGCGGTGAGAATGGGACTTGAACTCGGGACCTCCGAATTACAAGTCCGGCGCTCTAACCGCTTGTACTGTCGCAATTTGTAATAATCATCGCACTTTGTAATACCTGTCGCAATTTGTAATAAACCTTGTCGCACTTTGTAATAAAAAAGCTGTCGCAATTTGTAATAACAGTCCATCGCACTTTGCAATAAACTAAGCTGTCGCAATTTGTAATAATTTCATCGCATTTTGTAATAATTTTTTGAGAGTGATTCAACTTACCTTGTCAACATTAACATAATGCCAAAACATGCAAGGTACTTCATAAACATAGATGATGACGTCTGCTAGCACCAAGTGAGAATGATCTCTTGCTATCACGTAACATCTCCGCTCATTCAAACCATTTAACTTTATTAACAGTCCTAAACATATATTTTTTAAATTAATGTTGATTAGCTATCTGACTTACGAAATGCTGTATTCTTAAACCTTGCCACTGTACCAGGTGGTTTGCATTCAATGGTTACCCGGCGGATGTACTTCCTTATATGGCCAATACGGGATGTGCCTCTGGACAGAGCATTGTCAAAGTACAGGATCTAGTCAGAGCTAGACACACTAGACACAAACGAGCCATTATTAAAAAGCATTTAATTTCCGCAAATTGTAACATCCATCCTACATCATTCGAATAAGGAAACCGGGAAAGTTCAAGCTTTCCTTTTTGGATCTCATAATACGTCGACACAACACCGTCCTTACCTAACGCGCAATCTTAAAGAAGTAATAATGGCTTCCATATTTTGGCCAACTTAATCAAACGAGGCCTGGAAAGATTCAAAATGTTTACTGTAAATAAACAAAAAAAGTCACCAAAACCGTCGAACCACAACAGAAACATAAACACAAAATCCAATTAGTCGCTGGCCAATACCTTCGTATGTACCTGCTTTTATAAAACTCACTTGGAGTCTAACACTGAGCCGGCTGGCCATTTGGTCCATTATTCTCTCTTGATTTGGTCCCATATAGGACCAAAAGGAGTACTCATTCCATCTTAAAACAATTTTTTCTATATGGAGCCCTCTAAAGCAAATACCATGAGGATAGTAAAAAATTCTTCCCTGCGTATATACAACTCGTAAGACCTTGCAATTCTTCCGAGCGTGTTCAGGATTACTTTTTTTTTCCACAAGATGGTAAGGATGGAATAAACCATCCATACTTGAGTTACCCTATCTAAGGATCAAACCAAAGACACAAGGCCAACAAGGTAAAAAATGATACTCTTGCGCATGTACGCGTACTGACAGGACGTGTCTTTTTACTCTCCCAGTTACTGTCAATTTATTTTCAAATTTTAATGCCCGTCTCAGTAAAATCCCTTCAAAAGTAACGGAGAGCTGAAGAAGCAGCTCGAGGAAGCTGAAAAAGAGTTGAAGAAGCTGGAGCAACGAGTTACGGACCAAGAATGTATTGTAAGAAATGTCAAATAGTGAAAGCGGCGCTTCGGCCATCTTGAATCAAGAAGATGAAGCGAGCCTTGAGTTCAACGGCCAACAGTTTGATGGTACTAAGCTGCAGGAGCGTTTGCCTGGCCTTCACGACATTGATCTTTTTAGCTTAAATCTTGATGAAAAGTCTAACTCTGACTCTGAGCTCTCACCTTTCCGCCCCATTCGTTGCAAATATCATTCACCCCACAGTTTTTATCAATTCAAAGATAAGTTACGCCGTCAATGTAATTCTAAACAGTTTTCTCTTATACATAGCAATATACGAAGTCTCAAGCACAATCTTGAAAACTTTCAAACTCATTTATTAAATGAGCTCAACTATCGTGCATAACAACTCCTATAGCGGAAGACATGCATGTACTAGCAGACGTCATCATCTTTGTTTATGAAGAACCATGCATATTTTGGCATTATATTAATGTTAACGAAGTGAGTTGAATCACTCTCAAAAAGGTATTACAAAGTGCGATGGAATTATTACAAATTGCGACAGCTTAGTTTATTACAAAGTGCGATGGACTGTTATTACAAATTGCGACAGCTTTTTTATTACAAAGTGCGACACGGTTTATTACAAATTGCGACAGGTATTACAAAGTGCGATGGATTTATCACAAATTGCGACAGATATTACAAAGTGCGATGATTATTACAAATTGCGACAGTACAGCTCGACTACGCTGCCTTCACAGAACAAAGAAAAACTGACAACTGGTTTCTCGGGGGGCGAACAAATGACAAAATCTGGCAATACAACAAATCGCGGTTGAGTTTGTTTCTTCTAGACAACAGAAAATGAAGAGCTTATCATCTTTAAGACTACAATGGCAAATTATGTGTTGAAGTGATCATTTGTTTCGATTTCTTACTTTTGTGGATACCGCGGTAGCGACAGGAGCCTATGACGATGATGAGCTCCTGGTAGCGACCGTAGATCCCCTCAAGCAAGCAGAGAGAAGAAACAAACTTTACTGCGATTTCTAGCTGGTCTGCCCAATGAAATACCACATGGTATTGCGTTATCCCATCGATCCTAGAACGCGGGCAAAGATGGCGGGTATCGTGAATGAGGTCTATTAGGTCATTTAAAGCAAATGGCAGAGAGCCCTTGGTACCCAGCTGAGGTATCTTCCACCCGTGATCGAAAACTTTCATCGCGCCGTTTCTCCGTATCTCCTTCTTACCCAAAAGCTTTATTGAAAGAAACTTGATAGTGATGAGAAACTTAAGGCAAACTCAGTCAGCGCTACAAAAAAGAAGGACTTAATGCTAACTTCTATCTATCAAACTTACTTTGTCTTTGTTCCGAATGAAAACAACTAGGTATATTTCTTAATCATTTTTAGCGCCACCATAGGTTCCTCTTCTGAGGAGAAATATAGCCGCCAATTCTTACCAAACTGCCCACATAAAATAGAGACCTTTTTACCCTTTTGGTCTTTTACCTTAACAGTGTTAGTGCATCGAGTTCTTAGACACGTAGATTATATAAAATCAAGGAATACAGGGAGACACAACATAGAATAAAACTCAGCGAGTACCTTTTAGTAGTTGAATCTGTTTTTGTTTCTATGCTCAAACCGAACATCACTGACCCTGAAAATAACTAGTTGCAGTGGTTAAAATGTTGCACTGACCATGTTAGATAGCAGTGCGTAGTGCAATCCTAGAGATACAACTGGTTGATTAAAAGAAATAAGAATTTTAATAATCTTTATTACTTTGCTATGTGAACACACCAGAGAACGCAGTCCGCTTAAATGAGGTTTCTAGATTTACTAGTTCCCCTATGTAAACGGATCTTAACGTGTTTTATCAAGACAGAATGAGCTATCTCTTGGTTTTATTTACTAGGCAGCCGCTATCTATTAGCTTTTTAATAATGAGGAAATTATAATTAGCTAATTTGGGATAATAATTCTCTACCCAAATGTGGTTTAGGGATTTTTTCTTAAGCCCGTTTTTATGGTTTAAAACTCAAAATCAAGCTAAGTACACATTTTTTACGTGTTCAGCACATTATTTTCACCCAAAAAAGTGTATTTACTAACTTTTCCTCGAGTTTGTTGACAGAGGTTTTAACAGCAGCCATTTACGAAAAGTGCTCCTCCCAGTCTATTTTAACCAAACTGAAAATATACGTCAGTTTCATAAGATAAAAAACACGCAGACCAAAAACAGGAAACCGCTGACAATTGGTACTTTGGCTCCATTGCTGCCATTTAACATGTTTCTAGGTACTTTGGCTCCATTGCTACCAGTCCATATGTTTCTATTGCACAGGTCACTTTCGCAGCATTCGAAACAACACTTTCTGACGGTGGGAGATGCCTGTCTAAATCTCTTGCAAATGTCTTCGTTGCATACCAATTTTATGGTGCACTCTTTTTGAAAAACCCTGTAAGTTCCTTCATTTGGAATTTCTGCATCAAATTCGAATTGTAGACAAGAACTTGAGTTTGAACACGTAGTAACGTTTCCGGGATCACGGTCATCCCAGCTTTTTACTGAAACACACTGGTAGCACTTGATCCCGTGTCCTACAAAAAACAGAGAAATCACAATTACAAAAGCTTCATTAGGAGTTAGGCATTTCTCTTCTGAGGGGGGTGAGAGCTGGTTTCGCTGATTTGGTGAACTCATGATTTTTTTTTTTTTTTTTTAGCCCCTTCTAGGCTTTGGTGGGTTGTGCTAGCATAATTATTGGCATAATTCGTTATAGAAATCATTACCATAAAAAAAAAACAAATTAATTAACTGATTGGCGAAAATCTAAGCGCTCTGAACATAGTTGCATGTTCTCCTTCACCCTTTTGCTGCTCCGCCACCAGACTCCCTCGTAGAGCTTGCCCGCAGGCTGCCAGTTGTGTTATAAATGTAAAGAAAAAGCCGTTTGAGAGGGACACATTATTATCCCTCTCCAAGTCCAGATATAAAATGTCAGTTCTTTTAATAACACAAAGGAAATGAAGTTCAGTGTGTCAAGTCCATGGAGCATCTTACTAGAATTTTTTTCAAACCCGCTGGACGGTGGACCTTGTTGGCTTCAGTGTTAGTTCCATCTTGGTGCAAATTAGAGTCATATCACAAGTCGAATGATTCTCAGCCAGTCATTAAGGTAGATCTTAGTTGTTTTGAGCACCAAGAACGCATATAGCACAAAATAAAATTATAATCTATGCTCTTAAAATAATAACCTCACATACAAACAGATTATTTTTAAATAAAGATATGATCGTCGCAATGGTAAGTGTAATTTAACATTTTTAAAATCTATTTTTTTGTGTTCACGCAAAAAATATATATATTGCGGGACTTCAACGAGATTTGAACCCATTGCTTCTGCGTTTTTTAGCGCTGCAGTGTTCTACCATTTGAGCTATGAAGACCCATACACAATATTTTTTTGCAGCAGCGGGAGTTTCTCTTTTAATTCTACTGATTTGGAATTCATCAACGCAGTTGATTTGTATTAAGCTTTAAAGCTCAGATTTGTATTTGACTCAAACAATACCTATTGATTGGTCATAATTTTGATAAACAATTAGTGAATTTTTTGACTTTACAAGCTTACCAGCAGTACTACTTGAGTCAACTTAATCCAGTTTGACAGTATGAAAGTAAAAGATAAGTGAATGTTTAATGACACCAACTTTGAAGCTGATATCATCGTTTAGATCTAATCTTCGCATAACTAACAATAATTACAGTGATTGCAGTCATTGAAGTAAATTAATCTTGCATATAAATGAGTCAAATGCTCTTTAAGAAGGGTCGGACATGGAGTTGGTAGTCAAATTGTTTAAAATTGATATCAATTCATTTGTTAAATGGAAGATAAAGTGAAATCAATCCAAAGGGAGAAAGTAAATTCTTTCTCACCTTTGCAAGAACCATAATGGGTCATGTCCATTTTAATATTAATAAATCTTTCCGCAGTATATATACTCCCTACACGTAATTGACTGGCCCACTATGATTAGCTCAGTGCACTTTTGTGAAACGTAAATAAGGGTAAAAAAAGACTATGGTTGTTTTTTGTTGTTGTCTGGCAAGAGCCATAACGGGTGTGTCTAGTTATTCTCGGTTCCATTGCTTTTTTCAGCCGGCTTTTCCTTTTATTTCCTGCCAATTTCATTTCTGGTTCCACAGGAGTAGAGCTTCTAGAACATAAAATTTGTAAACAAATTTGGTGACTTTATTTTCTATTTAGTA
The DNA here is from genome assembly GCA_964035525.1 of Porites cylindrica. Classification (NCBI taxonomy): domain Eukaryota; kingdom Metazoa; phylum Cnidaria; class Anthozoa; order Scleractinia; family Poritidae; genus Porites; species Porites cylindrica. The sequence goes on along the minus strand of OZ037777.1, from coordinate 41,558,918 downwards.
GGAGGTCGTCTCTTGGAACTGGTATTTTCGTCGTTAGCGAGTTACCCGGGATAAGCATTTCATCACAGGGACGGATTCAGGATTTTTTTCAAAGAGGGGGTTGTAAGTACGAGAGTTCAAGGCAAACGTCCCAGGGCCAAAGGAATGCGGGAGGGGCAGGGTAATGTTTGAATATGTAGATTTTCTTCATTTTGATCTCAGAGGTATAAATTTGAGGCACTATTATAGAGGACTAAGAGTACAGTGCAACAACGAGAGTTGTTTGTCTTCTTTTTACCTGCCTATTTAATCAAATGGACTAGTGCTAGCTTGAAAGAGCCCTCTTGGATGAGCTTTTACAAAGGCTTGCTGGCATATCTCGTCTACCTCAAATCTCTCGGGGTAGTACATGGCGATCACTGCAAGATCAGAGAATCGCGCTTCAAGCATTGTTGATCTAGAGCAGGTCTATATCCATTTCATCAGTGAAAACGATCGCTCAGCTTCTGCGCTCGTGATCGGTAGGGTGCAGGCAATGACCAGAAGGTGATAGATATTTGGAAGAGCATCTTCATCGCAAACACCAAGTACTAATAAAATTAAGGTTGTTTGCAAGCTTCCTATCTGTTGACTGCCAGAGTGTTTTCCATCTACTTTCCTCATTTCCAAGGGATTTGACAAACGGAATGTCTTTCTCCCAGACCAGCATGCCTTCTACTTCATCATCCAGATGCATTGCCTTACTATCTATAATCGATGGCACGAGACAAAGCAAATGGCGGGCGTGGTGATCTTCGTCAGAAAATCGATCTTACATAACATACATGTTTATTCAAATTCATAATGACCACATGAATTTGAAAGGGAGAGTCTAGAGGTTAACCCTATGAATAAAACTCTCCTAAAAACAACAAACAATAAAAATTACAATAAAAATTACAACTTTAAAAAGGATTTGAGTTTACATTTAAAAAGTTCAAGGGAACCGGCTTCAACAACATTACTAGGTAAATTGTTCCAGTAACTAATTACATTGTTAAAAAAAGAATATTTAAAACAGTTGATTCTAGATAATTTACAATAAAGCTTATACGAGTGATTTGCCCTAGTGGATTTGACTTTTGCGAATTGAAAGAATTCCTCAAAATCCAAGTGTGATAAGCCAAACACGATCTTATAACATTCAACAAGAGAGGAATATGTCCTACGACTGGACAAAGATGGCCAATGTAACGAGTCACAACGCTCTTCATAAGACATATCACCTCTTTTTTGCCTAAGAGCTAATCTTGACGCGCGTCTTTGCACGCTCTCTATTGCATGAATATCTTTGACAAGATATGGGTTCCAGACTGGAGCAGCATACTCTAGAAGTGGTCTGACCAATGTTTTGTAAAGCAATGAAAAAGTTGTTGTATTAGCTGTTCCAACAGACCGTCTTATTAGCCCTAGGACTTGGTTCGCCTTATTCACCATGGTACTAATATGTTCACTCCAAGTAAGATCTTTTGATATAATAATTCCAAGATCTTTAAAGCTCTTGACATCATTTAAGGCCGTACCTAGTTTATAATTCGTAGTCGATTTGTCACGAGAATGCGTTATTCGCATTGCTTCAAACTTTTCCTCATTGAAACGAAGTTGCCATTTTTTCGCCCATTTACCAAGATTATTCAAATCAGTTTGAACGTATTGTTCATCGAGACTAGGGTTGCGAAGCTCTCTGTAAATCTTAGTGTCATCCGCAAATAATTTAATTTTTGAAGAGACACTATCAACGATATCATTTATATATGATAGGAATAAAATTGGACCAAGAATAGTTCCCTGTGGGGTACCAGATATCACAGGTGCCCAATCAGAAAAAGTCCCTCTTACAACAACTCGTTGCTTTCTACACGTGAGGAAATGCCTCAACCTGTTAAGAAGTTTGCTCTCAATACCGAGGCTATATAACTTTATGAGTAGACGCTCATGAGGAACACTATCAAAAGCCTTTGCGAGATCAAGAAATACAACATCTGTTGCTACAGATGAATTCCTAGATTTGGCGAAGTCATGAAAAGTAGAGAGTAATTGGGTCACAGTAGACCTACCCTGCAAAAAACCAAATTGGTTTTTGTTTATCACGTTATGGTCTTGCCAAAATGACGTTAACCTATCGCGTACGATTTTTTCGCTGATTTTGCATATCATGGATGTAAGCGAAATTGGTCGATAATTCTCCCTCAAGTGTTTAGAACCTTTCTTATGAAGTGGGACAATGTCAGCTGATCTCCAATCTTCGGGCAAATGGCCCAGCAGGAAAGATTTGTTAACCAGAAATGAGATCGAGGGCGCCAATTCGAACGCACATGATTTTAAAATTACTGGTGAAATTCTGTCTGGACCCGGGGACTTGTTCGTTTTAAGAGACTTAAGATGCTTTAAAATTTCCTCAGTAGTACAGGAAATATAATTAAGTTTCTCACAAACTAAAGGCTCTAAAGAAGGCAAGTTGGTGAAGTCCTCGGAGGTAAAAACAGATGAAAAATAGGAATTAAAACTACTAGCAATACTCTCATCGTCAATCAGTTCTTTGTCACCAACCTTTAAAGATACCAGAGTGTTCGTACCGTTACGTTTGCTTTTAATATAATTCCAGAAAGGCTTGGAATTACCAGAAACTGCAATATCAGAGGCCATATTGTTGATATACGTCCATCGAGCTAAGTTACATTCTCTTTTCACGACATTGTTCAGTTTTCTGTACTTCTCCCAAAGGGCTGGATTGCTGCTTTTTCGCGCTTTGTTATACAACAATTTCTTTTTTCTGCACAACCTAATAAGATCCTTTGTTATCCAAGGTGCATTACATTTTTTCTTGCCCCGGCGCACGGGTATGCATTCATCCATAGCCGTAAATAAAAGATCTTTCCAGCAAGACCAGTTGTATTCAATTTCATCATCGAAAAAAGCACAGTTCCAAGGAATGCAAGCCAATAACATCTTTAGGTGTGCCCAGTCAGTTTTGCCATATGAATAGAAACATTTCCGAGATTTACGCTGGGTGTAGGGTGATCTTAAGATCTCAAAACTAAGAGAGTTATGGTCGGAGAAGCAATCGCCAACAACAAGACGATCAATGATATCTGGCGAGGATGTGATTAACAAGTCTAGAATATTTTGGTTCCTTGTAGGCTCACTGACCAGCTGTGTTAAGAAATTGTCCTGAATTATATCAATTAAAAGGGCGTGATTGTGAGATTGTTGTAAAGCTCTATTACATGACCACTCGATCTCCGGCAAGTTAAAATCTCCAACCAGAATTAAATCCGCGGTTGAATCAAGTCCTTGAATAAAGGTCTGAAGGTCTTCCAAAGGCTTAATATCACTTCCCGGGGGTCGATAAAACACGCCGATAGTTATCCGTCGGTTGTAAGATAAGAGCACATCAATAAAAAGCATTTCAGAGTCGCACGGATGAGTCGGACGAAGAGAAACAGTAATGTTGCATTTGGATGATTAAGGAGTCAAGAAGAGGACTAGCTACAGTCTTCTTGTAATGATCGATTGGACTGGAACTTATATTATAACTTATAATATTATTTTTGGTATGAAAAAGGGATAGACATGGGTAGCCAGACAAGTTTGAAATCTTCCCAAAGGGAGGGGTTGCAACCCCCTCAACCCTCCCCCTGGATCCGCCTCTGCATCATCAGTGTCTTGTTCAACAAAATGTTTAAGCTTTCTCGAACAGCGCCTGCTCCAGAAGAAACATTCATTCATTCATTCATGTATTGGTTTATTCAGATTTACAATTTTCTGATTTTCTCACTGCCCACAAATAGCAAGGGCTAGTCTAGGTGGGCAGTGTCTATATGAAACAAAATACGCACTGCAAATGGTATTAAATTGACCGTGAAGTCAACAACAGTTATTTAAGCTTAGGTAAGTTGTATAAAAGGTAAAGAACAGAAGAAAAGTTGCGTTAAAAACATTGCTGTGCTGACCTTCCTGGCAATTTCATGAACGTTTTTCTTTCCCATGTGAAATTTGCCTATGTGTAAGTTCAGTACCTTACAACATGATTCCTTACCTGGCACTTTTAAAAGGTTTATCTCCAAAAATTACATCTGGCCCCAATTGTTCAAAAGGTAAATAGCGTCATCCACCAGATAAATCATTACCCATCGGATAACGCAATAGGTCACTTCGGAAAAGAGTGAAAGCCTGGGACCCAAACTAGGCGCGCGCGCATTTATGAATTTATTTGGGGGGACGTGAATGTAAACAAACTTGGCGGAAAGCGAAGTACAATGTTGTAGCGCGGTTAAAACAGCTCAAAATACCAAAACGGAAGGTGGAATTGAAAACATGAAAATGTAAAGCTGAAGGAAGATGTGCCTGGGACGATTTTACTTTGAGAAAAACCAGAAGAATGCAAATCCGTGTGCATGTTATTGGAGTTCAACTTCAAATTAGCGTTCCGAAGCAAACGTACATATTCTTGCCTTTGGTATTCTATAAAATGCCAGACCAGGGGAGTTCCTGAAGTTATTTGTGCACAAAAGCACACAACAACTTGCATGTCTCGTCAAAATTCAAGGTGGCTGCTCGACTTGTCCCCCAAAACGATCCCATAAATGCGCGCGTGCTTAGTTTTGGTCCCAGACTATCACTCTTTTCCGAAGTGAGCTATTGGTTTTCCTTGGATAGCGATTTATCCAAGTGATAGCATAATTCATATCTTCTAAACAACAGGGACCTGGTTCTGTATCTTTTCGACTATAGTCATTTTTCGCCATATTCAGACTGAGTTTATTGGCAACAAGCCACGTCTTGATACATATACGTAACGATACAAACTTATTAACATTCCCATATTGGCTTCAGAAGCGGAAAGAAACTGATTGAAATAGTAAAACTGATTAATGAAAATAAATTTCTCAAACAAATACTCCTTAACTTATCTCTTAAAAGTTTTAAAATTTATGATGTTTTTCAGTGATTTATCTAAGGAGTTCCAAATCTTAGTTGTCCTGTAGAAAAAAGGTCTTTGACCACATGCAGTATGATCTCTGACTTGGGGATGTTTAAAACCGTGTTCTATAGCTGTTCACGGCTTCAACTGATTCGCCAGCTACTGTTTCTGGTGGAACGACTGTTTTAATTTTTTATTATAACTTGCAAAGCAGAAAAAAGTAAACCCTTTTGGGCCAGCTATTAAAACGGAGTTTAGGCAGTGTTTAACAAAAGCGGGTTGTAAGCCATTTTCAGTTCGTCCAACGCTTTTATCAAAACACCATTTAACGCAAAAAGTTTCATGAAAGCATATTAAAAGGCGTAGACTCGAAAAGCACTTATTTCTTGAAACAACCCACTATGGAAAAGATCTGGCGGTCTAAATATTTGCTGAACCGCGACCTACGTGAAACTTGGTTTAAATAACCGACTCTTTATTCTTAGAGTGCTAAATCCTTTAGGAAATCTGCCAAGCGCAGCTGTTGGCTCAGACGGTCGAGGGGACATACAATTACGAAAGGAGGCACTGTCTTCATTTTTCTTTTCATAATGTATGCGCTGAAACGACGTGATACGTGATAATTTTGTACGCCCTAACAAATACATAATATCCCCGGCAACTCCAATCGTATTGCTGTTTTTCAGTTGACGTCAAGATAACCATGCTGCTGGATAAGAACAAAACCGTCTCTCTCACAGGTAACCAAACCTCACGAGTGAGGATCTTTGTTGCGTAACAGTAATATTATAAGGGTTTTTATGGCCTGTGGATTCAAGATATCGTTTTTGCTGGTCAAAAATAGCAATGAATAGTACACATCACAACGTCTTGCTTGGTCGAACGAGCGCAGCGAGTGAGTAAAATATTTTTTTTGCAACGAGAAAATAAAATTCATATCTTCAAGCCGCCGTGTAATGTTCTTTTTATTATATAGACAAAAAGACATTGATAAAATAATAGAGGGAAATTACCGAAATTACGTCATCGATAAACTCACGTGTGAGATTAGGGAAAATAAACCAATCGGGCCCCGGAAGTAGTTTTTATGAATTTTACGAATTGTATATTTTCCAGTAAAACACTCGTGTTTATATAATAAAATGAGCTAATGTGGGATAATAATTCTTTACTAGAATGTGGTTTAGGGACCATTTCTAAAGCCCGTTTTTATGGTTTAAAACTCAAAACCAAGCTAAGTAAACAATTTTTACGTGTTCAACACTTTATTTTCATCTAAAAAAGTGTATTTACCAACTTTTCCTCGAGTTTGCTGACAGAGGTTTTAACAGCAGCCATTTACGAAAAGTGTTCCTAGTCTATCTTAACCAAACTGAAAATATAAGTCAGTTTCAACAGAAAAAAAACATAAGAGGGCAGACCAAAAACAGGAAACCGCTGACAATTGGTACTTTGGCTCTATTGCTGCCATTTAATAAGTTTCTATTGCACAGGTCACTTTCGCAGCATTCGAAACCACACTTTCTGACGGTGGGAGATACCTGTCTGTATCTCTTGCAAATGTCTTCGTAGCATGCCGATTTCCTGGTGCACTCTTGGTAAAAAAGCCTGTAAGTTCCATGATTTGGAATTTCTGCATCAACTTCAAACTGTAGACAAGAACTTGAGTTTGAACACGTGGTAACGTTTCCGGGATCACAGTCATCCCAGCTTTTTGCTGAAACACACTGGTAGCACTTGATCCCGTGTCCTACAAAAAACAGAGAAATCACAATTACAAAAGCTTCATAAGGGGTTAGGCATTTCTTTTCAGAGGGGGGTGGGAGCGGGTTTGGGTGATTTGGCCGGAATTCACGATTTTTTTTTTTTCAGCCCCTTCTAGGCTTTGGTAGATTGTGCTAGTAATCATTATCCTAAAAAACAAATTATCTAGCTGATTGGAGGAAATCTAAGCGCTCAGAGCATATTTGCATGCTCTCATTCACCCTTTTCCTGCCCCGCCGCCATACTCCCTCGGAGAGCTTGCTCGCAGGCTACCAGCTGTGTTATAAATGTAAAGAAAAAGCCGTTTGAGAGGGACACATTATTATCCCTCTCCAAGTCCAGATATAAAATGCCAGTTCTTATAATAACACTAAGGAAATGAAGATCAGTGTGTCAGTCCATGGAGCATCTTACAGGAATTTTTTTCAAGCCCACTGGACGGTGGACCTCGTTGGCCTCAGTGTAGGTTCCATCTTATTCATCTCCATAGCGGAGAACTAACAGTTGTTTTGTGAGGTGGAAATTAGAGTCATATCACAAGTCGAACAATTCTCAGCCAGTCATTAAGGTAGATCTTGTTTTGAGCACCAAGAACGTATACAGCACAAAATAAAATTATAATCTATGCTCTTAAAATAATAAACTCACTTACAAACAGATTATTTTTAAATAAAGATATGATCGTCGCAGTGATAAGTGTAAATTTTTACATTTTTTTATTTTTTATTTTATTTTTTTTGTTCACCCAAAAAATATATATCGCGGGACTTCAACGAGATTTGAACCCATTGCTTCTGCGTTTTTTAGCGCTGCAGTGCTCTACCATCTGAGCTATGAAGACCCATACACAATATTTTTTGCAGCAGCAGCGGGAGTTTCTAATAAAAGTTAATTCTCAATAATTCTACAGATCTGTAATTCATCAACTCAGTTGATTTGTATTAAGCTTTAAAGCTCAGGTTTGTATTTGACTCAAACAATACCTATTGATTGGTCATAATTTTGATAAACAATTAGTGAATTTTATGATTTAGCAAGCTTACCAGCAGTGCTACTTGACTCAACTTAATCCAGTTTGACAGTATGAAAGTAAAAGATTAGTGAATGTTTAATGACACCAACTTTGAAGCTGATATCATCGTTTAGATCTAATCTTCGCACAACTAAAAATGATTACAGTGATTGCAGTCATTGAAGTAAATTAATCTTGCATATAAATGAGTCAAATGTTCTTTGAGAAGGGGCGGACATGGAGTTTGTAGTCAAATTGTTTAAAATTGATATCAATTCATTTGTTAAATGGAAAAGAAAGTGAAATCACTCCAAAGGGAGAAAGTAAATTGTTTCTCACCTTTGCAAGAGCCATAATGGCTCATGTCCTTTGAGATATTAATAAATCTTTCCGCATTATGTATACTCCCTACACGTAATTGACTGGCCCACTATGATTAGCTAAGTGCACTTTTGTGAAACGTACATATTAAGGGGAAAAAAAGATCATGGCTGTTTGTTGTTGTTGCCTAGCAAGAGCCATAATGGGTGTGTCTAGTTGTTCTCGGTTCCATTGCTTTTTTCAGCCGGCTTTTCCTTTTATTTGCTGCCAATGTTATTCCTCGTTCCACTGGAGTAGAGCTTCTAGAACGTAAACTTTGTAAACAAATTTGGTCACTTTATTTTCTATTTAGTAGGAGGTCGTCTCTTGCAACTGGTATTTTCGTCGTTAGCGGGTTACCTGGGATAAGCATTTCATCATCAGTGTCTTGTTCAGCAAAATGTCTAAGCTTTCTCGAATAGCGCCTGCTCCACAAGATACATCCATTCATTCATTCATGTATTGGTTTATTCAGATTTACAATGTTCTGATTTTCTCACTGCCCACAAATAGCAAGGGCTAGTCTAGGTGGGCAGTGTCTATATGAAACAAAATACGCACTGCAAATGGTATTAAATTGACAAGTCAACAACAGTTATTTAAGCTTATGTAAGTTGTACAAAAGATAACGAACAGAAGAAAAGTTACGTTAAAAACATTGCTGTACTGACCTTCCTGGCAATTTCATAAACGTTTTTCTTTCCCATATGAAATTTGCCTATGTGTAAGTTCAGTACCTTACAACATGATTCCTTACCTGGCTCTTTTAAAAGATTTATCGCCATAAATTACATCTGGCCCCAATTGTTCAAAAGGTGGATAGCGCCATCCACCAGATAAATCATTACCCATCGGATAACGCAATACCTCACTTCGGAAAAGAGTGAAAGCCTGGGACCCAAACTAGGCGCGCGCGCATTTATGAATTTATTTGGGGGGACGTGAATGTAAACAAACTTGGCGGAAAGCGAAGTACAAAGTTGCAGCGGGGTTAAAACAGCTAAAAATACCAAAGCGGAAGGTGGAATTGAAAACATGAAAATGTGAAGCTGAAGGAAGATGTGCCTGGAACGATTGTACTTCGAGAAAAACCAGAAGAATGCAAATCCGTGTGTTATCGGAGTTCAACTTCAAATTAGCGTTCTGAAGCAAACGTACATATTCTTGCCTTTGGTATTCTATAAAATGCCACACCAGGGGAGTACCTGAAAATATTTGTGCACAAAGGCACACAACAACTTGCATGTCTTGTCAAAATTCAAGGTGGCTGCTCGACTTGTCCCCCAAAACGATCCCATAAATGCGCGCGTGCTTAGTTTGGGTCCCAGACTATCACTCTTTCCAAAGTAAGCTATTACTTTTCCTTAGGTAGCAATTTATCCGAGTGATAGCATTATTCATCTTTTAAACAACAGGGGCCTGGTTCTGTATGTTTCCGACTATACTCATTTTTCGCCATATTCAGACTGAGTTTATTGGCAGCAAGCCACGTCTTGATACATACATAACGATACAAACTTATTTACATTCCCATATTGGCTTCAGAAGCGGAAAGAAACTGATTGAAATAGAAAAACTGATTAAATAAAAATAAATTTCTCAAACAAATACTCCTTAACTTATCTCTTAAAAGTTTTAAAATTTATGATGTTTTTCAGTGATTTATCTAAGGAGTTCCAAATCTTAGTTGTCCTGTAGAAAAAAGGTCTTTGACCACATGCAGTACGATCTCTGACTTGAAGATGTTTAAAACCGTGTTCTATAGCTGTTCACGGCTTCAACTGATTCGCCAGCTACTGTTTCTGGTGGAACGACTGTTTTAATTTTTTATTATAACTTGCAAAGCAGAAAAAAGTAAACTCTTCTGGGCCAGCTATTAAAACGGAGTTTAGCTAGTGTTTAACAAAACCGTGTTGTAAGCCATTTTCAGTTCGCCCAACGCTTTTGTCTAAACACCATTTAACGTAAAAAGTTTCATGAAAGCACATTAAAAGGCGTAGACTCGAAAAGCACTTATTTCTTGAAACAAGCCAAGTGCTATAGAAAAGATCTGGCGGTCTAAATATTAGCTAAACCGCTGCCTAAGTGAAACTTGGTTTAAATAACCGACTCTTTATTCTTAGAGAGCTAAATTCTTAAGAAAATCTGCCAAGCGCAGCTGTTGGCTCAGACGGTCGAGGGGACATACAATTACGAAAGGAGGCACTGTCTTCATTTGTCTTTTCATAGTGTATGCGCTGAAACGACGTGATACGTGATAATTTTGTACGCCCGAACAAATACATAATATCCCCGGAAACTCCAATCGTATTGCTGTTTTTCAGTTGACGTCAAGATAACCATGCTAAAACGTATCTTTGTTGCGTAACAGTAATATTATAAGGGTTTTTATGGCATGTGGATTCAAGATATCGTTTTTACTGGTCAAAAATAGCGATGAATAGTACAAATCACAACGTCTTGCTTTGTCGTCTTATTTATGGTGTTTTCTCCGCGCTTTTGATCGTTTCAGCGCGATTCAAGCGAGTTTTAGTTTTGCCATTGTCTTTTCAACGCTATGTAACTATGTCATTGTTATTGTCGTTTGATTAAGTTGCCATTGTCTTGTTGAAAAGCCTGCACGCCACTAGCCTCCCACGCAGACCGTCTTAAGGGTTCGTTACGCGTGCCTGTCCCACGAACATAGCATGGTTTTGCCCATGTCTCTAAGGTGGGTTTTGTCCATCCTATATTTACAATGCGATACTGATTGGGGACACGTGATATGGCGTGATTCTGTGGTGGATGTTGGAGTTCAATGTCGGGGTTCTAACACAGAGTGAAGTGAGCGGGTATTTTTCAGCAGAGCTTCTCTGTTCGTTGCGCCATAATGATGGGCCACAAGAATGGCGAAACAGCTGTCTACGGCTACAACCTCGCGCTGTTTTGGGTTCTTTCGTTGTCGTATTGATGAATTTTCACCTATCTTAGTACGATAAGCTTGCAGAATTCAATGTGTCTATTATGATACTACGCTTATTAGAAGAGCATTTAAAACCGAAGGGATCAACAGCCGTTGTGCGTATAAGAACAAGGCTAGGAAAGATATTGGTTGCAAATAACCAAAATACAACGAGGTCAGGGCTCTGACTGAGCGAGAATAGCTGTGTTTGGATGAGGAAATATAAACACAGTTATGACGTTAAATTCTTTTGCAGTCCCCTGCGGGCAGATTATGTAACCACGATTCCAAAGAACACGTTTTGGGCTTAAATCTCGAGAAAAGTTCCTTTCTTGCAATGGTTAAAACTTTAAAAGACCTTGCAAGCACGATATCACAGCTAACTCCTTTAAATTCATTAAGCGGGTAAAATACATATTTTGCCAAGATCTTTCTGCAAAACATTAAGAACCAATTAGGCGTCAAATAACTTCTTGTACAAAACTTTGCAGCTAGTTTCAAGACAATCTTTTATCAGTGCCTGTTTAAAAGAGTTTTGGTCCTTTTTTCATAAAAAAAAGAAAAAACAAACCCAAATTCGAATTTGGGTTTGTTTTAACGGCTTTTACACAATGAAAGCGTTGGGAGAAAATACGTACCCGTATTGGATTAAAACTAGAATGGGATTATATAGTTCCTATCAACTAAACCTCGTTTAACAGCAAAAATACCCCCTTAAACTTTGATTTAGTTTTTAATATTTTTTAGAGGACTTAAGGGAGTTGGAGAATTCTCGAAAGATATGCAAACCCTAGAAAGACAAGAAAGTCCGAGGAAAGGCTTATTCTCTCAATACCTCTTGTGTTTATATCCAAGGCGATGCAAACACGGAAAAAGTTTCCCCCAGTGTTCCGCAAATAAAATCTTTCGAAATCTCTTAACCCTAAATAAACTCACATTCCGTTCTATTCAGTTGAAAAGCCATTCTGCGGGGAAGAGGCTTTTAATTTGGATCATTGGTGATCGTCGCACCTAAACCAGTTTCTACGTAAACGACTTGCAAGTTCATACTATTCAGTAAAGTTCAAAGATAGACACCTGGGTTACAACACCAAAAGTGCATAAAACATTCAAAATGACTGCTAAATGACTAAATGACAGCTAGAGCTTTTTGAGGCAAATTGCATCGATGTAGCAGCTCTTATCATCTTGCTCAGCCTAAGTAAAATATGTATATATGTTTAGCAGTACCATACAGTACTTACCTACGAAGATACAAAAGGCGAAAACCAACAGCAAAGCAAACAGAAATTTCATTTTGTAGGGAGCTTGTCAATGAAGATCAAAACGCTGACAAGGTTAAAATCTTCAGTGCCGCACCTTATAACAAGCGGAACGTTTCTCAGCCAGACAACAAGAGACGCGGATATATTGAGTGAAAGAGCTTGGCCCCCATGTGCGTCAGAAAGCAATATCCAATAGGCGAATCTTTGCTGACGTCACTGCTGACATTTTTCCTCTTTCATACGACTTAACCCATGGAAGCATCGCCGTATGTACGAATTAAGGTTAATCATAATTTGAGCAATTAGTGCAATTTTCTGCTCTTTACAAGCACTATAAAAAGAACATAGAAGCAATCGAAAACCACCAATTTGCTGTGTGGCAATAACGTCAATTTAGCCATGCATTCTTTGTAGAATTTCGAGTTTTTCAAAGAGAATTTTTCCGAAACTGTTCCGTATATCGCGTTCAAAATTTCACGGATAACTTAAATCGTCATGCTCTTTCAATATTCAGATAGTGTATTTTAATAGCTTGATAAGAGTGGATTTCAATGATCGCTCACTGAGGCGTTGTCATTCTTTACGGTGTACTTCATAAAAAAAACACTGGACTCGGGTGGTCCAACGTTGAAGCTGTGTGGGTAACAACAAAGTAGACTTAACAATTGTAAATAAAATAAGAATTACTAGAAATGCGCGCCACTCAAGTTAAGCCATGACGTTCGGTGTTGGGAACCGGATTTGTGACCAACCGGGAATATACAGTCGTAAAGACCTCTACTGACTTGTTTCTTTCTCTTTTTTTCCTTCTTCTTCTTCTTCTTTTTATTCTTTGTTTCATTGTCTCGCTTATGTGCATTGCAAAATAAACTAATCTGTATCCTCAAGCGAGGCATGACTCAGACGTTTTAAGCTAGTATGATGTAAACACACACAACGACCAGTTCAGCCTTTAAAACACAAACATTGAGCACAACACGATGCCACAATCATTATCATAATCAGACAATCATTATCATCATCATCATCATCGTCATCATCATCGTTATTATTAGTAATGATAACAGGACTGAGTGGAGTCCAATTCGGTTTGTAATCATACGAGTGAGTAACAAAATCGGACGACCGCGTAGCGGGAGTCCGATTTGTTTAATCACGAGTATTATGGAATTGGATTTTGCCGGTAAATTCAACAACATGACTTCTTAATGACATCAAATTACGTCATTATCTCAATCAAGTTATGCCTGTGATGTTGGAAGTAAATAGTACATTATTCTGTGTTATTGTAGTGGCCGTTTTATGAGTGGCCCTCATATAAATAATAATCATTATAAAACATCCTCAATAATAATAACAATAAACAATTATTATTGTTATTGTTGTTGCTGTTGTTGTTGTCAATGATGATACTTATTATTTGGTTAACTTGTCCTCCGACCATCCATTTCAAGTTTTTTTACAAAGTGCGACAGCTTATTTTCTTACAAATACCATGGTCTTTTATTACAAAGTGTGATAGGTATTAAAAAGTGCGTCGATTATTACAAAGTGCGACAGAACATACACAGCTTAGAATAAAACTCAGCCAGTAGCTTTTTGTAGCCGAATCTGGTTTTGTTTTTATACTCAAACCGAATTAACGTCACTGACCCTGAAAATAATTATAAACTAGTTGCAGTGGTTGAAATATTGAACTTATCAGGTTATAGTGCTCTTCAGCGTGGTGCAATCCTTGAGATAAAACTGGTTTGATTAAAAGAAATAGGAAATTTGATATTTTACGTTGCTTTGCTATGTGAACACACTAAAAAACGCAGTCCGCTTAAATGGGGTTTCTAGATCTACCTTTTACCATATGGAAACGTGTTGTATTTAGCCAGCTGCCATCTATTAGCTTTTTTGCAATGAAGAAATTATAATTAACTAATTTGGGACAATAATTCTCTAATCAAATGTGGTTCAAAAGTTTAGCCTCGTTTCCATGTTCGGTATTAGGGGCCATGTTTCAAAGCCTGATTTTATAGTTTAAAACTCAAAATCAAGCTTGGTAAGCAATCTTTTCGTGTTCAGCATATACTTTCATCTAAAAAGGTGTATTTAACAACTTTTCCTCGAGTTTGCCTACAGAAGTTTAAACAGCAGTTATTTACGAAAAGTGTTCACAGTCTATTGTAATCGAACTGAAAACATACGTCAGTTTCAACAGAAAAAAAACATAAGAGGGCAGACCAAAAACAGGAAAGCGCTGACAATTGGTACTTTGGCTCCATTGCTGCCATTTAATATGTTTCTATTGCACAGGTCACTTTCGCAGCATTCGAAACCACACTTTCTGACGGTGGGAGATGCCTGTCTAAATCTCTTGCAAATGTCTTCGTTGCATACCGATTTCATGGTGCACTCTCTTTGAAAAACCCTGCGCGTTCCAATACCTGGAACTTCTCCATCAAATTCATGTTGTACACAAGAACCGGTTGAATTTGAACACGTGGTGTCGTTTCCGGGGACACAGTCATCCCAGCTTTTTTCTGAAACACATTGGTAGCACTTGATCCCATGTCCTACAAAAAAAAGGAGAAATTGCAATTAGATAGATAGATAGATAGATAGATAGATAGATAGATAGATAGATAGATAGATAGATAGATAGATAGATAGTATATTAAAACTGCATCGCAGCCAAAGGCTGAATTACGCAATTATTTACAAAAACAATACTTGAAAATTACAAAGATAATAAGTCAGAAACTGATTTTTAAGATAATATTAAAAATTCTATATAATACATTCATATTAAAATATGTTAAAATATAAAGCATGAATATAAGTGGGATAAAACTACAGCCCGGACTGTTTCGACATCGCATGTATAAAAGTATTACTTGTTCTGTTCGTACAAAGCTTTGGCATATTAAAATGGCGCTGTCGTCTTAGGTTATAGCGTGAGTTGTCATAGTCTGGTGGAAGGAGCGCCTTCAATTTATGGTTTGGATCACTGACAATGTTATCAAAAAGCCTGCTACATAATACGTTATTATTACAAAAGCTTCATTAGGAGCCATCCATTTTACTTCAGAGTCGGGGGCGGGAAAGAGGTTTGGGTGATTTGGTGAAAACATGATTTTTTTTCAGCCCCTTAGCCTTTGATAGATTGTGCAGGCATAATTTTTGGAATAATTCGTCATTACGAGCATAATTTTCCTGTATTTCTGGAACAAAGCACTGCTAGCATAATTTGCACTTTTGGTTAGTTTTGCAGCCAAAAAACGAAAACAATTTTTTGTCTGCATATAGTCGCATTCATGGGACCTGGGTCCCACAGGAAGTAAACTAGAACATTTCCACAGGACTCAACGCATGCTCATAACTGACTAGCTCGGTTACCCAAGATGGCGTCCGTGTGCTGGTCTTTTGTTCGAATTTTTATAGTTTTCTGAGAATGAATTATGCACTCTTAAAGTTTCTAGATGTAAATAGGTTAAATGTGTTTGCCATTTACTTGTTTGTTGCATAGTTGTTGTGGTATTTTTACCAAATTTGAAGTAAAAAGTAGAAGCATAATCTCTGCATTAAGTTTGCTATTAACCCATTCGCTCCTGGAGATTTTGTCGAAAAACGCGTTTTGAAGCTAGTCGAGTGGTTTTCTGGTCACTGTCGTGCTATAAAGAGCTAAAACTTACCACAAACCGGTTTACAGGTCGCACACTTCGCGGCCTTCTGATCCAGATGCAAAATATCAGCTTGCGAACTTCGGGCATGCGCAAAAAGCAAAATTTCAAAGCTTTTGGGTTTAAAAGTGACACAGCAGTCTTGACTTTTACTTTTCGCTTTCTCTACTCCCTTCTTTTTTCGCTTTTCTTGCTTCATTTTTTTGTTCTCTTGCTGGGCATTTAGTAGGCTTCATTTTGGTGGGAAGAGTTTTTAGGAAAGCTTTTAGGATCTTACGATTAGGTGAAAGGAAAGGCAGGTGAGCAATGGAACGAGATTTTCATGGAGATTTTCAGGTCAATGTCCCGTGGTTTTTTGCTTCTTTCTCCGGTGTCCTTGATTGAATTGTGCTCATTCTGGTATGGTTTGAAAGATCTCTTCACTCTGCACAAGTTAGCGAAGAAAGTTGTCCTTGAACGTTAAAACTGATGACGTCACAAAGGGTAGAAAGGACCTGGATCCGCACGGGCGGTTACGGGCGGTTCAGGGGCGAATGGGTTAAACAACAATTTTAAAAG
Organism: Porites cylindrica; assembly: GCA_964035525.1. NCBI lineage: Eukaryota > Metazoa > Cnidaria > Anthozoa > Scleractinia > Poritidae > Porites > Porites cylindrica. The sequence goes on along the minus strand of OZ037777.1, from coordinate 41,542,405 downwards.
TGGGACTAAAAGTTATTGCTCAAATTATCGTGGAATTTGTATTTCTAGTTGTCTCGGTAAATTATTTTGCTCAATTCTCAATCAAAGAATCACCGAGCACATTCAGTCCCCCTGGATCTGCCTCTGCATCATCACTGTCTTGTTCAACAAAATGTCTAAGCTTTCTCGAACAGCGCCTGCTCCAGAAGAAACATTCATTCATTCATTCATTCATTCATGTATTGGTTTATTCAGATTTACAATTTTCTGATTTTCTCACTGACCACAAATAGCAAGGGCTAGTCTAGGTGGGCAGTGTCTATATGAAACAAAATACGCACTGCAAATGGTATTTAAATTGACAAGTCAACAACAGTTATTTAAGCTTATGTAAGTTGTACAAAAGGTAAAGAATAGAAAAAAAATTACGTTAAAAACATTGCTGTGCTGACCTTCCTGGCAATTTCATAAACGTTTTTCTTTCTCAAGTGAAATTTGCCTATGTGTAAGTTCAGTACCTTACAACATGATTTTTATCCTGGCTCTTTCAAAAGGTTTATCGCCAAAAATTACATCTGGCCCCAATTGTTCAAAAGGTGGATAGTGCCATCCACCAGATAAATCATTACCCATCGGATAACGCAATACCTCACTTCGGAAAAGAGTGAAAGCCTGGGACCCAAACTAGGCGCGCGCGCATTTATGAATTTATTTGGGGGGACGTGAATGTAAACAAACTTGGCGGAAAGCGAAGTACAATGTTGCAGCGGGGTTAAAACAGCTTAAAATACCAAAGTGGAAGGTGGAATTGAAAACATGAAAATGTGAAGCTGAAGGAAGATGTGCCTGGGACTATTTTACTTCGAGAAAAACCAGAAGAATGCAAACCGTGTGTTATCGATGTTCAACTTCAAATTAGCGTTCCGAAGCAAACATACATATTCTTGCCTTTGGTATTCTATAAAATGCCAGACCAGGGGAGTTCCTGAAGTTATTTGTGCACAAAGGCGCACAACAACTTGCATGTCTTGTCAAAATTCAAGGTGGCTGCTCGACTTGTCCCCCAAAACGATACCATAAATGCGCGCGTGCTTAGTTTTGGTCCCAGACTATAACTCTTTTCCGAAGTGAGCTATTGGTTTTCCTTGGATAGCAATTTATCCAAGTGATAGCATAATTCATATCTTTTAAGCAACAGGGACCTGGTTTTGTATGTTTCCGACTATAGTCATTTTTCGCCATATTCAGACTGAGTTTATTGAGGGTCTCAATGGGGTCAACCGATAGGCGTAAAACGGCCAAAAATTTAGTCGATAGCCGTAAAAATTGAAAAATTTTAACCGTTAGGCGTAAATAGAGTAAAAAAGAGTTAACCGTAAAAGAAACTGTTCCCAAGATTTGCTACTTTTAAGCCGGTACTAAACTCACTTATGGCTGCGTTTTTCATTTCCAGGCTAGTGTGACTCCGTACGCACGTTAGGCGAAACGCCTTTTAGGTGCAGACCAAAACCTGGGCTCCATTTCCGCAGTCTCTCGGGGAACTAATTTTTTCCATGGCGAAAGTGTGGCTTCTTGCTAGGGATTAATATCTGCGATTTTCGGGAGGTCGTGCCTTCAAAACATTAGTGTAGAGATGTCACTACAGTATTTGTAAAACACGTTGCCCATAAACAACATTTCCCTGTTTTCCTCTGACGCTACGGTAGACATTGCCATGCCTAGTCCCTGTAAGGCGTCTTCCCACGCAATTTCGGTCAAGGCATTTCGGTGGCGAACTCGTTAGGACCACGTGACCCGAAAAGCATTAGCTGCTCGGAATAATGAGGCCTACGGACAAGGCAACGGGAGACAGTCGTTCCGTACAGTCCCTCGCAATCATTAAAAACACTGGACACGGGAATTTTGTTATTAACCGTTTTCACGCTAGAGCTAGAAATGGATTATCGGTCTGAGCCTAGCCTGTGTACAGTCGCGCCCTCCCCACAGACACCCCTTATCCGATTTATTTCTGAGGGGAGGGGCGGCTGCACATAGGCTATCTGGAACGGATAATCCCGTCTTCAAACTGTCCGTCGAAATAATTGACGGATAAAGTCAGGCGGATTGTTCATTCAAAATTAAAACTATTCCATTTTCAAATTAAGAAGTATTACCTAACTGACGCGAATCATTAAACGGATAACCCGTCTCACACGAAAAATCCGTCTCTAGTGTGAAAACGGCCATCGGTTATAATGAATGTCGCGCCTCGGCCTTGAGTTGGGCGTTTGCGTGTCCGCTTTTGCTTTCTCACAAAGATTATTTTTAATTTGACTGTTGACATTTCTATGTGTAAAATAACATTAGAAGTGGAATACTTTATAAAAAGTATGATCTATCAAATGTTAAAATTTTTCAAAAGAATAGCTTGTCTCATCCCGAGATGATCCGAAGACCTTTATTTTGATTTAAAGATACAAAAAAGACAGGTTAATCAATATTTCACTTTTTGAAACAAAAGAAGTTAATTTTTAACTTTTCTGTTAACCGTAACTGAAAAAAATTAACCGATAGCCGTAAAAGAGCCAAAATTTTAGCCGATAACCGTAAAAGCCACCACCCCATTGAGACCCTCTTTATTGGCAGCAAGCCACGTCTTGATGCATACATAACGATACAAACTTATTAACATTCCCATATTGGCTTCGGAAGCGGGACGAAACTGATTGAAATAGTAAAACTGATTAATTAAACATAAATTTCTCAAAAAATACTCCTTAACTTATCTCTTAAAAGCTTTAAAATTTATGATGTTATTCAGTGATTTATCTAAGGAGTTCCAAATCTTAGTTGTCCTGTAGAAAAAAGGTCTTTGACCACACGCAGTACGATCTCTGACTTGGGGATGTTTAAAACCGTGTTCCGTAGCTGTTCACGGCTTCAATTGATTCGCCAGCTACTGTTTCTGGTAGAACGACTGTTTTAATTTTTTATTATAACTTGCAAAGCGGAAAAAAGTAAACTCTTTGGGCCAGCTATTAAAACGGAGTCTAGCCAGTGTTTAACAAAACCGCGTTGTAAGCCCTTTTCAGTTCGCCCAACGCTTTTATCTAAACACCATTTAACGTAAAAAGTTTTATGAAAGCATATTAAAAGGCGTAGACTCGAAAAGCACTTATTTCTTGAAACAACCCACTATTGAAAAGATCTGGCGGTCTAAATATTAGCTAAACCGCTGCCTAAGTGAAACTTTGTTTAAATAACCGACTCTTTATTCTTAGAGTGCTAAATCCTTTAGGAAATCTGTGAAGCGCAGCTGTTGGCTCAGACGGTCGAAGGGACATACAATTACGAAAGGAGGCACTGTCTTCATTTGTCTTTTCATAATGTATGCGCTGAAACGACGTGATACGTGATAGTTTTGTACGCCCTGATAATTACATAATATCCGGCAACTCCAATCGTATTGCTGGTTTTCAGTTGACGTCAAGATAACCATGCTAAAACGTATCTTTGTTGTGTAACAGTAATATTATATGGGTTTTTATTGCATGTGGATTCAAGATATCGTTTTTACTGGTCAAAAATAGCAATGAATAGTACAAATCACAACGTCTTGCTTTGTCGTCTTATTTATGGTGTTTTCTCAGCGCTTTTGATCGTTTCAGCGCCATTCAAGCGAGTTTTAATTTGGCCATTGTCTTTTCAACGCTATATAACTATGTCATTGCTATTGTTGTTTGATTAAGTTGCCATTGTTTTGTTGGAAAGCCTGCACGCCACTAGCCTCCCCGCAGACGTTCTTAAGGGTTCGTCACGCGTGCCTGTCCCACGGATATAGCATGGTTTTAACTATGTTTGTCCATTCTATATTTACAATGCAAGACATTGGGGACACGTGATATGGCATGATTCTGTGGTGGGTGTTGGAGTTCAATGTCGGGGCTCTAACACAGAGTGACGTGAGCGGGTATTTTTCAGCACAACTTCTCTGTTCGTTACGCCGTACTGATGGGCCACAAGAATGGCGAAATAGTTGTCTACGGCTACAACCTTGCGCTGTTTTGGATTAAGTTTCGTTGTCGTATGATGAATTTTCATCTATAGTAGTACGATAAGCTTTGCAGAATTCAATGTGTCTATTATGATACTACACTTATTACAAAGATAATTTAAAACCGAAGGGATCAACAGTCGCTGCGGGTATAAGAACAAGACTAGGAAAGATATTGGTTTTTAAAATAACCAAAATACAACGAGGGCTCTGATTGAGCGAGAATAGCTGTGTTTGGATGAGGAAATATAAACACAGTTATGACGTTAAATTCTTTTGCAGTCCCCTGCGGGCAAATTATGTAACCACGATTCCAAAGAACAGGTTTTGGGCTTAAATCTCGAGAAAAGTTCCTTTCTTGCAATGGTTAAAAATCTAAAAGACCTTGCAAGCACGATGTCACAGCTAACTCCTTTAAGTTCATTAAGCGCGTAAAATACATATCTTGCCAAGATCTTTCTGCAAAACATTAAGAACCAATTAGGCGTAAAATAACTTCTTGTACAAAACTTTGCAGCTAGTTTCAAGACAATCTTTTATCAGTACCTGTTTAAAAGAGTTTTGGTCCTTTTTTCATGAGAAAAAAAACAAACCCAAATTCGAATTTGAGAAGGGCAGCACGGCTTTTACACAACGAAAGCGTTGGGAGAAAATACGTACTCGTATTGGATTAAAACGAGAACGGGATTGATATAGTTTCTATCAACTAAACCTCGTTTAACAGCTAAAATGCCCCCTTAAACTTTAATTTAGTTTTTAATATTTTTTAGAGGAATTAAGGGAGTTAAGGAATTCTCGAAAGATATGCAAACCCTAGAAAGACAACAAAGTCCGAGGAAAGGCTTATTCTCTCGATACCTCTTGTGTTTATATCCAAGGCGATGCAGACACGGAAAAAGTTTTCCCCGGTGTTGCGCAAACACAATTTTTCGAAATCTCTTAACCCTAAATAAACTCACATTCCGTTCTATTCAGTTGAAAAGCCTGCGGGGAAGAGGCTTTTCATTTGGATTATTGGTGATCGTTGCACCTAAACCAGTTTCTACGTAAAGGACTTGCAATTTCATACTATTCAGTAAGTTTCAAAGATAGACACCTAGGTTACAACACCAAAACTGCATAAAACATTCAAAATGACTGCTAAATGACTAAATGACAGCTAGAGCTTTTTGAGGCAAATTGCATCGATGTAGCAGCTCTTATCATCTTGCTCAGCCTAAGTAAAATATGTATATATGTTTAGCAGTTTCATACAGTACTTACCTACGAAGATACAAAAGGCGAAAACCAACAGCAAAGCAAACAGAAATTTCATTTTGTAGGGAGCTTGTCAATGAAGATCAAAACGCTGACAAGGTTAAAATCTTCAGTGCCGCACCTTAAAACAAGCGGAACGTTTCTCAGCCAGACAACAAGAGACGCGGATATATTGAGTGAAAGAGCTTGGCCCCCATGTGCGTCAGAAAGCAATATCCAATAGGCGAATCTTTGCTGACGTCACTGCTGACATTTTTCCTCTTTCATACGACTTAACCCATGGAAGCATTGCCGTATGTACGAATTAAGGTTAATTATAATTTGAGCAATTAGTGCAATTTTCTGCTCTTTACAAGCACTATAAAAAGAACATAGAAGCAATCCAAAACCACCAATTTGCTGTGTGGTAAAAACGTCAATTTAGCCATGCATTTTTTGTAGAATTTCGAGTTTTTCAAAGAGAATTTTTCCGAAACTGTTCCGTATAATGCGTTCAAAATTTCACGGATAACTTAAATCGTCATGCTCTTTCAATATTCAGACAGTGTATTTTAATAACTTGATCAGAGTGGATTTCAATGATCGCTCACTGAGGCGTTATCATTCTTTACTGTGTACTTCCTGAAAAAAAGACTGGACTCGGGTGGTCCAACGTTGAAGCTGTGTGGGTAACAACAAAGTAGACTTAACTACTTTAAATAAAATAAGAATTACTAGAAGTGCCCGCCACTCAAGCTAAGCCATGACGTTCGGTGTTGGGAACCGGATTTGTGACCAACCGGGAATATACAGTCGTAAAGACCTCTACTGACTTGTTTCTTTCTCTTTTTTTCCTTCTTCTTCTTCTTCTTTTTATTCTTTGTTTCATTGTCTCGCTTATGTGCATTGCAAAATAAACTAATCGGTATCCTCAAGCGAGGCATGGCTCTGACGTTTTAAGCTAGTATGATGTAAACACACACTGAACGATCAGTTCAACCTTTATTCAAAGTCACAAGTCCTGGAACGCCATCACACAAGACGTAAAAAAATAAAAATGAAAATAAATTTCTCGACTTAACCATACGGGTCCTTAAAACTAAGAGGAAAGTCATAAGATAAAGCCCTTTCGATTCGGTAGCAGCTATTTGGGGCATGCCTCACATTGCAGACGTTACTGGATACTCTGAAAATCTGTTATTTTTCCTTGTTTTAAAGGAGCCATGACCAATATTTTTATAAGTTGTTTAGAGAAGCTAAAATATTATTGTACTGTACCATTCACCGTCGTTTGTTTCCATTAGTTTCATTTGTACAGTTAAGATCTCCTATTCTTCTTCATTTGCGAAGTCCTCGCCTCGGGGTGAGGGTGCCCTCGATAATGGCCTATACGGGGAGACTTCGCCCGAAAGGGGTACCTTTTTCAGGCTTCAGGGGTATGAAACGGTAGGGATTTCATTAGTTGAAGTATACCAAAGTGTAGGGAAATCTGTCATTTGTGTCATTAAAAGAGGCTAAAGAGATGCGTATTATGACTGTAAAGAAGTCGAGAAAACGTAGATTATTAAACACAACCGAACCAGCCCGCCTACCCTCAAAGACCAAATAATCATCTAATTCGCCACGATGACTTTCGTTTCCTAGTTTCAAAGATTCCAAGTAAAATGGGTTTCTCTATTCTACTTTCTGTGAAGTAAAAAATGTTTCTTTAACGGTTCTCCTTTTATTAAAAAAAGAGGAGTAAGGATTAGCAAAGTCATTTAATACGCGGCCTTCTGTGCGGGAAGTTTCGAGTTCCATTCCAAGGTGTAACCTCAAATCCTCGTTTCGACTTCTTTCCCTTCCGTGTAGCTTAACGTGGCTTTTCCTACCCGTAAAACAGAGCAATGGTGGTAAAAGGGCGTATGTGTACTGCATAAGCCACCCACATAAAACAAGAACCTTTTCGCCCTTTTGGTCTTTTACGTTCACAGCGTTAGTGCATCGAGTTATTAGAAAGGCAGATTATATAAAATCAATGAACGCAGGGAGACTGTTCTGTCGCATTTTTTAATACCTATCACACTTTGTAATAAAGTTGAAATGGATGGTAAGAGGACAAGCAAACCCAATAGTGAGTATCATCATCGACAACAATAATAATAATAATAATAATAATAATAATAATAATGATAACATTCCACTGAATGGTTTTCAGCGCCAATTGCTCAAGTGAGGGCGGAGGAAAGTAATCACATCAACTACGCTCTTCCGACTTCAAGATCTTTGTAGGAAAGTACAACTCTTTTCTATGCAGACGACCTCGAGACCATGGGAAAGTGTCCACAACAGCGAGAGTCCGTATTGATGAGATTTTGTATTGGAATTTAGCTGCTATCCCTATTATCGGGTTTTCCATAAAAGTAAAGTGTCCTTGACTGTATTAGCAAAATATTTTGAAAGTTTTACTAGTAGCACGGGAAACGAAGAAATCCGTTTCTGTTGTTGTTGTTTTATGGTATTGGTAGGGAGTCATTAACGGCAAATATCCTTTATTGTCGGGCGCTACATCTGTCGGGGGCTACATCCCTGATATTCCCGGAAATAGTTTATAATAAATGCGACTTTTAAACACGAAAAAGTCGGCGGAGATCTTTGAAATTCCTGTACATTTTATGCGGTTGTCACCAAAACTAAGAATGATTAAGGCTCGTTTTCTGTGCTGTATATTTCTCTTTTACCAAAACTAAACATGCTCGTCCGGACCGAAGATTTATTGTTTCATGACCAGATGGAAATAAGGCCGCAAGAAAACCAAAACAGCTGGTTGCCCTTATTAAGAATGTATACAGACGTTCGCATCTAGGTGAGTGTATGTATTCCAAGCATAACAGAGTCAGACATTGCCTAGCTTCTGCGAGAGGAAATAGCCCACTAAAAAGGAAAATTCCTATTACAATCAAAACCAACATAAAAAATGGAAACTTAGCTTTGACTGCTCTTTATTTTAACAAAAATGGGATAATTACAATTACAACAATGCAAAAAGATCACACGATCAACAAAACAGATTTGAAACTTGGGACAAGTGAATGTTGCGACTTGAATGGTACGTTTTTGCGGAAATCAGGACAATACGTTCAACGAAAAGAAAAAACTGCAACAACGCATGCCAAGAAAAGGAAGCCACTGACCATTGGCACTTTGGCTCCATTGCACAGGTCACTATCGCAACAGTGTACATCGCAAGTCTTGACGTCATACCCCAGGCCTTCAACAAACTTGCATGCGTTTTTGCAGTCCGAAATCTTTGCACAATTCTTTACAAAGTTATTGATGGTTGTGCCGTTATTTTCTGCTTCAATATGGGCTTTTACACAGGCCTCCGAGTGTGAAGGACACGTCGTATCGTTTTTATTAACACAGTCAGCCCAGCTCTTCTGTGAGCCACACTGGTAGCACTTGATACCGTGTCCTACAAATGAAAGCAAAAATTCAGTTTTTCCTTTTTCTGTTGTTGTTGTTTTGTTTTTTTTTTTTGTTCTTTTATGGTATTAGTAGCGAGTCGTTCACGGCAAGCATTCTCCGTTTTCAGGAGTTCCATCTGGGAATTCCTTGGAAATTTAATCTCCTGGAATTCCCTGAAATAGCCAGAAATAAACGTTGTTGGTGAAGACGAAAAAGTGAGATCGCTGAAATTCCTGCACACTTTCGGCGTTTGTCACCAAGAACTCAGAAAAACTAAGGCACGGTTTCTGTCCTGGGTGTTTCTCTTTTACCGATAGCAGAAAGAGGAAAATAGCGACTACACGGCCCCATTAATTGCATTTCTCTTATAATTGCGCTATACTTAAATCAAAATTTTAAAAAATCATTTTATCACAGTGATACGAAGGCTATGTGAATCAAGCTCCAGCTTACAAAACAGCCAACAGATTAAAGTATCACCAGAGCGAATAAACGCGCTGCTTGCCTTGTCGAGAACAGATCAATGATATGTCTAATTTAAGAATTTAATCAATCTTTATTTCTCCTTGCAGTCCTTAGAAAAGGAATTAAATGGTCTAAAACGTATGTATGTGTTTTAGGTTTTGCACGGGTGGCGCTCTCCGCCAGTTTAGTGCCATCCTACTGGTTATTTTAATTCAGACAAGTCTGAGTCGCTCTGTTATTGACTATGCACTCCCTAACACATAATCACTCTTGAACGAATGTAATCACCATTATCAAAGAGAAAATCTGCCTCATAGCGCATGTGTGGACTCACACGGTCGAGGTGACAACAGTTAAGAAAGAGAGTCCTCTTTTGTCTTTTTAGAATGTATGCGCTGAAACGACGTAATGCGTGATAACTTTGTATTATATGAAGGAAGATCATCCCAGTTATATACGCAACTTTTGCAGTTGCGAAAAGAAAGCCTGAAAAATATTCAGGCTTGTACGGGATTCGAACCTTGACCTCTGCGATACCGGTGCAGCGCTCTACGAATTAAGCTAACAGGCCAACTGTGAGCAGGTCGTTGAATTGGTTCGTTATAAACTCGTGAAAGGATGATGATGAAGTTATAAATATATGAAAATCATATATGTGAACTGCGGAGTGAAGAATTATGTGAAGGAAGATCATCGTCGTTATATACGTAACTTTTGCAGTTGCCAAAAGAAAGCTTGAAAAAACTCAGGCTTGTACGGGATTCGAACCCTTGACCTTTGCGATACGGCGACCTGCTCCCAGTTGGCTTGTTAGCTTAATTGGTAGAGCACCGGTATCGCAGAGGTACCCAAAGTTGAAGTAAAAAGTAAAAGCATAATTTCTGCATAGTTTGCTAAAATGAGCATAATTATTGGCATAATTCTAGAAATGTAGGAGCATTGCTAGCAGCATATTATGCTACTTTTTCGAGCACAATCTATCAAAGCCTAGCCCCTTCATTAACCATGACTGTTTTTTTCCTCAGATTATGTGCATGCATTGCATGATACTTTTTCTCGCTCAAACACTTTGAAAGACGAACCTTTCCAGTTAAAATCAAACTATTCCCTAAATGATCTGTGAAATAACCTTTGAATAAGCACATTAATTTTTATCTAAGAGTTTCTTACTGACCTTGATGATGAAGCATAATTATTATAACACAGAGTATAAAAGAAGTGAGATAAAGACCCCTTCACTCTGGTGAAAGAAGTTAAGGAACGCGAAGCATATTTTGGATTGGTAGGGCTACAATCTTGGACAGAACAAAATAGAACACCAAACCCCACTCCCCCCAAATCAAGGATGAAGTCACTCGAAGGGCAAAACGCGCCATTTTCCCATCCTTAGTTTGGGGGAAGATGGAGTTCTAAATTTTTCCTTTTTACTTTGTCCAAGATTGTAGCTTGCGCGTAGCACGAGTTTATAGGGCGCGAGTTTATCTAGAGGGGTCTAGGGTCATGCTTTCACGAAAAATGTTGAAATTTAGAGCTTCTGAAATCACCGGATACACGTTTATTTTTACCAATCCTGTTAGTTCTCTGCACAAAGACGTACATTTAAGAGAGAAAAAAATTGTTTGCTTTTAACACAAAGATTAGAAAAACTTTCATTAATGCTATAACCCACCCAGCTCCATAGCTCAATTCTCCCTGACCAAGATTGGTAACCATCAGATTTCGGAACTAGACAACATGGTAGATAACTCAAACAGCCAAAATTTTTGTAACTGCATAAAATCGATAGTGATTTTATGAAACTAGAACCCCGCCAATCTCAGAAGAAAGTTGGTTGTCTCACTTCCAGTCACTACAATCAAACGAGCCCCTTAATTCGCACCAAGAAGCGATTATCGATGAGTTAAAAAGATTAGAAGTCACAACAATTCAATCGCATTCCTTGGACTACGTGATAACTGAACTCGAAATACGCACAGCGGCTAACAAACTCTAAAACAACAAATCTCCGTATTCAGAAAGAATCAAAAATGAAATGATCAAATCCAGCTTAAACGAGCTAATGCCTATTTATTTGCAGTTATTTAACGCTTTTCTGAAGTAGGGCTTTATGCCTCAAACATGGAGCCATGGCCTTATAACACCAATTTTTAAAAGTGGGAGTAAAAGCAGCCGACCATGTTTTACACTATTACGAACATTAGTTGATAAATATGTCAACTGTCACAAAACGAAAGTATACGCATGTTTTGCGGACTTGAAATGCGGACCAAAATGGGAAAAGTGTATACCCGTTCAGATCAAAACGGCGCAAAACCCTACCCGATGAGTGAGAATCTTTGTTGCGTAACAATAATATTATAAGGGTTTATATGGGAATTTTAAAAACCGCTTTTTGGTGGTCAAAAATAGCACTGAATATATGCATCACAACTTATTGCCTTGTTGACTCATTTATGGTGCGTTCTCAGCGATTTTGATGGTTTCAGCGCCACTTGAGCGAGTTTTAGTTTTGCCATTGTCTTTTCAACGCTATACAATTATGTTATTGTTATTGTGGTTTATTAAGTTACCATTGTTTTGTTGGAAAGCCTGCTCGCCACTCAATATCTATCACGCAATAGATAGTGACTGCGTTAGCCAATCAGATTGCGGACTTCGTAGCATGCTAGGTTGGTTGGTTTTAATACTACGATGATAAGAAGAGTATTTTAAACCAAAAGGAATTAATCAAACTCTTCTCAACAGTCGTTGAGGGTATACAAACAAGCCAAGGAAAGATATTGGTTCGAAATAACCATGATACTGCGAGCGCTCTGACGAGACTAGCTGTGTTTGCATAAAAAATAATATAAACCCAGTTATCATGTCAAATTCTTTTGTAGTCCCCCGCGGGCAAATTATGTAATCACGGTTTAAAAAACACGTTTTGAGCTTAAATCTCGAGAAAAATTACTTTTTTCCCATTTTTGCAATGGTTAAAACTTTAAAAATCTTTGCAAGCACGATGCCACAAAGTTATCTCCTTTAAGTTCATATTTTGAGCGAATAAATACATATTTTGCCAAGAACAAAAAAACATGCAAAACACGAAGAACTAATTAGGCGTACACTACTTTTTGTACAACACTTCGCAGCTAGTAATAAGAGGTTCTTTTTTGATCAGCGCCTTTTAAAAAGAGTTTTACTTCTTTCTGCCAGAAAAAAAAAACATTTTAATAGCGGAGCAAAACGAAATTAGAATTTAAAACGGCACCACGGCTTTTATATAATGACAGCATTGGGGGAAAATATATACTCGTATTCGAATGAAACAAGAACGGGCTTATTTCTCTCCTGACTAGTCCTAAACTAACAGCTTAAATACCGCCTTAAATTTGAGGACTTAAGGGGTTGGAAGAATTCTCGAAAGATATGCAAACCCAAGAGAGACAAGAGAGTCCGAGGAAGCTCTTTCTCCAATTCTCTCAACACCCCTTGTGTTTATATCCGAGGCGATGCAAACATGGAAAAAGTTTCCTGTCGCGCAAATACAATCTTTCGAAATCTCTTAACCCTTAAAAAATTGTCATTCAGTTCTATTGACTTGATAAGCCACAAGCCATTCAAAATGGTAATCATTCAACTGGACTTTTATTGAGGTAATCGGCATCAGTGTAGCATCTCTTTTTAAGCCTGTTCAATCTCAGGAAAATATGAATTTATGTTTAGATAGCTGACAAAATTACGTTCAGTACTTACCTACGAAGATACAAAATGCGAAAACCAACAGCGAAGCAAACAGAAATTTCATTTTGTAGGGAACTTGTTCCTGGATATCAGAAGCGCTGACACGGTAAAAAGGCCGCACCTTATGCGTAGCGAAAAGTTTCTCAGCCAGACAACAAGAGATGCAGATATATGTCGTATATTGAATGAAAGAACTTGGCTGCCATGTGCGTCAGAAGGAGAATCTTTGCTGGCGTCATTGTTGACATTTTTCCTCTTTAGCATACGACCTACCAACGGACGCATCGCTATGTAAAAAGAGTTGGTTAATTTGAGCAATTTCTACAATTTTCAGCCCTTTGTAAGCAATATCAAAGGAAATAGAAGCAATCGAAAGCTACGAATTTGCTGTGTGGCTAAAACGTTAAAGATTTCATTAATTTTTTGTTGAATTTCGAATTTTTCAAACTATAAACTATTCGGTATAGCGCGCTCAAAATTTCACAGGTAACTTAAATCGGCATGTTCTTTCAATATTCAGAGAGTGTGTTTTTGTAAAAAAAGCTTGATCTGAGTGGATTTATATGATCGCTCAGTCGTTTAACTTCTTTACGGTGTTTAGTTAAGGTAAAAAAAAAAACGTGTACGAACAATCTTGCTCAACTTCGGATCCAAAAAGATCGTGATCAGTCAAACTAGATAAAATTGAAATCGTCACAGTCAAGAAGACTTTTGCAGGGACTGATCAAAAAAAGCGAAATAGAGTTAAGTTGCGATATTTCGACTAGCCAATACCAGTCGTCATCAGGTTTATTGAGATATCACGAATTTACAGAAATATATATGAAGTAAAATAATGACCGGAAATTACATAATATGACGTGATATGGTGTCGCTACTTAAAAAGACACGATAACAAAAAAATAAAAGATATACTATATATAGCTACAGTTCATCACGTTTATCGATGCCCAGAGGCTCAGTTGTCTTAGCTTTATGGATAAGGTGGGCTTCACGTGCTTTCCTGAAAGAATCACTCCCATTTTTAAGTTTTTCAATAGGAATCAAAAGCATATGATTGTTGGAATGATTAGGGGTAAGAAAGTGTTCTGAAACTGCACTATACCTATTTATATGCGCGTTGGTTTTATGGTTTTGAATCGCGTCTTGCGGCAGGAATGATTTAACCGATTTTCATGATTTTTGGCGTCCTTAATAGAGAATGGTCGAACTTCAAGATAATTTTATTTGTTTTGTTGTAGGTTTAAAAACGTGTCAGTGAGATATCGGCATATGTTTAAAGCCGCATTTTTACAAAGAATGTCAATTATTTCGAAACCCTAAGACAGATTTTTTTCTAACTTCGGCAAATAAGCCTCAGAGCTCTCTAGTTTCATATCTGCAAGTTTGAAGTCAATTGTGACCGTAGAACTCGGTCCACAAAATAGCTGGTCAAATTTAACCTTAAAATGCAACGCTTACACTGTTTTTGAAAGTTGACGCATGAATAGAGGAAAACTGCCGGACGACTATCTCCTATCTGAAAGGGTATTCTTGCCCAAAGCTTCAGTTGCAAGAAACTGAGTAATCAGAAACCTAAAGCGAATACAGTTCGCAATACAAGAAGAACAACTTCATGCTGAATGCAGGGCAAGATTAAATAACTTCTTCGTGTCAAAGCTACTGTGTATTTTCCTTTCTCTTTTCGCCAAAGTTAGAGAAAAATCTGTCTTGGGGTTTCGAGATTATTGACATTTTTCGTAAAAATGCGGTTTTAAACATATGCCGGTATCTCAAACGTTTTTATACCTATAAGAAAATAAATAGGATTTTCTTAAAGTTCGACCATTCTTTATTAAGGATGCAAAAAAAACATAGAAATCGGTTAAATCATTTCTGTCGAAAAACCCGATTCAAAAACATAACCAACGAGCAAATAAATAGGTTCGGGCCACCTTACATAACGACCTTTTTACCCTTTTGGTCTTTTACCTTAACAGCGTTCATGCATCGAGTTGTTAGAAAGGCCGTTTTTATAAGATCAATGAATACAGGGACACAAGGAAGAATGAGACTCAGCCAGTAGCTTTTCGAACCGAACATCACTGGCCCTGGAAATAATTAGTTGTAGTGGTTAAATGTTGCACTGATCATGTTAGATAGCAGTGCTCTTCGGCGTAGTGCAATCCTTGAGATAAAACTGGTTGATTAAAAGAAATAAGAATTTCAATAATCTTTATTACTTTGCTATGTGAACATGCCAGAGAAGGCAGTCCGCTTAAATGAGGTTTCTAGATCTACTAGTTACCATATGTAAACGTGTTTTATTTAGGTAGCTAGCTGCCTTCTATTAGCTTTTTTATAATGAAGAACTTATAATAATAAGTACAATAATTCTCTAATCAAATGCAATTTAAAAGTTTAGCCTCGTTTCCATATTGAGTATTAGGGTCATTTTCTATAGCCCGTTTTTATGGTTTAAAACTCAAAACCAAGCTTGATAAACAATTTTTACTTGTTCTGCTCATAATTTTCATCTGAAAAAAGTGTATTTACCAACTTTTCCTCGAGTTTGCCTACAAAACTCTTAACAGCAGCCATTTACGAAAAGTGTTCCCAGACTTTTTTAATCGAACTGAAAATTTACGTCAGTTTCAACAGAAAGAAAACTTAAGAGCGCAGATCAAAAACAGAAAACCGCTGACAATCGGTACTTTGGCTCCATTGCTGCTATTCAATATGTTTCTATTGCACAGGTCACTTTCGCAGCATTTGAAATTACACTTTCTGACGATAGACCCTTGTCTGTATCTCTTGCAAATGTCGTCCTTGCATACCAATTTCATGGTACACTCTTTTTGAAAAACCCTGTAGGTTCCAGTATTTGGAATTTCTCCATCAAATTCAAATTGTAGACAAGAAACGGTTGAATTTGAACATGTGGTGTCGTTTTCGGGAACACAGTCATCCCAGCTTTTTTCTGAAACACACTGGTAGCACTTGATGCCGTGTCCTACACAGAAAAAAAGGAACAATTGCTATTAAAAAAGCTTCATTAGGGGCTAACCATTTTTTTTCTGAGGGAGGGTGCGTCAGAAAGCAACATCTAATGGGCGAATCTTTGGGGACGTCATTGTTACATTTTTCGACTTAACTCCATGGAAACATCGCCGTATGTACAAATTAAATTTAAAAGTTGATAAATCCGGTTAATTTGAGCAATACATCACAGCTTCTCGCCTTGTCTTGCTATTTGTGGTGTGTTCTTAGCGCTTTTGAAAGTTTCAGCGAGTTTTGGCTTTGCCATTGTCTTTTTTACGCTATAAAACTATATTATTGTTATTGTTGTTTATTTGATTCGTGGGAACACCTGCTTGTCACTCAATATCATCGATCACGCAATAGATAGTGACTGCGTTATAAACTTTAAAAACTCTTCTCGATACTTGTCGTGCGTATAAGAATAAGGAAAGAAAAAATATTGCTTTAAAACAACCAAGATACTGTGATCGCTCTGATTGACGGAGAGTTGCGTTCCCATTACAGAATGCAAAACTGAAAAACGTCAAGATTTTTTGCAGTCCATGCGCTAATTATGCAAACACTATTTTAAAGATAACGTTTTGAGCTTAAATCTCAATAAAATAACCTTCCTTTTTCATTTTATAAATCTTTAAAACTCGAAAAACTTTTACAAACATGGTGTAACAAAGAAATCTCCGCAAAAAAAGAACCATTAAATTAGGCCTACAAAACGTCTTGTACAACGCTTCTCAGCAAATAAGAATTTCTTTCTTAATCAGCACCCATTAAAGAGTGTTTCGCTTCTTTCTGACAGAACAAAAAAATTTAATCGCGAAAGAAAACTTAATTCGAATGTGAGAGGGTATTACGGCTTTACAACGATGACGCTGGGAAAAAATATATACCTGTATTGACGGATTTAAAGAAAACGGCATTATATTTTCCCCATTTTGGCTCCGTTATGAAACAATAATGTCGTCTTGAGTTCGAATTTATTTTATAGTATTTTTGAGAGAGCAAGCGTTGTTTTAGAGAGGCAATAGAAACCTTTCTTAGTGGTAATCACTTAGCTGGGCATACTTTGAGATAGACTGACGTAGCACCGCTTGTCAAAATCGAAATTAAATACTCATAGTACTTACCTACGAAGAAGCAAAAGTCGGAAAAGATCAGCCACGAGAGAAACAGATATTTCATCTTGTGCGGTAAGTAAAAAACCTTCCGTGCCGCAGCTTATACTTAACGGAACTGGCTGTGTTCTTAGAACAACACTAAAACGCAGATATGTTGAATGAAAGAGCGTGACAGCAATGTGCTTTGCGTCAGAGAGCAACATTCAATAGCACGAAAAGCTTGTAAATGTAATAGCGGAGCTCTGGCGCACGAAGCGCGCCTGCGGAGCACCATGGGTAAGTAAATCTACCCATCCCAGAAAATTTGGTAATCACGTGACCGTACACCGCCCGCCCGCTGCCCGTCCGTCCGCACCACAGGGCAACCAATGTTCAATCCCACACTTTCTATCTAGTTTGGGAGCACAGGAAGACTGATATTGCACACATATTGCACATCAATGTTGTGATCAATTGACAGCTGTCAAAACAGGGTATCCGCTTGACCAGTATCACCTGACCGTATCGCGGGCTCAGCTGTCGACCCATCGAGGTCGAATATTTTTTGAAGTTATCCGCTGACAAGTTACTAGTTTTCAAATGATTGCAGGCTCAAGTTTAATTTTTTTAAATTCATATGAAATATGTTGTGTTTTATATGTGCCACACAATTAAAATTTTGATCTCAAACTGACCTCAGAAGCTAAGATTCAGCCAGTTTTTACAGGCAGGGAAAACATGCCAGTTGCTTTTGACTTTTCTCACCAAGGTCACGCGTTGGTCACGCTCTACGTTCAATTTTTATGCTCTTATTGGTCAAAATTTGACAGGTGAGTTCATGCGGAAAATTTATGCAGCATCTTAAAACTTGTTTACTTTGACAGCTGAAGCTGACAGAGTTTTGTGTCAACTTGTGATGTTTTTAACTGTCTTTTTCCACTGAACATTGTACAAAATGAAATTCAGCTGCTATCAAGAGTCTTCTGTTATTCATAGCTAGTTTGGTTATCGGGTTTTTGGTTGAGAAATACGTCGCTAGTCAAGGTCGGAAATCCGATTTCGGATGGCATCGTTTTCGTTTTTCACCTTGCTTGATGCGTAAGAGGATTGAAAAGTCTGAAGCGATTTTTGCCTTACTTGATAGTTTTCAGTGCATCTCCAGTGGTGAGGCTGAGTAATTATTTTATTTGATATTTGTTTTTTATATCTAATTCAATGAAGTCGAGTGTAGTTTATGGGGCTACTTAGTTTATGCAAGTTTGTAAGATTTGAGACAATGATCTGACCGAGCATCAGGTTTGATTATAAACTTATAGAACTTTAAAAAGCCTTCAGACATTTTCTCACCGCAAATAGAAAGAAAACGTTCCAAAGAATATTTAGTTATAATTCTAGCTGTAAAAGAAAGCTTTGAGCGATTTTCTTGCCTCGAGTTCATCTTTGAAAAAGCAAACAATGGGAAGCTGGCTTAAAACATAAACAATAAACAAGGATTTTCAGAGACACTTTAATACTTGTCTTCGTGAATGAAAATTGTCGTCTTTGTATATGTTTCACCGAATTATTTTCCTTTTATTACTGATTGTTAGTAGTCTCTTTGCAATTTTAATCGCTGTGCCATTTTTTTTCAGTCGCTCATGAACATCGCTTGCAGGAGTAGTCAAAATGCCACGCGTATCAAACGCTTTTGAAGATTACACATCGTTATAAAACCATTAGATAAAAAATAAACATAATAAATTCTTTGTTATGTTGAAGCAAATAACTCTGTTAATCTTAATTTAGATAGTCGACTTTGAGGCTTGTCAAAAGTGAGAACCCGCCGGCTAGCCGTATAGGTGATATTGGAAATTTTTTAAACGGTTTCGCTAAAAGCCCACGCGAAGCCCACGCGTGCTTCGATCGTCCTAAATATTGAATGAATGCAATTTGTAATGTAAAATTGTGAAATACTGCATTCTGTCCGAGGTCTGTATGATAAAAACAGCGCCTCATGATACTGTTTCACCTCAGATGTGATGTATAAAAAGTATAAAAGGTTGGTTTTACACGACCCCAGACTTGTTGGCAAGATTTTGTAAAGTAAACTTGTCGAACGCAAAAAAATGCGGCGTGATTTGTTTTCCAGGCGTAATCTACTGTGATCAAGAGCCATTATCGCTATGCTATTTTTAGGGTGTACGTATAAGGCTATCAACTCGATGTAAGATTAAGTTCACTCTTAGCTTGGACTATTTGCAAATTATTTTTCTCTAAAATCATTTAGCCTTCCCTCAAAAGTCACATGAATGTGCTCTAAAGTTAACTGATTTGTGGAAATTACAAGTTTATTGTTTGATTTTAATTACAAATTCGAGTTAATAGGAGCTTCGCTTTTAGCCCTGGCTAAATCTATATATTACTGATGCAAATCATACATTCACGAATAACAAAGAAAGGTCCTGGTTTGGCTCCTTTTCTGCTAAGTTGAGTCAGCGTGACCTTTTTCCGCACAACCAGTTTACATGGAAATTCTTTCACTAAGACCTGGTGCACACGAATCAGGATATATTTTAAACCGCACAGACTTTGATACCATATATTGTGACCCGGAACACCCACACACAGAGCCTTAATACATAAGATATGGGAGAATCGGCCCCCCGGCCCCTACTCCCCGATGACCATGATTCACGGCAACCTTCACTTACGAAGGAAGAAAGGGGGGGTAGTATTGAGAAAATAGGGAACCTCCTCCCAAAACTCAGAACTCAAGCGCCGACTGAAGGAAAAGAAGAGCACCAAACAGTATGCCATACAAACTGACCAAACCATTAAATGTGTACTCGAACTTTATTGAACAAACAAGTAATAGGAACCATGCATTTGTACTAATGCCGCAACATATCAACAATTCATTAGAATTCGAAGCTCTTAAGACAAACGCAAGCCGCAAAAAATACACAAGAGCAAAAAAAAAGAAAAATGGGGAAAGATACCGATAGATGTCGAGATCCCGAGTGGAAAAAATACTCATGATCTTGCCAGTGTTCAAATCCAGCGCCAGATAATTAGAAAAACTGCCTATCCTAACGAGGGAGGTGGTTGGGAATCTCTTCGGCCGTAAAAACGTTATGGGCCCTAAATATCAAGTAACAGGCGGACGACGA
>OZ037777.1:41482255-41512255 GCA_964035525.1 Porites cylindrica | reverse complement strand
AAAATTTCATAATTTGCTCTGGCTTTTGGGATAGCATAGGTCATCCTGGAGGACAACCTAGAGTTATATCTATGTATGTTACTAACAGGATTAAAGAAGGTATCAAAGACTGAAGGTAAAAGTTGATAATGGAACTTATACGCCTAAAAAAAAATTCAGGACTTCAACGGCATCGCACCGGTATCGCGAGGTCACGCAACTGCATAAATTGCGTTCACTGCGAAGATCATTTCTTCATTTTCATTTCATTTCCGCAGTTCATATATGATTTATTTCATATATCGTTAACACTTATTTCTTTCACGGGAACATATGAACCCACAATTGACCTGCTCCCAACGTCTGTGGCTTCAGTTGGTAGAGCATCGCACCGGTATCGCGAGGTCACGGGTTCAAACCCCGTTGAAGTCCTGATTTTTTTTTAGGCTTCTTTACGCAATTGCATAAATTGCGTTCACTGCGACGATCATTTCTTTATTTTCATTTATGACCATAACGTTGTTCAAGAGAAACACAACTTTCGCTCTCAGCAGACTGTTTGCATAGAACTTGCACGCGCCAAGACTTGGCATTTTTTCTAGCCACTAGCGTTACGTTGCAGGTTTGATACCATGAGAATCCTACTTTTCAGACTTTTCATTTTCGATTCTGCGTTTTAGCAGTGAAAAAAAGCCACCGCTCGAACGGTCATTTGAGTGCAATCTCTTTTGCCCTATTTCTCGTTTGTTTTGATTGGCTGTTATTTTCATCTTAACAAGACCATTTCCTTGTATTAGATTGATGTTCATGAACAGGCAATTCCAGGCGATTTGAAATTCCATTAATTACACTAAACGACTTCCTGTTTGGCTAATTCTTTTTGTCAAGTTTATAGACTCTTTTTTCCGCTGCTTTTTAGTCTAGTAGCCTGCGTCGTAGACAATGGTTTAGACGATGCGTGAGCCGGCTGCAAAGCAGGCTACTCCTACCAGTCCCTTGACACGTAAGAGAGAGAACCTGGGAACGAGGCTGCCATCTTAAATACAGTATTCATGGTAAAGAACTGGGCCCGATCTTGTAACGTCACGGGAAAAAAAATATCCGGATTTAGCGTCCACACGATTCCGGATTCATAGCGTATTCAAAAATTTCCACTCTGGAGAGCGGATTAAAAAGTTTGCAGATTCTTCTTCCGGATTCTCTGGATACGTGTGGACGGAAGCCGTATCCGCAAAGAAAAAGTTTGCGGATTCAAAAATATCGGGATACGTGTGGACGGGGCCTGAGGCATCGTTCGCACGAATCCGGATATTTGTGAAAGTACATATTTTTTACACTAATCTTCCTTCCATCCACACGAAACCAGTGAATCCGCTCTGCAGAGTGGTTTTTTAAGCCTCCTGTACACGGATCCGGATTTAAAAATGTGCGGTTTCAAAAATGATTTTAAAATTAACCGGAGATCGATGTACGAAAAAATGCATAATCTCAAAAAAACCGATGACTTTTGTGTAAAACAAATTATTTTCACAGAATACTAATTATAACCGGCTGGAGAAGGTATAAAGGAATGACTTTTTCTGCTAAAAAAAAAATCGAAACAAGTTTATCAAATAGGATGCTTTTATTTGAGGACAATTATTTTAGACATTAAGTTTATCGTCGAAAGTGAAGATTTAAAAACGCAGCTTCGTGTACTAGGGTCGGTGATTTCGACTAATTACTATTTACTGAGTATTGTTTGAATGAATAGAATTCAGTGCTAAAATTAACAATTGAAAGATTCGACTACCCACGAGGTAACAACACAACGGCAATTTTTTAGGGCGAAATTCTGCCCTTCTTTGTAAATCCAAAACAATGCGCTAAAATCACACGGTTTCCTTACTATTAATTACTGGGTAAGCAAAGGAACAGTAAGCGTGACCTGCTTGTTTTGTACCAGGGCGTCATAGCCGGCGTTGAATCAAGAGAGGTCGAGCGATCGAGTCCGAGCACCACTAAACAGACAAAACAAGATGGCGGACAGCACAATGGATCGCCAGAGAGATTATAATCCAACGGCCCAGACAGGGTCCTCCGAAGTTAAAGTGACGGGGATGATCGAAAGAGGGCAAAAATCAAAACCCAAAAAATATCCCTGAAACAAATAATAAACACAAAAAAAACTCAAACTCTATACCCGGGATGCAAACCTAATAAATTAGACTTGTAAAAGTTTTAAGAGTGTTGTAAGACTTTTCTTAAATTGACCCCTGCTTGCTTTGAGGTTCCAGTCTTTAAGCGTCAATATATTTAGTACTGAAGTGCCAATTAAGGACACTATTAGTACCTCAGCTATTGGGAGAAACGATCTTCATTTCTCTGTAGTCCCAGGGTCACCTGAAGGTCTACCCAAAGAAACTAAGCCGAGTACCTTCATATTTAAGTTATTTCAACACCCTAAGGTTTGATCCAACCCCTGGGATCGAGCTCACGATATGCCGCCTCGCACACCAGCGGTCTGGCCACCTGAGCTAGCCCTGGCCTGGTTGTTGGCGATGTGTAGAGAGCGGCAAGCAGACTCTTTACTTGTCAGAAATGCAAAGCAGGGCTGCCAAGAAAGTCATTCGTCAATCACGACCCGAATAAAGAAGTACAAACAAATTCACGTTGTAGATAGAATATTTACAGCCAAAGAACAATAGGATACATAGAAAAATTATCTTTAATAAAAAATTATACGACAGTTACAGCACTTACTTGGTCACAAGATCAACTTAAACGGGCTGGACTAGGAGCGAACTAAATTTACAATAATAAGATACAGTTACAGCAGTTACTTGATCAACTAAAACTGACTTGTAGTGAACTTAACTAAGACAAAAACTTCATCAATGCTATCTGTTTTATCAAACAGAAAATATACGTTTTAAGAAAAAAAAGCCACGAGGGCGCAGGCCAAAAACAGGAAGCCGCTGACACAAATGTCCAGTGCTGGCCACAAGATCCCTACTTTCCTTTTTCATCCTTAGTTCCACACTTCTCAGAGGTGTGGAAGTGTGGAAAAGTCAGACAAACTCAGGATAATATCACACTTTTCCCACAGGCACTAACCCCTTATCATTCTTGACTTAGTTCCACACTTCTCAGAGGTCTGGAAGTGTGGAAAAGTCTGACAAAGTCAGGATATTGTCGCACTTTTCCCCCAGTCATGAACCCTTTGTCATTCTTTACTTAGTTCCACTCTTCTCAGAGGTCTGGAAGTGTGGAAAAGTCTGACAAAGTCAGGATATTGTCGCACTTTTCCCCCAGTCATGAACCCTTTGTCATTCTTTACTTAGTTCCACTCTTCTCAGAGGTCTGGAAGTGTGGAAAAGTCTGACAAAGTAAGGATATTGTCGCACTTTTCCCCCAGTCATGATTAGCTTTACTTAGCTTGTGTGTTGTGGCGTGGTTCAATTGTTCATTAGGGACTTCTAGCATCCGCGACGGCAGCGAAAACGTCACTTTTAAAATGAATTGGCATTTTTTCAAACTTTGTCGCGTTTACTCCAATTTGCTGAAAATGTCTAATGCAGGCAAACTTCCCTGAAGTTGAAGTTGTCCATGCCTAACTGTTCTTAGCACAACTATAGTTAGTAGAGGAGACTGGTTAGGAAACCCGGCAAACATCAAAGTTGAAAACAATGGTGCTGTAGGTTATGTTGGAAGCTCCCTGACCGTGCACAATCCTTTAGTTTTTGTTTACAAATTGTGACTGAATAAATTAAAGTAGTATTTCTCTTGCTCGGTAAATTCAAAATGAGAGGAATGTTATTAAACGTTGTGCACGGTCAGGTCCAAAAAATCTAACAAAAAAAAACATCTAACAAAGGGTTTCCCAAATATTCCACTTTAATTAACTATGGCAAAACACGAAAAGCAGTTGTATCGACTCAAAGGGCCTGGTGCAATGAGCGTCTAAAGGTGACAACCATTAAAAGTTCGCAAAAAGTTTATAAAAGAATTTGTAATCGGAAACCTATTTCAATAGTCTCGGTTTATTCTCTTTGAGTTGTTAATCGACTTGACCGCTTCACCTTTTTTCGCACGACCAGTTTACTTAATAGTATTCCCACTAATTCCATTTAAGAAAGCAAAGGCTAATGTCACAAGAAAAGTATTGCTTAGTTTAAAGAAAAAAATTGAGAATTTTTTTAAAATTTATTCACAATACTTTCCCATATTACAATCCACCTACAGGACATACGACTACATTACAAAGAAAGAAAAGAAAAGACTCGGAAAACAACTACTTAGTCTGATTACAGTATTCAAAATCACACTAGAAGAAAAATTAAGATTCTGAATTTGTGAATTTTTTTTCACAATTCAGAATTTTAAGCGAATTTCAAAAGAGCAAACTTGTGTGTGTCTCTATGCGTCATCAACAAGTTGTTTTCTTTTTCTCGTTCATTCCTATACCACTGTCCTTAGGCGAACTCGGTTCGTGCTTGAGCTGCGCTATAAAACCAGTGAAAATAGAGTCGATAAACTTGACAAAAAGAATTATAACAAGCAGTCTGTAGCTTATGTGAAAATTTTAGGTTTCCTTTTTCTACGAAAAATAGCTTAACCTGGAGAGTAAAATGCCAAAAATTAAACTTTATAAAGTCGTAGGGAATTTATAAAATAAGCTTTGAAAATTGGACATGAATAGACGGTCATCTAGAAAATTCTAGGCAATGTTTGCTTCTCCGAACAGATATTTTACAGAAAACAGTCGTTGGGTGCCCCTGTTTAAAAAACAGTTCTCGGTCCGTCCGAGTTCAAATCCTTGTCCACGCTCGTAAATAGCCAACTGGCTGCCTCCTGCCAGTTGGGGTTTTTCATCCTGTTATGTTCTATTTGGATGTTTTGTTTCGAATTTATTATTTGTGTGGAGTGCCTGACTGTAAACTATATTTACTGTATTCCA
This sequence comes from Porites cylindrica, assembly GCA_964035525.1. Taxonomy (NCBI): domain Eukaryota; kingdom Metazoa; phylum Cnidaria; class Anthozoa; order Scleractinia; family Poritidae; genus Porites; species Porites cylindrica. The sequence continues at coordinate 41,507,337 of OZ037777.1, read as the reverse complement.
TCATTTGTAAATACGCAATTCAGCCTTCGGGCTGCAAAGTATTGGTAATTAAACTATCTATCTATCAATCTATCTATCTATCTAAACAAAAGCAGCGCACTCTCCACTATAAACAAAAATTTAACCTTTAACCTTGTTTCAATGCAATGTTTTTTCATACACAGCAAAGGAGGCTGACGCTTGAGCGATCATTTAAGTCCAATTTATGGAGCACTTAGCGGGTTACTTTCTGTTTGCTTCATTTGGCTGTTATTTACGTTCCTGATATTGACTGTCTGTATCTTAGTACAGTTGTGCACGGCAGAAGCTCTTTATATCGTTTTTTGCTCGTTACCCGAAATGGTAAAAGAAAAAAACAGAAACCGCACACACTCCGCTCTGCCTTGTGCATGAGTGAATAGCTACACTGCGATGTTCATATTGAAATGTTAATTAACTTCGTTAAAAATATTTTTTCGTTGTTTATCTTCGCAGGCACTCTTTTTCTTGAAATATAAGTGTACACGAATCAGCTCGAATCCGGATTTAAAAACGTGCGGTTTCAAAAATTGATTTTAAGATAAGCCGAGGGCCGATGTAAGAAAAATACATGGTCTTAACAACATAAAAACTCAGGACTTTTTTGTAAAACAAATTATTTTCACAGAATACTAATTATAATCGGCTGGAGAAGGTATAAAGGAATGACATTTTCTGCTGAAAAAAAATTAAAACAAGTCTATCGAATAGGATGCTTTTATTTGAGTACAAACATTTTAGACGTTAAGTTTATCGTCGGTAATGAAGATTTAGAAACCCAGCTTCGTGTACTAGGGTCGGTGATTTCGACTAATCACTATTTACTGAGTATTGTTTGAATGAACAGAATCCAGTGCTAAAATTAACAGTTGAAAGATTCGACTACCAACAAGGTAACAACACAACAGCAATTTTTTAAGGCGAAATTCTGCCCTCGTTTGTAAATCCAAAACAATGCGCTAAAATCATACGGTTTCCTTACTGTTATTTACTGGGTAAGCAAAGGAACAGTAAGCGTGAACTGCTTGTTTTGTACCAGGGTGTCATAGCCGACGTTATATCAAGAGATCGAAAGAGAGGTCAAGCGATCGAGTCTAGGCACCATTGAAGAGACAAAACAAGATGGCGGACAGCACACTGGACCGCCAGAGAGATTATAATCCAACGGCCCAGATGGGGTCCTCCAAAGTCAAAGTGACGGGGATGATCGAAAGAGGGCAAAAATCAAAACCCTAAAAATGTCCCTGAAACAAACAATAAACACAAAAAAGGTACCTTGCCCAAACTCTATAACCGGAATGCAAACCAAATAAATCAGACTTGTAAGAGTTTTAAGAGTGTTGTAAGAGTTTTTTTTTAACTGATCCCTGCTTACTTTGCGGTTATCGTCTTTAAGTGTCAATATATTTAGCACTTAATTATATACCTGTTTAGTTAATCCAATATTGTCAGCAAAGCTATTAGCCTTTAACTTTTACGAACTGTCCAATTAAGGATTTTTTTGGGATAGTTTCAGATAAAATTTTTCTTTACAAATAGGCAAACTGTCCAATTTAAGAAAAATAGGACAGCTGGTCTGAGCCAATCAAATGCCAGAAAATGCAATAGGCAATGCAAACTAGCCAATCAGCTCAAAGAAACTGTGACAACGCGCCAAAAGATGATGTCTCATTGTCTAACGGCGGTCCGTCGGCGAACACTCTTGGCTTCTTGTTGCTGTGAATGGGTTGTTTTGTTTTGTTGCTGTTTTGTTCTGGCTTCTTGTCTAGTTCATTTAAAAGGAAAATATAAGACCAAACTGATACAAGTTTGTATTGGAAACAACAAACGATTCTTAAAAATGTGCAAGCTCTGAAACTTTGGACAAGAATAAGACCGGGGAATAAGAAAACACTGATAGTTGTGTTTAGATGTTATTGTACTAGGCATTACAAAACAAACGGACAAAGTCTGCGGAAATCGTTTGAGGTAATGAATGAAATGTTTGCCTTCAATAGATTTCGTGATTAAAGTGTGTAAATTAAGTATTTACATTGTTGCTTTGTCTTCTTTGTACTCGAAATTGTGATTTTCACACGTAGCACCGTATCATTGAAAGCCCTCATTGATGAAGGAGCATTTTAAAATTTATACTTGACTACAAAACGCCAAGTACGAAACAGCAATACTAGTGCTACGTTTGTTTTACTTGGCCTAGTTGTTGGCGATGTGTAGAGAGCGGCAAGCAGACTCTTTACTTGTCAGAAATACAAAGCAGGGTTGCCAAGAGAGTCATTCGTCAATCACGGCCTGAACAACGCAGTGCGAGCAAATTCAAGCTGTAGAAACAATACTAATAGACAAAGAGCAATAGGATATATGAAAAGAAATTATCTTTAATAAAAAATAATACGACAGTTACAGCACTTACTTGGTCACAAGATCAACTTAAACGGGCTGGACTAGGAGCGAACTAAATTGACAATAATAAGACACAGTTACAGCAGTTACTTGATCATAACATCAACTACAACTGACTTGTAGCCAACTCAACCTGTTTTATCGAACAGAAAGTATAAGTTTTAAGGGAAAAATGCCACGTAGGCGCAGGCCAAAAACAGGAAGCCGCTGACTATTGGTACTTTGGCTCCATTACACAGGTCACTTTGGCAGCAACTGACGTCACACTTCTTGGTCTTTATATTGTATGATGAATATATTTTTTCCAGTGTTTCGCAAGCCTCGTCGTTGCATGCCAATTTCAAGGCGCATCCTTTGTGAAAATATTTCTGAGTTTCACCCTGGAATTCTACGTGACCTTCAAATTTAACACAGGAATCCAGGCGGGTTGCACACTCTGTATTGTTTCCTGGAACACATTCATCCCAACTCTTCAATGACTCACACTGGTAGCACTTTATTCCATGTCCTATAAAAACAGCAGGAAACACTATTTAAATTTCACTGTGTAGACCTCCCGTTTTACAGGCATTTAAAGAGATGTGATACTGTATCTCAACCCACACATGATGTCGTTTTACAGATTCAATCACGGGCTACCGCTCAGTTTCTCCAACTAATTTTATTTTTTTTAGTTTTCCTTGGCGAGCTGCGAAGAAAGTTGTTGATTAGCTTGTGTGATGTGGCGTGGTTCTATTGTTCATTGTCTTTTGATTTTTAAGTGATGGAATTACTTCCTACCAACCCCTTTTAGGGCCTGTTTACATGGAGGTGGGGGACCCCAGGTAGGTGGGGTAATCCGCTTAGGTTTAGGGTACGTTAACATGATAGGTGGGGTGACCTGTCTCACGTTTCCTCACCTTTCGGGGTCCCCCACCTTTTTTAATATTGTCTGATCAGTCGTAACTTAGATAAACAAAAAAAAGCAGAAGAATATTTAACGAGAAGTTAGAAAATGAAGGACCTAAGGATGACTGTAAGTCTCTCAAAATCTTTTTGAATTAAAAACCTACTTGGAAGTGACCCCCTGTGTGCTTCAGAATTTCCAACGTTTAAGTTGGCCCGAACCTATTTATATGCGCGTTGGTTATGTTTTTGAAGCACGTTGTTTGGTTGAAATGATTTAACCGATTTCTATGATTTTTGGCATCCTTAATAAATAATGGTGCAACTTTAAGAAAATCAGTTATTTATTTTCTTGTAGGCGTAAGAACGCTCGAGATATCGGCATATGTTTATACCGCATTTTTACACAAAGAGTCAATAAGTTGGAAACTCTGTGACAGATTTTTCTCTAACTTCAGCAAATAAGCCTCAGAGCTCTCTTGTTTTATATCTGCAAGTTTGAAGTCAATCGTGACCGTAGAACTCGCTGCACAAAATGCAGGTCAAATTTAACTATACATAAAATGCAACGTTAACACATTTGTGAAAGCTGACGGACAAATAGAGGAAGAGTGCCGACGGACTATCTCCTGTCTGCAAGGCTTTTCTTGCCTAAAGCTTTACCGTCTACGTACAAGAAACTGAGTAATCAGAAACCTAAGGCAAATACAGTTCGCAATACAAGAAGAACGACTTTATGCTGAAATGTTTTTTAATGGAAACCCTGACTACTTGGAAGAATCATCTTTATACATGGAGCCAAGTAATGGAAGAAGAAAAGGAAGAACCAGAAAAGCAGTTTTATCGACTTAGGGCCTGTTTACATGAAGGTGGGGGACCCCAGGTAGGTGAGGTAACATGTGGCGGGTTACCTCACCGAACATGTAAACGTGATCACATTAAAATGAGAGATTACATGGAGAGGCGGGCTACCCCACCTAAGCGGGTTACCTCACCTATCTGGGGTACCCCACCTCCATGTAAACAGGCCCTTAAAGGGCTTGGTGTAATGAGCATCCAAAGGTGACAAAAATTAAGAGATCGCAAAAAATTTTATAAAAGATTTTGCAGTCGGAAACATATTTCAATAATGTCGGTTTATTCTCTTTGAATTGTAAATTGACTTGACCGCAACATCTTTTTTTGCACGACCAGTTTGCTTAATAGCATTCGCATTGATTCCATTTAAGAAAGCAAAGGCTAATTTCACGAGAAAAGCATTGCCTAGTTTAAAGAAAAAAATTCTTGGAATGCTCTCACATATTGCAATTCAACTACAGGACATACAGTGACATGACGCTTGCTTAAAATTCTATATCGGTGATTTTTTTTTCACAAATTAAGAATTTTAAGCAAGCCAGAACAAATTTGTGTGTGTGTCTCTATGTGTCATCAACAAGGTGTTTTCTTTTCCTCTTTTTTTCCTATACCACAGTCCTTACGCGAACTCGGTTCGTGCTTGAGCTACGCCATAAAATTAGTGAAAATAGAGTCGATAAACTTGACAGAAGAAAAAGAATTAACCCTTTAAGCCCCAGTATGCACATACAAATTCTCCAGATTGATCTCCATACATTTCGCTTAAGAATAGTTGAGAGAATTTCGTTTAAGATCAAAGCATTCTCCCTTTGGTAATCAATTTAGTAATTCTCATAACCTTCACTCTTGATGATCTGCTGATGTTGTTAGGAGAAAATTGATGTTGGTCACTCTAGGGACCCAAAGGATTAATCCGTTAGGAACCTACATAGCTACATCTAGCAGGCCCGTTAATGAAATAGTGGTAATGTATGATAGGTCGCGCATCAAAATTTGAACAACCGGGGACAGGTGATTAGACACATGACAAAATAACAGATGGTTCATACCTTCGGAGATACAAAAGGCAAATACCAACACTGACCCAAACAAAGATTTCATTCTTTAAGACGCTTGTGACTGGGAATTCCGCCAAAACAGCAGGGAAGTTAAAAACCTTCAGAGCTACACCTGTGAAACTGATCTTAGCACAAATAGAAATACAGATATATTGACTCAAAGGGCTTGGCTGCAATGTACGTCAGAAGGTAGCTGCAGCCAATAGAGAAATCGCAAAAAGCTCATAAATAAATCTACTAATAAATGTCATAATTTCACCAATAAGAAAGAACCGTGTTTGAATTCCGGGGGGGGGGGGGGGTGAATCAGGTGAAGGTTCGGTAGAGGTGTGCCTTGGAGCTTCTCAAACCCTCACGTTATTTACGACAAAAATCGTTCATTTCGCGGCTCTATCCAAGACAAGAGACCTTATTTCATGATCCTGATTCATTTCTTTTGTCAGAGAGAATTAAGTAATTTTTTTAAACTAAGATCATGGAATTTGATTTTTTTGGAAAAGACAATGTTTGTACCTCACATGCAGACCGCTCATTGCCAAACTCCAAACTCTTAAGTCATCCGCTCCAAAAAAACACCTTGTTCAAGACGCTAACTAGTGAAACTGCTGCCAATTTCAGGAAGCGTGAGACCAAGGTTGATTCCAATAAACCGAATTTGGTGGACGCATACAGTAAAGGTTTTCGTCCACATGTTGAGTTTGTCTTGCTTTTATATAGTACAATGGAATTCCGCTTAATTAAGTGTCTTCATTGTCTCACAAAAAAATCAAAGTCTGTGCTTAAATTATATTAATAACTAAACTGAATTTTCTTTGTACCAAGAACATTGTTGCAGTTTCTAAAAGTGAAATTCAGCTCTCGTTTGCATATCCAAAATCACGCGTTCTGTCAGAAGCAAGGCGCTTGATCAAGTGTATCATGTTTATTTGCTTCTTAATAAATCTCTTGTGCAGTATATAACCGGTGTGTGTGTTTATATCTTATTTTTGGAAACTTCAAGGCCATACCTCGATTGAGTACACACATTATTTCATTCAACTGTACACTGCTTCAAAGTCATTGGGCAAACAGTCCAACTATCTTGGAAGGCAGTGTGGCCGAGTGCACAGCGCGTCAGACTCAATATCCGGCGGTACCGGGTTCAAGTCCCGCTCTGGCGACTTGCTGGATTTGTTCTCGGTCCTTCCAAGTTCAAATCCTCGTCCACGCTCGTAAATAGCCAAATGGCTGCCTCCTGCCAGTTGGGGTTTTTCATCCTGTTATGTTCTACAGTAAAACCTCTATTAAGCGGACCCCCAATTAAGCGGACACTAAGCCGGGTCCCGAAACGAACGTCTGCATGATATTTCCCTTTATGACGAACCCCTATTCAGCGGACACCTCTATTAAGCGGACGCGGACACTAAAATAAGTTGTATTTGGCTAATTTCTATTGTTAAAAACCTCTATTAAGCGGGAACCGGACTGAATTGACAATAGTAGTATTGGATTACGTCCTTAAAATACGTACTGCATTTACAAACAAAGTTGGTAATGAAAGGTAATGAACTTGAACTATAGCTTCTTTAACAACATGCAACTTTATCACAGTACAGAGTAACCGTTGAATGTTGATCGTTAACAAACATTGCGCAATTTTTACAACCCCTATTAAGCGGACACCCTCTATTAAGCGGACGCTTGGGAAGTTCCCGGAGGTGCCCGCTTAGTAGAGGTTTCACAGTATTTCGATGCTTTGTTTCTTATTATTTGAATGGAGTGCCTGTAAACTATATTTACTGTACTTAGTTTCATATACACATTTTACCAATTCCATCATTTGTAAATACGCAATTCAGCCTTCGGGCTGCAACGTATTGGTAATTAAACTACCTATCTATCAATCTATTTATCTATCTATCTATCTTTCTAAACTAAAGAATTGCACTCTCCACTATAAACAAAACTTTAACCTTTAACCTTGTTTCAGTGCAATGTTTTTTCATACACCGCAAAGGAGGCTGACGCTTGAGCGATCATTTAAGTCCAATTTATAGAGCACTTAGCGGGTTACTTTCTGTTTGCTTCATTTGGCTGTTATTTACGTTCCCAATATTGACTGTCTGCATTTCAGTACAGTTGTACACGGCAGAAGTTCTTTACATCGTTATTTGCTCGTTACCCGCTCCAAGTCTAATTCTGCGAAATGGTAAAAGGAAAAAAAAAGAAACCGCACACACACCGCTCTGCCTTGTGCATGAGTGAATAGCTACACTGCGATGTTCATATTGAAATGTTCATTAACTTCGTTAAAAATACTTTTTTGTTGTTTATAGTCATTCTTTTACTTGAAATATAAGAGACAGAGCCCGCGAGAATCAGATCGGGAAACAACAATTGCTTAACGGTTAATAAACTACGCAAAAACAGCGTTTTCCTCAATATCCAGGTCATTATGCATTGAAACTGTGTTTATGCTTGTATGCGTTTACAAAACACTGTTGTATACTACAATGGTCGACACAATAGACCCCGCAAAATATGCACACAAGACTGAAAGGTTTTAAGGACAAAAACCAGCTTTTTTACAGGTGGAAAAAACTCGGGGTTTTTTTGCGGATGTTTCCCGGCGCAAAGGATATACCTCTGAACGTTCTGGAGTGACATAACTGCTTTTCCAATGTTGGCGATCAATAACTCCTAACAAATAAAAGCTCCATTTCTAGGTAAGTACTATTCACTTTTTCACGGGCCGCGAATAGTATTCACAAGTCGAACAAGAATGTTAGCCAGTTAATTAATAGAGGAAAGCTTCACTGTATGCCAGTAAATATCAGCAATAATTCAGCGGATAATTTTTGATTTACAAAGGAGCGCAGATTTCAATTTTCACTCCTAAGGACAACAGTGTTTTTGTTACAAACCGAAACTTTTAATGGCAATTCAAACATTTACTTAGAAACTGTTTTTATTCAAGAAAGGCTTAGGTAAGCGGAAACCGCCATAATTTTCAAGTGTAGTATTGCAGTACCAATATCACAATAATCACAGATCTTTGAACAATAATTTGCACATTCCTTACCATATGTAAACACAACAATCGTATTTCTCCTCACACAGCTCACAAGATCTTAAGATCAGAGCATCTTCTTTCTAGTTTAATCCCTTTCAATAACATGCCAGCAAAAAGTTTCGACGTCTAATAAGCATGGACGTTGCTTATAACGAAACATAAAATACAACTTTGGAGGGTTGGGGGGTTCACTCAGACCGTGTCGTCTTTCTGAAATAAATTTTGTGACAAAACAAGTGTGGGAATTTAGGTTACCTTTACCGTTTAGTGAGTCTAGTCCCACGATGTAGTCACTTTTGATGAGAATCTCGAGGTCGGATGGTTCCGCCAAACCTTGTAAAGCACATCGGTTACTTTTTAACAGCTGTGATTGGTGCATTTCGATCGTCGCTGTTCCAGGCGGGTGGTCAGCATTTTCCAAAATGTGGCAGTCGAACCTTTGATCATCATCTATTGACACTCTATTTGTCTTCTATTGAAACGCTTCGTCCTTCCGAACCTTGTTCGGTGTCCAACAAGAAAAAGAGCCTCAGAAGGTAACTGCAGTTCATCGAAGCTATGGAGCCTTGCCTCATCCTCAACACCATCATTCACGTCACTTTCATCTGAGACACTGAATTCAATATCGTCATCTTCATCTTCGCTTTCATTGCTATCTTCATAGTTTGATTCGACGGGCTGGGGGGAGGGGGAGCTGTCCGGTTCGTCATGGATACCATGGCCCCTATTGAACTGGCAGGCTGGTTTCATAACAAGCGGATTGTAAAGTTCCAGCCTTTGCCTCTGTTTCTTGGCTCAGAGACCTCTGCCTGACTGCTCTCTTTGCGAATTCTGTCAGCTTCTTTCAGTCGTCTAAGCTCAGCTCACAAACGGAAAGGGATTTCATTTAACATGAGCATTTCTTGAAACTAGATCGTGCCTTCTGGGTATGGGTAAAGAGGAATGCACTCCACGTTGACAATCTCTTCACACTCCCTTTCACGCAATCTCCAAATTAACGACAATACTGCAACATGGAAAAATCGCCACCAAACACGCAAAAGGTAGCAAAATCCGAAAACCGCGTGCCGATATTAAAAGTTGTAATTTTCTGCAACGGCGCGATGATTTCTTAACCGTAAACCGCCAAATAAATACGACTGTGACCGCCAACCGACACTCGAAATTGGCTAAAACCGACAAACCGCCAGAGTATAATAGACCCTCCATAGTTGCTGTAACATGTATTATGTATTTATTCTAGAAAAAGAATTTTTGAAAAACTCACGGTAGAAGAGATTTGTAACAAAACTTCTGGGTATTCTTATACCCTGAGAATCCAAATTTTTAGACTTTTGGTTGTAGAAACTGTTTTTCTAGCCGTAAACAAAGGGTCGTTTGAGCGCGCCTCTTTGCGCTATTTCCCGTTTGTTTTGATTGGCTGTTATTTTTGTCTTAGTGAGGTCATTTCTTTGTATTAGATTGATGTTTGTGAGCAGGAAATTAAAGGCGATTTGAAATTCCATAGCCGAATTAAGCTAAACGATTTCTTGTTTTAATTCTTTGTCAAACTTATCGACTCTCTTTTCTCGCTGCTTTTCTGGCGGTGCTCGAGCACGAACCGAGCTCGCCTAAACCGAGGACAGTTTTAAAAGGAGAAGAAAAAGAAAACAGGAAAACAGTTTGATAGTGACACAAACTAAAAAAAAAATCCGAATATTTTCTTTTAACCAGGTAATGCTTTTCTCGAGACATTAGCCTTCGCTCCCCTTTAAAAATGGAATCAACTAAACTGCTATTAAGTAAACTGGTCGAGCATAAAATGATGAAGCGGTCAAATCAATTTAAGACCCAAAGAAAATAAACCCACATTTCTGAAATATGCTTTCCATTACAAACTCTTTTATATATAAACGCTTTGCGAAATTTTATTCACCTACTGTCGGTCATTGCACTATGCCCTTTGTGTCTATACGTGCATCATCTTCTTTTCTAGTCAGTGTGGAAATTGATTCTGCGGTACCATTAATGTTTTGATGATTTTTGCCTTGTGCGTGAGTGAATAGCTACACTGCGATATTCATATTGAAATGTTAATTAACTTCGTTAAAAATACTTCGTTGTTGCTTATCTTAGTAGACACTCTTTTACGTCCTCAGAACGAAATAAACTACGCAAAAACAGCGTTTTGCTCAATATCCAGGTCATTATGCATAAGAATTGAAACTGTTTTTATGCTTGCATGCGTTTATAAAACACTGTCGTAACCACAATGATCGATACAATAAACCCTGCAAAATACCCACACAAGACTGGAAGGTTCTGAGGACAAAAACTCGTTTTTTGCGAATGTTTCCGCAAAGGATATACTTCTGAGCGTTCTTGAGAGACATGACTGCTTTTCCATTATTCGCGATCAACAACTCCCAACAAATAAAAGCTTCATTTCTGGGTAAGCACTATTCATTTTTTCACGGGCCGCGAATAGTATTCACAAGTCAAACAAGACTGTGAGCCAGTTACTAAACAGAGATTAAACGGATCCGTGTTTTACTAAACTGCGTTTTAAGCCCTTTCAACACACCCTTACATCAATAATTGTTTGCCATTTTGTCAAAGTCGAGAAGCCTCCCGACAAAAATATTAATTATCTACTAAAAGATACACATCTCTGTTACAAACAGATTAGAAGGCGCCACAATATGCATCATTTCATTTGCAGTGGTATCGTGAGAGGTCAGGCTTCGCAACCGGAGAAGTTGCGCGAGTTATCTGTGATGATCATTATTCTTAAATGCTTATTGCAAGGTAGAAACTGTATACTCAAACACACACAAGGGATATAGGATATGATGTTCTGTACAAGGGATTTTTGAAGTACAAAATGAACACAATCTCACACTTAAAGCTTCAGTGGATGCCGTTAAATATCAGCACACTAAGTGTCCTGAATTCAGCGTATAATTTTTGATTTACAAAAGAGGGCAGATTTTTATTTTCACTCCTAAGAACAATTATTTTTTTGTTACATGCCAAAACTTTTAATGGCGAATTCAAACATTTACTTAGAAACTGTTTTTATTCAAGAAAGGCGGAGACCCTGAGGTAAACTGAATTCCATTCTTTTATAAATTGTAATTGGTTGTAGTTTGTTTGTAGGTAACGTCTACATTTTACAAAAATAAAGTATTTCCTTTCAAATCAGAGTAGTCTAAATTTACTTGGTTTGGTTTAAAAACTTGAGTTTTATGCAGTTTTTTTCTTTGATACATTCTCTTAATTGCAAAGTCAATATGTTGTGTGTCAGAGTAAAATAACTGTCTCATTCAAGAGCATTATTTTGCCCAAACTCCTGTGTTGTTTATATTTATTTATTTTTGTTCAGACAGTGTACTTTTCGAGTCGGTAGCCTTCATTGCATTTTAAAACCAACTCTGTAAAAGACTTACAAGGTAAACTGAACGCGCGGGAAAAGGTCACGTACGTTACTCAGCTTACAAATGAAGGAGCCAAACAAGGCTGTTTATTATCAGAGTAAATGTAATTTTCATCAGTTAATATATTTACAGGCTTTTTGCGATTTTTCTATTGGTTGTTACCTTTTGACGGCTATGATAAACAAGCCCCACTTGGAGTCAATATATCTGCGTTTCTTGTTGTCCCGAGATCAGTTCCACACTGAGACGTAAGGCACTGCTCTCAGGATTCTTAACTTGCCAGCTCGCACAATCTCTTCACAAAATGAAATCTTTGTTTGCCTCAGTGTTGGTTTTCGCCTTTTGTATCTTCGTGGGTAAGTTCTACATGTGTCCAGATATTCAGTTACTTTATTTTGATCTAGGTTATTTCAATACTGATAATTCCAGTTGAGTGATTCAGTACCACTATGTTTTAACTATTGTACGTCAGCCCACTATCATTTTCTCGATATACAGCAGTCCATAACATTATTAAAGAGAAACACACCTTTCCCTTTAAGCTGACTTGGTAAAGACAACTTTCAAACGCCAAGCCTTTGCATTTTTTCAAACCACCGACTTCTATTTCTCTGAGATTATTCCCTTTAAATAGGTGTGTTGATTAAGAAAAGACGATTCCACCGTGTCGATTTAAAATTCGAGGCTCCTTTATAATATTCTTTTAAAATTTACAGTTTCTTAGCTACTTATGCTTCTTTCTAATTCTTTTATCTTGTCATGTTATCTAAATTACCTCTTTGTAACATTTGGCTCTTTTCTGAATAGTTGCTGTAACGTAGAATATGTATTTTATTCTAGAAAAAGAATTTTAAAAAAACTCATGGTAGAAGAGATTTGTAACAAATCTTCTGCGTATTCTTATAGCCTGAAAATCCGAATTTTTAGACTTTTCATTGTAGAAACTATTTTTCTAGCCGTAAACAAAGGGTCATTTGAGCGCAATCCTCTTTGCGCTATTGCCCGTTTTTTTTTTTTGATTGGCTGTTATTTTTTTCTTAGTGAGGTCATTTCTTTTTTTACAATAAGTGAGCGAATCCTCGCGCGCTGATTGGTCGACAGCTATGGTCTATGAGTGTATAGACCATGGAAATGACGTAACATGTCACGCAGAGCCAGTTGAATTGTTTTTGGTTTTTCGTAAAAATATAAATGTTATTCAGTGTAAAAAACAAATCGACCACAATTTTCCATTGTCCACATTCTTATAGAGCATAGAAATGACGCCATAAAATGTTCAAAACTTTGCGGTGAAACCACTCGCCTGCTGCTCGTGGTTCTACTTGAGTTTTGAACATTTTATGGTCTAAGAAGATGCGTGAGCAGGAAATTCCATGGCCGAATTTCTTGTTTTAATTCTTTTGGTCAAATTTACAGACTCTCTTTCCTCGCTGTTTTTATGGCGGAGCTTAAGCACGCACCGAGTTCGCCTAAGCCGAGGACAGTGTTAAAAGGAGCAGAAAAAGAAAACAGTTTGATAATGACACAAACTAAAAAAAATCCGAATCTTTTTTCTTTAAACCAGGTAATGCTTTTCTCGAGACATTAGCCTTCGCTTTCTTTTAAAAATGGAATCAACTAAACTGCTATTAAGTAAACTGGTCGAGCATAAAATGATGAAGCGGTCAAATCAATTTACAACCCAAACAAAATAAACCGACATATCTGAAATATGTTTCCCATTACAAGTTCTTTTATACATAAACCCTTTGGGAAATTTTATTCACCTTCTGTCGGTCATTGCACTATGCCCTTTTAGTCTATACGTCCTTCATCTTTTCTAGTCAGTGTGGAAATTGATTCTGCGGTACCATTAATGTTTTGGCGATATATATATGTTAACCAAGATAGTTTAACGACTCTCAAAACAGCTGATTACAAATTGCGATGTCGTTCTTCACAGTATAAGGAAAGTGTCGAACCAACCCTGGTTGACTCTTGGGTCTTATTTCTGCTACCTGTTTTTTTCTTTTTTTTTTTAATCCAGGGCCCGTTTCTCGAAAGTCCCGATAATGCGTTAAGGAGCCAGAAAAGCTGTTGTGGTATATTTAAGAACAAAGTTTTAAAAGTTTCGAACATCCATAATATCACTGACAAAACTATCAGTTAACGAAACAAAATTGACCAGTTTGTTAGCTAGGACCTCAGTGCGCTTTCATTCTTTAAATTATTATTTGAATATTTGATTTCGGGCCTGAAACATTACTAGTACTTTTGAGAAACTGGTCACGCCTGATCAGTAGTATATTTAATATTCAGTTGTTACTTGTAATCAAATTGCAATAATTTTGCAATTTTTCGCTTTCTTCCACAGGACACGGTATCAAGTGCTTCAAGTGTTACTCAGACAAGGGTTGGGATGACTGTGTTAATAAAAACGACACGACGTGTTCTTCTAACTCCGATCAATGTATAAAAGGCCATGTTGTACTAGAAAAAGACGGCAACACCCGGACGACTTATTCAAAGGGATGCGTAACGAAAGCAATCTGCGACGATGCTTGTAAGGTTCCCGAAAGCCAAGGGTTTAATGTCAAAACATGCGATTACTCCTGCTGCGACAGTGACCTGTGCAATGGAGCCAAAGTACCCATGGCCAGTTGCTTCCTCTTCTTGACATGCGCTTTTGTACTTTTTTTCCGTTAAAACCTGTTACTTTTTTTCGCATAAACGTATAGCTACAAGTTCAGTAAAACTTAGCTTTCAAGTTTACAATATTCAGTTGCGTCGAATTTGAACTCTGTAGTATTTTTTTTGTTTTAAGTAAAGTGTAATAACAGTCATGTACCTTTTGTTGCCTGTTGGCTTTTATTGTAATTCGAAAAAACAAAGTCAGGCAAAATCAGACGTCAACATACTCAGCTGGAGCTTTGAAATGTTTTGTCTAGGGCCTGGTCGTTTATTACCTGAGAGGGGGGGAACCGGCCATTTTGCTGAGGGCTCATTTTCGAAATCTTAATTGATTTTGGTGGGTCATTTTCAGATGAGAGAACGTTACCTGGGGGGTCACTTAAAAAATTCATGGAAGTAGTACAAAGCAATATCGAGCCTCAATTTTAATTGAATGTAACAGCCATCAATATAGATCGTTCTCAAAGCCCCACCGTTTCCGTCCCTTGTCTCGGGACTTCGCCGCTTGGTTTCGCGAGCATTTCTCGCGCCTTCCGTGCTCTCGTAATATACTTGCTGAAAATCTACCATCCGAGAGTTAACACCGATCGTTTAAACATCACTGTAATTCTCAAAATGGACTCAAAATTGTCCGAAAAGTCAAATTTTGAGACTCCCGAAGGTGTCCTGACTAAAGCACGAGTTCCGAGCATGATACAGTGTATGTAATTATGGTTAATTATGGATACCTTGCCTCTACCTAAATCCGAGACGGTCATTGCGATCAAGTAAAATCCCTAATTCACGATCGTCAGACAGCCTTTGCCCGTAATGACAAGGCTAGTTTTCTTCGCCTTCGGAATCGTGTTAACCGCGTACGTAAGTCTTGTCGCGCTAAATACTACGAGTCCAAAGTTAAACATCTGAGAGACTGCGCTCTAGGTGGTGGAATAAAGTTAAAAGGCTCGGCGGGATGCAATCAGCAACGCGTGTTGACCTGACTTCAGTCTTGAAACTGATTGACTCAGGGCCTGACTCTTACGGCCCTTGCTAACACCATTAACAACACGTTCCTCGCCCCTATGAACTCCTTTTCTCCGCTGCATCCGGAAACATCAGGTGACGTGTAACAACACACCAATTCGCCAACGGTTACTGAGTTAAAACCTTAGGGCCGGACGGCATACCTGCGTGGCTTTTGAAAGAGAACGAAGACTTACTGGCCCAAGTGGTTACTGATATCCTTAACTGTTCATGCTCGGAGGCTCGACTACTCCAGTCCTGGAAGGAAGCCGATATTGCCCCTGTTCCCAAGCAGACCCCTGAGTATGACGTAAACAAGCACTTGAGACCAATATCACGTACTCCACTCCTGTCCTTTCCAAGTTAGCTGAGGACTTTGTAGTTGATCTTTACGTCAAACCTGCCGCGCTTGCGAAGGTCGATCCTAGGCAGTTTGGCATCGTTCCCGGTTTAGGTACCTCAGAAGCCCTAGTTAGCATGATCCATGCCTGGAACAGTGCCACTGACGGTAACGAAGCCACTATGAGGGTGGTTCTCTTTGACTTTAAGGAAGCTTTCGACCTCATTGATCCCCGGAAGGTCGAGAAGCTGTGCTTATATGACATCCCTGACCCTGTTATCTCTTGGATCATCGATTTCCTCACTTCGTGCAAACAGCGAGTTAAACTTGGCCATGACTGCTTCTCAGAATGGGGTGTTGCCTCGACGTGGGTTCCCCAAGGCGCAAAATTGGGGCTATGGCTGTTCATCATCATGATCAGCGGGCTTGATGTCCCTTCCACCGATCTCTGGAAATACGTCGACGATACCACCATCTCGGAGAATAAGCAAGAACCAAGACAGTCACATCCAGGCCGCCGTTGACAACCTGGTCAACCGCGCTTCGGCGGATAAGTTTCAACTAAACGTATATTATTATACATTGTACTCACTATCTGTATTCTCATTGGGTAAGAGCCTACAGCTAATTTTGGAAATCAGCGCAAACTACAGATTAGTTAGTTATCTGCTAGCAGATAACTAACTAATCTGTAGGTTGTACGCGCAATGCATGATTTCCAATAACGATAATCAATTCAGGTTCCTTCCTTGTGTGTTTGTCGTTATTTTCTTCAAAACAGTGTATAATAAAACAATTATTATATTCGGTTTTGTGATATCCTAAATACGGCTGATAAAACTTACCTCGACCTTGATTATTTAGGATATCACAAAAACCTCATCCAAATAATTGTTTATTATTGCTTCGCCGTGTAGCATAAGAATGAAGTTTACTATTCAGGATAGTTTGCTGATTATTTAATTGTTCAACATTAAGGATCTCCCAATTTTGAAAGAGCGGCTTTGATGATTCAGTGTACGAGGGAAAAGTTATCACACGCACTACTTCCTCTTGCATTTTGATCAGACTGTCCAGGTCTTGTGTTGTAATTATTACCCCAGACAATATTACCATAAATAACGTGAGGGTATATCAATGAGAGAATGGTCTAGCTTATTTTCACTTGGTAATACAGATTTAATAATAAATCCTCCTTTATAAATGGCGAGCCCTACATAAAATTCCTGCTGGTTTTTGCTATTTTGCATGTTTCATGGTTTATATGATTTTTCCAAGTCACATGCTCATCAATCTTTACTCCTATGAAATACCACGTGACATTACGTTATCCCATCAATCCCGAGCGCGGGAAAAGATGGCGGGTATAGTGAATTTGGTCTATCACATCGTTTACAGCAAATGACAAAGTGCCGGCTAACCCAAGGTCTCTTCCGCCCGTGCTCGAAAACTTTCATCGCGCCGTTTCTCCGCATATCCTTCTTGCCCAAAAGCTTTATTCGAAGAAAGCTAAAGAAACTGTAATCAGAAACTCAAGGCGAACGCAGTCAGCGCTAAAGAAAGAAGAACTTAATGCTTACTTCTATCTATCAAACTTAATGTGGATTTGTCCTTTGCCGACCTTTCTTTAATCCTGAAGAATGAGGGGTATTTCTTAACCATTTTTAGCGCGGCAGGCTCCCGTTCCGAGGATAATTCCAATTCTAGTAATCGCTGAGTAATTCTAACCATCAATTGTTTAGCTGTTATGAAAACCCTTGTGCTTAGCAATTTATTTAAGCTCTCCAGATTTTCTAGACAAATTCGCACATGCAGATGGCCACGTGGGAAGAGTGAGAAGAAAAAATTAACATGCATTTTCCCAATAAGACAATGTCATTTCAACTTTGCTCAGAAACTTGAAAGTTGCACACGGTAAGTGAGCATGTGAAAGCAAGCAGCAAGAGATCTTCAGTATTATTCTGGAGGGATCAAGCAAGAGGGTTTTCCGCATTGCATTACAAAACTGCATAGTTCGAGCTGGCTGGTTTATTTATTTTCAGAACAAGAACCTAATGGGCTAAAAACTGGTAAGAGTTTTCTGTAGATCACGATCCATTTTGTTTTGTCAAAATGTGTTTCGAAAAGAAAGGGACTGACAAATGCACAGTAAATCCGATAATGTATAATCTCACCACGCATGCGATATGCACAGTGTTAAAGTTCTTATTCTCGAGGCGATAACTGTGTTTACCATGGGTTTCTGCCAATTATTCCGTTTCTTTGTGCAAAGTTCTGGGGAAAAATCATATGTCAGATACTTGGGCGATGTTCTTTCAACGCTCTTCCGCTATTTGTGCATATAACACTATCACAAATGTTTTGACATAGCATTTTAAGATTAAGTTCGTTGACCTGTATTTTGTGCAGCGCGTTGTATAGTCAAAATTGTCTTCAACATTCAAATTTCCAGGTACAAAATTAGAGAGCTCTGAGGTTTTTCCTGAAGCTAGGGCCAAAAACTCTTCCTTGGATTTCGAAGTTATTTACATTTTTTAAATAAAATTTAGGTTTTTAATATATATATATATATATATATATATTTATGCTGACATCTCAGACGCTTGTAAATGTATTTTAAGCAGGTCGTCAGGTATTGCCTGACTTTCTCAGGGAATAGCCCACTATTCGCCACTTCACATTTCCTATAATACACCTTGTTTGTCCCACACAATGCATTGGCATTGGCTTTTATTTCTCTTAGACGACTTTAATACCCAGGAGAAATAAGAAGAGCAAAGGTTATTCAAAGTTTTGTGGGGCAAACAAGGTGTATTATGGGAGATGTGCAAATGGGGAATAAAAAAAATTTTATCACTATTAAAACCAACAGGAAACAAGAGGTATTTGGCTGTGATTGACCTTTACGTTAAAATAATATCATTACAATTGCAATAGTTCAGTGAAATTACACGATCAACTTAAAATGACTTTAAGGACAACTAAATGCTACGTTTTTACCGAACTCGTAACCAAACGTTTTAGCGAAAAAAAGAATTCACCGTTTATGTCACTTGTTAACTCCCTAAAATTTTTGCGTTACCATTGTCTTCGATTTCGCGTTGGGCGACTGTAATACCCAGGAGAAACTGGAAACAATGGTTAAGTAAAATTTTGGGGAACAACGTGCATTATGGTCTCGGTGAAAATTGTCAATTAATGGAAAAAAACTATAAAGGCGCATGCCAAGAACAGGAAACAACTGGCCATTGGTACTTTGGCTCCATTGCACAGATCACTGTCGCAGCAGGAGAAATCGCACGTTTTGACATTAAACCCTTGGCTTTCAAGAACCTTACAACCATCGTCGCAGATTGCTTTAGTTGCACAATCCTTTCCATAACGCTTTAGGGTTTGGCCGTCTTTTTCTGCTTCAAAAAAGCCTTTTGAACATCTGTCAGAAACGGAGGAACACGCTGTATCGTTCTTATGAACACAGTCATCATAACTCTTGTCTGATTCACACTGGTAGCATAAGAGACCGTGTCCTACAAATGAAAGTGGAAAATTGCAATATTATAGGAAGTGATATAGAGAGGAGAAGTGTGACGTCACGTTACCATAGTAGCAAAATTTCTGGATCACAACAATAGGGAGCTTAAGCATCGACGCCGGCGACGGCAACGAGAACGGGAAAAAAAGCAACAGGTTTATATCAACAAAAGAATAATTCCGCACATGCATTACGTTTTTTGTACGTTCGTAGCCGTCGTTGCAGGACTGCGACGTGAAAGTTCTTAATTTCATGCGCCTGCTTTACGAAGTAGGTGAGCACAAAATTTTCTTTTTTTTTTGTAAACTTAGATACGGTCCTTTCGGATTTAACCCTAGAAAATTTCGCCAACATTTGACAAATTAAATGAAATTGCAAAAGGTCGATGAAGTTTGAAACACTGCGAATGCACTTCATAAGTGATGTTTTCGGTTTGTTTTCATCCAGAAATTTTGCTACCATGGCAACGTGACGTACCGACGTCTCTCTACTGGGGAGATTTAGAGTAACATTTACGCCAGAGGGTAACGAAAAATTTGTACCCCGTGACCAAGTTTCCCTCTCAATTGTCGTTTACTGTTTATTACTTCTACACAAAAACAAGTGGTTTATAATTAGTTTTATCCATAAGAATTGTTCTGGACAGTTTTTATCTGTTTATTTTCTATGTTGAGAAATTCTCAACTTGAATCTGACGTACGCGACTCTCTCTAATATAATATGATGCCCGTCAGGCTAGGGAAGGGTTAAAGTCTAGTCAAAGGATGCAAAACAGGCAACAGACAGATCACTGACTTATTCAAAAGATAAATCAGTGCTTGTTTCACCGGAAGCACCCCGGTAGCAGTCAAATCCCGTATCCCATTAAAGATTCCCGAATCCCACACTGTATTTGGTCAAATCCCCGATCCCGGCAATACCCCTCAAGACCCTGATGAATCAGCGCTGTATTTTACTTTATGAAAGATACTCAGGGAATATGGGTTATATTTGGTCTGAAGGCTTCGGAATTACTTTGCTTCAAAGACACAATAAATTTTGCGGCGTTATTGGTTTTTTTCTAGCGGCAGGCAATAAAAAATTCCAGAGGGCAAATGAGACAGCTATGCGCGTATGATGCAAATGATGCAAATGAATCCACCCGACGACTGGTTGAAGACGGGATGAGCACGGTAGTCACAAACACGCACACGGCTCCTGGATTCTCTGTATTGTATCACGTGTTTGTTCGAAAACAATGCATTCTCTCTTCTGCATTACCTCATAAAAGTTACCCCTGATCGCTTCGAGATTCATTCTGCCATGGAACGTTCGCGCATGGCTTTATAATGGCAAAAGGCCATTTGCATGATGGCGCCATTTTACTACTATGACCAGGATCCTTCGGGGTTTTGCTTTCTTGTGCAAATTTTGGCTTCTGTTATCTAAACCTCACTGGAGCTACCAAATTTAAATTTGAAAAGAAAACGAAAATAATTCTGGTCGTCGTACTAAAATGACGCCATCGTGCAAATGGCCCATTACAAATTTTCCCTGGGAAGCATGCCCCCGAACCTCCACACCCCCTTCTATGCTCACCCTAAGGGTATCAACATTGCTCTATCAACATTGCTAAGGGTATCAACATTGCTCTATCAACATTGCTAAGGGTATCAACATTGCTTTATCAACATTGCTGAGGGTATCGACATTGCCCTCTCAACATTGCTAAGGGTATCAACATTGCCCTATCAACATTGCTGAGGGTATCAACATTGCTCAACCAACATTACTAAAGGTATCAATACTGCCCTATCAACATTAATCCGCGGTCTCTGAGTGAATTGCTGATTACAAAATATAAGGAAAGGCTAGAGGGTGATGTCGGGAAAATTACGTTGACTCAATCAACGAAGATAATCAGAAATTTAAGTGAGCTAATTTCCTCTGTTGAAATCTCAGTCTTTTTACAGTCAGTGAATGTGTTTATGACGTTTATTGTAAACCACTCACATGAATGTGTGCCTTTTCGCATCTTTGGACTTTTATTTTTAGGTTTCTGGGGAAACTGCTAACACATCCCTCCCTGCTAAGCCAACATTAACACTTATCATGAAGTCATGAAGTCATTAAGACAACGAAAGTTATCTCTGCTTTTTACCTGCTCAAGTATCACAAAACCTTTTGTTTATAACTACAAATAACCCGTTTATGCCTTTGAGAGCTAAAGATATCTTTCCCTACAAGAGACAAGAGACACCGATGTCACGAATATACATTGTATCAATTCAACAAAAAATGGAGAGATTACTAGATCCTGAACTGAAATAACTAGACGCAGAGCAACTGGACCCGCTTGTGTGTGTTATCTTTGAGCTTTTTCCTCCGCGGCTGTTTATTTTTTATTGTTCATTTTTTTTGTTTGTTTGTTTGTTCCTTTTACAATTATGCGTGGGCGCGCTCAATGAGCGAAACGAACGGAAAACGATCTTTCAAGCGAGACCCTTGTTTGTACTCGCAGAACAATCCGCCGAAAGATCATGAATTCTTTATGGATCGACTTCAATAAGACTGTAAGACTAACATTTGCCAGCGATCTTCAAGACTATGTACTATGTAGTTGACAGGGATACAAAATCACGAATTCTGCGTAATTTCAACTCCTTTTGAATAAACTTGACAACAACAAATACAATAACAACGACGCAATCTGTATTCGTGGAATTCCGAGTCGCCAATTCATGACTCGTCGACTACTACAAGAAAAGTACCCTCAACAGAATAGCATTAAGAGTTAAGCAAAAATGCAAAGGAATTGAACCCGGGTCCCGTATTGGATTCTTTAAAAAAGTGATATACTTTTCGATACGAAAAGAAAAAGAAAGCATTCAAAGCTGTAATGATTCAACTGGTAACCTTGAACAACATGGCACCGCTTGTAAGCTTGCTAAGTCTACGAAAACAGGCATAATGTTCAGACACCTGACTTATATTAATGGTTACACCTTACCTACTGAAACACAAAAGGCGAAAACCAATACTGAGGCAAACAAAGATTTCATCGTGCAAGTAGCTTGTTGCTAGATTTTGGAAGAGCTGGCAAGTTAAAATCTTCAGAGCCGCACCTTGTGCAGAACAGAACAGTGTTCCCAGGGCAACAGTAAAAGCAGAAATATTGACACTGTTAAAGGGGCTTGGATGGCGCCTGGAGCATCAGAAAGTAACATCCAATAGACAAATCGCAAAAAGCTCATATTGAATGAACTTACTGATCCAAATCGTATTTTAACCAATGGAAAGAACCCTGCTTTGCTCTTTGAGTTCTAAGATGAGTTAACGTAAGCTTTGCCGCACGACCAGTTTAGAGTAATTTTAAATAAAAGCCAAGTTCAATGACACGAAAAATGCATCGTCCCATCCAAAAACACAGGACTTTGCGCAAAGCAAAGTTCCTTAATCAAACTGAAGTTACCGTAAAATTCCGAAAATAAGCCCCAGGGCTTATATTTTTCAAAGGTCCTTTTTGAAGGGCTTATTTCTGAAGGGGCCTATATTCGGAGGGGCTTATCAACGGAGGGAAATTTGCATTTCAAAATCGATTGGGCTAGCCTTATACAGCTATTTCAATAAACGTTGTCGGGAGAAAAGCAAGACGTCTTCAAGCCAAGACCGCAAGGTAATGTGGGTTGTTTAAAATCTGTCTTTTGATGGCAAACAATAACTCCACTAAACTGGTTTCTGATTTTTATTCATCATTTATACTGAAACATACTTAGCATTTTAGTTTTTAAAAAAGCACAAGGTAAAATTACGTTTCAGTCGAAGTACACTCTTGCTTATTCCCATCTTTGAAAGCAATTTTGTTCACTAATTAGCAAAGAAAAATCATGAAATTTTACATTTTATCAATTTGCAAAACGTAGTAACAAAGTGGCCGAAATAAAATATTATAAACAAACTTTTTTCAGAATAATGGTTCCTGCTCAAAAATTAATTAAAGCTCGCTTAAGTCTACTCCAGGTAATATCTTGCACTACACCAGCATGTGAGAATGTATGGACAACCACATCGCCTTTATTCCACCTCATTCGGCGATTTCTCTGGAAATGAATTCTAAAGGACTATAGTTTTAAGTTAAAAAACAGAAAGAAAAGAAAATTGTGGTCTGCTGTTCTCTTCCCCTATAAAACATGAGACATTTCAAGCCGTAGTCGGGCAACAACAGCCACGGACAAAAAAGCGTGATGCACGTGCAAATTAAGTTGTTGTCTTGTTAATTTAAACCTATTGTTGCTCACTGTCTCTTTTGTCGCCATTGTATTTCCTTAAGCTCCTTACTGTTTGAAGACCCTCCTACCCCCGGGGGCGGGGGGACTCCGTCTATGAAAGGGGTGGGGATGCTCGTCGTCTCGCTTAGGGGTGTAAATTTCGGATTATGGTCTCGCTTAGGCTGTTCTGGGAAAAACACCACTATATTTAGCCGTAAAGGTCTCTTTTAGGGTTGCACTCGAAGAAATATTTAAAAATTATATATTTTCAATTCGTCTTATTTACTCGATTCATGTAATCAAAGTTTAAAATGATCGCTTTTAGGGATCAAAAAAAGGTTGGGCCACGCCCAGATTGGTCTCCTTTAGGGGTTTAATTCAAAATTTCCGACGGGCATCCCCACCCCTTTCATATGCGGAGTCCCCCCCCCCCCGGGCCTCCAACCACCTCTGAATTAAGAGTTATCCAACGTTTAGAAATACTCTCACTTACAGAAAGACGTTCCATACTGTTCTCAGGGACATACTTAAGTGGCCGCAAATCTCCTATAGGACCTGTAGCAGGTCCTTATAAAAATCCCATATTACCTTTCAGTCTTGGCTTAAACTTTTTGCTTTTCTTCCGACAATGCTTTTTGAAATAGCTGTAGTTGGAGGTAAATTTACCTTTTTTGCTTTGCTTTACTTTGTATTTGAGGGCAATTTTCCGAGTATAAGCCCCCGGGGGGGCTTATATTTGGAGGGGCGATTTAACGGAGGGTTTTTCGCGTTACCGGATTGGGGTGCTTATATTTGGAGGGGCTTATTTTCGGAATTTTACGGTATTTTACTCAGTCACGCAAACTGATACGGACTGACAGCAGGAGAAGCGTAAAAGAATAATCTATTCTACAGAAAAAACTAACAGAAGTTAAACCACAGGGCGTCCACAAAATTTGTGTGTAACTGATTCTTATTTTATAGTAAATGTACTGGATTTACCGTTTGCTTCACCTATAACGATATATCGCTAAGTATGTATATAAATCAATGTTAAATAAACGTTGAATTACCTGACCTGTGGTATATTGTCGTCCTTTTGCCTCAAAAGCGTTTTTTTAGCGATTTGGGCGTTTTGAAAATGTACAGGCACAACTTTCTCGATAATTTCAACAACGACTTAGGCCTATAATAACCAAGGACTTCATGATCCAGAGAAGGTGGAAGAATATACTTCTTTTTCATTTTATCTTTATATCTTAATATTTAGGTTTTATCTAAATTGTTGCGAACAAAATCTACCTCACAGCCTCGAGGGTGTCACCTGAATAAAGCTTCCACTGTAATATGAGTACCCGGATGACTCGCACCGGCACTGGTTCGTTTGGAGTAGCATTCCAGGGGCTCTCCCGCCCGTTATTGAAAACTTTCACCGCCGTTTTTCCCGACCCAACTGACCGCCCGTGGCCTGGGTCCCCTAAATGGAGGTGTTTCTTGAAACGAGGTGTCCCTAAGAAGGGGTTCCACTGTACAATCAAAACCACAAAAGGTACTTGGCTGTGCTTACACTTTATTTAAAGATAATATGATTACAGTTACAACAGTGCAATTGATGAAATCACACG
>OZ037777.1:41474755-41477255 GCA_964035525.1 Porites cylindrica | reverse complement strand
CGACTACAAAACAAAAAATCATCTCAGGAAATTGCCGTGGAAGATGGCCGCGCCCCATATTTGATATATATGGCAAAGTGGTAACAACGATTCGATTGCATGTAATGATTTGCGTGAGGTTACCTGGATCAGTATAGCACCCCTTTAAAGCTTGCTAAATCTACGAAGACTGGCAAAATATCTAGACACCTGACATAAAAACGGTCGCACCTTACCTACGGAGATACAAAAGGCGAAAACCAACACTGAGGCAACAAAAGATTTCATCTTGTAAGGAGCTTGTTGCTGGATATCGGGAGATAAAAGCCCTCTGAGTCGCACCTAAGGCCTAACGGATTTGTTTCCCAGGACAACAGTAAAGGTAGATATATTGACAGTAAGGGCTTGGATGTTTGGTGCGTCAGAAGGCAACAGCCAATGGGGAAATCGCAAAAGCTCTCATTTGATGAATTACCAGATGCAATTCGTTCCTTTATTTCTAAGCTGTGTTATCGTGACTTTCTCCACAGGAACACTTTAGATTTGATTTTGAAATAAAGCAAAGGCTAATGACACGAAAAGTGCATTGTCTCGAACAACTAACAAAGGACTTTCTGTCAAACAAAAATCTTACATTAAACTTAGTCATTTTACTCAGTTACGAAGAAAACTGATCCACACGAAAATATGTAAAAGAATTATCTTTTCAGCTGAAAAAAACTAGCACAAGTTGAACGGATAGATCGAGTGACCGGTTGCTGGGTAAAGATTTCCCAACACATATATTATGCATGCAACAATCTCATACTATTTCGTACAAAAAGTTAATATGAATTGGGCCGAAACAAGTATGCATAAAAAATGCATGGGGCTCTTTCCGAATGTTCTCCAATCAATGCCGGCAGAGCTAAAATGTAGCTTCCAGCCCGATGGGGGTAAAAGGCGAAATGAGTTTGCCTCGCCCTGTGAGCGAGCGAACGGCTGCACAATGTGTTTAATAGGAATACATGCCTATATTGAATTAGTATAAGCTCTTAAAAGTAGGATCGTTGTTGCATGTTCTGTATTCGTGGGCATACTTATTAATTTTCGCTAAAAATGAAAAGGACACAGTCGACTAGAAGCTCAAATTTCAATTTAGTAGAAACAGAAAGTGTGTCAAGGGTGACTGTAACTTACGCAAAAAGGCGTTTAAATATGCATAGCCATCCTTTAAAAAAAAAGCAATTGGGTATTTTTCATTGCTACGGAAACCATTGTTGGTTCACTTTTTTGTTTTGTTATGTTTTGTTTTGGTTTGACAATCTTTCAGAGATTGCACCTGTCCACAACACTAAAAAACACCTGATATTTACTAAGCTTGCATGCAGTGCTACTTGACCTAATTTCAGAGCTTCAAATAAGTTTCAGTTATTTTTTTTTGTGGCCTCGAATGTACTCTGTTCTCTCTGCGTTGCAAAAAAAAAAAAACTCACTGATGTAAAACATGACTGTCTCTATGGTGAGAGCACCTTTGAAGTTTATAAACTTCATCAGTTCCATTTCGTTTGGGTGCAAACTTCAGTTTGCATCTACTAACTTGATCGCTTCTTGTAGCAGAGTTCTCTCTTTTCACGCTCTGGGACACAAAACAAAAGAAACTTACCCCACTAGACCGGGGTCCCCCACTCCATGTAAACAGGCCCTAAGATCCAACGACGCGGACGGTAACGAGAACGTAAAAAAAAACAAACAATAGGTTTGATTAGCAAAACAACAACTTTGCACGTGCACCGTGCTTTTTTGTACATTTCTCTACCCGTTTTTGCACGACTACGACGTGAAGATGCCTAATTTCGCGTTTTACCGAGGACGGAAACAAGCAACTACGAAATTTTATTTCTCTTACTGCACTTGGATATGATGCCTAGGAATTCAACTCCAGGATTTGACAAAGTAAGTGTGTAGGAATAATTGCGAAATAGACTGAAAGATCGCAAATTCACTTTTTAAGCGACGTTCTCATTGCTGTCGCGTCGTTGGATCTTAAAGCCCTAATGACGCAGGTTCACGCGCGAACAATACTCAGTACTAAGAAAATCTCGTTCTCGTAGTTTTTTTCGTCTTAGAATTTAAAGGTCTCTAATGCTTTGTTTCTGCTTTGTTTTATCGAATGCACTCAGTAAGACGCATGCTGCGAGTACATGTGCTTTAAACAGCGTCACTAACTACTTGTAGTACATTATGCTGTTATTGGTGGATGTATTGTTCGTAAAGAATATGTTTTATTCAAAAATTCAGATCAGAACCAACAAAAATAGTGAAGGTTTGTGCAATACAGTCATGCATATGATTTGTGAAACTGCTGGCTTTGTAAAAACATCTGCAAACGGTTAGACTTTCTAGTCTTCTCGGATAAGGACGATAAACCGTAGGCCCCCTCTGACAAGCCCTTGCACATGTAATAAATCTGTGGGACGTTAAAGAACCCACACACTCGTAGAGTAGGGCACGTAGTGCTCTGTGTAGTGGTCTATCTCAC
>OZ037777.1:41454755-41467255 GCA_964035525.1 Porites cylindrica | reverse complement strand
TTCACTGAAGACCTTGGCATGGTACAGTTTATTTATTTTTATTTTATTTTATAAGCTTTGCCCTGAAGAATACAAAAAACAAAAACAAAAAACAAAAACACTGTACATATGCAAACAGTAGTAATAAGAACGTAACAATACACTAATAATAACTTAAATATTAGCGCAGGGACACCGCAACAGCTAAAGCCAATTACTGCAGACCCACAAAATAAAAAGATATAAAAGTCGCAATTTAAATCACATGCAGCAGCTAATTTCCTGGTCTAAAAACCTGGCTGTGTTACATTTCAGGCAAATACTTTTGAAGCTCCTTGGAGAGTCCGGGTCATAGTTTATTGCTAGAGCCCGCGAGTAATAACCGTAAAGAGCAGATTTAAAGTTCTCAAAAGTAACATTGTCAAGGTCAAGTCTAGTAATAAGCAGGTTCCAGATTCTAGTGGTTCTAATGAAAAAAAATTCTGACAGGTAGAAGTCCTGTATTTTTTAGGCACAAAAGATTGAGAGCTCGTTACGGATATACGGGTCCTTCGCGCGCATTCGCGCACGAAGGGAACAACAGACGGATTTAAGTGAATCATGTTATGCGTGGCCATGTAAAAGTATACCAGATCTAGTAACTCGTGCCAGTAGCACACAGGAAGTAGGTTTACAGACATTACCCTTTCCTTGTAAGAGATATTTGTTAAAAAAGGCAAGCAAAGAATGAATTTGGTGGCACGTCTTTGGATACTTTCGAGTTTAGAAATTAGTTCAATGCCTTGGGGCGCCCAAACCTTGGTTGCGTAGCCAAGATGAGCACTAACTAGCCCGAGGTATAATGGGCGCCTTACGGAAGTACTTTGAATAAACCTACAGTTTGCCTCGGGCTCACGCGAATCGTTCGTTTAAATCGGAATGATAGGCTTTTCGTAACCAAAAAGACATTCCTTAATAACTGTAACAGATACTAGACTGACAAAACTGCCGACATTTGGCGACGTTACCACGGGTTTTCCCTGCCAAATGACGTCTAAGAAACGAGCGCAGAAATTCCATACTGATGACGTGTCACTACCCAGATCTGGGTAGTGCTTCTGATTGGTTGAATCCAATTTCCCACGCCGCACGACCAATCAGAAGCACTTTCCAGATCTGGCTAGTGACGCGCCATCAGTACAGAATTTCTGCGCTCATTTCTCAGACATTTGGCGGGGAAACCAGTGGCAGTGTCGCCAAATGTCGGCTGTTTTCTCAGGCTATAACAGATACTTGACGCCTCAAACTCGTAAACAATTCACTAAGAGTAAATTAAGGAGGTTTAGATATAAGATGCTAGTTGGCACCTTGAGATTGCGAGTAAGACTGGATAGGTGTTTTGTCGATTTGTACTGTGGGATACCCTGCATAGAAAGCGTTTCCGCGCGAGTTCGTCAACTTTCGCGCAATAACGCGATTGGAAACGCTTGCTAAGCGGGCTAACTGTGGGACTGTTTCTGACAACGAATTTTTTACCCAGTATACCTTGCGATTTCTCAGTAGCCAATAAAAAGCGACAGCGTCCTAAACACAGCCCTATAGTGGATTAAAGAATAACACGGAACGAGTCTCCCGCACAATCTTCAAATGGCCAATATCCATTTTATAGTTAAGGGTGCAAACGAGGATGCCACTGACCTTGTTTTGATACAAACCTTCCTCCTTTATTATGTTAATTCATGTAATTCTTATGCTAACTTTTTAGCATGAAAAGGAAAAAAGAGAAAACACGTTTTTATCAAAACTAGGTCAACCTCAGCCTCAAGTTCACTCGAGGGCTTGGGTACCAAGCTCCTAACTGTTAAATGGTCTATCGTGAAAGTTTTCAAGATTTTCTTAACATCAAGAAAGTTTAAATAGGACAGCAACATTGAGAAAGTTACACAAGGAGGGAGAACACTGAATTTTCCTATAGGTTATAAACATTGTATCGTATTTGATTAACTACCCCGGGTTAACCCCTACCATGGACTGGGCATACGGAGCTGTGGCTTTTGCGTTTGCTAAATGGAGAGCTTTCTTGCGAGACTTTAAAGGATAATTTCGATCGATGCTCAATTAACTTTCAGCGTTAAGCCTGGTTTCCATATGATTGTCCGGATCGCCCCAGTCGTTTCAAAAAAATTTTGAAGACGATCCGGACGACTGGGACTATTGGTGGTTTCCATATGATCGTCTCGATCGCCTCAACGACAAGAGACGCGGGGTCGTCGGTGATGTCTCCGGGTCAGACAATAGATCTTTTGCGTGTGTTTCGCAAAGAAGCCAACAACATAATGATGGATTTTATAATCGGAGAGCGAACCTCGTGCCTTGCTGTTTGCGTTTTCTTTTTATTGTGCGGCGTCTACAAGCTAGAAGAGTTCCACGAAGACATAGTATCATGTCGAGAACTTGATGTAACGGACTTTCTCTAAGTGCCCATCATGCGAACATTTTTGGATTATTTTTTTCGACTTCAGCGGCGTCCAGGCCGAATTTATTCTCGATTACTGGAATAATAGTGATGATTTCTGGGATAGCCTTCGATCATTTCAGTAGTCTGAGAGCGTTTCCATATGATCGCTTCAAAGTTTACAGGATCGTCACGATTGTCCGGATAGAACTCAACTCTAACCAAGCGATCGAGGTCGTCTCAGTCGTCTGGGTAGCGTTTCCATATGATCGTCGCGATCGTATGAACATTTAATATTTGAGACGACTGGGACGATTATATGGAAACCAGACTTTACTGGACAGTAATGGTTGCTCTACTAAACATTTCATAATACAAGACCTGCTCATCCTAGCAACAGACGTGAGGAATTCACCTTGACTCTGAATAGCTGCAATAGTGTACAGGAATGTGTATCTCTTCCCTTGTGTGAACACGTATCCACCAGAATAATGCGGCTACATAGCGCATGCTACTTCAGTCATTGTTTCAAAGAAACTGTCTTTTTTTTCACCAAGAGTGTCTTTCCATTAGTTCTTTCACCTGATTCTACAGATCGACTGTGTCGTGAACAGCGAGTCACCACAGTTTAACACAATTAATTGACGTGATAGCATTCACTTTGTCTCTGAAGACGACTACCACACAGGTTGGCACAACGTCGGTCACTGTCAATAACACTTGTATTTAGCAATACCTTTACCCGGTCAATCATACTCAAACGAAATGCTACTGTGCATTGTCGAGATGCAACTCAACTTGACTCAATGACAGGCTCACTGTGGCAGCCAGGGTGAACGCCAAAGAAAATGAACTTAATGCCACCCGTCTATCCCCCTCAACCAAGCGAAGCAAACTTACGCAGGTTATTAAAGATCAAAAATCTAGGCAGGAATGTGAACCTATCATTGCACATTTGGTAGACTTTGTTTTTGCAGAACCACAACATAATTCAGACAATGCTTGGCAGTATATCCATTCTATATTATTGGAGGAAGCAATTTCACGAAGCAACATCCCTGTTACGGGTGTTGACTTATCAACCCTGCCTGATGAAACTCTTCTCAAAAAATTTGTCCTTTCAATAAAGAATGATGTTGGTGCATCTAGACTATATAAGAAAATAAAAAAATGGCTGAAGGAAGGGAGAAAAAAGAAATTTGAATATCGATTTACAGGTAGAGAAACCAAGTGCTTTTGTCACAAATTTATGTTTCTTATTGATTCCCTAAGGAGAGGAAATGACATGGGGCCTGAATCACTTAGACTTATGTCAGTTGCTTTTGCTGCCCTGCAATTACGTGATGCAGTATCAAAATTCAGTAGAGTTGAAACTAATGCAGCAATTTGTCAAGAACTTAAGGTTTACTGTCAATTATTCTTTAATACTTGTTCCCTTCTTATGAAGTCAGTTGACCCTACAGTGTGGACTGTGAGATATGCAATTCCATTCCACAATGCAGCATTGTTTCGAGAATTTGGATTTGGCCTTGGCATTAACACTGTGGAAGGCCGCGAGGCCAAGCATGTAACTCTGTCATCATTTCAACGTCATGCAAACTCTCAACTCGGTGGAGCTTAGTCATGCGCCATGAGTACATCAGCTCTATCTGGCTTAGGAAAATTGACCCGTTTTATTTTCGGTATGCCAAGTGTAAGGATAAGTACGTACCAAAAGAAGCTCATCTCCCTGAGTTTTGTTTTGTGGTTTTAAACTAGATGAAAATGAAGCCAAATGTTTTTACTGTTCCGTAAGCCTTTATGAGGCTGTTTCTAGATCTGCACAGAAAGGAGAACTTGATGATGAAATCTGTAACATGCTTAGTGTATCTTCATAGACTTCATAAAAATGTTGCTTCTTACATTGCAAATGCAGAAGATAAAAATATAGCGACTGAAATTGGCAATTGTTACAACTTTCATGGGCAGCTGTAACACATCATGTTTCCCAAACAATGCTACAAATACTAATTGACTCAGATCGAAAAATTGTTGGATTTTTTAATTACTGAACGCAACATACAATGTTATTAGAGTGCTGGAACCTAATGTATTTCGTTGTTTTGTAGCTTTATTAACAACTGTTATAAACATTCTTATTACAACTGTAAAGTTTCAAACCAATCCGTTGAGTTAACTTGAAAGTATTTATGGGGATTGTTACAATAAAGTTTGTTATCATGACTTAGTTTGTTTATTTACAATTACAGACTGCTCCTTATTTGTTTGTAGGGAGGGCTGGTAAATGGGGAAATCAAACTGAAAACTTTTTCTGCACCAAAATAGTTATGCCTCTCTCCTCCACATTATTTTGATCCACAAAGTTAAATAATTCAAAATACGAAAGAACAAGAAGGATTTCTTTACCCCCAATAAATGTAGCAGCCCCTCCCCTTCCCATTACTTAAAGAGGTAGGCAGTCTGAACTGTGTTAAACTCTGTACAACAGTATACAAAAGGATGTATCGACCACTACTCGACTGTATCCACCGTCTTTTTCTTCTTTAATAAGCACTTCTGTGTCCTCCAACTGACGTCGAAACTTGTTGCTCCAAGACAATATGAGATTCTTAAAATGATCCTCCTCTGTTATAACTAATTCCTCCACGTGACTAGTACTTTTTGACATTTGTCCCCAACCAAAGGCAATAACAGCTGACTTCAATGTATCAAACAGCTCCAGTGGAAGGTTTCTTTTGAGTCTTATTTCCCAGGGATGCTGAAGTGACGGAGAACGTTTCATTAATCTGCAAATACTATTATTCCACTGTAAACGTCTCTAGCTAACATTCTCGATGGCTGCGCCAAATAGTATTTGTAGCGTTGTTGTTCCGGAAACGTGTGATGTTTGACGACGGCTCTTGAAAGTTGTAAAACTTCACTGCCAATGTCGATCGCTAGATTTTTATCTTCCGCATTTGCAATGTAAGAAGCAACAGTTTCGTGAACTCTCACGATAAGTTCCGCTATCTTAGAAGAAAACAATATTTTTTTGCGAAATGCCGCTGAATAAAGTCATCCCTGCGGACTGACGAGTGTGCCGATTTCATTCCCACGCCAGCCCGGCGTGACCATCGATAAAATTTACCACTTACCTACCGTTCATTATTTTATTATTCGTGTCTAATATGTTCTCGCGGAAATTCTCAAGAATTAGTTGATTTTGGGAGGCATTAAAATTAAGGCATACTTTATTATTATTATTAAATTTTCGTTGTCCAAAAGCACGGCGAAAAAAAATTGTTTCTATTTCTTTCTAATGCACATCGAAATGCTCACATAAACCTTATGGCCCTGTGATATTCCTTTTTACCCAATAGGCTATCCCCTGCAGATTCAACAAGCTGAAGTTTACCAACTCAAACCGCCAAACTTTGAGAACTCTGGATACACTGGGTGAAAACCATGACAGCTATTTAAAACAGACGACAGAGAGGATTACAAAGGAAAATGAAGATCTGCACCTGCTTAAAGAAGAGATCAATAGTTTAAGTAATGTGCATTCTTCTCATCTTTCTTCTGGATCAACATGTAACTGCAGTGAAGAATTGTCTGTACTGAGGAAACAAGCATTTGAGTCATCCTGGTTTTGATATTTCATTTGAAGATTTGGATATTCAGTTGCAAAGGAAAAATATGTCAATGGAATCCCAGAACCGGGATTACCACTGGGTTGGGGCTCATCTCAAATCCAAAGGACCGCAGGCAAACCTCGAGGAAGTTTCAAACCTCAAATTTCTTCCTACTCTCGATGACCAACAGCGGCAACGATCCAACTATATTATACTCACATCACGGATCCTGGTTAACTACTTTGATGTTTTGGCTCCTCTGAAGGATGCATGCATCCTTCATATCCCCCACAAATACACAAATGAGATGGCTCAGAAGTCAAAGAAGGTATTTTTTTAAATGTGTAAAAGTATTATCTAGTACGCCTTAATAATGTAACTACCGACCTATACCATGAACATTAACATCTATTTATGGCCAGGTGACCGCTATATACAGGGTGGCCGCTTTATACAGGTACAGAAAATATAAGGCCAAATTAAATTTTTGGGAATTTGTTCTGTGGCCGTAATACACAGGGTGACAGCTACATACAGGCCCCTTATACACAGGTTTGACTGTATATTAGAAAGCATGCATTTGCATTTTGCTTTCCTTACAACTATGTACTAGATGAACACCCCACAACACTAGGGGAGAATAATTTTGGCTAAAAGTAGGATTAGTTTATAATCACCAATTTTTCAGAAATTACGTCCAAGAAAAAAATATGTAAATTAAATTTATACATGAATGAATGAATAAATGAATAGGTAATAAATATTACTGTTAGATAACAGGTTTGGGATTCTTTCATAAGGGCATGATGGTTGATATGTGGCCACAGGTAAAAATATTATTGTTTTAGTAACTACACCATTCTGTTTGTTACTTAAAGACTTGAAAACCTTGCTAGGGCAGTAAACAAACCACAGCACAACATGAGGTTTTAATTATCTTTGAAAGCTCAATGATGTTTACTTTTCAGGTTCATGATGCCACTTGGCATCATGTTCAAAAATGAGAATGTCAATGAGGACATGTGTCCATCTTGCAGCAATTCTTTTCCTACCTTCCAAAAACTGGTGATGGTGGTGTTGATGGTCAGTTATTTTCCGGTGACCAACTAACAGTCGAAAGGACAGTTAATGTCATTTCCTCTGTGGCAAATGGTCTTACTCCACAGGATCGTTTGGAAGGCATTAACCTTCAGTTGGTGACTGGCATGCAGCCAGCCAAAAAGTTCTCAGTGTAAGTACCACAAATATTAATAGCTAGTTAGGTCAATAAATTATTAGCTTAAATTAACTTTGTCAAATGAGTGTCTTTTTTTCAAGCAAGTTTATTCTGACTGGGGTTCCCACCTCCCCAGATTGTTTTAACTCAGGCATTGAAAGATGAGAAGATTCTTAATTGCAGTGATTACAATAATGAAAGACATTCTGATCTTTGCTATATTCACTTATAAATTATTATTATTGGAATTTCCCCCTATCTCTACCTGACACCTATCAAACCAACAAGTACTCATCATAAATTATTTTTTTTCAACAGCTAATATACTCCAGATTCTTCAGTGGCAAGTCACATTCCGATCTCTGCACCCTTTTCTCAGACCGCACACTTATCAACAGGAGGAACGTAACAGGTGATCCTCATTCTTCTTACTGAGCAAACTGGGACTTTCTCCTTACCATTTTCCAGTCACGAGTGATCACAGCTGCAATGACAGTGTTGGATTTGCTGATAAATCAAGTGCCCCAGCACACTACCCCCTACCAAAAGACATGGAGAAAATGAGAAAAGCCGAGAAACTTGAGTTCCTCCATGGCATCTCTGAAAAGGTGGTTCATTCTTTCATTTTCCAGTCGGGTGAAGAATTGCAAAAACTAGTGGATGGAGTTTTGACTGAAGAGGAGAAAGATATTTTGCAGCAGCAAGAACTTACTGCCGAGGGGAGATTTCCCTGCAGATTCCCAGGATGCAACAAGTCCTTGAAGTACAATGGCAAAACAAGAAGGAACCATGAACTGTCTCATGATCCATCTGTTCAGTTTGAGGATTCTTTGTTACTGACCCAATCTTCACCTGGATGCACAGCCCCTCCAGAAGAGACCAAAGCAGGCGATGATGTGTACAACTATAACTGTGCACTTCTGACAGATTGCTTTTTATTTTTCAATTTTCTTTATGTAATTAAAATAAAGAAGGGGATGGTGCACGGATTATGCGGCAATACAAGTACATCATGCTATATTGTAAGGCCGATGGATCACAGCGCAAAGTATGCACTAGAATGTTTGTATCAGTTTTTCCTAGTGCGTGGACTGTTATGGCAAAGAGACAGTGAGCAGTTTGTTTGGAACCACTCTGTCAACAACAGTGGTAAAAAAGGTGCTAATATCCCAGTTGATGAAGACACAGAACATGACAACAATGCCATAAAGCAAGGCATTAGAAAACTTGGGCCTAAAGCCCCGTGCAAACGGACGCAACATTGTGGCTAACAACTCCCAACATTGTTGGATGTTACATGTTGCGTCTGTTTGTACACCCTGTTGCATGTTGTTGCGCAAAGTTTGAAACCGGTCAAACTTTTCAGCCAACAACTCCCAACATTTCTTTTGTTCTGTGATCGCGGAAGCGTAGCGCAACAATGTTGGATCCGTTTGCACAGCTCTTCCAACATTGTTGGGGCCGCACACGTTCATTACGCATGGTTTACAAAGACTTATGGGTTGTATCCTTCCCACGATGCACTGCAGGTCCTAACATTGTTGGGAGTTGTTGCATCCGATTGCACACCACTGCCAACACGCATGCAACAACTCCCAACACTGTTGGCGCAACAATGTTGGGAGTTGTTGCGTCCGTTTGCACGCAACCTAATGTCACTGAGAATGCTGTTCAGAGAATATCTTATCTACGAAGTCCAACAGCATCAATACTGGGAAACCTTGACGATAACATCAAACAGCAGTTGCCATCAGGCAAACATTCCCATAGAAGTCTAGAAAGGGATTTAAGTGAGCTCATCATAAGAGCATTTGAATTCAAAATATTCAGTGAAGTCGAGCTACAAAATATTCAACGGCTTCCAGAGAGACAGACTTGCCAATTTGGACGTGTCTAGCTTGCACCAATAGATAAAAAAGCACAAGAAAAACATCACTAGGGGAATTAGGGCAAGGAGAACATTACCGAACCTTAAATTTGACAAGAAACATTTTGTACCTCAACTGCTTTTAATTTATAAGTACAAAGAAAAGAGCCATTTTTTTGTTGTTTTTTAGCTTATGGGCATGTTACATTTTTGATTGCCTGACCCCTTTTAAAGATGGCAGGAATCCATACTCTAAATTTTCTGTCACTTTTGAAATCAAGATGGTTGATTTTTGGCAGCACCTTTGTCTCAGGGGCTTCCTTCCTCCTTTTTAAAACAAAACACCATAATCCTTAGGGAGATAAAAAATGAAACACCCATAAGTACTCAAGTCTCATTTTCTCCTTCGGGGATAACCACAAGCTCTTCCTAATCATTGTTAATGGTGATGTTGTTGTTAGGTTTGTACAATAGAATTTAACCTGTTGAACCCTCAGCTCGTTCACCCTTCTGATAGGATAAAAAATGACATCTTTTTCAAAGGCTGTTCCAGAAATGAGTTTACATGGTTTTGTCTTGTTGCTAAAAAGTTGGTCACAGAGGGATGAGACTTTAATTTAATGTCCGTCATAACACAGAAAGACTGTAGTTGTCAGGGCTGTCACTAAGGGCCAGGTATTTCCCCCTGTAACTATGAGCATGACCCCTGGCTATTTTTCGCAGGAAACAGAAGGAAAATAAGACCAAAAGAACTCTCTGGCTGTTCAGTCCCCCACCTAATGACTGCATACACCTGGCAACTTGAAACCTTAGTGACAGCTTTGAGTTGTATATTTGTGATGATGGTCTGCAAAAATGACAGTTCAGTTTTCAAACTATATTTTACCATTAATTAAAATTGCAATTGGGCACTGATTGAATTAATAACAAAGGTAAAATAGTATATAATAACACACCTGAAATAAATCAAAATCTTAACAAGCCCTTTGCTTAATGTCTCTCACAACACAGATGATACGTCATAATGATATGTAAACAGTTTAAACAACTTTTTCAAACTATATTTTACCAGTAATTAACCTTGCAATTGGGCACTGATTGAATAACTAAGGAAAATAATATCTAATAACACTTGAAATTATCATAGGCAATGGCATTGTTATTTAGGTCGACATTGTTTATTAGTTTTATCTCAAATATCGAACCTTTATACCTCTTAAAATTCAATTTAAAAAATATCAATTTTTAATGACACTTTTTGATCCAAGGGAAAGTTGTTAAACAAAACATTGAAGAGGTTACATTTGATTGGCCACATGGCATATAGTTCCACATTTTTTTTCATTTGAACAGTTACCTATTATTGTGTGGCCATTGTACATTGTAATGTCATTTCTTTAGTTTTATTTTTTTATGGTACCTCTTACAGTATTCTTCTGAATTTACTTACTTCTCTCCTTTGAAAGCAAAATAGATAATATTTTCCAGCACTTAATTCACCTTTGTCTCATATTCATTACATCAACATGAGCTAGAATGATCCATGGTACAGAATGTTCAGTCACAGTTTATTTATAGGAGATCATCCAAATTCATGGCCTCAACAGTTGCTAGCACAGCTGAAGGTAGTTCAATTGCTCTGCTCTGCATCCACTTGCCTTTTCTTAATTGATGCACCATTGTTTTCTTTCCCTTGAGCACTAGGATAATATGCAAAAGCTCCACAATCAGGCAAACCACACTCGCAATCTGCAGCACAGTTATCGTAGCAAAGATGGGGGACTTCGTGGTGCCAAGTAGTACAGTTAAAGTGCTTGAGCAATTGCAAGCTCCTGGTAAGCATTAAGCTCGGAAAATTTTGAACTTTGACGACGCTTTGCGAAAAGCTTCTTCGAGCGCCGCCATTTGTCTTGTGTTGCTTGTGATACTTTTCCACATGAGGATCGCGATAAAAAACAACATCTGATTGGATGCAGCGAGTCTGGCGTGAAAAGGTTCCTAAAAATGGAACCCGAGCTGTGATTGGCAAATTCGGAAAAAGGAATGTAGTTCGGATGTCAGCAGCCGTTCTTTTGGGGGAGCGTTGCGTGACATCCAAAAAATGGCTGCGAGGAAGACTAGCCGATTCGCGGTAGCAATATTCTCGATCTAGTGATAACAAGTGCCTCAGAACACACCAAAGTGACCGAGGTGTTGTCACCTGATAAAGCCGGTGTTTTTACGGATCATTGTGTAGTCCTATTTGAGTACAATTCTTTTCTTAATGCGTCCTCACACCCGCGCAAATTTGTCTACCACTACGCAAATGGCGATTTTGAAACTTTGCGTGAAGCTCTCTCGGCAATCAATCTTTCTTCTATTTGTGGCCATAGCAATATAGATGAACCTGTTAATATGAGCTTTGTTATAAGCAAGACAAGATTGGCACCAATCAAGACATTGACCATACCACCTTTGGAGCTGCAGGCTGCGGTTGTGGCTGCTAGGCTGAAGACCAAGATATTAGAAGAAATCGACTTTGAAGTTGACGAAACGCATTTCGGGAGTGACTCCAAGATCGTGTTGCACTACCTTAGCAACACCCAGAGGAGATTCAACGTGTACGTATCACATAGAGTTGCTGAAATCCCCTCCAAATCGGACGTTAGAGAGTGGGGTCACATTCCCGGCACAATGAATGTAGCTGACGATTGTACGAGAGTGAAGGAGATTCACGAATTAACTCCTGAAAGCGGTGGATCAGCAGTTCCCAATTTTTGATGCTACCTGAGGAGGAATGGTCGAGTTCCAAAGAGGACCTCCAAGTGAATGAGAGCCAATTAAATGTCAGGGCCTCTGTCCTAACAACATTGATCATCCCTTCTATGATTGTAGTAGAATGGGGGAAGTACTCCACTTGGAAAAAACTTATTGGGCTGTACACGTAGTGGATCAGGTACAAGTTCAACCTGAGGTGCAAGGCAAAGAGAGTGAGTCCACCTCCAGAGCGGCAGATCGAGAATTTGACTCCTGATGATCTCGAAGAAGCCTTATTCGCCTTTTGCAAGATAGCTCAGATTGAATCATTCAAGCAAAAGTATAAGGATCTTCAAGCAAGTTGGGCACTGTCGAGTAAAAGCCCACTTCTTCCCTTGCGCCCGCTCCTTACAGAAGGCATTGTAAGAGTTCGTGGCCACCTGGACAAAGCTCCGATACCCTTTGAGGCAAGGCACCAAGTAGTCCTTTCACCAAAACATCCTTTGTCCAGGTTTCTGGTTCACGACCTTCAAAGGAAACACTTCCACGTAGGAAGGGAACACACACTGGCTCTTGTGCATTGGCAGTTTAGGATGCCACGAGACATGACTAGCTGCACTGCAAAAGGAGAAGGGAGAAACCAGAAATACCTGTGAT
>OZ037777.1:41434755-41447255 GCA_964035525.1 Porites cylindrica | reverse complement strand
TTCAAAAGCTGTCATTTGTACATAGTTTGGGCAAAAAGACTACACGTATATCCAACCAATTTTTTTGAAAACCAACCTATTAACGAAATTTGCAGTCATTTGAGTGAAAAGGTGTCAAAAGGCAGGTTTTTTGAGCCCGAGAAGATTCAAAATCACAGTAACGAAGGAAAAGGTGAAGGAAAAGGTAAAGGAGAAAAAGAAAGAGCGAAGAGAAGGAAAGGAGGAGAAGAAAAAAGTAATGGTTGCACTATTAGTTTTTATAATAGCTACTTTGGAGATAGTTTTTGGCGGACAACAAGAGTATAATACCATCAACTGACGTGATACAACTCACTTTGACTCTGAAGATGACTACTGCACAGGTTGTCGAAACGTCAGTCACTGTCAACAACAACAGTCCTTCCTATTCAGGACTAAATTCACCCGGACGATCAAACCCAACCTACTTTTGAAATGACTCCTGGGTTCAAACCTTTCACAAAAAAAAACTGTTGGATGCAAGAGGTCCATTTGGCGATAATGTTATCAAAATCCCGCTAGATATATATTAAGGAAATTCAGCTATTGCTATGAACGATTTGTTCCTAATTGTTTTTCTGCGTGAGTCTATTTCAGTAGGATACTGGTTTCCCCCAAAGGCCTCATATTATTGTTGTTGGCTTTTCCAACCTACAAGGCCAACATTTCTGGCAGTTTGTATATAATGTGAATTTCGACAGTATGATAATCATTACTCTGAATTTAGTTTCATGATTACGCGGCAGGGTCATGCCGTCTATTGTTGGTACTGAGATTTGAGGCCACCTGTTTAATTTGCATAAAAATAACTTACTGAAATGTAGTTAATGTAATAAGTGAAAAAGAATTAAACAATTTGTATTTCTGACGTTTAAGTTCAACGTAGCAAATAAGATTGAGTTTTTTGGGTTTTTATGTCAACGGTTTTCTCTCTATACTGTATAAACCTTTTTATAGAGAGAAAACCGCTTATATAACAACCCATAAAAAGGCCATAAATCGGCCCGTGGACCACACAGGAGGGACGCAACGCACACTGTAAGTAAGGTAAGCTGTTTGTTATTGAAATCCTTTCATTTTGGTAGGTTACAGAAACGATAGGTTTTTTCCCATACAAATCATTACGCAACAATGCCGATGTTCGCCGATGCTCATATTTCGAGCTTGGCCTACGTGTGATTCTATGGAAGAACAAAAGAACTGATATCAACAAAATATCACTTTTTTGGGTTTGGCGAGAGAGGAACTGAAAATGGAGACCCAGCCCTTAATATTTAAGTTACCACTGGGGTAGTATAGACAGTACAGCCAGGCATCATTGATCCACGTGAATCTTTTATTAATGATTTGTTTGCTGATTTGTCAAACTGCAACTCTTTTAAAGGTTTGACTTTAGAGGATGTTTCTTTTCTCCAAGGAAACGATGACTTCAGCGAACTGCTTGCTGAATCGGTAGACAACAAACCCTTTGACGGGTGGTTCACAAGCGAAGATGTTCCCTTTCACCACTGGAGAGACGATGTGAGGTAAGCTCCTTAAAGGCGTTTCAAACTAAATCGTCCTTTTCCAGTTTAGTAAAATTCCGCTGAAAATGGAGATATTTCCTATGTTTAAGCACGTTCTTTTTTAAAATGCAAGTTATTGTCTATATTCTGTCGGAATAAATTCACCTTACAATCAAACTCGACCTCCTTGGTCAATTCAAGGCGGACTTTAAACGTAGAGATGCGTATAAGTGAGACGTGACATCGAGATTGCCTCAGTGAGAATTAAACATTTATATGTGATTTAAAAGGAACTGGTCTAACTTTATTAGATAAGCATACGTTCACTTC
The DNA here is from genome assembly GCA_964035525.1 of Porites cylindrica. Classification (NCBI taxonomy): domain Eukaryota; kingdom Metazoa; phylum Cnidaria; class Anthozoa; order Scleractinia; family Poritidae; genus Porites; species Porites cylindrica. Next base: position 41,445,402 of record OZ037777.1, on the reverse strand, counting down.
ACATTATTAGATACTAAAATTTCGAATACCTTCTTATAGTCTTAACTGTACAGTTGCTTAGCTGCACGATTCAGTTTGACTGGAAAACTACGGACATAAGGCCTTAATGTGCTTCCTCTGCGAAAAGCTGTTAGTTAAAGCTGATTCTCTTCAAAGTATTCAATCTTCATTTAGAATCACCAACCGATCAGGAATTCACAAATAGCCATTGCAGCTAAGCGACTGTAGAGTTAAACCCCTACGCAAAACTTTAACGTTGTCTTTTCAACAGGTATTGAGGACGCTCATTGACTTGCTGCCGAGTGAACCAGCCGTCCAACGGGTTACCCTTAATTTTGAGAAGGCCTTGTGGCTTGCGTTTAGATCAATCCTGCCTGCAGTAAAGATACAAGGCTGTGTCTTTCACTGGACACAAGCAGTGTGGAGAAAGGTTAGCAAAAGAAAACAAATGAAATAGATTACAAATGCAAGGGGACTAACGACAAGTAGGCTGTTTACACAATTTAAAATGACTTACCAAACTGACGCGTATTATTACATGAATCTACTCGCTTGTTACGTGTGGGCTGTTCGAGTAACAATCTAAAATGGCTCACCAAAACTGATGCGTATTATTACATTAATCTACTCGCTTGTTACGTGTGGGCTGTCCGAGTAACAAATAAAAAAAGATTACACAATTTAAAATGACTGACCAAACTGACGCGTATTAGTAGATGAATCTACTCGTTTGTGACTATGCCTAAATTAATAAGCGATGTTAATTTTTCAAAGGTACAAGAGCTAGGACTTCAATCGGCTTACTAAAGAGACGACAGTGTATTCAGATACATCACGAAGCTGATGGCCCTTCTTTCCATTTCACGAGATCGCACCGATGTTCGTTCGACTGAGTGTACAGACCCAAGCACAGCCCCTTCTGGATCTCGTCGACTACATGAAACGCCAGTGGATCGAGAACCCCGTCTTTACACCACAGGACTGGAGCGTCTACAAACAACCAATTCGTACCAACAATGACATGGAAGGTTGGCATAACGCCCTAAATCGCAGAGCTGGTGGGCAATGCAACCTGCCTTTATATTATCTGATTGACCTACTGGACAGGGAGGCGAAACTCACAGCTCTCACCATTAGGCTGATCTCAGAGAGAAAATTGAAGCGCATGCAGCATAAAACTTACAGACATCTACAAGCCAAGTTGTTTGAATACTGGGAGCAGTATGACAACGGGCAGAAGACCGCCTCGCAGCTCCTCAAGGTCTGTTCACATCTAAACGGCCCAGCACGTTAAAAGGAGTTACATAGAAGTATTTGATATTGTCTTATAGGGGCGGGTATCACTCTGATCGCCCACACGTCCCTGCATGTAATAAGGTATATTTTAATTTAAGTGTATCAGTTAAGTTGATAGTAGTTGACGTGCACAGAAAAATTTGAAATAAGGTATATTTTCATTTAAGTGTATCGGTTAAGTTGACAGTAGTTGACGTGCACAGAAAAATTGGAAAAATATTTATTAGTGGTTTAGTCAAAAGTACTTAATGTTAGGGTAGCCATATTACTATCATTAACACGAATCGGTTTTGTTAAAAGTAGCTACATATAAGTATTTGAAATTGTCTTTATAGGGGCGGGTATCACTCTGATCGCCCACACGTCCCCGCATGTAATAAGGTATATTTTAATTTAAATGAATTGGTTCAGTTAATGGTAGTTGACGGCACTTGTCGTTTTTTGCTCAGAATGTGAAATTGTCTTTATTGGGGCGGGCGTCACTCGGACAGCCCACACGTCCCTGAATGTAATTCGTGTTAATTGTAAGCAATAAATATGTTTGTGTATTACAACAACTTCCTTGAAAAATTCCTGTAGCCAAACCAGAGTCACTACCGGAACCGGAAATGGGAAGTGAAGGACATTGAGACGTTCAACGTACGTCACTTAGCAACCATGTTAATATTTCATCCCAAGATGGAGGCGTTTTTATCAGGTCTCTCGGAAGTTGTGGACCTTCCTTCAAAGAGAAAAGCTTCCTGATAGAACACAACAACAGTAAGACCTGTTTCATATCAGTAGATTGATTTGCGGATTACAGCTATTGTACATGCAACACGCAAACGCTGTGATAGAGCGAAATCAACTACAAGACTAGGCTTGCGAGTTAGTTTGTATGCTCAAATGTTGACATACGAAATGTGAACTGAACTAGCTTCTACACATATGAATGTTGATGACGTTTCCGAGTTGACTTCTAAACGTTTGCGAACTGACTTCTAAACGTTTGCGAACTGACTTCTACACGTTTGCGAACTGACCAGAGACGTTTGCGAAACGACCGTTGGCAAAACGACCGACATTCCAAGATGCCACAAAAACTGAACAGGCAACACTTGTTGATGCAGAAACCCAGACGGAAGAATTTGATAACAAAGAAATCGGGCAAGATGCCACGGAAACTGAACAGGCAACAATGCCTGATGAAGAAACCCAAACAGAAGAGTTTGATTATTTATTCCAGAGACCGAATCGTTATTCACCCCCAGACATTGATTTCTTTGATACAGACGACAAAATTTGCTTTTACACCAGTTTACCCACCAAAGAAATCCTAATTACAACCCTCCAGCATGTGGCACCTCATGTTCCTCGACGGTCCACAACACTGAATAATTTCCAGGAATTTGTGTTAGTACTGATGAAATTGAGACTTAATATGCCCTTTCAAGAACTAGCATTTCGATTTGGGGTGAACGTCACCACCATTTCAAGGATTTTTTTCGTGTTGGATTACGGTGATGGACGTTCGCCTGGCCCCACTAATTTTCTGGCCAGAAAGAGATCAACTCTGGAAGACTATGCCTGTTTGCTTTCAATATTCATTTGGCAAGAAGGTGACAGTAATTATTGACTGTTTTGAAGTATTTATCGAAAAACCCTCTAATCTTCTCGCTCGAGATCAAACATTTTCCAACTACAAGCATCATAACACTATCAAAATTTTAATTGGTATTACTCCACAAGGTTCCATCTCTTTTGTTTCTGAATCATGGGGAGGGTGCACATCCGGTAAGTTTTTAACAGAAAACTGCAGATTTTTGGACAAGCTTGTGCCAGGGGATGTAGTCATGACAGACAGGGGCTTCACGGTGGCAGAGAGGGTGGGCATGAGACAGGCACGACTGGTAATTCCAGCATTTACTAAAGGAAAAAGTCAATTGGACCCAGTAGATGTCGAAAAAACTAGAGGGATTGCGAATGTTAGATTCATGTTGAGAGAGTAATTGGATTGTTCCGCAGGAAATATATCATCCTTGAAGGTACTCTTCCAACTGATTTTCTTGTATCCAGTCAGAATGCCCCACCAGTCATTGACCACGTCATCCAAGTTTGTGCAGCTCTTGTTAATTTATGTCCACCAATATTACTATATGACTATGAATTTTGATACATCAGCGCAGCTCTGCCAGGTTGTTCAAAGAACTCAAGAGCTATCCTGGATAAGAGCAAATTATCATCTCTGTTATGTAACTTTTCAGTGTGGTTTTCCAGTTATGTGTTTTGACCAGTAGTTTTAATCTCATGTAGTCACATGAGATGGCTAGAAACGTTAAGAGAAAAAGTCTAGAGAAAACAAATCGATATGAGCAGAAATCAGCTTTCAAACAACCTGGCTCAGTTTTCTAGTCTCCTTTTTCTATAATAATATGCCTGCCAACTTTTTCTGAGATATAAGCGTGAGATTTTTATCCTGGGAGTGCTGGGATTTTTGAAGACGACACGATCATTTCCGGCTCAGTCGAGATGATATTACAGTTGCCTTGTACCTCCGCTCTACTCAGTATTACGTTTTATTGCAACAGCACACACGACCTGTAAGTCACTACCCGTAATAATTTAAGATTTTCCAGACAAAACTCTGAATGAGTTGGGCTTAACGTGATACAGCATTGCACAAAAACATTACATTCATAGACTAAAGAAAATCGCTTAGTTATTCAGATCCAGAAGATACTTTGGAGAAAATTGGATCCCTTATTCAGCCGTAATAGAAAGCTTCACCATCATGCTTCAAAATAGTCTGCTACACAGTCATTTTTAATGTCGTCACGCAACGCTCTTTCCCGCTAATAGCCACAGTAAATCAATATGTGTCTCATGATCTCTCAGTGTGAAACATGCGGGTAAAATAACATTTACTCAGTGAAAATGTAGAATCTTCCAGAGCATAATCTGCCCAGCAGACGAAAAAAACTTTATTGAATGAGCAGCATTTTGGCATGAGGTAAAAGTCGTGTAGGTTTACCATCTCCTTTTATTGCTCTGATCTTGAATACATCTACTTTACTACGTCATTTCCGTCATCATCTGTTGCGGTGGACAGCAAACGGAAGTGCTGTCTCGAAGCCGTAAATTTCGGTCGCCGAAAATGAATTTGAATTCTTTTTTATGCCGTTTTCCTACAGTATTTCGCAAATACATAAGGATTCTAGATCAGGTTAGTCAATCAGGCAATTTCATTGAATTTCATTTGAGTTTCAAAGATTCGAAAATCGGCCCCAGATTTGTTTCCTCGACATTTATCATCGCCTGTACGATAATATTAATAATGTACGAAATATCAAGTTGTTCGTTACAATTTAGTATCCAGCATCACGAAAAAAAGGAAAAGAATCAGGCTGTTGAACACGAGAGGTAAATTAACGACGATTTGCCTGTTGTTTTTTACCTCATCATCGAAGTTCTGCTCATGAACATTCTTCCTGGTTTCAAAATTTGATGTATTCACTTCTTTCAAAGTTATCAACGCTTTGAAATGCCAGAATTCGTGGAACGAACCATTCTGAAAACGCTCGACATCTTTTAGTGTGGATCTACCACGAATGGTGTGTGGATTTGTAAGCGACATCACCGTATAATCTATTAATCTTTCCAAATTTTTCGTCTCAAAACATAACATTCACACAATTGCGCGTTGTTTTTCGAAGCGTTCACTGAGATTGAGAGCATCGTGTCGATTTTCATCCCCAGATTCTGCGCTACCATGACCCGGAACGTGTCTTTGCAAAACTATTCTTTTTGTCACATTTAGCTGTATTTACTTTTTCGCACGTGATCGTGAAGGTCAGAACCAACCTACCATAAGATCAGAGAGAGTTTACAGTTTTACTTTTTGTTATGTCTGTTTCGCACTTACGATTTTATCAGCTTACTATGTCATAAGCATGAAACGTAACCTGTTTTAACGCAAAAGACAAAGTCTGATTTCTTACATGGAAGAAAAGCACTTAAACGTGATAAACATTGCCCTTTATTCCAGTCATCCCCCAAAATAAACCACATGCTCATCACGAGACTCATTTCCATACAATGAAAGTCGTCACGATTCTTATCCCCAGTTTCCACGGTCTTCGCTAAGAACGTGGGGCTTACAAACTAGGTCCCGCCGAAAAAAAAAAAACGTTTGCATTTTAAGAGTCTTGCTCTTGCTCAAGCAAGCGAGACTAAAGAAATGGAAGATCAAGGAAAACAAGCAAAAACCTGTCAAAAGATAGTTGGATACGATGCCAATGCTTTAATATATCTATGGGTCATCATGCAAGACATGCCCACCGGATCATTTACAAGACGCCGAGAGGAAACTGGCTTCAAGAGAGAAAGTTCTTCCAGGATGGCAACCGAGTGGTTCGAGTGGAAGGCACATGAAGAAGAAATTTTTATACGCCACCAAATGAACAATACAGAAAAATGCATTGGTGAAAGAAAAATACCAGTGAATGAATTTCACGGTCCTTCGCAAACAGTGTTTCAGTTCCATGGGTGCTGGTGGAATGGACATATTTGTCATCTTACTAAAGGAAAAGAAATGAACGAAAAGAGAAAAAGACCAATGACGGAGTTACTAGAAGAAACCAAAGAAACCTCCAAGTACATCAAGGATCAGGGGTGCCACCTTGAGGAAATCTACGAGTGCCAGTGGCGTCGAATTAAGAAAACCAACCCACAAGTTCAGCAGTTTCTGAACTCCAAGTTTAACCGCCCTCTTGATCATCACAAGACTCTGACACAAGAACAAATCTTAAATGCTGTTAGAAGCGAGTCCCTCTTTAGAGTGGTCAAGTGTGACGTTCGAGTACCTGATGCACTAAAACCCAAGTTTGCAGAAATGTGCCCCATTTTCAAAAACGTAGAAATTTCAAGAGAAGATATTGGTCGGCACATGCAAACCTTTGCTGAGGAAGAGAACATCATGTCACAACCTCGAAGAAGTCTCGTTAGTAGCTATTTTGGTGAGAAGACCTTATTGGCTTCCCCGCTCATTAAGTGGTACTTGGAGCGTGGTCTGGAAGTTACCCACATTTATCAAGTAGTAGAGTATACACCTATTCCCTGCTTCCAACCGTTTGGAGAGGCTGTATCGGATGCCAGACAGGCTGGAGATGTAGACCCAACCAAAGCCATAAGCCATAAGTATCTTGATCGTAGCGATTTTCAGTATTGTGAAATGGACACCGACTCTGCCTATATTGTGATCGGCAATGCAGGGCAATCGGTGGAAAGTTAAGTAAAATCAGAGTTAAGAGAAGAATTTGAAGCAGACAAGGCCAATTGGTTTCCACGAACCGACACTCCAGTACACAAAGCTTGTGACAAAAGAACACCAGTCTTATTTAAGCAAGAGTGGTCACGGGCAGGATTAATTGGTCTAAGTAGCAAAGAACTACTATTGCTTTGGGGCCTATAATAAGTTCAGTTGTAAAGGGGTTAACAAGAAAACAAACGACATTAACAAAGAAAAATATCTTGATGTTCTGTTGACCAAACAGAGTTGTGCAGGATTAAAGAAATGTTTTTGGGTAGTCAACAATAGCATGTATACTTATGAACAAGTTCGAGATGCGTTTTCCTACTTTTACCTGAAAAGAAAAGTGTTGGGGGATGGAGTTACCACTACGCCTCTAGATATATAAAATTGTGCTCTAAATTGATTGTTATATTAAAAAAAATGAGTATCAAAAATTGTAACGTGTGTGATTCATAAATAAAACACTTTAGTAATTGTAATTTTCTGACTTAAGGCACAAGTGCGTTCCCACGCACATCTTTCCCACGCGACCTTCTCGGGTGTTCCCGAGAAAACAAACACTCGATTTCTGCCCTTTATGCCCTCGAAAATAAACGATAAATTACATGTCGCAAATAGATTTGTTCAGTTTAAAGTCTGGTTTTGTACCGTTGACATGAAAAAACTAAAATGCAAGCATTGTCCTGTTCCCGGCTGTGGGTCAAAATTTTTAGTTCGATTAGCAAACCATTTGGCTCAGGTACACGAGCTGTCTGACTTAGAGAGAAAATATTGGCTCCAGTTCGCCAAATTACAAAAGAGTTTTCTTTTATCTAAATGAAAATCATTGATAAAATACTAGTTTAGTTAATAATTTCACGATAAAGGAAATTTCGAATTTCTCACCCAATGTATATTTCCAGAAAGATAGCAATATGTCCGCTCTCGTTTTCCTTACGTTCGTATTATTAGGTTATACTAATGCCTGCTTAGATGGGAGGTGTCGCTGTTATGAAGCGTTGGAGCTAATTGACTGCTCACACAGTGATCTTCATTTAATGCCACACTCGAAGTTAACCTTGGAGAAGTATACTTCAATTTTACTCCGTAGTAACAACCTTTTAACACCTCAATTTCACCTCTCTATTTGGAATGTTTCCACGGGCTGTACTTTTGGATTTGCGAAATAATAATCCACTATTATGCCGTGATAACGTGCAATTTCAGCCGCTCAAACCAATCAAGATCATTTCTGATTGTTATTACTCAACCACCAAGTTACCAACTCATTGGTCTTCAAGAATTCCAACCACCCACAAAACAAAGACACCTTTGGAGGGAGTATCATCACCTGAATAAACATGTAGTTTCACTTAAAAATAGTTTGCTCACCCGCTACTTATGATGCCATATCTCGTAATCATAGAAACTGTCCATCACTAAACCTGACTCAAAATGTGCACTGGGGATAAACGAACAGCTACTGAAAACGTAAGTTGCTAATGTTTTACCCTCTAGGAAAAAACTCAGAAAAACCTTAAGGGGGCTGTCAATCACCCCTCCCCCCTCACTCCTTGAGTAAATTATATCGTTTACAATAAATACATAAATAAATAATGATTTGGAGGTAGCACATCCACAAAGTGGTTTTTTGTCTACCTGATTCCTGGTCGAATTGGAATTTGCAAATGTTGGTTTCAAAGGAGAGGGGAAAACCGCAGTATCCGGAGAAAAACCTCTCAAAGCAAAGAAGAGAACCAACAACAAACTCAACCCGCATATGGCGTCGACGCCGGGATTTGAACCTGGGCCACATTGGTGGGAGGCAAATGCTCTCAGCAATGCACCATCCCTTACTCCCAATAACTTGTAAGGAGGGGCAAATCAAACATTTCACAACAATTTGAAAAAGGAGGTATTGATAACGTACTAAGGTCCATCTTTAAACAGGTCATAATGTATACTAAGTTGACTTTTTCTAAGCAAGTACATGCATATACAACTCCGTTTACAGCTTGAATAAATGACGATTCATATTTTATGGTGTTACGGATGCACTAAGCTCAAATTTTTTAGCGACCTTTCTCATCGTCTTGAGGCCATGAATCAATGTTTGGAACTAAATTGACATTTTCATGGATGACCTACTAACGTCGAAGTCTAACTCAGATGAAGCCATAGTTCTGGTCAAACAGCTGATAGAAATCCTGGCAACCGGAGGATTTCGACTCACGCAGTAGATGTTGAACAGCCGAGAAGTTCTAGCAGCAATCCCTGCTTCAGAAGTAGCTTGTGACACAGTTGAACTTGATTGTAATGCTTTACTTCAGGAAAGAGTACTAGGTGTCAAATGGTGCGCAGAAGAGGATCTCTCGAGTCTGAAGCCAGTGAAGAGTGAATTTCCCAAGACTAAGCGACAAGCATTGAGTTTGATCCGCTTGGGCTTGCTGCCCCATTCATAATTACGGCAAAACTGATTATTCAAGAACTTTGGAGGTATCAGATCGAGTGGGATGAAGTGTTGACATCCTCCAGCGGTGGCAAGTTTGGAAGGACAGTTTCCATCATCACGAGTGCCAAGGCATGCAGTTACATTTGTTTTGTGATGCCTGTGAAATCGCTTACAGAGCAGTTGCCTACTTCCGCACAGTGACGTGTGGACCTGTTAAGGTGAGCTTTGTTATAAGCAAGATGAGATTGGCACCAATCAAGAATTGACCATACCATGTTTGGAGCAGCAAGCTGCGGTTGTGGCCGCTAGGCTGAGGACCAAGATATTAGAAGAAATAGACTTTGAAGTTGACGAAACGCATTTCTGGAGTGACTCCCAAGATCGTGTTGCACTACCTTAGCAACACCCAGAGGAGATTCAACATGTACCTATCACACAGAGTCCAAAAAGCCTCCAAATCAGACGCCAGGGAGTGGGGTCACATTCCTGGCACAATAAACAGAGCATTTTTGTCTAAAATGGGAGTTACCTGGCGATGATGCCATTCAAGACGAATCGTCCATCATGGAGCCCCCAGCCAATGAAGTGCCAGACAGTTTCTGTCTCAAGTTTGAAATTGTGAAGGGTTCAAAAGGGCAATGTGGTCGACCTTCCAGAAGTTGCTCTCCGGGGTACACATCATGGGATGCGCATTTCACTTCACTCAGGCTCCGTGTAGGAAAGTAAGTATAAATCTGTGTCGTTTAGAACAAAAACAACCTGAAATGGCATTTTGTTAACGTGAGGTTTTTTCAATATGTTCTAGTTTTCAGTGGCCTTAATTCCATTCAACGCATGAACATCTGGTTTCAATTTTAAAATTAAATAGTAAAAAAATTGGTATGCAAGTGCTAATGTAATCAGTGCTTAATACTAAACTCTAACTAAACTCTGGTTTGCTCTTTTCTATTATAGGTCCAGGAACTTGGTCTCCAAGAAGCGTACTTAAACGACCGAGGGACGCATCACCTAATGAGAAAACTTTTAGCCCTGCCTTATCTTCCCGCCGAAGAAATCCCAGCCGCCTTCCACTGACTAGAAACAAAAGCAGTGACAGAAACCTTGCAAGCCTTTACGCAGTACATCAATAACACGTGGATCAGCAGCACCATGTGGCATCCGTCCTCCTGGAGCCTCTTCCAACAGTCCGTTAGAACGAACAATGACACAGAAGGGTGGCACCATGGCCTAAATTGTCATGCACAAGGAAAATCACAGAACCTGTTCTACCTGCTCATCGAGTTAATCTTCAAGGAAGCGAAACTGGCATCTCTTCACATCTGCCATGTATCGGAGAGAAAGCTGAAGAGCATCCAGCGTTGACAGTACCTTAACATACAAGCCCGTTTCTTCCATGCGTGGGAGAAGTTTGAGAAAGGAGACATTTCAGCAAATTATCTTCTTAAGAAAGCATCACACATCATCGCTTCGCGATTTTGAATGGACTAGATAAAGAGAAACTGTTAGCTATTATTAATCACATTTAGGCTTAATTTTTAGGTTAAGCTAATGAGGATTTTTAAGGATTGTCATTATCTCGTTTCAGAGAAGAAACTTCGTAGGACTCAGTGTTAGGCCATGTCCACACGTA
>OZ037777.1:41414755-41432255 GCA_964035525.1 Porites cylindrica | reverse complement strand
AAGGTGTAAAATAATGGCTTTGCATTGCATACTTTACGTATTATTTTAGAAGTTACCTGTTTTGAAACTCCAAAAGCATTGGCTGTCTTTCGAAGTCGACCTTTGTCGCTCAAGTAATATAGAGTTGAGGCAACTTGCTTCACAACATACACAGGAGAACGCATGATGGTCTCTTTTCCCTCAATATACGGTCTCGACTCTTCTGCTAGCTTCAGCAATGACGTTTTAGACATTCTAAAATTCTCCCTCCATTCTTCGATCATTGTGCCACTGATAAAATTGTCCCACCATGCGCTTGTCCTTCCTGGTTGCGTTCAGAATTGCATGCGGTGATGGTTCGCTCTTTTTTTGACTTTATGATGCCCACTGTTCATTGATAACAATCTCAAAACATCCTGTCGATCTCTAATGTATGGCGCGTTTTCAGGGTCAAAAATAAGGGTATAGTTACCACACAAACTGAGTTGCCAAATAAATGATTGTCTTAGATGATGATTGTCGGTTTGTGACCTGTTTTGACGTGCTGTCTTGCGATGGAAGCCTTTAGTCCTGTCATGACTTTCAAATCCACATTTCTTACTTGAGTTGATTGAGAATGGTTTAGGTGCGTGCATAATTACTTTCATTTGAATTTTTTTTTTGCAGGCTTTCTATGGAACCAAATAAAGCAATTTCTTAAATACGATTTTTTAAACTCACCCGCATTACTTTTGAAATCACTTTTTTGCATGTTTACTTGCGAAGGATTATTCGATGGTCAATTTCGTAAATACTTGTTATTTTTTAAACCATCATTACTTTGGAAATCTGTTTGCATTCTTACTTGAGAATTACGTAGCAGTAGGATTATTTTATGGTGAAAACGTATGAAACAATTTCTTAAATACAATTTTTTTCAAATCGTCATTACTTTTGAAATCCGTTTGCATGCTTACTTGCAAAATACATGACAGGAGGATTATTTGATAAAAGAAACGAAGGATCCTTTTTTACATGTGGATTTCGACTCCATGGATATGTTTACCCGCGTCACTGTCGAAAACGCGCTATTGTGCTTCACTACACCCAACATTTTGAATTGGCTTTCGCTGCACAACAGAATGACTTGCGAACTTTCAACCAGGCGTTTCTACCCAGAAAGGCCCGAAACGAGTCTGGAACTCCTCCCCAGTGTCTCCGGGTCATCGATCAAAAATGGCTTCTCGTCGTTGAGTTGATCGACCTTGATCGTTTTTCTAAGAAATGAGCTTGACACCTGAGCAATCTCATTTCTTGCAAAACCTTCGTCTACACCTAATAGATCTTTCGAGAAGATTGGAACAGGATGTTAATGAAGATGTTGCTGACTATGAGTTGTTTCGGTTGCAACAAACTTCGAATCAGGAGTTATACATTTAGTCGTATATGAATTATTTAACGAGAATCACGAGCTTTCGAGGGGTGCATGGTCTCATTATTGTGCCATTTGATGATATTCTGACTGTACAAACTTGAGTCCATAGCTCAGTTTTGCGAATGGATCCCAATTTATTGAGGGAATGTGCCCAGCGTCTAATTTTATCCAGGGTTCAGGAGTTAATGGCGGATCCGTTGCATCGTCAAGCGCTCCATCAAGCACATCCAACACACGTCCGCTAACTGAAGACAAGACCTCCATGTCGAGCAAGTCTTCTGGTTCACATCGTGCCGTTCTTAATACCGCTCCCTCTGTTTCAAAACTGGGCCTTAACAGGTAAAAAATGACCCTGAAGTAAATAACAAGTATATGTTGCGATTCAATTCAATTCAATCACATTATATTCATGTATTTCAAGAAAATTGCAGGAAATTGATATATAAAAAAAACCTTGTTTTTGTTAAAAGTTAGGATTCAAAACTAAAAAAGTTAGCATGTGTAAGAGGTGTTATTGAGCTAAGCAAGCCGCTTTTTTGTAGCATGCTGATGGTGAGAAGTCGATGTGAAGTGCAAGGCCTTCATGTGAACCACAAACTGAGTTCTAGCACGTGTTAAGCAGGCTAACTAAAGGAAGCGATCATTGTTTTTATAACTTCCTTTTTAACAAGGAGATTATGTGTTTAAAAGACGAGTTATTTTTTGTGGGAGTAGAGATATGAACGCAATAGTTTCTTTCTGTTAAAGGTGCCTTTTATCATTTTGTTATATGATTCCAGTGGCAATTGAAGTTTTGCAGCCAGTACGTACAGTAACATTTTATTAGTCCCATTATCAGCCTGTAAAGCAATAAAGAACGAACCAACCCTACCAAGGACTTTTGAGTTTGGACCTCTTGCTTGTTACTTTTAAAGCCTCGCTGATTCTAATTTGACTCAGAGTTAAGCTGGTGACATATGGTTCAATAAGAAACAGCGAGTTTTGTTTCCCCGAGACCTTCAACACCAAGGGGAAACTAAACTCACTGTTTCCCATGGGGCCAATCATTAAGTGTTTTGTCATAACCCCCAACTGAACATATAATAATCTTCAAATGGGTATGATGTGTATGAGATCAAAAATCGATAATACAGAGCTGCAACAATAATTCATCAAAGTGTATGAAGTGGGAGAAAATGTAAAAATTGATTGAATCGCCCTTATACATTTCTAGAAACTTCACAATTTAAAAAAGCAGCTGTCGTCACCCTAGGCCTAGGGATTATTGAGTTTTGTTCACCCTCGGTAGTTAATACAGGTTTGATCCGCATCAGGTAATATGTTCATGTCCAATAGAAAACTGCATTTCAGTTGGGCAGTATAACAACATTTGGTGAGCAACAAATGTTGCAGCTGTTGTTCAACAGGTGTAGAACAGTGTATCGAGCAGTGTTGAATGCTGTCGAACGTTGTTGTAGGAGAATAGAGAAGCTTTATTCCATTCATTTAAACTCAACATTTGTTGAGCAACGAATGTTGAACCATGTATCACTGCCTTTATGAGACCACTAGTTACATAACTACATAAATTTGTAATAGTAACATTGTTATTAATACTAAATAATATTCAAAAGTTTCAACATTAGTTCATTTTATAATGTAAATCATCTCAGTTAACAGGAACACTGTACTCCAGTAATGACAAGTGCAAAGTAGAAGTACTCTTTTGCCTCATGTTTCACTTCTCAGTAGCAGCCATTAAAAAACTCATGATTGAACACTGTGTTGGCGTACATGATTCCAGTCATATGAATGGAACCAGTCAGTTTATTCTACACATAATTCTATGTTAGGAGACAGAATGTGCTGCAATGAATGAAACTGTCTCCACAAAGATGTCAATGCCATAACTATCACTAGGTCTTAGTGGATCTATCCTGGCACACATTTCTTGGTAATGGTCCATCCCCACTGGATTTAATGTTTTTGGGATTTCCACAATACTGTCGCCATCAACACAGTCATCTGGAGCTGGCCCCTCTAAGTGAATACCATATGCCTCTATCTCGCCCTACATCACCTAAAAAATACAGTGCACAGGATACTTACAGTGCATGAAGTGCTGTTTTTAAGGACTGTACAGGACCATGAAAACAAGAAAATTGTGTAAGAGAAATTGTCCAAACAAAATTCCTGAAAAGAAAAACCTAAACAAAAAAGAAATTTTCCACAAGCTGGGTCACATTTTGGTATTAAATCAGTGCTCAATATCATTAGTGCCTCTGGTATTAAGAACAAAATAAATGAACACGTTTTACATGTTGCAAGAGAAGTTTTAGTTCAGTGTGCATATTTTTTCATAAATCAACTTCAGTCACAATAAGTTACAATGAATTGCCATTACCAGTTGATTATCTTTTAAAGACTTTCCTTCTGCATTAGATTTATCAAAAATATAACACAAAATTTAAAAATAAAAAAACTGTTGTGTTACAGTTTGCATTTCTTCAAATTGTAATATATTACATTTTATTAAAAAGATTTATTTTTAAAGTGACATTATGTAGTATTTTACTAATTACTTTAATTAATTTCGAACACGGGGTTGCAGTCAGGAAAAAATTCACGCACAGCCAAAAAGCCGAAAAAAAATTCTTGCTGGCCAAAAATTTTCCACCCACACCCCATCACTTTTCCAATAGTCTGTCCCTTAGTTGTCAAATACAAATGGTGGAAAGGGCGGATTTAGGGGTGGGCCCAAAATAAGGCTAATGACACCATGTGGAGAGGACTATATTGGCTGGTGCATAGTGCATACAATATAAACTTTATTATTATATAAAAGTAAAGAAGGTCATCGCAGTTACTTACGCAACTTAAGCAGCTGCGAAAAAAGCCTAAAATATTATTATATAATCTCCTTTTAATAAAATCGATCATTACATAATTAACTAGTGATTACCGTCTATGTGCCATAATAAAGGATTAAATTAACTGCAAAAACCGTGGACGAAGATCTGCTAGTTGTAAACGTTCGATCTCTAGAAAAGAGATCTAATCAGCCAAAATATAAAGAACCAACAACGAGAAAAGGTGAACGAGAAAGATGTTAACATCTGTAAACCTGAAGAAAGCTGGTATGGCCAGCCGAAATATTGTTATAAAAAACAATACACGTTGTTTTAAATCAGCTTTGCAGTAGTCTTTGGACTTCTCGTTCTATGTGCCATAAGGCCAGAGGGCCACTAACACGGTACACTGCCCTTGGGGTAAGAGATAACCACCTCATTGCCACCCCTTCCAGATCCGTCCTCTGCATTGATGCACGCACTCTCGTCTGAGAAATAAAATCTTTATGCCGCGTAATGAAAGCTGTGATTGCATTCTTCTATATCCAGCATTTGGAAAATCTTGCTGGATATTTCTTACAACAAAATCAAGTTCAGTATCTGTAATATCCGTCTTTCTTTCGCTTATTGAAATTCCATATTCTTTTAAACGCCTTTTGATAGTGCTTCTACCGACTTCAAGAGCCTCAGAGGTGTCAGAAATTTTTAGATCGTAGTAGACTATAGTCCACGAGGTACTGCAACTGATCCCTACTTATTTCAAACTTTGGACGACCAACCAATCCTTCATTATTAACATCAGGGTAAATAGGTTGCCAGTTACTCTCATTGTCTGCCAAAATAGTCCTCACTTGAGCAAGAGAGGTTTATGCTTGTCCAAAAGGGACAATATATCAAGATTTATAATATGTATATATGTAAGGGTAGACGGGGTATACTGGGCACACAGGGTATAAAGTGTATACATGGGTATACAGGGAGTACATAAGTATACATTGGTATACATGGTAAACAGGGAGTACATAGGTATACAGGGTATAAAGGGTGTACGTGGGTATACAGGGAGTACATGGGTACACAGGGTATACAGGGAGTACATGGGAATACAGGGTATACAGGGCATACATGGTATACAGAGTATACATGGTATACAGGGGTATACAGGGAGATAAACAATCTATTACTATTACATGAAGGATATATTTATTTGGCGTAAGCGTAACCATTTGACTTAGTACTTCATGAAAGCCTGTCATAATCTCTATGTATATGTGGATCTTGATGTAAATGTGTAAGAATCTCGATGTGCGTGTGTGTGATCTTGTACGAGCAAATCTTGATATACGTAAGCGGAACTTGATAAATATTACTTTCATATGATGTACTCTCATGCGGATCTTGATACGCGTGTGTAAATGTTGATATGTATATTTAAATCTTGTTTTAGATAAATTTACATCTTGATGTATGTAAATTAGTCTTAACACTGATATATGAAACTTGATATATATAAATCTATCTTGATGTATATAAATAAATCTTGATATATTGTCCCTTTTGGACAAGCATAGAGGTTTGAACTTCGTTGAATACATCTAAATCCACACTAGCTGCCAGCCTTGACAAATGAGTCAGCGAAGCTTGTTACAACCGAAACAACACATAGTCAGTAACATCTTCATTAACGTCCTGTTCCAATCTTCTCGAAAGATCTATTAGGTGTAGACGGAGGTTTTGCAAGAAATGCGATTGCTCAGGTGTCAAGTTCATTTCTAAGAAAAACGATCAAGGACGACGAGCGGCCATTTTTGATCGATGGTCGGGAGACACTGGGGAGAAGTTTCCAGACTCTTTTCGGGCCTCTCTGGGTAGAAGTTCGCAAGTCATTCTGTTGTGCAACGAAAGCGAATTCAAAAGTCATTTTGGGAGTCACTGAGTTGTGTTTCGTGTTGGGTGTAGTGAAGCACAATAGCGCGTTTTCATGGAGTCGAAATCCCCATGTAAAAAAGGATCCTTCATTTCTTTTATCAAATAATCCTCCCGTTACGTATTTTGCAAGTAAGCATGCAAACGGATTTCAAAAGTAACGGACGATTTGAAAAAAATTGTATTTAAGAAATTGTTTCATATGTTTTGATCATAAAATAATCCTACTGCGACGTAATTCTCAAGTAAGAATGCCAACAGATTTCAAAAGTAATGATGGTTAAAAAAAACCACGTATTTACGAAATTGATCATCGAATAATCCTTCGCAAGTAAGCGTGCAAAAAAGTGATTTCAAAAGTAATGCGGGTGAGTTTAAAAAACTGCATTTAAGAAATTGTTTATTTGGTTCCATAGGAAGCCTGCTAAAAGGTTTCTAATTAAAGTAATTATGCATTCACCTAAACCATTCTCAAATCAACTCGAGTAAGAAGTGTGGATTTGAAAGTCATGACAGGACGAAAGGATTCTATCGCAAGAGGTCACAAACCGACAATCATCATCTAAGACAATCATTTATTTGGCAACTCAGTTTGTGTGGTAACTATACCCTTATTTTTGACCCTGAAAACGCGCCATACTAATGTATTGGCTGTGTAAATTTATCACAGCTGCATTTATCTGAACGCATGATTTCAAACTAGAGATCAGAGCAACTAACAAAGACGCTACAACCTTGCTGTATGCCCTGTTTGTTAATAATGCTTGCCGTGAAGACTGGATCCAAGAGAATGACGAAAGCGTATTCGTATCGGATAAAAGAATTTCCACTCTGGAGAGTGTTTTCAAAAATTTCTGGATACGGCTGGAAAATACACTAGATACGTGTGGACGCAAGCCGTATTCGTTAAAAAAATTGTGTTTTCACAAATTTCTGGATACGTGTGGACGATGCCGTAAAGTCGTATACAGTAGGTTATTTAGATATTTAATTGCATACTTAGCTTCGCGAAATTAACTGATAGTTTATGTAATTTTAATTGTTTAGGGGCGGGAGTCATTCGGACTACCCACACGTCCCCAGATGTAAAAAGGATAATAAGTAAAAATATCAGAATCGCAAAACAGTGCAAGTAGGTTTAATAATGTTCGCTATCGCTACCGAATGTGTTGAGGTTTCACGGAACAGACAAGATTTTCTTTCATACAGAAACTTTGGTCTAATGGCGTCTGTTTGCAGGGAAACCAGTCGTTTCCCCTACACTCTGGTTGATTTGCCTACACGATCAAAGTTGTTTCACCTACAATGAATTACTTATAACGTAACAGTGTATAAATAGCAGTAAAGCTTAAACGTAGTTCAAGTTGGAGCGTGTACATGATGGCCACCAGGAGTAATAATGATGTTGAAGGTTGGCACCACGGGCTGCATCGTTGTGCCGCAGGTAGACAGAACCTAAATTTATACCTACTAATCGATCTACTTCATCAAGAGGCCCGATTAACCGCTCTAAGAATCCGCCTTGTCTCCGAGAAAAAATTAACAAGAATTCAGCGGAAAAAGTACAGGTCCATGCAGGCCAAAATCTTCGAGTTATGGGAAGATTATCAACAGAATCGAAGAAGCGTGGAGCAGCTGTTACGGCAATGTGCCCACTTAAATGGACCGAAACGCTCTAATTAATTATATTTGTGAACTCCTAGGTTAGGTCCGTCTCCGAGCGTAATAGGTTTCTAGATTAGAAGTCATCTCATATTAGTAGGTTAAGTGATGAGAATTTCAAAATATAATTTAACGTTAGGTCCGTCCCCGAGTGTAATAGGTTTCTAGATTAGAAGTCATCTCATATTAGTAGGTTAAGTGACTAGAATTTCAAAATATAATTTAACGTTAGGTCCGTCCCCGAGTGTAATAGGTTTCTAGATTAGAATGTCATCTCATATTAGTAGGTTAAGTAACGGGAATTTCAAAATTTAATTTAAGGGGCAGGTATCACTTGGATACCCACATGTCCCCGAGAGTAATAGGTTACTAGATTGTAAATAATAAAAATGGTAGAATATATATAGAGAGAGTCAATATATATAAAGACGTTCCCAGCAATCTCCACTTACCATGACGATATTGCTGTGATATCATTTGAGTTTTTACTCTTTGTCTTAGCCTGCGCCTACTGTAGTCTTAATCTTTGACGTCATAATTGTGTTCATTAATCACATGAATTGTTGTAGCACGTGTATGGTGGCCTAGGAGTGCCATAAGAAAATTGTGTAGTATCTTGTAAGTTCGTCGTAATTTATTATGTTATTTCATTTTATTTTTAAACTTTAAACGGAAAAAAAATTATTATCGAGATACTTTAAATCAAATTTAAACGAAAAAAATAGAAAGTAAAGTAAAATAATTTTTAAGCAAAAGTAAAATGAAACGAAAATAATATTTCCTTGGCCTAGCAGTGCCATAAGGTTTTTCTAAAAAAAAAAAAAATGTTGTCATGGCCTATCGATGCCAGAGCCCACAATGCACTTGGGTATTGACGTTTCCCACAGAAGATGGTGGCAAATCAAATCAGGAATGCTGACTGGATGCAAGATCAAACGCTTAAAGATGATTTATCTCAGTACGTCCGGCAAAACTGGAAAAAAAGTGAGATTTTAAACTTCATAGAATCGAAATACCCAATGTATGCATGGAGTGGGTGAACATTAGCACGCAAGCAGCAGTACTTTGACATAAAGTTCATGGATTATGAAGTGAATATTGAAGATGTGAAAGAAGCTGTGAAACACGAAATGGATCCGGGACAGCTGCTTGGCTATCGTTCCATGCAACAAAAGGTACGCGAGATTCACGGGCTAAATGTGCCCCGTGATGTTGTTTACGCAGTCATGAAAGAAGTTTCCCCGGAAGGACTTCAAGCTAGAGGAGGTCTGGGAAAAGCAAAGTGACACCAGAGAACCAATACTTATGTTACTGGTGTAAGTAGGCTTCTATCCATTTTTTACTTGAAATGACATCGCGTTGAAATTGCTATTAGGACTTGTTATAACACTACTTTCTTTATTTTCTGCATTCGAAAAGGGAGCAGACTGCACTATGTCTTTTTGTGACTTTTCATATTCCAGAAATCTGACATGAATGACCTTCGACCAGTCTTTGACCTGACTTTCATGCGTGTAAGAGGGCCCGCGTTCACCCGCGAGAACATCACATTCGCAATTTGTTCCAAAATGCGACTTACAGGCATCTTTGATATTCTTGAAAGTTGGTTCTTTGTCGAACGGCACGAGGGTTAAAGGGCCAATGCGGTTGTACTTTTGGTACTTGCCTTGAACGTTTACCGATAGTCTCTGCACAGTCAAGAAGCCTTCAGATGCACTGGGGCTAGCTTTATCGCTCTTTGCACCTACCCGTCTCTTTCCTTGGCGCTCCTTGTAGTCGTCCCGTTGCTTACGTTTACCCGACATGATTGAAACAGAGAAATCATGCAAACATCGCTTACAAGCCACGCAAAAGATCAGCGAAGTGCATTGTGGGCTCTGGCATCGATAGGCCATGAACAAACCTTATGGCGCTGCTCGGCCAAGGAAATATTATTTTTGTTTCATTTTACTTTTGCTTAAAAATTGTTTTACTTTACTTTCTATTTTTTTCGTTTAAATTTGATTTAAAGTATCTCGATAATAATTTTTTTTCCGTTTAAAGTTTAAAAATAAAATGAAATAACATAATAAATTACGGGGAACTTACAAGATACTACACAATTTTCTTATGGCACTCCTAGGCCACCATACACGTGCTAACAAGATGGCGGCATTTTCACACTTTTACCGCGTGAGTTGTGTTTGTTGTGGAACTACTTTTTTACTTCAAAAGATAGATCGTGTAGGCGAATCGATCTGAGTGTGAAGAAAGATCAGTTGTTGACACGCCTGAACTCGGCAAAAGGTAAAATTAAACTTGTTTTAGTTTAATACTTCTTGATCTTCAAGCGCAACTGTGTAGGCGAAACGACTTTGATCGTGTAGGCAAATCGATCTGAGTGTGAAGAAAGAACGGTTATTGACACGCCTGAACTCGGCAAAAGGTAAATTAAACTTGTTTTAGTTTAATACTTATCGATCTTCAAGCGCAAGTGTGTAGGCGAAACGGCTTTGATCATGTAGGCGAATTGATCTGAGTGTGAAGAAAGATCGGTTGTTGACATGCCTGAACTCGGCAAAAGGTAAAATTAAACTTGTTATAGTTTAATACTTATCGATCTTCAATCGCAACTGTGTAGGCGAAATGACTTTAATTGTGTAGGCGAATCGACCTGAGTGTAGGCGAAACGACCGACATTCGTTTGCAGCACTGAAAATAGGCTTGTTTTAGCTTCAATACAATTCTTTGGAATTGTCAATACAGACCTGAAAAGATGGATTATGGGTTCTTCAATTTCCCGGTAAGAATCGCATGTTTTTTGTTTCTTGGAAATGTCTTATAGTATTTGAAAATCGTCGATATTTAACATGCACTAGGTCTCGTATCCTCACGATATTGTAAACATGGGATTGGTTTGCAGCGGTTTACTTGTATCCTGAGGTTGTTGGCCACAGCGCGTGACGACGGGAACATGCCTCGAATACACAAGCGCTTCACTGTCGGTCATTTTAGGAAAGTCAGGCATAACCTTGCTGTTCAGCTGGCCGAGGAAAAGGCAAGTGCCCTTTCAGAAATAAAAGTTGAGCAACAGAAGTTTCGCAGGTTGAATGAGAAGGTAAGCTTATTTTGCGAATTAATTAAATTAAATACACTGAAAGCTTAAAATTACATAATGCCGGTATTTTGACCTTTATCCTCAACTTTAATAAACATAAAAAAAATCATCTTGAAATTAGCAGAATTCCCAAATTTTATCCCCATCTTATTTGATTTGATTGTGATTTGTACAGCTGAATGAAATATCAGGTGGTAAATTGTCTACATAATCTCATGGGGTTTTATTGTAATTGAAGAAGAGTTTCATGAGAATTTGTAAACTACATGTAATTATTTCTTGTCATTTCGTAGGTAAATGAACTAAAAAAAACATCTGAAAGTTTGTCTGCTGGGCTAAAAGCACAATTAATCACAAAGGTAACATTTGTGCCATTATATTATACTAGGATGTGATTTGATTTTTTGTATCGACTGAATGTTATTTTATTTAATAATGTAGTTGACTAAGAAATTTCACGAGAAAACTGTGTTCAGAAAGAAACATTTCAAACTGTTTTAGTTTTGTCAAAAAGAATATCTGTATACACAACTTACTAGGTTATTAGAAGTTAGAAATGTTAATTACATTATTTTGAGCTTACTAAAAGTGTTAATAATGCTATCATTTTATTTTCAGGGGGAGAAGCGAGTGCAATCACCAACAGCCCTTGAAAATCCAAGTTACACATCACAAACATCTCTTAGAAGAAACACTGAAACATTTGCGCAAGCATCACAGATACATGGAGCTACTAAGAGTAACAAACGACCTGCACTTGATGGTCTCTTTGACAGTCTCCAAAAAAGATTCAAGACTAGTGAACTAGGAAACTATGTATTATCTAATACTAAAGTATCAAACTACATAACTGAAAAAAAGCAGAAAGTCTTTCAAAATTCTAGGGATAATATATTAAGAAGCATAGCTACATACCATACTGGTGGTGTAATGAGCAAATGTAAATACCAGGCTGTTAGAGTGGCATCCACTATGAAGAGTAGTTGAAAGAAACGAGGTGGGAAAACAGCCATTACATTCATGCCAAAGTGTCCCATACCAAAGTTTCTAACATATAGGTCCCTCGTGAAGGAAGTAAATAAAATTGATATTGGGACAATCTATTCAATCAGGGACGAATTTGCTCCATACAAAGGGGATGAAAACACCAGTGGATGCTATAGAGATTTAAGGGAATATCTACCTTTTATTTAAAAGTGCGAAATTCACGCAAAGACAGCTTTAAATGGTTCGGTGAGACTCCTAATAGCATTCGGAGTGGATGGGTGTCCTTTCATTGACTTGCAAGGAAGCTTTGGAAGTGACGCTTCATGTAAGTGGAGGCCATGGTCTTTTCAACAAAGGGTTAAGGTAGCTGAAAATGTTGAAAAATTTAAGATTTCACTCCAGGGAAAACCAGGGTCTGCCAAAGCGAAAAGGTCAAAAGTGACTGAATTCATCGCTCGTCAAAAAGCAGGCAAGAGTTCACTCCTCTAATTGGAAAATTCATTGACAATGCCCATGTGGAACCACTGCATTTGAAAAATAATGCTTGGCAATACTTTTTAAAAGCCCTTTTGAAGGAATCCATTGGAAAATCAAATGTACTGCCATCAAAAAAACAAATTTCAGATGAACCATAAGACAGTTGCTTTGCAATTGTTGTAACTGTCCTTCAGTATGAGGTTAAGGCAAAACGTTTAGCCACAAAAGTAAAGAAATGGTTTGACGAAACCCAAGGAGAACAGGCGGATTTGCAGTACCGTTTTACGGGGGAGGAATCACGGTCTTTTTGCCACAATTTTATGAGGCTCATAAATGTGTTAAGCAGGGAGGGAGACAGTAAGAAGCAAAGATAGACGGTGTTGACATTAGCTTATGTTGGGATCAGATTGAGGGACTGTTGTTCAATATTTAACAGATTTGAAGTCCAGGAAACAGATCTTACTTAACTGAAATCCTTAGCAGAAGAATACTACAGAGCCAATGCAATGTTCTTACCAACTGCAGTAAATCCAACTATTTGGACAATTGGGCATGTTTTGCCTGTGCATGCTAAGCAAGTTTATGACACCTACAAGCAGGGCCTTTTGACAGTCACAATGGAGGGAAGGGAAGCAAAACATATTACATTGCACAGGTTAAGTGTAAACACCACACACCAGCAGAGGTGGCAAGAAATATTTAAGCATGAATTTGTCATGCTAATATGGTTACCAGAACAAGGCTATGAGCCTTGTTCCTATACCCCAAGCAAAAGTGTTTACATACCCCCCAGGATTTTCAATGATTCTTGTTACTGCTATTGTGGATTGCAGAAGGCAGATCCCACAGACACAAGCTGTTACTTTTGCAGTGATAACCTCTTCTCGCTCATCCATGAAAGTGAGTAAGCAAGCAAGTAAGTAATTTTATTTAACCACATATCGCATGCGCGATAGCTCGTTTAAATGCAAATGTGCCATAAAAATTACAACGTGATAATTTACATAATCTACATGTACAAGTGATAAATAAAAATAAGAGATAGAGAAATTAAATCAACAAAAAATCATAATTTAAAAAGAAAAAATATTGGTAATCAGATTGTCTATTTACAAAATACACAGTTGCAGTCATACATTGAAGACAACTGTATGTTTTGTAAGTTTTTCCTAAAGATAGAGAGGGACTCCGACATCCTTATTTTGCCTGGTAGATTGTTCCATTGTTAACCAGCCTGGTACGTGAAAGAATGCTGCATATAAGATGAGGTCGGTCTTGGAAGAACAACCTTAAGATGGCCCCATAGGCTGTAACCATTGCTTTGCAGTAAAAACATTTCCCGAATGTAGTTCGGTGCCTGGTTATAAATGCTATTGTATACGAGTATCAGTGCTTGTTCTATGCATTGACGTTCCAAGCTTTTGATATGTACAGTTTTAAGTACCGGTAGCTCTTCATAAGCAGTCTATTTAGAGTAGTTAAGAAGAGTCCTAAGAGCAAATGCGTTGGTTGACTCTAATTTTGCAGACAAACCTTTACTTAGGCCTATGAACAATGGTGATGCGTATTCAAAGCGAGGCAGAATAAATGCTTTGCACAGTTTAATCATAATATCTGAGGGTATAATTTTACCAATGCGACGAAGAATTGAAACTTTTGTGTTCACTTTCTAGCAAATTTCTTTAATATGTGCTTTAAAAGAGAGTGAATTGTCCATAATTACACCAAGGAGCTTGATCTGTGGAACGTAAACCAGTTTATTGCTGTCAATAACAAAGGGCGTTTGTAGAGTTGCTCTATTGAAGACGATGGATTGAGATTTATTATGGTTAATCGCCAGGAAGTTCTTACAAAACCAGGAAACGAGTAGACCAAGGTTGTTTTGTAGATTTATTTGCAAGGTGGATGGACAAGGGCTTGAAGAGTACCCCGTAGTGTCATCGGCATAGAATCTTAAGGAGCACGAAATATCTGAAAAATTCGCATCATTCATGTATATATTGAAGAGAAGGGGACCCAAGATTGAACCTTGAGGAACGCCACACTTCATACTTTGCCAATCTGATAGGTTACCGTCTATCTTGACATGTTGCTTTCGGTCAGTCAAGTAAGAACCTAGAAGTTGTAGGGCGTCTTCA
This sequence comes from Porites cylindrica, assembly GCA_964035525.1. Classification (NCBI taxonomy): domain Eukaryota; kingdom Metazoa; phylum Cnidaria; class Anthozoa; order Scleractinia; family Poritidae; genus Porites; species Porites cylindrica. The sequence continues at coordinate 41,417,747 of OZ037777.1, read as the reverse complement.
GTTACACCGTACACTGACAGCTTTGCAAGAAGCAAATTATGGTTGATAGAGTCAAATGCTTTGGAGAGGTCTATGGTAATTGTTGCAGAGTGCTCGCTAGAGTCTAAATTTGCTCTGATGTCTTCGCATGTTTTGAGGAGGGCTGTCGTACATGAATGTCCTTTCAGAAAACCAGATAAATTCCCTCTGAGGAAGTGAAGGGAAAACTGAGAATTCCTGGTTCAGCAAGTTTCAATAGGCGTGGAGAGATTCCTTCAGCACCGGTGGCTTTATTAATTTTGATACTGGAAAGTATCCTCTTGATGTAGGAATCCCCAACAGGAGTAAATGAGAAGCTCATTTGTCCTTTAAATTTCTGTTCAATGGCTATAACACTGGAATGGGTCTTAAACTCTTCTGGCTGTAAGTTAGACATGTGGGTAGGCCTGGGTACTGCATGAATGAAATAATCGTTTAGAAGATTGCTGACATCAATACTGTCAGTAATGAGGCGCCCATCTTCAATCAGTTGAATATGGCTGTTACCTCTGTCCTTGCTTGGAAGCAAACAATGAAATTTCTTCCAAAATTCCCCAGGGTGTTCGGAGTTTATGGATACATTAATGCAGTATGACTTGAGGGAAGAGCGTTTTAAAGAAGTGACAAAGTTCCGTTGTTTCCTATAGGCCTCCCAATTTTCAGACGTTTTGTTCTTAGTAAACTTTCTGTGTAGACGATTTCTAGTGTTTATAGCCTGAATAATTTTTGGTGTCATCCATGACACAGTGTTACCGCGTACCAGTTTTCTCTTAAGCGGTGCGTGACGATCAATTACTTTAGTGAATAATTTATACCAGTGCGCCCAGATGTCGTCGATATCATCGTAAATAAACGCAGAGTCCCAGGGGAAAGTGTCAAACAAGGAAAAATTTTATCTGGTTTAGCTAAGAAGCAGTTTAGAAAATGTGCTCAAAAGGCAAGACATCCAAAGAAATATTATGGATAGAGTGCTGTTGTTAAAAGCAAGTGTCCTAGGGATTGCACGAACCAGTGTAAGACATTAGTTTATGTTTACCTTACTGAATGGGTCAGCATTTATTATCACTGACTCATCCCAGCAATGCACAATTTAATTTGTTGAAAAAGTTTCCACATAGAAAAGAAAGCAATGTTTCTAAAAATAACATGTTTTATTGTTGAGGCTATCATTTATCTTTGAAGATGAATATTTTCAATTTGGATGAAAACACATTCTGAAGCCAGTGTGTGGACTGAATAAGAATGATGCTTGAAGAAACTGGTCACAAAAATCATGCAGCTACAGTGAATTATTAATTTAGACTTCATTTTACTGTACGTATTTTGGGTTTTAATCAGCTCTGTTTAAATGAGCCATTAATGACAATCAGACTAAAGTGGCTGGGTTTGTTATTGATTCAGGCTTTAGTGGTCAGTTTGCATGGACAGAAGCGAGTTAAGATGTATTAAAATTAGTGTCCCCTGATAAGTAAGGGATTTTCCCTGGCAAAGACGCTTCTAACACGTTAATTAAATTAATGTGTGTCTATTTTATTGATTGTTTGAACTTGTCTGTTAAACTGAATTCACAATGCAACTGTTCTGTTGTTATGACCTGTCAATGTTAAACACAGGGGAACAGGTAGACGTGGGGCATTTCACGTAGAATTTGTCCAGTCCCACCCTCGGGGACTTGACCTGATTTTAACCATTCTGTTCCCCTTGGAGGGAATTTCGATGAAAAGTAAAATCTCCACCCCCAGCATGATTCCCCACCCTGGCTTGAAGTTATTAAAAAAACACTTCTGAAACATATACCTGTTCAATTGTGTATAACAGAAACCAAACTCAATTTATTTTACAATATATAACAACATGGCATTGTCTGGGGTGTCAATCCCCCATCACCTGTTCCTCTCAAGTGTATCAGAGTCAAATCATACAATTTCTTAACCATGAAATCCACACCCAAATTCATTCCACAATCCATAGTGGCATGGCATAACCTTCATTCGCTTTTGATCAAAACAAATTATAAAAGGCTTGTGCTCATCCACAAGTACATCTGCTTTGAAAATCATGGAACAAGCCCTTTCTATGAGTAAACTTTACAACGCAGTCCTCTACTGACACACCAAAAGCTGAAACTCATTTTCTGATTGCATCCTTGATGTGGCTGAATATTTCTTGAGGAAGATCACGTTTTATCTCAATACACCACGGGTCTCTAGCCTTTTGGGTGGCTAGAATTCGCCGATTAATACATTTCAGCCACATTAAAACTTCTGCGGTGATCATTGGCCAAACACTTGCTCTTGACAACGAAACTCTATCCATATTGTTCCCTTTGGATTCATGCCTTTGGAAGACATTCTCTAGACAGCTACTCGCCTCCACATTAAAGGAGTAATAGTCGTCCAAAAGCCATCTCAAAGGACGAAAGTTGTTCACAGAACGTTTCATGACCTCTTCCAGGCTACAAGCCGGCTCTTTGGAGTTGCCACCACTGTTACCGTTTGAACAAACTTCCTCCAACACTCGTTCCACAGTGATGGATGCCATAATGTTTTACGGGATGGCCGCTTACTTGTACTAACCACAGAAATGATGACTTTCTGGAGACAGCTCAGATTGCATTGTTCAAGCAAGGGTATAAGGATTTTCAAGCAAGTTGGGCACTGTCGAGTAAAAGCCCACTTCTTCCCTTGCACCCAGTCCTTACAGAAGGAATTGTAAGAGTTGGTGGCCACCTGGACAAAGCTCCAGTATCCTTCGAGGCAAGGCACCAAGTAGTCCTTTCACCAAAACATCCTTTGTCCAGGTTGCTGGTTCAAGACCTTCAAAAGAAACACTTCCAAGTAGGAAGGGAACACACCCTGGCTCTTGTGCATCGGCAGTTCTGGATCCCACGAGGGAAATTATTCATTACAAAGATCGTTAATGACTGCCTGCACTGCAAAAGGAGAAGAGAGAAACCAGATATACCTGTGATGGC
>OZ037777.1:41382255-41399755 GCA_964035525.1 Porites cylindrica | reverse complement strand
TTCGGTCGAAACTGTGGAGAACGTTGTTAAATTAATTATGAACATTGCTGAGGAGCAAGCACTTATCCTCCCTGGACGTGTTCCCGGATTTAAAAGAGTGGATGTGAAACTTCTGCCATCTGTTTTAACAAAATACAGCTTGTGGAAAACACACGAAGGGATATGTGCGAGTCAAGGTCACATCTCAGTCGGCTACTCTAAGTTTTGTGACTTATGGAATCAACTTTGCCTGTTTGTTTTGATCATGCGCCCGGCTACGGACCTGTGCTGGACATGTCAGAAAAATAACAATTTGATTCAAAAGACGGCGAATCTTCCGGAGGAACAAAAGGTAGCTGCTGTAACAGCACAGGAAGAACATCTTCAACTTAAATGTCCGGTGCGAACCATGTACATACAATGGCACTGAGCACAAACAGTTACACTACCCGTGTAACCCAAATCAGCCTGGCCCTATCTATTTTAAAACTGCTCGAAAGTGTGGGATCTTTGGCGTCTGCTGCGAAGCCATTCCGAGGCAAGTGAACTTTTTAATAGACGAGAGCGTTTTGACTGGTAAAGGGGCGAATAGTACTATTTTGTATGTGCACTGTTGTTTTGATCACTATGATTCTTGCAATCGCTAAAAAATAAATACAATTTAGCGATCCTGGCACTTGATGATTTCTATTATATTTGACCGCGGTTGCTGCGATCGGCAAGAAAGTGTCTTAAGTCCGAAAGATCACTGTTTCTGAGAAAATTGCAAATGTGTTTTAAATTAAGGTAAGTTAAGATAACCTTTGCACAGCTTCGTCAGTAAACATTTCTGGAAAGAACTTTGATTTTGCAATGCTAATATAATTCTACCCATAAATCCAGTAGGTCACACCGTTCACTGATAAAACTTTTCAAGCGACGTTTTTTCAATCAGATACTATTGTTGCGATCACTGAGGTATAACTTTTTCTTTTCTTCTTCTTTCATTTAAGGTTCCTTTTTGTAGAGGAAATTTATTTAGCTTATAGATAACACGCCTTGCGTGCTTTTGCGCTCGGAGCTTTTGTTTGAAAACTTTAACACGCTCTTCTGTACGACTTGCTCACGCTTAATTGTTTCAAGCGTGTCCTCTGAAACAAAAGAAAATCTTATTTCTGACGAATGAGCCCGCGAAGAAGGCAGAAATAAATATTTTGACGGCACAAGATACAACAGGGCCTGGGTACTAGGCCGGGTGCACCATGGGTAGCCATATCGGGGGTATATAAGGCTGCGTATATCACGTGTTCGTCATCTAGGCTTACGAACCAACCTCTCCTTGGTTTTTCTTAACGTTCTTATCGGCTCTTTCTTTCTTTCTTTATGTTTTTTTACAAATCCTACAATGCCTCTGCACGTGTTTACAGTTCTTTTTGTCCGTAGCTGTTAATGAGCTTCCCAGCCTCAACCTCCTTTTAAAAATTTTTGCATTCCAATATCATTTACCCGCTTTCTGTTTGACGCGCCGCTCCGGCTAACAAAGGTTAATCCTGGATTTTAGGCACGTTTGCACTTTTTTTTTTCTTCAAACAGAAATTCAAGTGCGAAGACTTGTCCATGGCCACTTATATTTTTGAAATGGGTTTTTATTTATTCATATTTTACCTCTTGTGCGGTTATCGTAATTTTCCCTGATCACCAATTTTTCCTTGCGTTCACCTGGGATCTCGGCACCTGGATTTTTAGGTATTTTCTACTTTGCGTGCTTCCCTTTGGGTTCTTGTCAGCCTCCCTCAAACCGCTTCAGAAATCTAGAAGAAGCCAAGGTATCCCTATTGCCATTTTTCTTGACTATGGTCTAGCTATAGGAGGAGGAGCCTATCGCGTTCAGGCCTTAATTTACAGTTTGCGGGCTGTCCATGCCCATTTGCTTTAGTCTCGCTTTGTTCGAATTCCTATGAGGAAAAGTCCCTGTGGGAGCCCGTTCGAATTTTCTAGTGGCTTCGCGTTCATCTCAACATAACACTCTGGATGGAAGTATTACAGCCACGCATGAACGCATTGCTAAATTGTCTCGCGACCTGGCGGCTTTGTCTTCATATTAGTCGTCCACCACAGTCCACGTTCTACGCGTCCCATGTGTAGCCGCCCATAGTATTTCCCTCTCGAGTAGCGTGGGATCCGTCGCGTGCATTATGGCCTGATTTCTTTTCTCAGTTGTTTACTCAGCTGTTTCCTGGGATAGCTAGGTTTTCCTGTCCGTTGATTCTTTGTATGAAATTGAATTTTGGTCGTACAATGTTAGCCTCTCTACGGCAAAATTTATCGAGGGGTTCCAGTTCGCTTCCAGTGAGAGTTAGCTCCGGTTTCTCCGACGCTTCCGATTCAGCCTGCGGCGTTCAAGTGGAGTATGAACGTGAGTTGATTTTTTATCAGAATTGGTCGGAAAGTGTTCGTAGATCGACTTGAAGAGAGCTCAAAGCGGTTTGTCTTGCCTTACTAGCCTTCGCGAGCCCTTCATCTAATTCCAAGGTTTTTTGGTATTCTGACAACCAGAACGTCGAATCCATTCTTCGCGACGGCAGCAGGAAATGTGATCTCAAGGATTTAGCCCTAGTTGTTTTTCAAATTTGCTCCCATCATTGTATTTCGTTCGAGGTCAAGTGGATCCCTAGGGACCTGAACGCTAGTGCGGTCTGTATCTGCAAGCTCGTTGACTTTGATGGTTACGGCCTCAACGATTTTGTTTTGCTAGGGCTAAATCACCTCTTAGGTCCTTACATTATTGACAGGTTCGCCTGTAGTTACAACGGCAAGTTGCCTTGGCTTAACTCTCTATTTTTTCAGCCAGGCTGTTAGGCTGTTTATGCCTTCGCTCAAAATTGGGGATAGGACAACAACTGGCTTGGCCCACCTGTTTGCCTCATTGTCAGAGTCATGTATATCAGACACATTGGGCTCTGCCGCGCTCACGGGAGCCCTTATTCCTCACGTATGGAAGTCAGCTATTTTCTGAAATGTTTCTACTAGAGATGGAGTGCATTGGAATAGTTTTGTTGTGGACTGGGTTTTATTGCTTAAGTTCCAGGGATTATTTGTTCCAGGGAAGGTCCGTAATTCCCTTTTCAGAACCAGGCCTTTATTTTTTGGCGTCATAGCGCTTCAAGTTTATTTTCAGTGCCCCACACCTCCCTCGTCCCTGGCGGGCTTCTGCTCTACGCCACCTGACGGAAAGTGTTGCCTGTGCCTCTACACGCGTGTTATGCGTACCTTTAGGTTTGGACCCATTAGGTTTTTGCATGTAGCCTTTTGACCCCCCGCCCACTCTCCTCTCACTTCCCTTTTCCGGTGTTTTTTCTTCTTTATTTCGTGATCCTCACATTTTCTTTTGTATTTTCGATTACTTTTCAGATATATTCTGCTCTGGTTTCTAGCGCGGGCCCCAGAATTTCCCACCAGAGGGTTGAACCCTGAGGCTGACAGACTCTACAATGCAATCGACGGTTCTCTCCTCAAAGGCAGTTAGTACGACAGTGGTGTACCTTCGTGCTTCTCGCAAGTAAAAATGTTTTGCTGCCAGTAAGCTTCATTCCTGGGCCTGTCCTGCCAGTCCCTGCCATGTTGCCTTGTATTTGCAACACCTCATTGAAGAGTCGCACTCCCTGTGCGTCGTAGCCTCGGATGTTTATGGTATTAAATGGGTTCATACCATGGCGGGTATCCCCTCTCCCAGGGATAACTCGGTTATTGAAGGGGCTAGGTGTGTTTTCAAAACGATTTTAGGTTTGATGAGGTCTCCATAATTAGGGGGTTTTATATTTTCTTTCATGAGGGTTTCATGATCGTTAAGGTTCTCAAAAGCAAGAACGACCAACTTTGTAAGGACGATGACTCGAAGTGATTTTTTCGGAAATGTTTGGCCCTGCTTGTCCTGTCAAGCTTCTAAAGAGGTACCTTGCTCTTTTTTCCATCCCCTTTAGCTCCGGGGATCTCATTTTTGCCCCATGTTTCGCGGGAACAACTCTTTTTAGTTAGTTTCCCAGGACGAGCCTATCAGCTATACCACAATTAGAGAGGCTTTTCGCAAGGACCTGAGAATTGTCGGGGTTGACTCTTCCACTTTTGGTTTATATTCCTTGCGTTCGTGAGGGGCCACCTTTGCTGCTTATAATGGGGTTTGTGACAGCGTGTTTCAGTGGCTCGGCCGCTGAAAGTCCGTTCTAGCCAAGGACGCCTACCGATGATCACCTAGAAAAAAGGCTTTCAGTTTCCAAGTTTCTTGGGCTCTAGGAGCTTTCATTTGTCATTTCGCCCAATACTTTGTCACTCTACATACTTTGTAGGCTTGGTTCTCGCCAAGCCGTCCCAAAATAAACTTATTTGCCATTACGTTTTGTCTGTTGATGTTGTGTAGTGGAATCAAAATATGTTATTTCTGACAAATGAGCCCGCGAAGAAGGCAGAAATAAATATTTTGACGGCACGAGATACAACAGGGCCTGGGTACTAGGCCGGGTGCACCATGGGTAGCCATATCGGGGGTATATAAGGCTGCGTATATCACGTGTTCGTCATCTAGGCTTACGAACCAACCTCTCCTTGGTTTTTCTAAAATTTTTGTTTTATTATTTTTAGGAGCAACATATTCTTGATTACATTGTAAAGTCCCGTAGGAAGGGCTTTGAGCTTGAGCCTTGGTTCCTACCCAGATTTCCTGCCCGCATTTTTTCCCTTCGGGGTTTTTTTGGGCAGGTTTTTTCTGGCCTCCGTCTGACTGCATTTACTTCAGTTTTGTAAGCGGTAGCTCAGCTCTGCTAGTTTTTCAGCCTTTTTCCCGTTTCTTATTTTATGTACTTGTACACTAGTTATCTCAGTTTTGCACCTGCTCCTTTACTTGATATATTTAGTTTCCATGTATGCTTAGGTCAGCTGTCCCGGAACCGCTCTTTAGGAGGCGACGTAAGTCTCGTTTGACGCAGTTAGGTTGCAGGCAATGTTACAGACCTTTAGCCAGGGTCGTTATTCATTGTTTACCCTCAATGTCCCGCCCTAGCCTTTTATGGCAGCCTTACTGGTTATTGGGCTACGTGCCTTGTTGGGTACATTAGTGGAGATAATTCCCAGTTTTCCTGGCACTCAGCCTCTGTGCTCCTGAAGTGTTCCCGTTCCCAGTTATACGTTGATCACAGTTTTATTAAATTTCCCCAGCGTAACTGGCACTATGCCAGCGTGCTTATTTGCGGGATTCAGGTCGAGATCGACCAGTTGTAGCAGTTTTTTTTTTTTGCTTAGCCTCTGTGCTCCTACTGTGTTCCTCGTGCCAGTTATGCAGTTATGCAGTTATGCGTTGTCTGAGTTTTATTAATTAGTTTCCCCAGCCTAAGTGGCACTAAGCCTGTGTGCTTATTTGGGGGATTTAGGTCGAGATCGACCAGTTGTAGCAGTTTTTTCTTTTTGCTTAGCCTCTGTGCTCCTACCGTGTTCCTCGTGCCAGTTATGTGTTGTCTGAGTTTTATTAATTAGTTTCCCCAGCCGAACTGGCAGCCTAACTGGCAATAAGCCTGTGTGCTTATTTGGAGGATTCAGGTCGAGATCGACCAGTTGTGAGCAGTTTTTTCTTTTTGTTTAGCCTCTGTGCTCCTACCGTGTTCTGTGTGCCAGTTATGCGTTGTCAGAGTTTTATTAATTAGTTTCCCCAGAATAACTGGCAGCCTAACTGGCACTAAGCCTGCCTGCTTAAATGGGAGATTCAGGTCAAGAGCGACCATTTGTCGCACGAGTTTTATCTTTTTGTGAAAGCTAGTTTACAAGTGTTGTACATTAGGTATTCACCAGTATTCACCTATTATTGTATTTACATAAATACCTTGTAGGGTTGGTTCTCGCCAAGCCGTCCCAAAATAAACTTATTTGCCATTACGTTTTGTCTGTTGATGTTGTGTAGTGGAGTCAAAATTTGCTAATGAGGCAAGATTACAAGTGTGCTAAAGTGTGTTAAAATAAATTCTTTTGTTTTAAAGTGAAAGCGTGTCATGCGCGTGCTTTCACCTTTAGCATTAAAATCCTGTGGAGGGTCACAAATATTACTGTCCAATTTTCCCACCCAAAATTCTTTGTTTTTCTAATGAAGACTATTTCTTTCATTCTACCTTATTTTGAGTGTGGCCTACACGGGATATTTTTTGAGTCAGAGAGACGAACTGAAAATGGAGACCCAGCCTTGAAGGGTCTATAACAAGGGGAAGGCAACCAGAAAGGTTAAAAACGGCTTCTTTCTTGTCTTAAGAGATTTTTAAAAAGAATTCCTAAATCATGGTTTGCGTGGACGTCGCTGGAAGTCGGACAGTTGTCGCTGATAATAGAATGTTGGTTGTTTATACAAGATATACTGATGTGGCAAAGACCACATAACACATTTATTCATCGAGTCAAAATCGCTTTCTCCGGCAAACTCCCGAATGCGAAGACCATTTTGCTCATCGGCAGCTACTCTGGCCAGATTTTTTATCGCAGAAATCTTTTGACTCGTCCAAGAAAGTAAATAACACTTGCATCATAGCTTGGTGTTCGTGTTCGACGGTGAAATAAATAATAACCACCAACTTTAAATTACATGACGCCACTCTAACCGATCAATGAGGTGGTATCCTTAAAAAAACCTGCGCAGATGATACAGAACCAAGAATAGATTGAAAATAATTTTCATGTGAAGAGACCAGAGGCGGGGCCAGAGGGTCATGTATGGAGAAAATTTTTCAAAATTTTGCGTAGGGGCTTAACTTTACAGTCGCTTAGCAACGCAACGGCTATTTCTTTATTCCTGATCGCTTGGTAATTCAAAATAAAGATTGAATACTTTCGAGAGAATCAGCTTTTACTAACAGCTTTTCGCAGGGGAAGCACATTAAGGCCTTATGTTCGTAGTTTCCAGTCAAACTGAATGGTTCACAATGAATATATTGGAGTTGAGCATAACGTTTTCTGGAAAACTGCATAATAGCAAAGTGCAAATAGCAGTCAGTCTCAAGCTAATAAAAATTAATTAATTACTCCCTCAGCACAAAAAGCAAAACTCTGAAAGCTGAACAAACCAGCCTTATTCAGCATTTTTACCCCATTAATTTTGCAGAATTGACGAGGGGGAGAAAGAAGATGAAAATGTTCCAGGATCAAAGAGGTTATAAACAGCTCCTTCCTTCTGTCTTTCTTTCTTTTTAACCCATTCGCCCCTGAACCGCCCGTGCGGATCCAGGTCCTTTCTACCCATTGTGACGTCATCAGTTTTAACGGTCAAGGACAACTTTCTTCGTTAACTTGTGCAGAGTGAAGAGATCTTTCAAACCATACCAGAATGAGCACAATTCAGTCAAGGAAACCGGAGAAACAAGCAAAAAACCACGTGACATTGACCTGAAAATCTCCATGAAAATCTTGTTCCATTACCCACCTACCTTTCCTTTCACCTAATCCTAAGATCCTAAAAGCTTTGCTAAAAACTCTTCCCACCAAAATGAAGCCTACTAAATGCCCAGCAAGAGAAAAAAAAAATGAGGCAAGAAAAGCGAAAAAAGAAGGGAGGAGAGAAAGCGAAAAGTAAAAGTCAAGACTGCTGTGTCACTTTTAAACCCATTTAAATCTCGAAATTTTGCTTTCTGCGCATGCCGAACTTCGCAAGCTGATATTTTGCATCTGGATCAGAAGGCCGCCAAGTGTACGACCTGTAAACCGGTTTGTGGTAAGTTTTAGCTCTTTCTAGCACGACAGTGACCAGAAAATCACTCGACTAGCTTCAAAACGCGTTTTTCGGCAAAATCTCCAGGAGCGAATGGGTTAATAATAACATTTATTTGGTTACAACACTTCTAATGACAATACTTACATTTACATGGAGAAAAAAATAACAACAACGTACAAGAGATGAAGGAAAAATACAATGTTACAGCATTTGCAACTAATTAAGCCTAAAAAATTTTTTACAGAATTGGCTACTGTTTGCAAAAATTGCAAAATAAAACACGATACAACAAAAACATAAGGAGTCTGTCCTACCAACTAAAAGGTGATTTGCATTTGCATTTGTTTCTGCATCACTTTTAACCTTTGGAATTATTTAATAACAGCAAGTTTATTTGTCCGAGGGGCAAAGTTTAAGAGGGCTCCATTTGTTTTTGAAGGAGGACATATTGTTATTATTAGAGGCAATCTCTTTTTCAATTTCCCCTTCTGTCTTTCTTTGCTTCTTTAGTAAAGATTACTAAATAACCAGGTCATTATCTTCTTCATAATTTTATGAACACTAATGATGTCTTAACTGTTTTTTTATAAGGAGCAAAAATGAGCATCATGCGAAGGAGATCGTGCCAGCAGAGAAGACTCGCGGCCCCAACAGCGAACAATGTTCAGCTGAGATAATTATACTAATCTTTTTCCTGATATCATGTTTATTAAAATGATGTGTTTAACCAGGGTTTTATCTCTTATATTGAAAACAAGGCATATATATTCATACTTTTCACTAGAGACTGACCGCACCTTTGAATTGCCGCTGGGGTTTCTGGTTCATTGCGCAAGCAGAAATAGGACAAGACCTCTGAACTGCACAGACACGAGACTCAATCTTATTTGCTACGTCGAACTTAAAAGTCAGAAATACAAATTGTTTACTTCTTTTGCACTATTACATCAACAAAATTTTACCTTTTGATATTATTATTGAATATATTTCTGATTACAGCTATTGGTGTGCAAATTTATGAAAAAATGAAAAAGAGAAACCTGCCTGTAATTAAGCGATAAATTCTTTCCATTTTAACATAGGAAACCATTACGTGAAAATATTCGTTTTCTAGTTTGCCTGCTTTTTTTTATCCATTTGTATTGAAATACGACAAAATGATTTTGTGACTTGACTTTATGCGTTTAGTTGGTGACTGATACAAGGTGTGGACTAAACATAAGACGGATAGACGCTTTTTGATGTTTCTGTAAGTTTACATCGGCAAGATATTCAGTTTTAGAAGAGTGCCTTTAAAGGGAAGAAAAGGAAAAAGACCATATATGGCATATATGACCATATATGTTTGTGACTCAGGACACAGTTGTCCGTATTACCTGGGTGAATTTTAGAGAAATATATCATGAACTTTACGTCGGGACAAACGAAACTGTCCGTTTTAAAAGGTTTAATAAGGGGTGTCCGTAGAGCGGGATTCCTCTGTACTTAAGTCTACTCCTGATGGCCTTGTATGGAAAATCGAAAAAAGTTAGAGATTGATCAATACACAGGGATGGACGATAAAGCTGAACTGTGGTGAAACAAAAGTATACTGCAGGTGACACCGTTGATTTGAAATAAATTCGATTTTTCGCACTTCAGTATGGCGCCCTTTTTTTTACTTCTCATGCGCTGAAAACATGGTTCGAGTTATCGAGGGTAAAATTATATATAACTGACCTGAAAGCAAAAAATGGGTTGGAGTAAACTTACTTAAATCGAAGATTCTATCGATAACATGCCTGTCTGAAGAAGTGTGTTGTGCAGAGTCAGCTGTCACCTCAATAAAGTTTGAGTACAACAGTCCAACATGCATGTGTCATCCACAGTTTTTTGCTCTAAATTCTTTTTCGACAGCACTCAATTTTACAATCCCCCGGGTGGGAATCTGTACTGTCAATGTGGTGTCATTTTTAAGACTAATGATATCCAAGGATCTGAACAAAAGAAAGCAGTAAGTGAATGTTTATTTCACAAATGGATGCGTAAAAACAGAAGTGTAACGAGAGCGGGAATTTATTAGCGGGGATCGGGGATACACGGTGCCTTAAGCGGCCTACTTGAAAAGAGCCTATGAAAAGGAATGAAACAAAAGACGCAAAAAAAGCTGGTTAATTTCCTTATATTATTGAATGAATTAAAAATCTCCGGGAAAAGTAGCAGATTACAATTCAAGGGACAACTGTAGTAGTGTTGATGGATCCATACGAATTTTCCGAGCCCGACTACGATCATAGGGCAAACAATTTCAATGATTCTTTTATTTATGAATTGTTTGCTGATTCGGACAACGAATCTTTTGAAGGGTCTGATACCGATGATTGTCATTTTGGTCCCAGTAGCAAGGTTGTTTCTTTTCACCACCGAAGAGACTATCAGAGGTAAGCTCCTTTTATAGGCCTTATATCAGTAGCATTGCAATCCCTTTTTGGTCATCTAACGGATACAGAAACATTTTACGCTTTCTGTTTTCGTCTTTATTGACTCTTAAGTTGTCTCTGCTTCACAAGAGGTGGGTGGCCAAACATTTTCCCGTCAACATGATAACCCGACATTTTGCATCTGCTTACATCATGTGTGTACGGACGGGCGCATGCTTCGTAATAAGCAAATTTTCTTGCTTTCATAGGTTTCCAATATTTATCTATCTTAACAATGGGGCTTTGCATGCGAACCGATGAACAGCTGTAGCATCGTAGTTTATGACCAACAAATGCGCTTTAATATTACTGACGCCATGCTTTGGCCAACAAGGTTAAACTTAGGAGCCGACGTGAAACTATGCCGAAAACCAACGACAAAAATACAGTAGCGAGCAAAGGGTAACTGGCTTTAGTATAACTAACGTACTATAGTATAATACTAAAACAGTGGATAGTGTTTTTCGTGCGCTCTGATTGGTTACTCAATCAGTGGATATCCAGTGCTGATTTACCTCCGCTTCCTCTGAGTGAGCGACCCCAAACTTGCTGAGTTGCGAGCAAAATGCCTTCCCGGTTTCCTTCCGTAACAAACAAAGAAATTTCACAAATAGTCAAATGAGCTGTTCCCGAAATACATGATGAAGGTGACGAAGTCCAGTTTGGAAGTTTTAACAGGTAAAGCTTTGTCTGTGACTTGAATTTATCGATAAGAACAACATGAACTTTACACATCTGGATATTGATCACCTTATATCCAGTGAATTATCTTCTTCTGCTTCATATTTCATGCAGCTAATATCAAATCACTTATTGATTGCAGATTCCCACAAATGGCCAAGATCTCCTTTATTCTTACGGTGTACCAGCTATGATGCCAATCAGCTTTCTAAACACAGAGGACTTGGTCAATTATGGATGCAAAGAATTTGAGCAGTTGACCACTCCAGAAAATACCATAACATACCATAATGCTCTTTGTTTGTGAACCCAAATTGTGAATAAGCATTGTCTTCAGTTTCTCTTGCGAGTTAAAATGGCCCCAAGAGAAACTGAAAACAATGCTTATGCAAAATTTTGCGGTGACAAAAAAGAGCACTATGGTATGTAATGGTATTTGCGATTAAACCAGTTTTGGTGCAGTCAGGAGTTCTGTAAATATGTTGCTGCCTTATTTAAAACCACTCACTTCACCCCAGTGCAGAAAACGGTGGCTGTTAACATCGGAATGAAGATACATCTGAAGTTCTTGAAACACCTATCAGAGTCTATTAGAGATGACTAGAGAAATGAAGCTATAGAATTCAACGTCGAAGTCTGCAGTGGGAAGATCAAAGGTGCGTTATGTTGGTGGCTGGGCAATACGTAAAATATTGGAAAATTTGCGAAAATTCGTTAAAGTCAACATTTACAGAGAAAATAAGAAAACCTTACAGAAAGTCCATCGACACCATTGCATGTGGGAACTTTTGAAAGAAAATGTCATTGTACCATTTGCAAAATTATCAGAAAGTACAAAGGTGGCCGAAACCCTGGATGTGACAGAAGCAAGGCAGTATAGAGAGAGAGGCCTTATTCATATCAGTGACAACGCCTATCGGTTTTTCTTGGCCATGGAGAGTGAGCGTCTCAAGTTAATAAACAACCATAAGCTGAAAAAAACAAAAAGAAAATTTGATTAAGGTGGCGAAGTGCACATTGAAGAACAACCAGGAGCTTAAAGCAAAGTGGCTTGCCTGTTTTCAAGAAGATGAAAGAACAGCAAACGAGGTAATTTACTTTCGATCAAGTGGATATTGCAACGATGTTTCTGAAGTTGTTTTACCTTTGCTCTTTTATTTTCGTTTTTTTTTTCTTTTTGTCATTCGCTTTTTTTAGCCTACAACTATGATTAGTACGACTATCTAATACCTTTATTTTAAGATTTACTGTAGCTCTGCCATTGATTTTCCCATGTGTAATTATGACAATATTTTGTTCTAATTATCTAACTGAGGGAACCCATTTCTTATAAGACCGGTGGCTTCTCTTGGGCTTCCTCGCCATGAGAGTTTAAATAATTAGATTTTTTTTGCTTTGTATAGCTTATGGCAAACAAAACAATAAAAAATAAACGAAATTGAAGCGAGTTTTACTTTCACATTAAGACAACTTTACTAGCTTTTTATGTTCATTATAAATCATCACATTTCGACCGAGCTAGAAGTGCGTCATACGTAAAACGGGCAGAAAGACTATGCCATGGTTTCTTGGTTGGTTTATTGCATGCCCTAGTTGCAAGCACCTCCTGCCGAGGGATTTGAACTGCGCAGTAGAAAGAAGCCTCTTATGAGACTGTGGCACTCTACCCGGAATTGAACTTGTATTAACTTTTACACTAACGGCTCTTAGTAGTGGGGGAGGCACCGGTTATGCCGGTTTTTTGTGGATTTAATTAACTTTTTGAGTGGTATAAATTAACGCAGATGACGTCACTCATCCCATTAAGATGGGATGATGTTGTAGTTTAATTCAATGCCGATGACATTATGTATCCATTGAGATAGGATGATGTCATAGTTTATTTGTAGCTGGCAAGGAGCATATGATGTCAGAATTTTCTAGAGTTGACGTCATCAAAAAATTTTGAGATCATAATCTATAAATAGCAAAGTGATATCATGTCCTTACTTGGTCATGATGTCATATTTATTCAGGTAAGATGATATCACGGTTTATTTTTACTTGCCTTTTTTTTATTGTTCTGAAACACATAAAATGGCCCTTCCTTACCAAGCGCGTCATTCACGAATTGTCAGAAGAAGTCATGAATTTCAATCACTTTACCACTTTTGATTTTGACGTTCCACCGGAAATTTTTGAACCATGGGACAATTAAGAGAATGAGTATGAAAAACTACCACAGGTATGTGCTCTCCGCTTTTCTGTATTTTGAATGAACGTTCTCTCTCTCTCTGGTCGAGTATTATTTCCAACTTAACCAATTGTTACTTTTTAGGGTACTGGACGGCCTCACTTAAACGAAATACAGACTGGAGAGGGCAGGAAATGACTAGCAGGGGTAGTTGTTATAGTACTTTAGGTACCTTCCAGATTTTGGTTTTGGGTTGTGTGACATACTATATTTATAACCATGAAGAGCTCAGGAGCCGTAGCTCGTTAAATCTCCCTCGTGAAATAAAATGGTCCAATATTACAAACAGATGAAAACATGAAAATCAAGAAATTATAAAGACAAAACGTGAAATACATAAATTTAGCAGTAGTTAAATGGTTTTCGCATGGTTACAATTAAATTGAGCAGAAAGAGCCACAAAAGTTATCTTAAGATAGATTTGATTCAGATGAATAGTCTAAATGAAGCCAGATTTTAAACTTGATGGACTTAAACAATATTTTTACAAAAACAACTTATGGTGTATAAATAAAGGAATTATGACACCATGCTGACTCTTTTGCCATAACAAAATAACATTTTGTGTAAATGATAAGTGCTATGTGAATTTCCTTTGCAACGCTTGATAGAAAGTAGGATATGTTGAAAAAGTGCTTTATTGGTCTGTTTACAGCAATACCTTACTGATTATAATAGAGGTCACAAATTGTTAAACACTTCTTTTGTCCTTAAAACTGTTAGGTCCAATATCAGGGATACTTGAAAGAGGACGTATCGTGTGGCTTACATCGACATTGTTCCCCCTTACTAGTATATACCGCGGTAAGGTTCGGGGTCACAAAATCATTTCAGGGTGACAAATGGAGGCTTCAAACACAACGTTTTTTCCGGCAATTAAAAGCCGCTGATTGCAAATGTATTTTTGAATCGGAAACTAACCTATAAAAACAGAAGCTACAAACTGATAGTATTTCAGTAGATTTAGACAAGTCATTGTAGATTTACTGCAGACTGAAGAAAGCAGATTTCTGGTATTTTGTAGTGGAAACAGCCACTTCATTTTTGAAATTTGTTTTTGTTGAAAAAAAACGAAAAGGTTTCTCTGCTTTTTATCTCCATGAAATTTTCCTTGTGGAGAATGTCTACTCTGAGATACGATTTAGACCAAGGGTTAAATCAGAGGGGTTTTCTAAAAATAATAATAATTTAATTATAAATTAGCAGCCCATGTTTCTCTCATAAAAAAATGCGACCTTGGCAAATGTCTGCGGTAACATCAAAAAACTGCTAATAACAATTATGTCTGATTTTCCATATATTCCGTGTGAGTGTCACCATTTTGTGTTGTAATTGGAGTTGAATTTTCCATAATTTTTGGTGGTGGTAAGCTCACGATTAATGAAATAAAGCGAAATTGTATTTTGAACACATTAGAGATATTCTATTTACACATCCTTTATTTTCTTTCACAGCGAAAATCCAAGAAAACAAAGTCAACCCCTATCGAAAAAAAGCAGTCAACTGCAAGTTCTAGTTGGCAGCAAGAGCCAAGATCTATCACCGATCTCCTTGAAGCACAACGAAGTGTCCTTCCCGAATACCGCAACCACTGGCATCAAATACGCACTTGTTTTAGCTGCAAAAATCCTATTTTGGACTGGTACAATTTCAGCCTGTCCTCTCTCCAACCTCAAGAACTTATCACTCATTTGAATAACATTTTTACTGACCAGTCCACGGTGTTTAAGCTAAATGTGTCTTGGTTTCATCCTACGCAACAACGAGACTGGAGCACTTCAATATTATTATGCCTCCAGAAATAATGAACAAGTCTTTGAAGAACCCTTTCAAATTACCACCGCAGCTGACCTTCAGCAAGTTCGTGAAGCATTGTTAAACCTTGACGTGTTGGAATGGGTACGCCAGTGACGCCCCAACTCCAAATGGGTCGTAGAACAGGTGACCAATATCACTTTCTTTGTCACCAAACTACAAGGTCATCCTATAGGGAGAGGTACTTACTTGCCTTCCTATCTGGCTGAGAACCATGGTTTGGTTGCCTTCGATTGCAAACGCAATAATGGAAAAGTCTACAGCGACAATTTGTGCTTTTTTCGGGCTTTGGCACTCCACAACGGTTGTCACCCAAAGAATCTAGAGAGGGATGCACAGCATTACTATGAGTGATATAGAGAATTTTCCCCTGACAAAAAGAAGTTTTTTGTCTGAAGCTGAAAGAACTGCCTGATCTGGAACACCTCTGTGAGGTGAACATTTCTGTCTATTCCCTTGAACCCACGGGAACATCAAAAGTGCGTTATGTTGGAGGCTGGGCAATACGTAAAATATTGGAAAATTTGCGAAAATTCGTTAAAGTCAACATTTACAGAGAAAATAAGAAAACCTTACAGAAAGTCCATCGACACCATTGCATGTGGGAACTTTTGAAAGAAAATGTCGTTGTACCATTTTCAAAATTATCAGAAAGTACAAAGGTGGCCGAAACCCTGGATGTGACAGAAGCAAGGCAGTATAGAGAGAGAGGCCTTATTCATATCAGTGACAATGCCTATCGGTTTTTCATGGCCATGGAGAGTGAGCGTCTCAAGTTAATAAACAACCATAAGCTGAAAAAAACAAAAAGAAAATTTGATTAAGGTGGCGAAGTGCACATTGAAGAACAACCAGGAGCTTAAAGCAAAGTGGCTTGCCTGTTTTCAAGAAGATGAAAGAACAGCAAACGAGGTAATTTACTTTCGATCAAGTGGATATTGCGACGATGTTTCTCAAGTTGTTTTACCTTTGCTCTTTTATTTTCGTTTTTTTTTTCTTTTTGTCATTCGCTTTTTTTAGCCTACAACTATGATTAGTACGACTATCTAATATCTTTATTTTAAGATTTACTGTAGCTCTGCCATTGATTTTCCCATGTGTAATTATGACAATATTTTGTTCTAATTATCTAACTGAGGGAACCCATTTCTTATAAGCCCGGTGGCTTCTCTTGGGCTTCCTCGCCATGAGAGTTTAAATAATTAGATTTTTTTTGCTTTGTATAGCTTATGGCAAACAAAACAATAAAAAATAAACGAAATTGAAGCGAGTTTTACTTTCACATTAAGACAACTTTACTAGTTTTTCTATGTTCATTATAAATCATCACAAGCGCACCAACAACCATATAGAAGGGAACGACTGATTGCTGGATTGAGTTTCAACCCTTAATGGAACTTTTTATTATGTACTAATATCTGAATAATTAGGTAGTATTAACTAGGAACTGAGTGTCGTATTTATGATTGTAAAGGGGTTTGCAGAGCATTGGCAAGAAGAAGAGCAGTCGGTTCATTCTTTCCGGTGGACTGTGGAAAACTTCCCAACGTGAGTGAGAGACTTAGTAGATAAGAATGAAGGGCCACTTACCAGCAGTGAATGGACTACACTAAATGGCCACAAATGGAGGGCCATTTTAACGGAAGATCTCAAATTAATTATACAGCTGGTCGCCGCACCCTTCCCAGCTAGAGTGGAGCTCAGGTAGGAGGACTCCGTATGTACTGACGAACAAAAAAAGGTTGATGAATGTTGCTTGAAGAAAAAACCAAACTGCCGGTTCTGATTTTAGTGTTGGACCGTTTTCAGATATAATTTACTATGAACCGGTCATCAAGTTATAAGTTCATTAAAAGGAAAGATAAAACAATTAAATTGGACATTCTCAATATATCGTGTCTAAGATGAACTGCTCACTGTTATATGCGTTTTGCTTTCTGACTTTTCACGAAGTTAGACCGATCTTGAAAGTAGATGGGGTTCCTATTGTACAAAATACATCGAAACACTAGTTTTGAACAGTTTAGCTCTATCTGATACTACTGAATTTTCACACCACAAATCAACAAATTTTTGCTGATTGGTGAGTCATATTAAAGATATAAATGAATGAAACTAGCGTCTTTTTATCGATAGAATGGTGTTGTCGCCCGCAGAGGTGGAGGAAGTAACTCATATTCTCCCAACGACTACACTGAAGGAAGGAGAGATGTGGGGGCACAATGTGGCCATCATCAATCGCTGGGTTGATGGTGAAGGAAAGCTAATTGTCAAGTTCATTATTCTTTACATAGTATTATGATGGAACCCATCAAGAAATTGAGTAAATTGAAAATTCCAGTGCAAAAAAAAGCCTTGTACCAGAATATCGCATTCATTTTTCAAGGGCTATAGATGTAATTGGTTTTCTGCAATAACACCAAAGAGAATTATTTATGGAAGTTCGAATAAAAATGACAAATTTCACAAATTGGCATCTTGCACATGAAATTTTCAGAATTTTAACTGTGTTTCACAGTCGCCGGTTCTAATGAAATTTGTTATTTATTTTCTCGGATTCCCATCGTAAATCGTCTTTGGAGTCATCACAGATAACTCATCATGTCTATATCCCTCAAA
>OZ037777.1:41347255-41377255 GCA_964035525.1 Porites cylindrica | reverse complement strand
TTGATGTGATTCTCTGAAAGGGAAACAAGTCAAGCTTTCGCTCGCTCGCGCTTCGCGCTTGTACAATCGCACTTCACGCTCAAAAGCTCGACTTGTGGGCAAGTCTAGTGCTAGCAATAAATATGTTTGTATTAATGCGTGCCTGAATTTATCGCAATGTCACAATCATGCTTAGCAATCGTGATGATTCTTGAGCACGTGCTGCAGTCAAGATGGCGGCCTTTTCCAACGTTCCAATCATAGTGACGTGGACCTCTTTCAAAACAGAATACTTCAACATATGAAAACAACAGTAAGAACCATACTGTAACTGATATTACTAGAAACTGTAGTCTTTTTAATTTCGTATTTTATTTTAGGTTTACTATCTCCATGAAAACGACAGAGAAATGAACAACCTGAGTCTTTTTCAGCATTATCAAATTTCGGGCAACATGACTCAAAATATCGGACGACATGACTATGAATTTCGGGCGACATGACTCTGGTCTCGGGCGAGATGACTTTCGGGCGACTTGACTGTAATTCCCCATTAGTAAAAAAAAAAGAATTCTGAGAGACCCTGATGGTCTGCCTTATCTGTGAATGTATAGAACATTTCTAATGCTTTGTCAGAGTCAGGAGTGCTTACACGAGCTGGTTTCAGAAGGCCTTTTACCACTCCTGCAGTGATTTCTTCCTTACTGTGAACAAAGAACTTTTCAAACCTATGTGTGCCACAAGCGCACTTTCCTGGGGGAGGGAGGTAGTGGAGTGGGGGACATGGCTTTGACCTTGCTGTGAAATTTAGGAGCTAAGTTCTCTGAAATGTCATCCCCTCATTTAAGACCTATTTTACTTAAATCAGCCGTTGTTATTTTTAGACAACACTAAAAAACGTTTGATTCCAATAATATTACACTGTCTTCAATGCTCTAGAAAAGCTGTGTATACTTTAGTATACTTCCATATATTCGTTCATTACCTTGATCAGATCAGATCACAACTTACGTATTTTTGAAAACAAGTCATTTAATTTTAGTAAACCTTCAAGCGGTTACAGGCGGTAAGAAGTGTTGCTTCAGATGGTAAATTTTACCGGTTACCGCCTGATAAGGAGAACACTGAATGCCTTCATTCAAATCCCCTGTAGCAACATACCAAAGCACGGCATGAGCAAGGTAAGGAAATCCTGGACCTCCCTGGACTAGACTGTGTGAAACCATTTTGCCAATGGTCTCAAATATGTTGGTAAAGAGATTGTCACTTTTGTAGAGTGGAGTGACTCTATTGGGTGGACCTGTAAAAAGCCTAATACCAGGAACTTCATTGTTTGCCAACATTTTGAAAACTGTAGTAAATGCTTGTCGCATGAACCCACCAGAGTCCACTCCACATTGACCTTTATATCTCACAGTGATCGGCATAGATGCATCAAAGTCCTTGGACTTGTAGTATCGAAGAAAGTCAATAGCAGTGTCTTCTTCATCTTCTACTTTAAGCCTTTCGGCACAGAGAGCTGACTTCATCTTTCTTTTACAGTGCTACTGAAGCGAAAATCAATCCACTGTAAAAAACGATTAATTATTACTTCGATTCCTATTTAATCAGACAAAAAAGCATTTAAGCCATGAAAACATTTTCTTCTTCATATTTTTAAACCGCGAACACAGACAGGTTGCCGAAAAAAGTGCGCCCGCGCGATTCCCTAATTAGTTATGCATGTGGCATCACATGGTTGACACATTGAGCATGGGGGAAAATGTAGCTCATACATTTAACTATGGGGAAGCATGGTGGAAAGACTTGTGTGGCCGGTGCTCCAGGAGGAATCAGTTGTACGAACAATTCTTATACTCCAAATGTTTCCATGCATATATTCCCTAAAAATGAGAAAGTAAGGAATCAATAGGCAAAGTTTGTGAATGTTCATAGGCCAGATTGGAAACCTACATCGCACAGCACATACAAGCCCTTTCTTTCAATTTATGTACCTTAGGGGATAAATTCAGGCTAGGTAAAATGTAATTATCCTCTATACCATTACCCAAGTTAAAACTCTTGTATTTGTTAGTAGATAACACCCCTATATGTTCCTTTAAAATAGCCTGTAAAGATAACCGACAAGAGTGTTTAATATTGTCTACATCCCCCATACTTCCAACCTTTTGATAAAAACCAGACTTTAAATGCCTATCACATTCCTGGTTATACCAAGTAGAAGTGTTAAGAGACCAACCCAAATTTTTATCGCTTTCCCGTAAAATATAAGCATTATCCTGACTCAAACCTTCTAATAGTTTTAACCCACTTTTTATACTGCTCATCCCCCTAACTTGTAGAGAAAAATTGCTCCTAACAGACTTGATAGTATAAAAATCAGCTAATTTTAGAGCCTTATTAATAAACCTTCTCTCTAAATAGCCTACCCTAGGATGAAAAAAGTAGCGCATCATTTCTTTCCTAACATTCACCCTACTACCTCCCCCATCTCGTTCTCCTGCCTTTCACCTTTAAACCAGCTAAATATTCAACATAACTTAATACAGCCAGTTCAGTCTGACGTTTCACTATGCGGTGCTTCCTCTTATCATCAAAAATCGGTTTGTCCTTCAAAACAAATCGACCACCATTGTTCAGAAATCTGCTTCTCATCTCTAGATACAACTCTATGTGTGAAATTATGCAAATTCTCTCTATCCCGTTGCCTTTCTTTTTCATATGCAAGATGTTCATCCTTCACTCTATCTTCATAAATTAGAACCTGCAAGTCATTTGATACTAGAGCAACCCTTTCCTTTACAAGGTTTCAATAGCAACTCAAGGTAAGTTTCAATTCTCCAACTATCACATGTCCTCCTCTAATGTGTCTTCTCTCCTTTTGTTTAGTGAAATAGTCTCTCCCTCTCTTATTTTTCCACTGTAATAATTCAGAGGTAATCAATTTCGTCCTGCTTGATACAATGTCACCCACAGTTTTCTTTAGCGTAGCTATCTCCAACTCTATATCTTTCTCTTTCTCTGTAAAATCCTGTCTTGTTTTTTCGTCTTTACATGTCACCACACCGCTAACAGATATATATTCAACATCTACTTCCTTCCTCAATTTGCACAGCTCTAAGCTACACCTAGTTAATCTACCATATAGTTTGTCAATTCTTTGTAAATCAGTCCTCAAGCAAGAAGTAATAAAACGAGATTTGATAACCTTTTCATGCCAAACTTGTAAATTATTTGTCATTCTGTTATCTTAGCATCCTCTGCAACTTTTACATACGTAAATTTTACTAACGGACAAACTTACAAACAAACTTAACGTCTGCTCGCGCATAGGAGTATTTCAAAGTATACAAATATTCAGTCGCTTAGCAGTTTTTAGCAGGCGACACGTTCTGGAGCGAGATGCAACTTTTTGAATTTTTAAAAAATCTTGGCGTAATCAATGCAATCGCGTAACCCACAGTGATTCCTCAGACCATCAAAACTCCCATATACAACCCTCACGTTCACCAGAAAGCATAAGAAAGGTAAGCCTCCATAGCACATAATCTTCTGTGTTTACGCTAAGACATAATTTGTAAATAATATAAAGAACTAGACCAAATTTTACTTACCCTCTCCCGCTATAGACCACCAACATGGACACTCCAAATTGCCCGAAGACCAAACAGCCCAAAATCCAGGTATGAGATTTTTAGATATAGCAAGGAGCATCTTTAAGTAACAAAAGACACATAGGGCACAGCCAAATGGTACCATAATGCCGTTGAAACGTGTGGAAACAGGTTTTCTCCGTAACCCGCCCCAATCCCCTACGGCAAATTCTCTTCCCTCCCTTCCCTAACCTGTTTCCTTGATTGCCTTCTGAGCTCCTGATGAGACAAGGCTTTCAACATTTTGTTGAACTAAGATGCTTTTTGTTTAAAAGGATGAGCTCATCGTATCACATAATCGTGCGGTCCGGGAAAAGATAAGCTAACAAATAATAGAAAAGCTATATAGGTGGGTTAATCATTTTTGCAGCTGTCCCCAGAGGAGGAGCTAGAAGTCCGCAGTTGCCTAGCTGCAATAGAGACGGAAGAAAGGAAGAAAGAATTAAAAAAGAAGGAAAAAGAACTGAACGAAAAGGAGGAAAAATTGGTGCAAAAAGCCACAGAAATTAGGAATGCCACCATAGAAGCCAAGCGGGTGGCTGCCCAGCTACAACTAATGATGGGGCAGCTAGGCCGCTTGGCTAACCAAATTTTGGCAGAAACCAAGAAATAGAAAAATATAAAAAGAGATTCAAACAGCAGCATGACCTTTGTTAAAATTTATTATGCAAATCGAGTTTTCCAATACAAATCGTTATTGGTAAGGAAATGGCACGCGAAGTCCTTGATAGTTGTCTCCAAAGGCGAACCTGTACTGTATATGTAGCAAATAAACGTATTTCTCACATCCTGTAGAATCTTTTCCTTTTCCACCATATCCACACCTATGCCTTCATCCATCGCTTTCCTATGTTACACCACTATCTCTGTGAAATTTATCACCCATACTGGTTCTGTACAGGCTTCCAATGGGCAGGCACCCCCTCCACCCTACAAAGCAAACATTCTTCACCACCATGCACTAGTATCAGTCCTCACCAACCACAGAGCCTTCTCGCTCAAGGAAGCACTTTATTTTGAAACCTATCAGATAAATTATTTAAAAAAAAAAAAGATATTTATAGATATACAAAAATCCAGGTATAGAAAATAAATAAACATAGACAATATAACCCCGAATTACATGTTAACATCTCTATAAATATAGATATTATTATAAGTATAATCCCATATCACGTATTCAACATCTCTTAGATCTGATAATATGTTTTCCACACCAACTCCCTAAACTACACCACAAACTAATCCCACCCCCCTCCCCTCCCCCACTAGCAAAAGAATATACAGCCCCTTATTTTTAAAACTTTAAAACCTCAGGTGCATTAACAAAATAATTTAAATACTAATTTCTCTTCTGGAATCAATAACTAAATGATAACCCGTAACTAAATGAGAACCTATCAACCTATATACAAATGTAGACCTATTCTCGGACCAATAACTAAATGAGAATTTGTTAATCTATCCGCAAAAAGCCATCTACAATAAACCACAGCAATGACTGAGCGTTGAGGAATATAATTTATCAGTATAGACAGTAAAGCAAGGAGGCTAAATTATTGAGCTGCCTGTGTTCATGGGATAACTGCAGCTTTGCCAAGACACGCCTTCTGGGATTTTGCCACAAAGCTATGTTGGGTGGAGAATGAAACTAAGCAAGCTGGAGGATGAGACAATGCTAAGCAAGCCCAAAAGATTTCAAAGGATGAACAATGTCACTTGACATATCTGTCAATAACGTACAGTCCGAATATGTAAAAAAATAAAAAATATGCTACAAAAGGGGCCGGCGCCCCACATTCCCAGTTCCAATGGGCCCCTCCTTAACATTAACTAAATAAACAAACGTTGATGCTTGTATCAGTTTCTGAACTCATGTGGTGGTTATTGAACTATATTGTCGTTCTTGAACTTTTGTGTCTTTGTTTAACTACGCAGTGTTTAAAACTGAATTTTCACCGGGTTTTATTAATGCTTATGTCATTTTCTGAACTCATGTAGTTGTTATTAGACTTTGTTGTCGTTCTTGAACTAAAGTGTCTTTATTGAACTACAAAAGGGAAAACATGAAAGCTTAATCATGGTTTACACATCTTGGTGACAAAGTTTTTTTTAATCAGGTATATAACATATGCTAGTGATAAATTACATCATCAATAACAGTATAGCATTGGCGTTTGGACTAAAAAATATCCTGGCCTTAGAAATAACTTTTGATAACAAAATTATTATCCTTCTTCTAGGTTGGAGAGGAAGAGAAGAAATGGTTCTTTATGCAAAACAATTGATACCTGCCAATGATTCCACAAACGAAACTGAAACAATGCCAATAAATGAGGCCATGAAATGGGGATCAATGTGCGAAGATCATGTGATACGGTTGTGGAAATTAAGTGTCCTTATATGGGAGGAAATCCTTTTCCCTATAGAAAAGTCCCAGTGTTGTATGTTCCCCAATGTCAACTCGAAATGTACTCTACGGACACACAAAAATGTCACTTTGTTTGTTGGACATCAAGAAAAACAGTGATTTTTCTGGTAAAAAGGGACGAGCAGTTCATAAAAGATCTTCTTATTCCACTGAAAGGTTTCTGGAGTGAAGCACAGGCTGGAAAAATACCCACTTGGAACACACACCTTGACCGTCTCAAAGCACAGGCTCAGAAGATAAGCAACCAGTCAACTGTCTTGACAACACTAACATCCTGCAGAAGTGAAAATGCCATGGAACACAAAGATTTTAATATGTTTTGGAAGAATGCTCAGGGGACGCCCACACGAAAGTGCCAAGGCTGCGGGAAACTGCAAGTCCTCTGCAGAGTTAATCCTTGCCAAAAAAAGTTACATTCAAATCCCTCTTCACCATCTTCCAGTATCTTCCAATCATACACATATGGCTCTGGTCAAATGGCAAATTCCTGTTATTTGGACACTTTTCTAGAATCCAATTATCATCCTTTCATACGACAAATAACACCGGAAAGAATACACTTTGATCATACCACTCCAGCTATGGATAGACTTCTTGAATCTATTGTCCTCCACGGACAAGGAAGCTTTCATAGAAGTAAAATGGTTCTCTGGACCTATTTACACCATCACACTTCTAATGGAAGGACGACTTTTCCACTTGGCCAAATGGCAGGAATTTCCAACGTCTTTACTGCTCTGTGTTCAAACATGTCACAACCAGAAAAGAATGCTCTCTTCATCACAGATTCAGTCAACATCAAATGCAGAAAGTGTAACCATTGCCGTAACATTGTAAACACTCACAGTTCATACTTCATCCACCACACTAATATAAACATAATGGATATAACACATTCTACATATGATCCAGTGCAGGTCGCAGAAAAGGTACTCGTTCAGCAGGATATTCTCTGCTCACAAAGAGGTATTTGTTTAAGATCAAATGATGATGGCTCTGTTTGTGGAGGTCAACTTTCCCACTCGTCTTCCGTGGTTAATGATCCCTTTGTTCTAGTGTTTGAGCTTGATAAGGACGAAAACAGGCCCATCCAGCCAGGACTGTCAAGCAAGCTCCACCTAAGAGTCAAGAAAGATAAATATGACCTGGCAGCAACTATATACCACCACAACTTTCATTTCTAGTGCGAAGTATTTGTTAATGAAAAAAAGTACAGAGAGGGATGGTACATGATGACATCATGCTCGAAAGATCACTCAGCATCATTAAAGAACATCATGTCCGTGCCCTTCCAAAGTAACATCACTCCTAATGCCAAGCAAGTCAAGCAAGTCCCACAACACAACAAAGCCCGAAAACCACTTCTTCGAAACGCAAAATCGGAATGACAGACGACATACCTTCTTCAAAGAAACCTAAGCTGCTTTAAAGTTTGCTGAAAGCTATAAATGAAAAGCAATTTTGACTGCCGGTACTGAATTAGTAACAAAACTATACTTCAAGTTGTTCTACACGCACTGATGTTTGGTATCGAGCACGAAAAATAGATCGACTGATCATTTTTATGAGGTGTTCATCGATATTAACTACACGCTATACACATTTTGTTGGACAAGAACTATTCTAGGATCAAGTTACAAGATGACCCATGCTTCCCATCAAGAAATATCGGCAAAATTTGCATGCGAAATGAGATTTCGCCCAAGATGTCCCATGCTTCCCATCAAGAAATATCGGCAAAATTTGCATGCGAAATGAGATTTCGCCCATACACAAAATGCGAAGGGAGAAGATTCGCTACAAACGTTCAAAAAGTTTTTTGCGAGATTTTGAAGCAATTACGAAAATCCACGTACCTCTGCAGCTGGAAAATAAGATGAAGAACCTGCTCGTTCAAATGAAACTCACCTTGGCGCTTTCCAAATGGCAAAAAAACGTTTTGAAGATGACAACACAGAAATCGAAAACACCGCCATTTACGAAAATCTTCTCAACGCACGCTTCACTTTGCTGTGATGTCATGAAGGCCAGACACATCGGACAGCCGCGCTGACGAGTTTATGACTCCCTCCTGATAAAGAGGATGTTGAAGGAGTTGGTGAAGGTTGATGTTCAGCATCTTGACTATTGAGCCTATTTTCCCCTTCTATTTTGGCGATAGCGTCTTTTAAAATCAAAACGACTTTGTTTACTTTTTTCGCCATTCTAACTACGTGGGTGAAAAACAGTGGGAAGAAGATACACCTCTCTTAAGGGTGCTGCCTTGTCATGGCGGGAGTCCCTATTAGTTGGCCGGTGCATCCTATCCCTACTCTACACAGCCGCGCCTGGCGTGGGCCTGGTCCGCTGGACTGCGAGGAAAAGGTTCTCTTGGCGAGGGGAGAGATCACAATGTTTGAGGCAGGAATTGCGGTCAATAGTAAGACCTTGGCAGAGCAGCTCCCAGGTCGATCTTCTGAAGCAATTAAGAAGATGCGGCAGTCAGAGGAGTATAAGAGAATCTTGTAATCGTTGAACAGCACGCATGGAATGCACAACAGCCCTGCTGGGGGGAGTTCTTCCTCTTCAGCTTGTGCCATTGGAACACATGACGGTAGGGTGGACGGGGGTGACTCCCCTGAAGCCCAAGCCACCTTCAGTTCACCATCGATGCCATCCCAGGTTACACAAGAACAGCCTGAGATCGGGGCTCTTGGGCCCCAAACAAATGACTCTGTTGAGCAGTGAGGGTGGTCAGATGCCTTGAGGAAGGCGCTGGAGGGAGCTCAATTAGACTTGGGGGATGTGTTATTAGATCAAATAGTGCCCGGTTGCCCAGTGTCCGCACCCTGTGTGGCCGCCTAAGTGGGAGCTTATGGCACCTATTACAGCTGAGGATGTCGACCGATCTCTGAAAGGGATGAAGGACGGAGCGCTGGGCCCAGACGGGCGAAAGCTAAAGGACATGAGAGTTATACACACTGACCAGTTGGCGGCTCATTTTAATCTATGGCTTCTATCAGGCTAAGGCGGTTCATTGTGGGTTGAGTCTTCCTCTGTTAGCACGAAATACCGCTCCTTAAGCAAGCAAGAACTACTGGAATGGCTGATTCCATGGACCAGGTGGTACATGCTATGCTGGAAACACCGGCAGCAGGTAAAGTCCTCATTCAGTCCCTGAATGACTCTGTTGTGCTAACACGGCAGGGTCTGACGGGTGTCTTAGCACAACAACTGCATCACTCATGCTATGGACAAGGACCGGTGACAGCCCCACATGTACCCTCACAACATCTGAGGGTAACTTCGGGGGATATGACACTTACTGGAGATGCATACATTGGTGCAATCAAGATCAGGGGCAACTTGGTCAGTACAGCCTTGAGATCGGCTAGAGGTTGCCCCAACCATGACACAGATGCGACTGCTGCGGCAGACCAGAGTCCTTGGGTCACATCTTACAGGTGTGTCCTCGGACTCATGCAGTGGGCATTGCAAGGCACGACAAGGAGGTTGATCTGGTGCAGAAAAGATTGAGTACAGTATTCGCCGTGAACCGGCAATACCAACTCCAGCAAGTATTCGAAGGCTGGACCTAGTCCCAGTACGCAATAGCGACCTAACAATACTGGACGTTACAATGGTTGCAGACAATGCAGACCACAAAAAGACCCACAATGACAAGTGTGTCTATTATGATGTTCCAGCCATTAGACAGTGGACCCAACTATGCTTTGAGCCTAGGCACATTGCCTTTGAGGCTCTGGCTATGAATTGGAGGGGGCTTCTGGCCACTAGATCTGCTGCGGCATTACAAAGGCTTGGACTGAGGGGGCCGTTCCTTAGCCTAGTTTCGGCTGTGGCTCTCGAATGTGCGACCTCGAAAGTCAATCATTTCAGGCGCTCAACCTACACCATTAGGTCTAGATTATGGCACTTAATTTGTGCTTGGTGTAGCCCTGAGAGCAGCCGGTATTTGGCGGGTTAAGCTTCCCATATCATCAAAAAAGCGAACTCTTCAGCTTTAATGGGCTCAATGAGACATGAAAGCAAAGGGAACAAAGCATGAAGAAAATTGTATGGTGAGGTAGCACGCGGTTCACGCCGGTGCAGAGTGGGTGGATGAAGTGGTTTGCGTCTGAAAAACGTTGTACCATTCACTGTGCAAAGTCAAATGTTAAGCCTGAAGCTAAATAGCCTTAAAAAAGAAGCTAAATAGGTACTTCACGTAAGACAATCATTTTTTCGCCAAGATGGAGCAACAGTACCACTGGCCAGTTTTCTTGACATCGGCCCTGTGAAGAAACAACCAGGAACCGGGCTGGAGAAAAAGGAATCACCTGACGAAGAGCAGAATGACCCTACGACAGATTGACCTACCCTACGAAGCAAAGTCCAATCCTGCGACGAACTAGCCCCCTCTACAATGAACACTGAAGAACAGGGCGATTCTACGACGAAATTGAAAAACTGCCTTCACCTACAGTAACCCACCCTACCAAGGAGAGTTCAAACTACCCAGCGAAGAGGTTACCTACCCTACGAAGAGCGACTGTCGCTTATGTCCGCAGTCTGACGTCATACTTACTCTTCTCATTTTTCTAATGGCAAACTTCCCCTTGCAAATGTTGGCAAATTTAAGCCCAGTTTTCACTAGCAGACAAGCATAAGCACAAGTGTAAGCAATTGGGAACACCGGCAACATAAGCATAAGCACAAGGCCATGGACCAATCATAGATCACTTTGACCTTGACCACGTGCGAAAAGTATGAAAAGCACTATGGTGGAAGCTAGTGCGATCACGGTGGATTAGTTACTTGTGGAGGCGGTCAACGCATATCCCACCCTTCATGATAAAGCATGCCAAGACCTTAGAGACCGAAAAATGAAGGAATTAGTGTGACAGGACATTGCTCAAAAGGCCGGTTTTCCGTCAGGTACAAGTCATACACATAGGGCTACGTGCAAACAGGCACAACATTGTTAGCAAAAACCTCCCAACATTTTTGGATGTTACATGTTGCGTCCATTTGCACACCCTGTTTTGCATGCCGTTGCGCAAAGTTTCAAACCGGTCAAAATTTGAGCCAACAACTCCCAACATTTCTTTTGCTCTGTGATTGCCGAAGCATAGCGCAACAATGTTGGATCCGTTTGCACAGCTCTTCCAACATTGTTGGGGCCACACATGCTCATTATGCACGGTCTCCTTCATTGTATCCTTCCCATGATGCACTGAAGGTCCCCACATTGTTGGGAGTTGTTGCATCCATTTGCACACCACTGCCAAGATGCACCCAACAACTCCCAATGTTGTTGGCACAACAATGTTGGGAGTTGTTCTGTGCGTTTGCACGTAGCTTAATATGTAATATAGGCTTTTGCTGGACATGCTTCCTGGTGTAGTAGGGTTTATGCAAAAGAGTTTTCTGAGAAACAAAGAATTTGTCCTCCTTATATCTAATACTATCTAATTCTTGTGTTAACAACTACTTTATTTATTGTTCTGCTGCCTGGGGTAACTGTTCCCACCATCTCCTCTTACGACTGCTTCGTCTTCAGAAGCGTGCTGGGCGTATACTCCTTGATGCCTCTCTTGGGCTTCTATTTCTTTATTTTTAAAACTTACTCGATTCCCGTTTTTGATCTTATTAAATACAGGAAACTTTTTCTTCTTTTCATCGTACTCCTTAATCCGAATGCTCCTAAATGTCTCAGGAACAGACTTTAACTTCTTTGTGATTCGCGTGGACCTCTGGGCTGTTTTACAAGAGCCTCTCTCTACGACTTAAAGGTCCCATGCCCACATAGCAACTCTGGGAAACGCACCTTAGCTTATACTGCTACTAAACTTTTTAATGACCTCAGTTCCGACTTAAAAGAGTTTTCTATTTCTCCTTCTCCACTGATATTTAAATTTCTTCCCTCCTCTCTTAAGTCTAAATTACGAAGTCTGTTTTTCTCACGCCTATCATCGGCTGAGCACTTGGAGGATCTACTGTGCTCGACTTGCCACTATTCTATTCATTGTCACTGTTTTTCATAGTCCTACTACAACCACTATTACGTCTTTAACTTATATTTATGTATATATGTATACATGTTCATTTATGGTACATATTTTGCCCCCCTTCGTCAATTTATATATTATTCAAAACGTGTTTATAGCCTATTCTACTTTAAATATTGTCTCTTTTGTGTATATATATATATATTTATAAATTTATTTTTTACTAGTTTTCTAAATTTATTTCTAAATTTATTTATTTTTTGAGGGCCGTAGGTTAGAAAACTGTTATAGGTTATTGCGCTTCCCTCTTTAAATAAAGTTATTGTATTGTATTGTGTTGTAATACTGGCCCTCATTATGAAATATTCTGCCTCAGGGTGTGAGAGGATGAAATTGACATTTAACTGTAAATGACCGCAAACGAGTATACCGCAAAACGTAGGATCTATAAAAGACCTGACCAGCAAAAATAAACACTGAGTAGAAACACTGAATTCTCCATAACTGATCATACACGAAACACGGGAAATGATATGGCGTGATTCTGCGCGTGTTTGAGTTTAATGTCAGAGCTCTGAAACGGAGTGTGTGGGAATTTTAAAGCAGAGCCTCTCTGCTTGTTGTGCCGCACTGAAGAGTCCCCAAAAGGGTGAAACAGCTGTCTACGGCTACAACCCTGCTCTGCTTTTGGTTCTTTTGTTGCCGTGTTTTTCACGAAGTCTGTCTGTGTCTGTGTCTGTGTCTGTGTGTCTGTGGTTGTAACGTGTTACAGAAATAGCGCTGCAAATACCAGCAAAAGTTTAGAAAATGTGTTTTTCTCGCAACGTACATGGCCACGGTTAAATAATTCCGTCTCACAATACACCCAACTAAAACAAATTGACAACTCAAGTTTCAAAGAATAATTTTTATTTCACGAAGTAAAAAAAAACCAAAAGTGATTTAAGAACTAGCTGTTGCTGTGTGTAACGCTTGCAAATTTGTCCGCGGCACCAAAAACTAAAGTTAACATTTAAGGTTGACAGTGAAATAAACACTACAAACCGACAACAGCACTGTGTTGGGCAATGTTGAAAGGAGCTAGACACGAACGTTCAGCGTAATAATTAGCATAGAATTTACTTGGGAGTAGAAAGTACAATTCGGAAACACTATTTGTAATGAGTAAAATAACTTCAAACTGCTTCTGGGTAGGACAGATAAAAAGGACAAATTTCTTGAACCAGTACAATGAATGGTTCTCACTCGTTACTCCCGGTTTGGGCTTAGAATCATCCAAATTTCCCTGGATTTCTAGCCATTTCTAGCTGATATGAAGCGCGATATTTGCTAATGAGCAATTTGGAAACACTTTTCGCAGTGATGACCGTGTTCACAAAGCGTAGCTCAGGAAGGAATCTACAAAACCGAAAGGAAATTCAGTGCAACTCGCAACCTTCTCCGTTCTCCTGTTCCTCGCATATCAGTCACATGCTTATAGAATTAGCTTGGGGGCATCCCGGTTTGTTTCTCAGGGTTTCTGTCATCATTGGTTTAAAAATAGCAAGTTGCAATGGACAAAACCTTCAGACACGTGCGATTAGTCACTCGTAAAGACAAAAGGTCGAGAGTGTGAATGGAAGAAACAATATCAAAGGACAATATTCTAATTTCACGCAAGAAAGCAGGTCAAGAGAGAAGGCTGCAAAAGAAAAGAGAGAAACGAGAGCTTCCCACGCGACCTTCCAGGACTAGACGTGAACTCAAGCGCGATCAGGAGAGAGATCAGATGAAGAAAAAAAGGCGGTCTATCCGAGATTCTGTTCAAGCAAAGAGAGCTTTAATCAGAGAACAGACGAGAGAGAGTCCGAAAATATCGTTAAAGACAGACACAGGAGAACAATGTGGAAGAAATTGTGGGCGGGGGCGCCGCATTTCCAAACAGGACATCGAAAAAACGCGCGACTGATAAGGTGAAAACTACCCTCCCAGCTTCACCAGCCACAAAGGCAGCTGTTCTAGAAAGCTTAGTAAGTAGCCCGAGAACAAGAAAACAACTGGAAAAGAGGGGAGTGGTTACTACACCAGAGGAACAAAGAGAGGTAGCTAAGCTCAAAGCATTAGCTTCTGACTTTTCCAGCGGACTTGCCAAAGTTATTAAGAAGTCAAGAGCGAAAAGATCCTTAGGGAAACTAGTTAACCTCAATGAAAAAAACATTAGTAAAGCCATCAAACGTCGAAAAAGCATTCTCAAAGGTGACACGCCCAGCTGGCTTTATACTAAGAGAAAGGTTCGGCAAGACGCTATATCGGAGGAAGATGCCAAAAAAGTCTTCAACTACTGAGCTCATACAGCAAGTCGTCCTACAGGAGACAAGAAAGATGTTTTAAAACAACACATTGGGAAAGAAGAGCATGTGAAACACACAAAGCATGTGTTGCAAAAAATGCAAACTGATGCTTTTAGAGAATTTCTTGAGCTACACTCAGAAGTGAAGATCCGCCAAAGGAAGTTTGAAAGCTTGAAGCCTTTCTTTGTGAAGCAGGCAAAGGAACGTGATAGGAGGTCTTGCTTATACAGGAAACATGTGGAAATGCAAATAGTGTTTCAAAGCTGCATGAAATACCGTAAGGAGCTGGTAAAAAAGTCTGCCAATATAGACGAATCATTTGTCATCAAAAGCATAACAGAGGCTGCAGAAAAAACCCTTTGTCCGAAGCCAGAAGGCATTAACTATCACAACATCAAATGCTAGAGCGTAAATGCACAGAATGTGGTGTAGACAATATTGAGTTCCTGCCAGAGGAGACTTCAGGAGAGGTAACTGTCAGCTGGTCACGTTATGAGTATGTTTCAACAGGAAAGTTCCTTACTAATGGCCAAGAGAAGAAGATCGCCCTAGTGCAGAAGGAGGCACCACCATCTGAGCTCTTTGGCTATTTCAAGGAGCTCCTTGTTGAATACCCCAGGCACTCCTTCATGGCAAGATGGCAGCGTGAGCAGCTCGACAGTTGCTGACCCCCCAGCCAATACATGTTGTCTGTGTGCACGACTACTCAGAGGGTTATGAATGCAGATCACAAGACGAAATTCAGTCTGAGTACTTTGACGTTGCCAAGGTATCTCTACACGTCACCATACTGCATCGCCATGCTGTGGAAGCAATTGATGGTGGGAAGAGCACTGAAGAGAATCCCACCTTATTAAAGAGCACATTTTTGTTATCTCAGAGGATCCTGTGCAAGATCACGACAGCGTGCATACATGCCAGGCTCTAATAACAAAGTATTTGCTTGACATTAGCTGCAAGGTTGATCAGATGCATGAATTTACCGCCGTCCAGTACAACTCCAGGCATTGTGTTGGTGACCTATCCTGCTCTCTTGCTGACTTTGGCTTTATCATTCAAAGAAATTATTTTGAGACATCACACGCTAAAGGAGAGCAAGATGCATGTGAAACAAAAAGTCAGCCAAGCAGTCCTTACCAGATCAGCCACCATCAATAACGCAAAAGCTATGCACAAGTTTTTAACAGAAAAGTTTACCCAGCCTGCAGCATCAAGCTTCACTGCAAGAACAAACTCTGTTCAACTGAAGCATCGTGTGTTCTTTTATGTTCCTGGTAAGGGTGAAGGGGCAGTCATCAGAAATAGACCAGGGAGGAAGTTCAAGGAGGTGAAGGGCATCAGGAAGTTGCACTGCATAAAAACTGGCTCAGAGCAAGAGAAAGTGCTTGCAAGGCAACATTCCTGCTACTGCATTAGCTGCACTCATGACGATGAGGAGAACTGCTCCAACAAAGCATGGCTGGATGATTGGAAGGAGGTCCTTGTAAACTGTAAACTGTAAACATCATATTATCCACTCCCCTCAGGGCTTTTCAGGGATAATTTACAACACTGATTGGGGGACTTTGCCAGACTGCTTAAGGTGCAGTTTACAAGTAATGAAGGAATGAGTAACGATGCCCCCATACATGAGTGTGAAAGTGAGACAGACCACTACACCAGGCACTACGTGCCCAACTCTTTACGAAGAGTGTGTGGGTTCTTTAACGTCCCACAGATTTTTTTTATTACATGTGCAAGGGCTTGTGAGACGGGGCCTACAGTTTATCATCCTTATCCGAGAAGACTAGAAAGTCAAACTGTTTGCAGATGTTATTACAAAGGCAGCACTTTCTCCTCAGTTATTTAAAGACCCTGAGTGTTGGTCCGGCCGGGGTTTGAACCTACGGCCTACCGCTCAGCAGGCCGGCGCTTATCCCATTGAGCTAACCGGGCGGCGGTTAAAACTTGTCAGCAGAGATGGCTCAGTAGCTACCACTAGGCAGACTACACAAGAATTTGGCCTAGACCAAGGCACAGCCTCTCACATAGCTGATTTAGCAGTCAAGGGTACCACTGTACCATAGCTGCCGATGATGACCCGATGTATGACTTCTACCTCCTTATACTGACATCGGAGGGGGTGGAGGAGTTAGATGAGAACTACACAGATGATTATGAATTCACTGCACTGAGAGGGACACGAGGGTTAAAAGGACACTCCTATTTGCGAGACAACATCCACGATATGACATTCACTCTAGATGAGAACCGAACTGCAGTTGTCTATGCTTCACACTGTGAGGCAGATATGCGGTGATATCCCATGCAAGAAAAGGGGGCGAAAATACATCTACAAGTTACCTTTGAAGGAAAGTAAGGAGATAATTGCTTCTTTGTGAATAAAAAACAATATTTGCAGCTTCTGCGTGATTCCTGTAACTTTTGCTTAGCTTTTTTGACTATATTTTCTAAAAACTGGAATCTTGCCACACCCGCATTGCATCATGGGAAAAACTGAAATGACTCTAATTAGCATAGAACCGATGTTGAGCAGAAATTTTAAAGTAATTAGTCGTATCCATGTAAAACAGAAGCCTTATAGCCAGTTAATTTGGAAAATTGAAACAAAATGATTTTTGACACCTTGTAACAGTAAATGGAGGGGTGACTGTGCTACTCATCAAGGGCAGTTTACAATCGAAGCCCTTCAGCATATGAAGAATTGCATATGTTAAAAATTTTGCAGCTTCCTCATTCCAAAACACTGAAAAAGGTAATACGTGGTGGTTCTGAGCAATCAGGAATAGATGAGGATTACCTTCAAGGTCAGCAGCAGATCTATGAGCAGTTCAAAAGTGGGTGAGAAGCAGAAGGACATCCAAGACCATTAGGAATTGGAGTATTGATGTGGGATGAGGTTAAGGTGTGAAGAACCCGCTATTTGTTTTTGGTTCTGATCTTTCTTTTATGTTTACTCATAAAACAGTATAAATGAGGTAGTGTGGTGTTCAAAAATTTTCATTTGAGCCCCACCCCTTGCCTCTTGCCATCTCAACAAAATTAATAACATATCTTTCACTGATATTAATAAAATCCAAATAATGGATTCTTGTATATTATTTTGTACGCATGGGTTAGAAATAGATGTGGTGCTCAAAACAAAAAAGCCCTGCAATCTTTTATATTGTTGTTATTGTTTTGTCTAAACATGCGCTGTTATTATATTTCATTGAAGATACAAAGGAAAGTGGCTTGGAACCTAAAAGGAGCTGGGATAACAGGTTACAGTGCATCAGAAGAAGAGCTTAAGGTCCTGCAGGATGTCTACAGCACTGCAGTTCAAACTGGTTCACAGAAGGCATCCTATATTGTCCAGTTCCTGTGGCGGGATTTGACTTCTGGTTTTGACTTGATTGGGCCATATTTCCCTGTAGAGAGTTCAATGTCATCAAATGTATTGCAGGAACTCATCATGCTATATCTTGAAGCACTCTCCAGCTACGGCTTTAAGGTCTCTATCCTCTTGTGGGATGGAGAATCCTCTAATTTAACAGTGTTAAAGCTTCTCTCTGGTAATCCCAAAGCACAATTTCCTGTGAATTCTGATGCGGAGACTTTGAGGAAAAGATACCATGTGGATGCCTCATTCATCAATCCAGAAGATCCACACGGAAACCCGTTTTCTTGGATGATTTGTCCAAGCCACCAGGTATTAGAATTAACTTTTTCAGCTATAATGTACCTGTATATTTCTATTTTTTGGTGGAATTATCAGTACCAACAGTGAAGTGATAGCTTGTAAACTGGACAGAAAAGTTTAATTTTTAAGTAAAATTACTACTTTAAAAGCCCTCCAACAAATTTAACTCTCTGCTTAAATAAGTTCTATGATTGTGTTGATGTGACCCAAGTAACATTTAAATTTGGTATTTTTTAAATGTTCAACAAAATTGTTTTCAGTAAATCCAGCATACATTTTTTAAATTTTATAATTAGTGCATAACTATTACTTTTGTTTTCTTCTAAACATTTTATGGCTGAAGAACATGATTGCTGCTCTGTACAGCTCAAGGCCACAGGGTGCCAAATGTAAGACCAGCAAAGATAATGCAGGTATGTTTCATAACAGTCAGGGTCAAGTGTGAATATAATGACAAAGTAGTATGTTATTGTTTCGTTAAGAGGCTAGGTATATTGCAAAGTCATATTTCTCGGACAGTGTAGTGCAAAAATAATTACCTACAGGTAATTAACCGTCTGAGATCCTGAATGTGGGAGCTGCATGTATGCCCCATATTAAACACAAAACAGAACTTGTCTTTTCTTACCTATGACTTCCCCCTTGTTTTGAACTTATAATCCTAATTTATCAACTTAAGGTTCAGGAAACTACATAGGTTCATGCATGTAACTAACTATATGATTCGGTGACAAATTGTGTGCCTCGACCCTAATTGTCTTAACTTCTCAAAGGAAAGACTCAAACCATTAATTTTTTTTTTCATTTTTTGTAGCAACGGTTTATGATTGCAGCTGTTAAGGACCTTGCTTCAAGTGCTTCTGATGTAGGACCCAACCAAAATGCTGTGGATTTCTTGGAGGCCTGCAACCCGCTATTTGAGCAAGGAATGCTCAGTCGTCGCAGAATTAACAACAAGATAGCCCTGTGTTGACCAACATTAAAAGGGGAATGGCCTTTTTTGAACAGTGGTGTCGAGACCATGAGGACACAGGTAACTACTTGGTGACAAAATACTTCTTTTTGTTGTTAAAAGTCAAAACTCAGGCGTTGGCAGTTTCAGCTTTGTTTGATCTTAATTCTCTTTTCTCTGTTTCTGAAAGTCAAACTTGGTTGAAATTTTATGTGTCTAAATAGTTTTTTAATGGCTGTAGCAGATTAATCTGATTCTTGGTTATTATTAAAATTATTATTATTAATATATAATCTTATCATTATTATTCCAGTTTATGAAGAAAACTCCAAAAGAGCACGACAGAAGAAATTTTTGGCTTGGCAGGTATCTTTGGCAAATTTTTACACTTTTCAAGAGTATGAATTGAGTGGTTTCATGATTGTTGCTTGGAATTTTCCCTGCACCACAGCTATTGTTAATAATATATTTTATTAAACAGCTCACAGCTTTAACATTCACAGGATAAGTATTCTGCAATGGAATTTTCGCTCCATGTGATTTTTGTGCGGACCACATTGCACTTCAGTTCACAATAATATGACTGCCTTCACCTCCCACCATTACATTCCCTCATTCATATCATTGACTTGAAATAAGTTAAGAAGCACATCATGTTCACACAAACATACAGCCCGAAATATAAATATTATTACCTTTGCATTAAAATTGTTCTGACAACAGCTTAGTAACAATAACCATTAAACCATAATAAATTGCTTTTATTGCCATTTGTCATTTAGACCTGGGATCTTCTCCGACTTGTAGTTCATGGCTTCCTCTACTTTTGTGACTGGTTCTTTGACAAAGTATCTCCAGATGAGAAGTACTTCATCAGCCCTTTGCGAATAAATGGAAGTGCAATAGAGTCCATTTACAGTCTCCTGAAGTTTGCAAGCGGAGGGAATTTATCAGCACTTACCTATGGTCCTGCACTGGGGAAACTGATAAACAGGATAGATTGCTGTATACCTAGATGTAGAGGATGTTGTAAATGAAGGAGGCCATGATTTTCATGTGCAGTCAGCAAATCAGCTGGTTGGATTTACTATTGCTAATGACTACAGTGATTTACTGGACCACATCAGTGGTGCTATGCACAACTCAACGACTGACCTTTATGGTGTTCTTATAGGCTATCTCAAGACTTTAGGGTTACTGGTTAAAACTCATGGTCTATGTGCTGTTATAGACAGTCACCGGCATGTTGCAACAAACAGCGGTGGGATGATCATCTTGGCAGACCATCTCAAGAAAGCCATTCTCGAGTATTCCCATTCCCTCAGAAACAAGGGTTACAATCTAGACCAGGGAACTTAAGCATGGGTGCAGTATACCTTATAAAAGTCATTTTCACTCGAGTGTTAAAAATAATCATGCTTTTGTCTTTCTTTATTTTGTTTTGCATTCCATCACTTTGTGATTGGTTTCAAATGACTTGCAACCTTTTCTCTGATATACCATATGGGCCGCGTCACACGAAAGGGGTCCGGACGACATGACACGTGATTTGGAGAAATTTGCATTTGAAAACAACTGCTCAAAATGGCGTCAGATTGGGTTACTCACGCGGCGTGTTGAGTTAATGGCGAAAACTTTTGCTCAAAAGGATTTGAGATGCCTAAGAAGCAGTCGGACGTTCCATTTAGAACCAAGGTATTTATTTTTCATTCATAGATAGGAGATCGATGGTGTATTTCATAACTAATTTTATTGATTAAAGCGAGTTTCTTTCACTGAGTCTTGGCAGGACTCTGTATCTGTCGTCTATTGTTTTATCGAAAGATTGTTGCTTTGCTGCCCCTTTTTTCTGGGTTTATTCTTACGTTTCTTTGTCTTGATAAAATGGAGAGTTTTTCTTTGGATTCCGCCATTGATACGGAGCTTTACGAAGATATGGATGAGTTGTTAGAAAGCGTTTATGGCGAGGAAATTTTAAGTCAACAAAGTCAACTTTCGGTAGTGGCACCGGTTAGTGATGAAGACGACAATTGTGACAGCGATAAAGAAGCTTTTAGTCGTGATCCGGACCCTACGAGACTAGCTAGAGAATTTGTCGAATCTACTAACTTGGAGGGAGAGAATGACGATGATGTTTATGCCTAGGGAGAGGAAGAAAAAGAAGGAACTCCCGAGCGGTGAGGCTGCTCAAAACAATGTTTTTCTCTGTTCGAAAATAAGAGACAGCTTATCACTGATTATTGACGTAATCTGGCTGAGTTTGCAAAAGACGAGAAAGAAACTTTGCTCTTGACCAAACTAGAACAGATGGAACACTCGGGAGAGGAGACCAGGCAGGGGAAAAGGACTTCCCAATGCTTTAATTATTGTTTTCAAGGACATCAGATTTGTCAGGCCACCTGGAGATTCATGACATCGGTGAGCTGGTAACAGTAATTACGGTTTATTCCTATTAAAGAGCAGGATAACATCAGATTTAAGCCTTGTTTCTGCCAGGGACAAAAACTAAAACCAGATATCCTGATATCCAATCGAATTAATCAGAAAGTAGAAGTCTTTTTGGGAGGGAAAAATGAAAACCGAGTTTTTATTTACTAATAATTAACAGCTAGCAAAATAGAACTTGCAATTGTTTGTAGTTGAAAGAAAAGTTTCTATTGTAGTACTTGTCTGATGTGCTTAAAAGAAATCGAAATGACTTTACCTTTGTCTGGCATATCAAAAGAAAGAGTTCTCAATAGCATCATTGACCAAGGAAGATGAGAAACAAAGGCAAGATACTGCAAAGAAACAGAACAACAAACAAAAATGCTTAAGCTCCGATAAGTGTACGTCAACTCCCAGTAATTCAAAACACGTAAATCTAACAAACGATGTAAGCTTACTAGATGCAAGTATCGCCAACGTTTTGTCCTTTGAAAAATTAAAAGGGGACACGATCAACCTTCATTTTGATTTTCTACGTCAGAGATCGTTGTCTAAACAAGAAAGCATCTCTTCGGCAAGTTCTTACTTTTACGCCTCTCTTGATAAGCCGGAAAATATGTCGTCATACAAAAACTATGTTGGAAAAAACCCATTGCAGAACTACGATTATCTTATTATACCTGTGCACCTTCCAACTGTGAAACACTGGTTGCTTGCCATTATCAGCATCATCAACCTTTGTATATACATTTATGATTCTGCCAGCTTTCCAGAGAACACATACCAATCAATATTCCAAACCCTAAAACGAAAGTTTATCAAGAAAGAACAACAAACCTTGCCACCACAACAATGTACGCCGTTACATGGGGATAACTGGGAAGAGAAAACACCATCATGTCCGAAGCAGATGAACGAGATCGACTGTGGTGTGCATACCTGCAAGAAATTTAAGTGCCTTTCTGCGGGAATTTATGAGGATAAGAGTGGAATGATACAATATTATGCCGACGACTGTTATGCTTGTTACGTGTGCTCTAAAGAGGAGGAATGGTACTTGTGCTAAACGTAATATTTTCAACGGCGCGTTCAACGACATTTGAGATGCCATTTTTACATTTACTTACAAATTGGAATATATTTTGTATTTCGGTTAAAAAAACCAACGTTTAGACGATTTGTTGGATCTTGCCATGCTCTGCTATTACAAAGTTTACTATTTCAGTACGTTGTTAACCATGATTCACTCTCATTTCCCTTCATTTACGTGATTTTCAGATTCCTTGTAATGTTACCAAGACAAGGTTTTGTTAGC
Source organism: Porites cylindrica (assembly GCA_964035525.1). Classification (NCBI taxonomy): domain Eukaryota; kingdom Metazoa; phylum Cnidaria; class Anthozoa; order Scleractinia; family Poritidae; genus Porites; species Porites cylindrica. The sequence goes on along the minus strand of OZ037777.1, from coordinate 41,354,496 downwards.
TAGCCATTTAACACGTTAACATTTTCGTATCTGTTTCTACTGTTTGCTGTCACTTGATCAATTTTATTTGTAAGTTATGAATACCTATTAAGAATTAAAGTCGTTCCTGTTATATGGTTGCATTATGTCAGTTGCAGTTCACCTTTCATAAAAACATTAATTAGCTTCGGTTACAAATGTTTCTACAAATTGCATTTATTGCAAAATTTTTCCTATTCTCAGTTTACTTTATTCTCTTTTAGTTGTTAATATCGGTGCCGTAAATCTATTTACTACATACGCCAAAATGTCTTTACTTTCCCTAATTATTGAGCAATCCACAGTCCCATGTTTAATCACCATTCCATAATTCCTTGGGGATCATTTCGGGGTTGACAAGAAGAAAAGTGGGGATCATTTCGGGGCCAGGATGATTTCGGGGTCAATTTGGCGATCATTTCAGGGTTGGGGATCATTTCGGGGTCGGGATCATTTTGGGGGCTGTATAGGGCACACTCATTTATTCATGTCACTGGCGTTGGGTCAGAAAGTCCATTTGCTGTCAATGAATCTTGCAAGATAGTTGATGACGCTGTAGTCCTGTTTGTATTCCCAACCACGTTACCATTTTGGCTGAACAAAGTAGCTAGATCAAAAGTGTGCCTTGATGTCTTTTGTAGTTTTGACAAAATTACTGCTATTGTCATTGTTTATTTCATATTCTTTTGAGTAAAAATCTTTTCCCTTTCTGCTGAGTAAAGGCTTGTTTCAGCTTTCGTTTTGTAATGATGGAGCCACTTGAGTATTGTAACTAGCTAACTCGACATTGTTGTATTTTTTTAATGTCATCTCGGTGACCTCGAAGATGCCCTGAAGCTACTAAATGAAGACCTGACTATGGCAGAGAATGATAATGATAGTGATGATAGCGAATTTGAACCACTGTTAAGTATGATTCTGCAAGACACATAGGATAATGACAAACTCTACTTATCAAGCAAGGGGTACCGCAAGGAAGTGACTTGGGTCCCGCACTGTTTTTGTTATTTGTGAATGACATTCCATAACATCGAACAAATTCAACTGTGGACATTTTCGCTGACGACACTACAATAACCGCAAGTGTGCATTTCTCGGATCTACGCTTGATGACCCAACGTTTAAATTCCGATCTTGATGCAGTTCAGAGATGGGCGTCTTGCGACAAAATGTTCATCAACAAGAAAAACTAAGTCCCTTTTAGTGCACGGAAGGCACATTCTTGCTAAGCTGGATGAAGACACACTCCTACGCTTAGATGTCAAGATTGATGACTCTGTCATTGAACAAGTCTCTTCTCATAAGATTTTAGGAGTAGTTATAGATAGTCCAATGAACTACGAATCACATATTGATGAATTACGTAAGAAAGTTTCCAAACACATTGGACTCTTGAAGCATATTAGCCCGTTTCTTAAGCAATGTCAAAGGGAAACCTATTACAATGGTGTTATAAAGCCCACCCTCCTGTATGGAAGCATGATATGGGGCAGCTGCAATGTCAAACATCTTCAACAAAGAGCGACATGCATTATACTCGATGCTGAAAGACTTACACCATCAGTCGTATTATTCAATAATCTAAACTGGCTCCCTTTTACTAAACAATCTCTAATAAAGAGATGCGCACTAGTGTATAAGCGGGTCCACAATTATATTACACCTATCTATTTGAATAGTCTATTAGTCAGAAATTCAGACATTCATAATCGAGCCACTAGACATTCAAACATAAACTTGGTGTGCCGCAAAACAGAAGGAGGTCGCACTTTCACTATTAGGACTATAAAGGACTGGAATTGCATGAATTCCAGTATAAGAAATAATGGCTCGCTAGCAAGTTTTAACCATAACGTTTTTAAATACTTTCTAGCTGAACAAAAGGCTGCGATGCTCCTTAGACTGTAATTGTATATACGTTTTATGTTGTTTTTATCTATATTAGTCATAATCTCTTTTTAGAAATAATCTATTATATTTTAGCCTAAATTATCTTTGAAAATAGTATATTTTATAGTTTTTAGTTGTAGAATCTTTATTTGTCATATCTGTCATTCATACCATACAATGCCAGTCAAGGTCAGCCCTTGTATTTGCACTCATATTCCCATGAACATGAGCGGTCCACAGGAAGATGCGACCACAAAGAAATGGAACCCAACGAAAAACACCCTCCTTGGTTCGACCGATCTGCTCTAAGATCATCATTTAAAATGAATGTTCCTCTCTATAATTTGCAGGATTTCACCAACACACTTGACTCATTGACCATAAAGAAACTGTGTATTAGAAGCCTGAGATGGGGAATTGGAAGTCTGGATTATATAGACTCCTTGCTCATTATGGAAGATAATGATAAGGATAATGATGAAGTTGTCATCGCTGAAGTGCATAGTCCTGCAACTGAAGCTAGTATCGCAATAACACCACCACTCCAACCCATCCTTCCGCAGGGGCAAGGACCACGTCCTGAGTGGTGTGTATGTGGGAATTGCCGCAACATGCCCCTGGAGGTGGAGAAAGTGTGCTGTAGGAAAAAAAACTGTGATGCAAAAAAAACAAGATTTAAAAATCTGTGTTTGGACCCTCATTATCTTGAGCTGTCAGTAAAAAGCAGTGCAAGGGAAAGAAGGAGGCAAGGGAAGGAGGAAAGTTACACCATCATGTGTTGTGAGAAAAATCCGTGTACATTACCCATCTTCCACAGGCATCTACATGGGTCTCAAGGGGCGATGAGCACCCTTACTGTACATCATGTTAATACGGATTACTAAATGAAACCAGAGTTTGAGATAAACATGCAACAACATTACCACATTATTTACTTGACTTATGAAGCCTTTTCTTCTACATCAGTCACTTGATCTACATGAACAACTTGTTTGCTTGAATTACAAAACCATAGAGAAATCACTCAAATACTGTTACTAAAAAGCTTGTTTGCTTGTGAGAGTAATTATTGTTATTGGTACTCCAGATTTCAAGTGACAGCGATGATTGAATGGGGCAAAAATCAAAATCCCAACAAATGCCTGGACCAAACTTTAATCTCAAACAAATCCCATGCCGAATTTCCAAGCCATAAACATTCCCTGAAAGCTTGATACAAACATTAAAATCCCTACTCAAAAAAAAAAATACTTGCAAAACTTTTAGTGCCCCCCAAAGATCCCGAAATCAAAAATTTCAACTCCCCCCGAGTGTTCCACTCTTTTGTGCGTTAACGTATTTCTTGCTATATCTTGCTTCCCCCTTTTTGATCCCACAGCAACTTTTCTGTTAATTCCAATGGATTGCTGCAAGTTGCTATCTTGCCTTGTAAAACCTGTACCTGTTACATGAGAAAAGAAATTTAGAATCTCCAAGTGAGTATGTTCTTAATGAAAAATCGTATGGAGCACATTTGCAGAAGAAACAACATTAATTTTACACGTTTGCTGGCCCAATAACTGAAGCTGGTGTTTCTTTGACATACAAATGTCAATCAACTTCCCCCCACCCACCACTAAAATTATGCTGCGATGATGCCAATTTAATAATGCCCACCTTGGAATTTTTGTGACCCTTGACAAAGACAGGGCATAAAAACTGAAACTGTCTTCTTGAAACACTTCCTTTTTCACCCTCCCCCTATACATACAGTTCTATCACATGTGATCCCCTCCTGGATTCAACAGTTGCAGTAGTACTTTGTTCGTGAACTTACAGTTATTATTATTATATTTTAACAATACATTTAAGAGAGTGTCTCTGAAAGAGTGGTCCGGTCGATTTTGCTGGAGACACAGATTTAGCTCATTTCTTTTGTGTTGTAACACATTCATTACAAAAAACTATGGGACTCAGCAAAAACCAAATACCATAGCCATGTATATTAACGCTATCTTATCGATCGAGGCAACTTTCGTTAACATCACGTTTCAATCAAGCAAACAGGAGGACTTAAATGACACCTTATTGGTTCGCTTAAGTCACATGCGAAAACCGATCAAATTCAAGCTAAATTTTTGAAAAAGTGAGGCGTTCTTAACTGATCCAACTAACATAGCTAGAAAGTAGGTGCCATAGAAAAGGTAACTACAGAAAAAAACTTTGCGGCCCGACCTTTACTAAAACTTTACAACTCCGAGACCTTACCTAATTTTCGGCAATCTCCAAGTTTGGCTGCCATTTTGAGGGACTTGTCAACGTGAAGGGTAACATATATAAATTGAGCAGGTAGATCTAAAACCATCAGAAATACATACCAAAGCACTCAAATGAACTTTACTTTCAATTCAAGCGGCAAAATTTGAAACAATATTGTTCGTTAAACTTATCATTCCTACCACCCCATGCGACCATTTCTTCCAGCAATTCAAACACTATAAGCAACTAGTGTTCGAATTCCTCTCGTCGATTCCACCGTAAGAAATAACCTGTGCCACCCAACCTTCGACTCGAATGTGAAGTATGAATCAAATAACATAACTGCTTCATCTTCGAGGCAATATCACGCTGGTATTTTGATTTTCTGATCGACAAGAACGGTGATCAGGAAGCGATGTTTACCTCATAAACGTGACCATTGACAGCCTGGTGAGTGAAAAACAGCACTGCTCAGTAGCGAGGGGCGGGGTGTAGAACAATTTGCCAACTGATGTAAGACAAGGAAAATCTTTGACTGGCTTTCGGAAACTGTTAACTTTTAGCTCGAACACGGCATTCAAGGAAAACGGGCTTTAATTTTAAAATTAATTTTATTTATTTATTGTATTTATTTCAACATTCATCTTTTTAAATGCTATTACTGTTAGTTCTATAGTCTGTTATCATTTTTAGGATATTGTATATTGTACATTTAGCCTGATTGGTTTGACCGTGTATAAATAAAAGTGATGATGTAGATGATGACAAGGATGGTAATGCTCGAAAGCCTTGAAAATCCATTTATAATACCACTGCTGATAAACTGTAGGATGGATAACACCGAGTTGATTTCCTCACGATTGCCTTACCCCATCAGTTGCAGCCAAAGTGCCACCTCACAAGCGTTCACGAGACGAGGCAACAGTATCACCCCAGATTGCTTTGGACGACCACCACTTTACATCTGAAACAATTAGTGACACAACTGTGGTCAAAAGGAAGGGTGCCAAACCCAGTGACCCTCCACCGAATGCACAGCAGGGGTATTAGAAAATGTCCTGGATGCAAGAAACCACTGTCCACAACTACTGAGGGCTACAATGAGGAGGATGACGAGTATTGCTTTGGCTATTTTGAAGCGTACAACTTCTGGAACAGGTCCACCAAAAGGCACCAGGAAACAACTTCGACCCAGCATTATCACCTAAAACCAGTTTGCACCAAGGTGAGGCAGTCTGAAGGCACATTAAAAATCAGCACTTAAAATGTGCAAGTCAGCCACCACCTACACATGAACATTATCTTGGAATTGATTTCTATAAAAAAAATGTCAACCAAAATGGGTTCTAATTTTCAGCTTACAAGTCAAAAATAGGCTGACATTTTTTTAAGAAATCAATTCCGAGATAATGTTCAACAGCAGCCTGCAGTTTCTAACATAGATTATCGAGATCAGTAAGAAACAATGATGCACCAAATTTTCAAACGGAAAATGAAAGTGGGATAAGCAACTGTCATTAAAATTCAGCATTCAATGTTGACCATCGCTATAAATTACATCAGACAACCTATTTCTCCTGCCCCTATTGCAGCAAGCTAAGAGAAGAAATCAATATATTACATGAATGATTACTTCATTAACCTGAAGACAGTAGCAAAAGAGAGGAGTCATCCCAGGTCCGGTTTTATCAATCCAGTTTTGCAAGCTATGCGAGATAGGATCTGGGTGCTAGAATCTCAGTTCCAAAAATATCTTCAAGCTCTCCTCAGTGATTAAAATCATGAAAAGGCTCTGGATTCCACCACAAATAAAATGAGTGAGAGCTCCTTGATGCTTTAGTGCCAAGGGTCATGTGCATGGTGGTCAACCCTCAGTTCAAGGATTTGCTTCCAATCAGTTGGGCCATTACCCGAAGCCATTGCCCTTATCAGCAATTCAGGAAGCCAGTGAAGAGAGAAAGGTTAGCACAGGGTCGCCTGAGTGAACAAAGATGCAAGGCAGAGGAATGGAGGGCTTTGCATGAACGAAACAACACTTTTGTACAGTTGGTACACCACATTTTTTGGTAGTGTATAAATGCTCTGCTCTCACAAGTGTTTAAGTTGCTCCCACCTGGTCAGAAACCCTGGAACCATCAGCGTTCTGGTTCTTTTATTAATGCCACGTAAGAGAAAGAGCAAGTCATTCAATGAGGGGATTTTGGAACAAGCAACTCAAATCAATGGGTACGTTTAGATCAAGGTAATATATCACCTACTCTCTTGCGTTGTCCGAGTATTCTCACTGCCATTGAATTTGCTTAACTCACAATCTTTGAAGAACCCGTTTCATGGTTACTGCACATGTTCAGACTCTATGCATTGCAAATTAACCAAAGCACATGCTGCAAGTTTGTAGGATTGACAGCTACGTATTGAATTTATTTGGTACGTTTTAAAGATTTATTTCAACAAATGAATATAGTAGACCAAGGCAACGCAGTAAGGACCTTTTCCATTTTATTTTAGATTTTTGGGCAAATTTAGCAGTTAACCAGCACTGTTAACAAGCTTGTCCGATGAAGTGTCACGCTTTTCATTTCTACTTCCAAATGATGCTTCTCACTTGTTTTTTGCTTTTTCTGTATGAGGTGTGTTTGCTATTTTATCATTTGTTGGACAGCTTTCTGGATATTAAACGGTTTTTGCCTATTAGTATTAACAGTAAGCTCACTGAAATCTGGTAATAAAGAGTCTAAGATAGCTGGACAGCTGACCTCGAGGACGGCTGACCGCGAGTAAATTTCACGTGTAGACCACAAAGCACATGCCTGGTCCACGCAGATTGCAGTCCTGTTTGTGTCAAGGACGTAAGATGTGGTATTTTGCTGTCCACCAGTCACGTGAGTACTGTTAGTATTATTTTCTTTCAAATTTCAGCGTTTTTGGATTTTTCACCTTCATTAGGTGAACATTATTTGTCACTTTTTTTGCTTTGGGCAGTAAAACACTGACAAGTTGGTTAAAATTGTAAAAGTGATGCGCACTGTGCACAGCCACGGTGGAGCATTTCGACTGAACTCATGCATTAAATTTCATTGCTTTGCTTTACTGAA
>OZ037777.1:41272255-41329755 GCA_964035525.1 Porites cylindrica | reverse complement strand
TATAGTCTTATTTTGATTGTTCTTTAGGGCCCAAATACTGTCAGGAAAACGTCGAAAATAGCATTTCCGAGCATCTAAATTTCAAAATTTTCTGGGGGCGCATGCCCCCAGACCCCCCTAGGAGGCTCGCGCCTTCGGCGCTCGGAAAGTAGGCGGACGCCTACTTTCCAAAACCTGTTGGCTACTTCAAACCTTATTGACAGCCCTGAATGCCATAAAGCTAAAATACACCCAGAAAAAACGCCAGCAAATCTAGCCCGGCAGCAGATGCTTAAACAGTACACCGGCAAGCTAAGATTACTTTTCAGAAATGCACGCGCTGTATCTAAGAACAAGGCGTCGCTTGCAGACTACCGATGGCTCTGACTTAGATGAGGTGAAAGGTCTTACTATTGGTGCGACGTATCGCAACAGCAAAGCTTGTGGTACTTTCACCAAATATATTGCAACGGCTGCCCAGAGTCAAGTTGCTGAGGAATTAACAAATGCATAATTTGCCAGTGTGATGTCTGACGGTGCCACAGACTCTAGCATGCAATGAAAGAGAACAAGCTTTACGACAGCTGCATTGTCCTTCTAATGGGCTTGTACTACTTTTATCATAACAGCCCAAAACAGCGACAAAATCTAAAGCGGTCCTTTCAAAGTCTTAACCAGTCATCAGTTATGCCAACACGTGTGGGTGGGACCAGATGGGTGGGGCACATTATCCTTGCAGTGGAAAACTTCTTAAAGGGATATCAAGCAATTCGTGCTCAACTTGAAGATTGCATCTCGAAGAAGGTAAGTAAATTCATTGTGTACTTAGTTTGTGTATGTAAAACGTACTACATTTTGTATTATAAATACACAACTACACTTACGTACTAACACCACAGGAAAATTTTAGTGTTATTCAGAATACTGATAACAGTATAAAACTTTATTCAATCACTAGGAAAAAGCTCAAACAAAAGCCAGAGGCTACTTAAAGCTAATGAAACGCCCTGACGTGATTGCTTTCCTTCATCTGCTGCTTGATATGTTTGGGCCTCTGCGTGCTCTGTCCCTCACACTGCAGTCAGATTTTATTCATGTTTACTGCAACTGTTTATAGTCTGTATTTTAAGACAAAGTTTTCTTAGCGTTTACTTGTATTAGTCTATCTTATTATTGTCTAGTTTTGATGAGTTTTATGATTTTAATTTTTATCAGGGCGCTAATTGATAGCAGTGCTGAAGGCCTCAGAATGGGCTACCCTGATACAAATAATTAAGTCTCTCTCTAACACACCTTCCAGAACTGCGTCACACCTAGCAGCTAGTCACGTATCAAAATCCAAGGGGACTATAGAGTTTATTAAAGCATTTTTTTGGGCTTCTGCAAGAATTTAACACAGCGGTGATTCAAAATGGCAGTAAGAAAAATAAAGCTTTTTTTTCACTGGAAAAGCATTAATTACAGCGTGACCGATTTACCGTGACTGACAGGAACCACTTTTTTGGAGGTATGGATTATTTCTTCATAAAATTTAGCAAATACACAAAGACCATGTTAATGAAGAGATCTGTGTTCGACCAAAGGTTAGAGTTGCCCTACAGCTGAGTTATTGATATCAAAATGTGGATCAAATTGGACCTAGAGGTGGATTAATTGGAGCTGTGTCATGGTCCAACACTCATGGTCCAACACAGAATTATTCTATACTACATTACTATTTCTGTTACAATTCTTTACAATAACTCTAAGGCTTCTTCTGAAATTTCGATTTTTCTCTTTCCGTGCCACCCTAGGGGTTAATTAAATTAACACCTTTTGGGTGACATAGCATAATTTATTTTGGTACTCTTTAGTACCTCAAGAACAAAATTTCCCAGTGCAGACACCTTAAAAGACAGGTTACTTAACTGCAGGTTAATGGCAACTAATTCGAGGTTGGCATCCCATAATACACTAAACATTCACTTGTCAGTACTGGCGAAAAGCAATAAAGGGCTTCCGCAAAGGGGTACCACAAGCCCAGAAAGCATAAGTTTAGTGCCTCTGAAGTTGCAATTTTGACCGAGAAGGCAGAGGAAAATTTGGCAATTCTTTAAAGCAAATGGACAGTTTATTGATTTGTGGGCTCTTAAAAATGTTTCCGACTCCCAAAAATTTTCTTAGGCAGCAGCCTTACTTAAACATAATAAGATTTTTTTATAAGATTAGTTATATTTCATTTTTCTAGTTATCAGTATGTAGAGTAGAGGACACTTCGTGTCGTATTACATGATGTAAAACTAGGGCTAGGACCTCGTGGTCAGAAAAAGAGTAAAGTTGAGTAAACACGGTCGAGACTATTACGACGACTCTTGCCTTGATTTATTACATTGGTGGCAGCGAACTGGGATATAAAGATGGAAGAAGATGGAACTCCAGCAGGAGCCGAAGGCGGGTTACCGAAACTAGATGAAATGTCCGCAGGCGCCGAAGGAGGGTTACCGAAACTTGAATCGACAGAACCCGTGCTGAAACAACAACAAAAGAAGAAACCACCGAAAGTAGAGCCACACGAAGGGGGCAGTGACCTGCAGCAGCTCGTAAATACCCTGTCTCAAGCTCTAAAGCAGAGTATGGTGGCGTCAAGCGAACAAAGCGAAGTTAGGAGGAACGTAAGAGCTCCACGCGTTTATTCGGTGGGCCAAAATTTCAAAACGTGGCTCTCGCAGTTCATGCAATACGCAAGTCTCGTGCACATCAAACCGGTGGATCGTCGAGCGTATTTGCTTACATTATTGGACCAACCGGCCTACAAAGCTGTTGAGCTGCTCAAGCTCTCGGAATCGCTACCGTTCGAAGAATTTACTGATCAGTTGACTCGAAGATTTGATTCGGGGAAGACGAAAGAAGATTACAAATTGCAGTTGCGGGCACGATGCCAAAAGCCAAATGAAGATTTCGATGGATTTGCGGATAGCTTGATGGAATTGGTCGAAAATGCGTACCCAGAGGCGGCCTATTCGTTTAAAGTGGAACTGGCAAGGGACCAGTTTCTTCAAGGTGTAGCAATTAGTGATGACATTCGTGAGAGAGTTTTTATGAGCCAGCCGAGTTCGCTCGTGGAAGCTGTGCGTGTGGTTCGCCAGTTGGAAAGTGCTCGTAAGGCTTGTCGCGCAGCTCTGCGGTTGAGAAGAAGAAATCTGTTAATGTGATTGGTGCCTCGGCTGATAGTGAGAAGATTTCATCTGAAATACGCGAGCTCAAGGAATTAGTTCTTGGCATGAATGAGAAAATTCGTGAGCTGGAAATGAAAACGGAAGCAAAAACCGTGACAGCCCCACGGCGCCGAAACGAAGTAGTGTGTTACAATTGTCGTAAACAGGGTCATTTTGCACGTGATTGTCCGACTAATACAACGGGAAACGGAGCTCGGGGCCTGCCAAGGGCCAGACAGTCCCCGTAGGACCAGTACGTGTGGCCCTGTCAGACAGTGATGTCCGTGAGGTAAATTACAATACAACCGCGAATGACAGTGTAATTTCAGCCATATCTGATTCCGGGATTTATATTACTGGACTTGTGAATCATTGTTTAACTTGTGTATTGTTGGACACTGGCGCTACGGTTAGTGTATTGAGCGAGGACACATGGAAGAAAAGTGGATATGTTTCTAAACTTAAACCAGTGATAGGAACATTAACGACAGCAAATGGCAATGAACTGACTGTCTTAGGAGAAACCCAAGTGAGATTTCGCATAGGAAACATGGATTGCTCCTGGCCTGTCATGATTGCGCAAGGTCTAGCACATGATTGTATTCTTGGTTCAGACTTTTTTCAGCAGTATGGATGTCAAATTCACTATGACACGGGAACCTTTGTGGTAGGAGATGCTGAAATTCCTATTAGATACTGCAAGGTCACGCCTAGTGTTTGTAGACTTTATCTGTGTGCTGAAGTAGAAGTAGAGCCGGGGACTGAACAAGTGCTAGGAGCTAGATTGGAAGAGGGATATGAACAAAATACGGGAAGCCCTGGGATCTTGGAGGGCTCAAAGGAACTAAAGGGAAAATCGGAAATTTGCATAGCTCGTTCCCTTGTGGTTCCAAGGGCGGGACAGGCCCTTGTTCGAGTTGCCAACTTCTCGGATAGACCAATCAAGATACGGTCAGATGTTCCTATTGCCGAATATCACCCTATTAGCAGCGTGAATGGTAGTATAATTCCCATTGGAGTTGATTCAGAATCGAAAAGTACCTCTCGGCCACATGCATTCTGTTCGACCATTGACAGCACAATGGGGAAGAGTGAGCAGACAAAAGGAGAGGGAGAAAAGTGGAGGACAATCTGTGAACAACAAAACCTGGAAGGGCTTTCAGAAGGTCAAAAGGAACAATTCTCGTCTCTGGTGAAAGAGTATGAGGACATTTTTGCTATGAACAGTTCGGATTTAGGGAAATCTGATCTCATGGAACATGAAATTAATACGGGTGATTGTACACCAATTAAGCAACCACCGCGCCGTATTCCCCCTCACCAAAGAGAAATCATTGACCAACAGCTGGATGATCTCGTAGCTAATGGTAGGGTTGAACAGTCCCAAAGTCCCTGGAGTAGCCCCGTTGTGTTGGCCCAGAAACATGATGGAACTTACCGTATGTGTATTGACTTTCGGAGACTTAACCAGTACACCCAAAAAGATGCTATCTCGCTGCCTAGGACTGATGATGTCTTAGAGGCCCTGGGCGGTGCTCAGTGGTTCTCGTGCCTTGATTTGGCCTCTGGATATTGGCAGATGCCAGTGAAGGAGGAGGACAAACCCAAAACTGCGTTTTCGACTCATCGTGGACAATTTCAATGGAGGGTTATGCCATTTGGTTTGACAAATGGGCCAGCAAGCTTCACCAGATTGATGAATCTGGCACTCAGTGGACTCACTTGGACACATTGCCTTGTGTACTTAGATGACATTATCATCTGGGGCTCTACATTTGAAGAACATCTTCACCGCCTACGGTTGGTCTTTGACAGAATACAAGCAGCGGGTTTGAAATTAAAGCCAACCAAGTGTCAGTTCCTGAAGAGAGAAGTTACCTTTCTGGGTCATGTTGTTTCCGGTGATGGAATAAGGACGAATCCGGAGAAAGTTAAAGCAGTTGAAACTTGGCCAACACCGCTGGACGTCAAAGAGCTTCACAGCTTCCTCGGTCTGGCTAGTTATTATCGGCGGTTTATTGCCGGATTCTCCATCATTGCGGAGCCACTCTATAAACTGTGTAGGAAGGACACGCCCTTTCATTGGCAACAAGAGCAACAATCTGCCTTTGAAGAGCTCAAACACCGATTAGTCAGTGCACCCGTCCTAGCCTATCCAGATTTTAACGCCGGTGCAGGGTCATTCATACTGGACACAGATGCTAGCCAACATTTGGGAATCGGGGCAGTCTTATCTCAGCTGCAACCTGATGGGACAGAACGAGTAATTGCATACGGGAGTCGCTCTTTGAACGAACATGAAAGAAATTATTGCACTACTCGGTTGGAGATGTTAGCTTTAGTCACCTATGTTGACCATTTCCGTTATTATCTGCTTGGACGGCGGTTCTGCCTACGAACTGACCACCACTCCTTAACCTGGTTGATGTCCTTCAAGGAGCCCCAAGGGCAAGTGGCCCGCTGGCTGGAACGCCTGCAAGAATACGACTATACAATTGAGCACCGGCCGGGGAGACAGCATGTTAATGCAGACGCCTTGTCACGGCGACCAAGGCGTCATCATGGAGAGTGCCCATCATGTGTTCCGTCAGCCCGACCCCAGGTAGCCGCTGTGGCAGGGTTGCCAACGGTTCATAAGCAGTGTGAGGGGAGGGATATATGGTCGACTGCAGCAGTGGCACAAGCACAAAGAGAAGACCCTGATATTGGCCCGGTGGTAGCGCAGTTGTCACAAGAGTGGAAGAAACCGACGACTGAGGAACTTCAGCCCATGAGTCGAACCACTCGGGCAGTATGGGCGCAACTTGACCTGTTGCAGCTGAAGGGAGGAGTGCTCTATCTTCAGTCGCCTACAGACACCTCTCCAACTAAGCAACGGATAGTTTTGCCACAAAGCCTGGTTAGGCCAGCGCTTACTGAAGTTCATGATGGTCCTGCAGGTGCCCATTTGGGGAGAATGAAGACCCTGAAGAAAATGAGTGCGAGATTTTGGAAGCCGGGCTTGACAAAGGACGTGCATCGGTACTGCGATGGTTGCCTTACCTGTGCCAAGTGCAAGTCTAGACCAAAGCCAAGAGCACCTCTGCAGCCATTGGCCACTGGAAATCCCATGCAAAGGATCCACATTGACATAGTTGGACCATTACCTCGGACACGAAGAGGAAATCGCTACATTTTAACCGTGCAGTGCAGTTTCACCAAGTGGGCTGAAGCGTTTGCAATTCCTAACCAACGTGCCACAACTTGTGCAAAGGTGCTTGTGAGGAACTGGATTTGCAGATTCGGTGTGCCCGACAGCATCCACAGTGATCAGGGGCGTAACTTTGAGTCGAAGGTTTTTGAAGAGATGTGCCACTTGCTAGAGATCAACAAAACGCGGTCAACTGCTTACCATCCAGAGGGCAACGGGCAAATTGAGAACCTACACAAGACCCTTAAGAGCATGTTGAAAGCTAAAGTTGGAGGTAAACCTCAGAGCTGGGATGAACACCTGGATTATTGCATGATGGCCTACCGGAGTAGCATCCATGCCTCCACAGGGCACACTCCATTTGAACTGATGTTCGGAAGAGAGATGAGGATACCCTTGGACGTGATGATGGGTGGGGTTAAGGACAGTGAGTGCTCGTACACTGAATTTGCTGCTAATCTACAGGAGGATTTAGAAGGTGCATACCGGGATGTACGGGAGAATCTGAAGGTTGCTCAGCGACGCCAGAAAGATGCTTACGACAAGGGAGTGAAGCACACGGTCTATCAACCTGGAGATTTAGTCCTGCGCTACACCCCACAGCTAAGGCCAGGTGAAGCAAGCAAGTTTCACCGACAGTGGGATGGTCCGTTCGAGATCGTATCACAAGTCACCGAAGTTACGTACTGTGTTAGAAAAGTTGCAGGACGTTCTAGGAGGTCCAAGGTAGTCCATTTCAACAACTTGAGGTTGTACCAGAGAAAACAGGAGAAGGCAGTGGGTGAAGTAGTTACTGGTGGTTTGGGCACTGCACCTGCAGTGGAGACTGTTGAAGAAGGACATGCACAGTCGATGCCGGGAGAAGAAGATGGGACAGTTGTTGGGGTGGCAATGAGTGCAGTTGAAGAAGAGAGTGAGTTGTTGGAAGGTGATCCTGAACTGTCAAGCCAACAACCCGATACGCTAGAGATTAGTGGTTGTCAGTCGGATGACGTCCAGCCCAGCGGGGCGGAAAGGGATGTTAGAAGTGATCCTTCAGTGGAAGCGCCAGACACTAAGGACGGTGGCCCCCTTGTAGATACCCTAGATGCTACAAGCAAACCAACTCAATCTGACCCACCTGACCTCAGTGGCGAGGAGGAAGGGAGTGAACATGAAGGTGAAGGACTGGAACCGGAACCTACTCTCCAGAATCGAAGACCGGTGAGAGTGAGAAGACCCCCAGACCGTTATGGAGAGTGGGTTATCAGTAGTCTACAGCAAATTGTAGATCGCGTACAAATGCTGGAGGACAAGCAGACCATGGAAAAAGATCGCATTAAGAAACTGAGACCGAAATTGTTGAAGAAGGCTCGAGCACTAAGAGGATATTGAGACTATGATTTGTTATGGACAGTTTTTTTGTATTAGTTTTCTTTCCTTTGCTTGTGAACTGGACTGGTTACCTTGACACTGTTACACTTTCAAGTGTTGTCCGTGAATCCGGAGACTCACCCTTTTAATTAGAGAGGGGATAGTGTAGAGTAGAGGACACTTCGTGTCGTATTACATGATGTAAAACTAGGGCTAGGACCTCGTGGTCAGAAAAAGAGTAAAGTTGAGTAAACACGGTCGAGACTATTACGACGACTCTTGCCTTGATTTATTACAAGTAGATGTTTAGCCAAAAGTAATCTTAAAATAACGAGAGATATGACTTTCTCTCTCCAGTAATTCAATACAGGGAGTCCTGATATAAAAGGGAGAAGGTGAAACAATAGCCTCTGTAAGCAACAGCAGGAAGTCAGGTAATAATAGTAAGAAGCAACCCACTGAATACTCTACCAAGACTGTTACTTGTCCAGAAGGCTTTAAATGGTCAATTGTAAGGCATACAAGCACTATTAAATTAAACTATGCCTAAAAGAACTGCTGCACCAGACAAATTAATGAGACGTTAGCAGAAGACCAGTGTAACAAAAACAAAAAAAGAACGAATGCATACCTTCAGCAACAGGTCTAAGAGTGGAAGCAAAACCACTGACTTGCTGGGTAAGTCTAAACAAGCAAACATCTCTAAAGAGTGGAGAGGATCCAACTGAAAGCAATATGTCTTTTATGTCCTCAGCGTCTTCACACTATCAGATGAAACAGGTTAATGTTCATGACTATCATACATTTTTCCTGTTACTTCATAAGGTTTAGTTTATGTAACCCTCTCTAATTAAACTGCTTTGCATTGCTCTGTACTGACGATATAAAAGTCAATCTCTGGAAAAGTGATTCGTGATCATCAATAGATAATGGCTGGCATCCCTGCTTTTGTTGGCTGAAACAAGCATAAATTTTACTCTCAGGTACTAACGTCATTTGTACAAATAAAACTTAAATGGTAGTTTCTTATACCAAGCAGCTGAATTTGTTAATTACAAGTCATTTAAAACGTGCAAGAACGAGGTTAACACACGCTTAATGCTATCTTTCACTGATGACATAATGTTTCATTTTGGTGGTGGCATATTCACACCATTCACACCTTTGTGTCTAGTACAAGTGCAGATTAAATTATCATGATGCCACTTGACAGACTTGTTAGCCACATCAATGTTATTTTTTCCTAGTTTCTCTGATGCTTGAAACCAGCATGTTCCGATTTCAGCTGTAGTTATTTACATCCAAGGACCACATTGCCTTGTAGTTTGCATCAATCAAAGAAATTATGGTGGATTTAGAACTGGAATGTACACCTTTTCCCGAAATGATATATAGATTAAGCTAGGGCTAAAAGCGAATCCTCAGTTTATATACTTATAACAAAAGCAATCAAAATAACATGGAACGCCCAACAGCCATTTAGTTGATGGATGTCATTTACTAAGGCATGATAAGTTAATCAGTTCGCACCAAAACGACTCGAATATAAACTTCAAGAGACACCAACAACTCCAACCAAGCAAGTGAACATTCCATACACCCCAGCACTGAAAAGGTACACATGCCCACGAACGAAAATACAATGTAAATTAGTATAAATGTTACTTAACAATTTAAATCTTCGTACCAGTAGCAATAACTTCAGTTTGGTCTTGGTTATTCTTTCACACACCTAAATCCATGAAAAATTAAACTACCAGTTCCAAATTGCAACTATAAGAATGTCCTAATATCATTGTCTTTCGTTATGACAGTTCAGGATTTGCCATAGGAACAGAGCAAGATATTACGATCCAAGACAACAATGAGCTCCCAAGGAAAATACAGTGTGGTAAAGAGAAAGGAAAACAAAAAGCAAAGAACCACAGAACAGCTGGTAAACAAGAAATAATGACAGTTATGAAAAAGAAACCATTTACAGTGTTCACATAGACTGATACAAACAAAAAGATGTAGGGAGATTTAAAGACAGATACGCAGTTCTCAAACAACATTGAGGGTTTCTATAATTAATTGCGTTCTAGGACTTTTCCCAACCCCTTTAGTAAATTTATATCATCCAATGTGTACAAAAGAAAAAGGAGCAAAACGCTTTGTTTATAGCACTGATTAAAACAAAACAAAATGTATCAGTTGTGAAAAGTGTCCTACAACAGGTTTTGTACACATAATGAATTCTTGGCAAAAAAATCCTTTCCTTCTTAGAAACTCACTTTAAAACTTTCCGAGTTTCTAACTCAAAACCTTTCCAAACTCACCTTGCATGATTACTACTCACACAGCATAATAAATTATAAATATCTGATATCACAACTGTGTTTCAATGCTCGCATGTACACATGCCTCCCAGACATCCACGCCATGCATACTATCTTGCAGTTATAGTAATAACTGACCTCTAAAATATCATGCCTGGCAATAAATTAAATTTATTGGTATTTAACTCATGTTCGTCCAGGAATCCTTGCTGTTGCCAAACCATGCTAAATAGTTGTCGATGTAAAGGACTTGTTTCATGCAGAAGGCAAGACACAAGTTTATGCACATTTCCACGAGCTTATTCAGTCTCCAGTAATGCAAGACATTGGTATGGTAACCTGTTCATACTTTCAACTTATTTCAAGCAAGTGTTACGAACTATGTAAATACCTTTATGAGTGTTATAAAAGGGACTACAGACAACCAGAAATGATACTATTAATCTCATAACCATTCAGAGTAGTTCCTTATGTCATAACAACATACCAGAAGAACTGATCAGTCTTACAAATACATTCCACCCGTGAGACACAAAGGTTACCTGTTCTATTTTAATAATTACAAGAGTTATCCAAATTCCATTTCATTTACAATTTCCTAAGTTATTAATCATCTTTCCAAATTTTACAGACACTATTTGCTATGATGATGCATGCCACCTCAAGAAATTCATTCAAAACCTAACAAGAAACCAGCTAACTAGCACAGCCAAGAAAATGTCACAAATGGTAATGGTGTGCGACAAATTTCACTTCAAGAACCACAAGGACATGTGGTGCAAAAGAAACTGCAGTCCTTACACTTACGCTAGCCTCCAGGTAAGGTTCCCCTTAATCCAATATCATGATTATTTCAATTTATTATATAGACATGATTGTTTTACTGGAACTGCAAAATATACCAGACTGAAGTCTCTCCTGTGGCCTCTGTGCGCAGTTTAGGCACATGGTTCGATACGCATCTAGATATGGGAACTCACATTACAAAGACTTGTAGCAGAGCTTTCTATTATTTATACAATATACGTTATATTAGGAAATATTTATCCAGAGAATCAACTGAGAAATTATTTCATGCTATTATCAGTAGTAGATTGGATTATTGTAATAGCCTTCTATATGGAATCCCAGAATATCAGACTATGAAATTGCAACGTGCTATGAATGCGAGTCTAAGACTTATATACCGCGCGCACAAGTTCTGTCATATAACACCTCTACTCGCAGAATTACATTAGTTACCAGTGCGCTCCAGGATACATTATAAGATACTCTTGATAACTTTTAAAATTTTGCATCGCCTATCACCTAAGTACCTTTCAGATTTAATTAGTATTCAACAACCTTCGTCCTACAATTTGAGGCGCAACAACAATGGTTGTTTGTTGGAAAGACCAAGTGCGAAAACCAAGAAAACAATGGGAGACATAGCTTTCCAGGTAGCTGCTCCGTTCCTATGGAATAAGCTGCCAAGGTCCGCGCACAAAGCAACGAAATTAGAATCTTTTAAGACTTTAATTAAAACATTTTTATTTAAGGAATCATTTCAGTTATCTTAGTATATCTATATCTATATTTGTAATTATCTTTTACTCACTTAATATAAATATTTTTATGATTTTTGATAGAAAGATTTGTAAAATTTAGTTATTAATAATTACTATTGTGATGCGCTTTTGAATATTTTATAGAAAAGGCGCAATACAAATAATAAATGTTATTGTTATTGTTTTCATCACTCAAGAGTGCTCATTTGAAGCTTTATCCCTTAAATGTAATAAAACAAAATTCTCACTACTAAACTGCTTCTTAGTTTCAACTAATGAGTTACATCCAAAGACTGTGTAAAACGCCACAAAACCCAAGCAGGCAAGCATGTCGCTTCAATAATAATATTATTGACAGGAAATTAAAAATCGAGTACAATGTTGTTCTTACAAGTTTCCTCTTAAACTTATTAACACCATTATGCTTGCTCTGAAAAGAGAAGTTGCCAAATGACATGTCAATTGTACCAACATATATTTTCATCAGAGGGTAATTCTAGAGGCATTTTACTGTCTATTAGGATCACCGCCCAGACAGAACACAAGTAAGGAACCTTTAGCCCAAGTTGGAAAAATAATACCCGCCTCAAATTGGGTGAAATTGTAAAGGGGGCTGTTAAGGAAGAATTCACCAAACTATGTGTTAGATCATACGAGGCGTTATCTCTTCCTCATCACATCATCACTCCACGAAACATTCAGAAAGATTGGCTCACCCCAGACCACGATGGCTGCAATTTGCTGATCACAACAGTGAGCTGTTGCAATGAAAAAGTTGTCAAGACAATTTATGCCGCTGTTTCTCAAAAAGAATTTGGACTGGGGTTTGTTTGTTTTGACTTGTCAAAAGATTTAATTAAGATTGTAGAATATCAGCTGTCAATTTGATACTTGTTAACCTGGCGCATGAATCAATCGTTGTCTATTGTACCTTTAATTCTGTGAACCTTGTACAGGCTGTAATCGAGTGAGCAGTCTTTCTTGAGTCTTTCCTGCGAGCACAACACGGGTACACGTTCACAAAAATCCAAGATACCTAAGAAAGATACCTATTGCAAAGAGTGGAATTACACAGGCAAGTTTGACTGCTCACCGACAGAAGCGACATACAAGGGCATTCACCGTTGCTGTGTTTGCGATGCAGATCACGCAATGCTACAATGTGCAAAATGTCGCTTCCCAATTCCTAACACTTTCACTGGCACGCCTAAATCAGAAGACAGACACTGACTAGACAATGCCATCAAAAGATTTAATTAGGATTGTAGAATATCAGCTGTCAATTTGATACTTGTTAACCTGGCGCATGAATCAATCTTTGTCTATTGTACCTTTAATTCTGTGAACCTTATACCACGCTATCATTCTGTAATCGAGCGAGCAGTCTTCCCTCCCCCCCCCCCCCATCCCTAGGGGTGGTTTTAATTTCTGGTTTGCTCGCTTTCCCTTGGTTAATAAAGATCCAGAAACTTTTGCCCAATCCCAGTCTCAAGTCTTGTCTTCAGTTGTTACTGTTAATTAAAATTGTTGCCAGAGGAAACTGGTCAGAATCCAATTCTCCCAAGGTATACCCAGGAAATAGCACCTGATACCTACATCATCTACATCATCATCAACCAAAATCTTCTGGTAACATTGATTTTTCTGTCAATCAAGCAGTCACTATGCACCAAAAAAAGATACTCTCCAACTCTTCTTTACAGAAAATTAACTTTCACGGACCCTTATGTCTGAGCATTGCACTATGGTTTACAGTTTGCTGAAACTATCTGTAAAAGAGTTGTCCAAGGTTGCAACTTCAGTTTATACTTTTAAAAGGGTTGCAAAGAATGCTGATGCTGGGAAGGACGGAGTTTTGACTAGACCAGACAAAAGACATCAAGCAGTAACCTTCAATTGCAAACAAGCCTGATGAGATCCTGGAGCGAGAAAATACAATATGTTTGTGGTATTTCACCTGCCCGTTTGCAAAATATCTGGCAGCCAGGTGTTCCATGATCACCGAAACCCAAAATCCAGCCAACAGGCACCTAAATCCACTAATTGCCTCCAAAAAAGCTGTCTCAAACTCCACCATCTACCATTCAGGGTTTTTTTTTTCACCAGTCAGATGTCCCTTTTGGTCCTGTTATAGCTTAGAGTTTTATTATTGGACCACTTCAATTTTCACTTTAGCCAGCTGTTCAAAAAAGGAAACAAGAATAAAGTGGTACATGAAATACTCATCAAATTGTATAGGAAGAATCAGAATCAGTGGCTGACTAGTACCATCAAAGAGACATGAAGGGGATGTCATTTGTTTATAGCATGATGGCATTATCGGAGCCGTTCAATTTGAAACCGCAAGGGGAAATAGATAAAGGGCCATTCAACATCTCTTCCCCATGGAGTTGAGTTGTGACAACCCTGCCCTGTAACGATGAAAACTGACGCAAAAGTCTTCTGACCTTGCTGCAGAGCAGCAGCAGGTAACATTAAGCCCATTGCTCTACAGGGGCAAGACTAAAAGAACACTTACTTTTCTTTCATTTTCTTTAGTGTAGAGTCATGAAAAATTATGTGAAGTTGATATCTGGGAGACATATACCTCAAGAGGAGCTTTATGGGGCAGAGTGTTGGAGATTGGATCAATTAGTGCTTTAGTGGTTTAGATTGACACATAGGTAAAGAAACAAAATAAGTAAACAGCAATTAGCTTTTCCACAGGAGGGAGGCAGCGTGGCCGAGTGGTCAGCGCGTCGGACTCGCAATCCGGCGGTCCCGGGTTCGAGTCCCGCTCTGGCCACTTGCTGGATTTGGACTTGCTGGTGCGTGCTGCCCCTAGTCTACACAGCCGCACCTGGCACGGCCTTGTCTGCCTTGCTTGATGATTGTGCCTATCACTCACATATTCAACATCAGGGCTATGTCCCTTCATATGCTCTTTTGAGTGGAAGTCTCCTTTTACATCTGGAAAATAAGGAACAGTAGGGCAGAAGGCCCTACATACGTGCGGGCCTTATACTGCCCATGGATTTTATGGCGGGACGGGCATTCACATTGCCGCCGCTACTTACATCTGCCTAGCCAGACTTTAACATCAGTCATATGGCTTATTTATTTTGGGCTGTGATCTTGCCAAGCTATTGTGAGTGAGACAATGGTGCTCTTTCCTTGTCAGGTCGTGTGCTTATACCATCTGCTGGGGGTGGTCGTACTGGCCGGTGAAGCTAAAGATGCCCCAAGCTGCTGCGGGTTAGCAGCCCGTAGTAGCTCTTTGCGTTGCTTTCGATGAAAAC
Source organism: Porites cylindrica (assembly GCA_964035525.1). Taxonomy (NCBI): domain Eukaryota; kingdom Metazoa; phylum Cnidaria; class Anthozoa; order Scleractinia; family Poritidae; genus Porites; species Porites cylindrica. The sequence goes on along the minus strand of OZ037777.1, from coordinate 41,314,896 downwards.
TCAAATGACAATGGGGAGCCTGCCACAGCGGGCTCTTCCAGTGACGCTCGATCCAGCAAAGTAAATTTTTCCCTGGGTACTATAAACATGTGGGCTTTGTAGACACTACTCGTCTGGAATTACCCAACAAAGAAGAAGGCTTAAGACTTTACTGCTTCACTAAGTTCAGCATATATTAATTAAGTCCATAGGTCCTGGGACATAAGCACCTGTCTTTCTTTGAATAAGAGAGTTGGTGCTGTTCTTTGTTGCTTAATGTAAGCTTCAAGATGCTACAAAAAGAAAGGTGACCTTTAAACAAGGACAGGGACCATGCTTTAACTAGGGGACACATTGCAGCCCTTCTATCAGAAAACCACCAAAAATCCAACTGAGCGAGGTCACACTGGCTTTGATGGAGTTAAGTCTAGAGACTGACAAATTAATGGAATAGGCCTTGAAATTGGGTAATGACTTGTTTTCCTGTAGCTTGCCATCACTTGGTGGTGAGAGCACTGTTCAGTAATCGCTAAAATACACTGAAGTCAGTCAAAGTCCCATAGGCCCAGACACAGAGTTTAGGTGGACACAGGTAAGTGTCCACCATGGTGAATTTTTTGTTGAATGATTGCCACAAAAAAAAGAAGCACATATTCAACAGCACCCAAAAATGCAAAGATGATGACCGATTTGATTCAAATGTTGGAACAAAGACAAATGTCAAACCCCAAGCAGTACCAGTAACCTCTTAGATCTTATGCCTCCATCCACCATTAGTAGTGGGCTCCACCACCATAAGTACTGCAGCATTCCTTAACTAAAAATTCCATGTTCCAGTACACAAAAGACACAACTTGAAGTGCTCTACAGATTCCAGACGCACTAAAATACCTTCACTCCATTATAAAAACTTAAAGGCTTACAAGAAAGCCCGAGGTCACGATTACAAGGTGTTCATTGGGAATTAAGGTCAGAGAAGACCTTTTCTCTACAAGCATGAGATGCTCTGGATTCCTTTCAGTACCAGTAACTATTTGATATCACGTAATACAAAAACGTGGAATGGTAATGTTTTTGCATGTATTTCTCCTAAGTGATAGTTCACACCAAATTTAGCAGCACACTATCACTGGGAATCTCCCTTTAAAAGCTTAGTAGAACTTGCCAAGATCTTCTGCATTTTACTAATTATACTAATATGTCATAACAAATGGACGTAAAAAAGGAATAAAAAGGTCAACAACATCTTATTTTTTCATGTAACTGTTGGCAATTTGAGTCCAGGTTTCCTTAATAAGCCAGAGTTTTACCTGACAATTTGGTTAAACAATAAGCACACTGTCAGCCTCCTCAAGCACCCAACAAATACACTACTAGAACATGCCAGGCACTTTAGCAGCAGCATGTTAATGGTAATGAACCAGTAAATGACGATCCACTGGTGTTGTCCAAACTGATGTTCTTCAAAAACAAAGGAAGAACAAAAAGCCACATGCGAGTCCCAAAACACCAAAGAAGCAAGGAAGAACACAAGGAAAAACAGCCAAAAAAGGAACAGAAAGAAGACCAATTATTGTGCCTCAGGTGTGGATGAGACGACAATGCTATCTTTCCTTGTACATTCCCAACAAAGGTACAGAGGCTTTCATAGAGAGGATGGTGAAGGCTGACCAGCAGTATCGAAATTTCAATTTGACACATTGGCAATACTAGGCAACATCCTTAAAGAAGTTAGCAAAGAGAAAGGGTGAAAGCTCCACCATGTCTTTTTACTTTCATCAAGTTTTATTTATTACAATTCTCACTAATTTGGTGCGTTTTTTGACACAAACAGCAATTTATGCTAATTTAAAACGTTTGATTTATTTCGAATTTAATAAAGAAAAGTTTGTTTGATTAGCTTTTCCTTATCATAAAAAACAATGCAAACTAGTAATAAAACTCAAAAATATCTTTTGCTCTTGAGTCATTTTCTAGTTATGGGTAATTTTTGTACTAATTTAAGGGTGCATTCTGAATGGATATTCCATTGTTAAAAAAATGCTTTTTGCTTAAAGTTCAGAGTGATATTCTCATGTCTATGGATAATCAGGAAATAACACTTCTAGTGCTATTAGACCTGACTGCAGCTTTGGACACCATCAATCACAAAATTCTTCTCGCTGTCCTTGAAAATAATTTTAGAATCATCGGCTCTGCCTATGATTGGTTTGCCTCATATATATCTGATCGAAAACAGTGTTCATATCAACAACAGGTCTTCGGATGATTTCAATTTGAGCTGTGGTGTCCTGCAGGGAAGCTGCTTCACCTCAGTTTTGTTAATTTTGTATGTTTCACGGCTTAATCAAGTTATCTTCCAATATTCTTCCAATGTGGATGACAATAACACCACCATTGAGAGCTACCTTAAGACAATCATCAATTATGAGATCAAGGAGTTTAGTGGCATTAACCACTCAACTAGAACTCTTGAGTCAAAGTTATATGCACATAAAGGAAAGGTGAAAGGACTAACTCCCACTATTATCGCAAACATCCAAAAGTGCTTCACATAATGCTTGAACCAGAACAAGAACGACCCCAGTTCGCTGGTGCAATGGTTCCTCACCCTTTCAGGAATCACTAGGCATGCTCGACTTCATGCAAACACAACACACACCTTGACACTTATTGCCACGCAGACTTACTATGTGAAAAAAACCTAAGTGGTTATGATCTCAGTGTATGCCTCAAAGATACCCTCACTCCTTTCCTTACTGAGGAAGCAACAAACAGGTTGGCTCCTGTTGGGTCAAGCCAACATAGGTCTCAAGGAGATGTGGGCGTTACAAACAGAACCTTGAACAATTTATAGGCAACACTAACACAAGAGGAATTCCACAAGTATTCAAACTGCACCCCAACAAGCCACACCAGTAGCACAACAAGCACAGTCTACCAAGTGGCAAATGAAATGGTATTTGACTTGGAGACCACTGGTCTAGATCAGAATGCTGAAATCCTACAAATAGCTTCCTCTCGACCAGACAGTATTGTACGCCTTGAACGTTATCTTCTCCCTGACACCAGAACAATTGCAGACTCTCCCACCAAAGTGCATGGTATTAGTGTGCAGTACAGAGATGGTGCTAAGATCATACAAGAGAATTGGCAAAATCTGAGGGCTAACAGATAAAGACAGCCACTTGCAGAATTCTGATGGCAGGTAAATTTCTCTGATTGCCCACGAAGGAGTGATTTGATTTTCAGGTCTTGATAAACATGCTATTGCCTTACAATTTGCTAGCATGAAACAGAAGCTGGTGAAGGCTGGCCTGGAAATGAATACCCTTGATGGCATCAACCAAGCAGGAGCCACAAAAGGGTTATTCTGTGTGTAAGCGCTACCAGGCAGTAAACTTTAATGAACTTCATGCTAGGTCAGCAAAAAATGGCTTTGAAACTTAGAAAAGCCTTGAACAGTTTCACAATTAAAAATAGTGCACAACTAAGTTAAAGTAAAAACTACTGTTAAGCAAAGTATTTCATGCACCCTCCCAACTAACTTCTAATTGTTCACTCCATCCTTTTATAACTATTCGCTTTTGTAAAGGTAAACCTTTCATCAGGTTTTGATACATCCAATTGCACAAATATGATGTCTGTTACCATTTTTATGGGTTATTCTGTGAAAGAATTCCAGCCACATTATTAGACCACAATCAACTTTGCAGGCAACCATGGCTATTTTGTTCTACTTTTTTTTCATCACACTGGTCTTGCCAAATGAGCCAGGATGATACTCATATAATATCAAAAAAGATAATTATAATAATGGGTGCGTGCGATCACTTTATTCATATCAGGATATATTATAAGGTAGCACAGCAAAAAAGACAAAAGTTTTGGCATACTACAGTGTAAATGTTAATATCTTGAATATACAAAATACGCTTTTGAAAATGCGAAAATATTTGAATGAAAATGTCTCCATCAGGAGGCCTTTAGTAGTGTTTTATTTAGGAATACAGTCCTGTACAGTTTTATATCTCGCAGGGAGGTTTTTATGCATTAACGAGTCATAGCACAAAAATAACATTAGAATCTGGCTAGAGGATTGAAGAAAAGAGCACAGGTTTCATAATAGAGCTTTCCTAAGTTGAAATTCAATTCCAAAACTTGGTTTGAAATTATAGTTCATGATTGAAAATTTGGTTGGACTTTAATACTGGGTGTTTTCAAGTTAATTTCAATATTAGGAAGTCTAGTTTGATTATTAAAATAAAAATTAAAAAAATATATATATATACATGGATGACATAAAGAAGACCAAGATGAATATAGATGGCAGTTGGCAGCTTCCAGCTGTGACATGAATTAATAAAAACAAGATGCCGTGGGGGTGTATGTTTGGGTGTCGATGTACTAGGTGTGGAAGTTTTACAAGTGTGTTAGGGATGTGTGAGTAGTGCAGTAGCATTGTATATTTTAGGGGTTGGTTGAGATGTGTAAAGTAGAAGGCGTGGAGTTATATTGGACGTGGATTGGTAAGATAATGGCTGTAGGTTGTTAGTGAGTGAAACAAGTTTCTCATAGAATCAGATTTAATATGAAGCAACAAAAAATAATTTTTTGCGAAGGTAAAAGTGATTTTAGGTGTTGCAAAAAATCATCCTCAGAGAGGACACGTCCTTACTGACAATGCATAGTCTGTACGATGAAAAAGGGCAATGACCAGTACCTGTGGACTGGAGGAGAAACATTCACGCTGTGCGCTGCGAGGACAATATTTTAATATTTTCCAAAGGGAAATTTAAACTATTTGATAGTTTGTTTCACTCAGTGTACCATGTTTTTTCAATACTTTTGATTTCTACTGCCGATTTGCTTGCTATGCATTATATGTGGGACATTATGTAACAAGGATAAATGCTGTGTAGTGACGCAGCCTCTATTATCATATTCAGAGTAGTGGTTAAGCACTACAAGTTTGACATATGGTAGACTGTAATTTATGGTGGTATGAATATCTGGATGATAGAAAAGTCTTGCAGTGTTCTCACCAGGCCGCGGCCTTGTGGGATTCCCGCAAGAAAAACTGAAATGGCGCATTTAAACCAAGAAGAGGCGGCAAGCTACGAGTCAAACGGACTTAAGTAGTTTTAATGGTCAACTTAACACTAAAGCATTCTACATCGTAAACACCTCTTCTGCCATGTTGGATCAGGTAGGTACTTCATGTAACAGACAATTTGGAGTGCGGGCTCAGGTTCTTCGTACCTCGTGTTTTTTGTAACTTTGTCTCCCTAATGTTCTTACAGGGCCCCTATTTCTCAGAAGAGGGGGCCCTGGGACTCCCCAAGGCAAAATCCTGGTGAGAACACTGGTCTTGCAAGGAAAGGGCTCGTGAAAACATAGCGCAAACATTGTAGTTTTGGTGTCTGTTATTTATATCCTTAAATTACATCAATAAACTTCAAACTTTGATGGAAACTAGTATGGGGAATAATAGTCCTTTCAAGTAAATTTAAAGAAAATTCATTTATGGAAATTAAAATAAATGAATAAATTAGCCACGCTATTCATTTTTGCAGAAATACTGAAAATACAGAGAGATCATCAAACTGATTTCGTTGCATTACTGAAGGTTGAAGGCTTGAAAAAAAGTACCTTTCAAATGCAGTGAAGAGAAGTTTGTGGGCATTTCACTGATTCATTATTTTCATGGATTGGTTAAAATGTTTTAGAAAATCCAAAACAGACGTGCTTTATTCAAAAATGCTCTTATAGAAATCAACCAAACTTGGCCAAAGTGCTACCCATAATGTGCATTATTCATGATCTTAACCAATTGTTTTAAAGAGTTCCTTTCTCTCAGCAAAATTTAATACCAAATAACAAAAGTTTGCCGTGGCAACATCCGAGTTGCAAGGGACACTTCCATCTTCCAAAAGCTAACTGCATATCAAACTTCAGTGTATGACTAGTTTACATGTAACATTGATATTCCAAGAAAGTCATGACTAAATGAATTTCTTCAAGGGTTGAAAATTAGTTGTCAGGCAGTTAAAAAAACCCTACCGAGCCACCTTAAATAAATGCAGAAATTTTCCTACCGGTGATGAGCTTCTAAGCTGAAGAAGATAATGAAGGAGACTATCCACCATCTGCTCCACCCTTGATTTAATCTTCGAATAGTCATCAACAATGGATGAAAGACCTGGGGATTGAAAGAGGCATCTAATACAACAAAGCTGTGGTAGTTAAATAAGGGTGCAAAGAAAGTCAGTTTTACATTCTGCCATTTGGGCATAGCCCACAAGTCATTTCAACTAGCTTTAAAACCCTTTTTGATTAGTAGGGTTGATTACAATCCCTCTGTAATTTGAATTTTCCAAAAAAACAGCACTTGCCGGTCAGGCAAGTTAAGAACAAAAATCACTAGCCCGATAGCAAAATCCACTAGCCCCGGGTTATCGGACATGACTTTCTTTGCACGCTGTAAATACAATAATATTATTGCCCAGCAATCATTAAAACAGAACACAATGTAAAAGAAAGCAAAAGAAGCACATGTAAGCAAACTTACTTCTTGAATACTGAATACGACAGGCATACCTTGCATTCAACTATCTCTAAATATTAAAAAACACCTATTATCTTTTAGAATACACTACAAGGACTCTAATAAAAATATATGGTACCTTCCAGTTTGTTAATGCAAGCCTGGTACATCTGTTTTGGAACAGGCAGAGTTTCTTTACTTTGAAGTGTAGCCATTGTCAAAACTAAAGAGGGAATGGAAAGGAAAATAAAACAGGAATTTAAAAGTAGTATACCATAGTGATACTGAGGGCCAGAGCTGTCACCATTGAAAAGCGCATTTTCTGGCATCTTCCACCAAACTTGGTCTCCTCAGATGCATGTTTCCTCTCTAACACAGCATTTGCTCGATTGTAAAAGCTAAAAATTAGTTTCTCTAAAAAGGAGACAAAGGACAAGTTTTAAAAGTGTACTACACTGTAGGACGAGCCAACTTACACTCTAAAGCACCTAGCAGTGTACTCTTCAAAACAGAACCATCTTCCAAAAATAACATTGGATTTTCACTCCCCTCATGGTGAAAAGGTGCTGTATAACGAAATAAAAAATAATAGTTTAGACAAAGGATAATGTCATTATTACCAACTCAATAGTCCAGTTTTGAGTTTGCTTTGACCACTGAATTAAAGAAGGGAAGACACATTTTTACAGGCTTAGCCTCCATCTGAAGCAATATATTCACAAATTCTAATGAGAAAAACACCCCTTTATTACTGTCTATTGTGTATATTCAAATTTCAAACACTTACTTGCTGGAATTTCTGAATATTTTACTTAATGTCGAGGCTAACCCTGAATGAATGTGTCGTTAATGTTTGAATTCAGCAGTAATTTTCAATTCGAAACTGGACTATTACAGCTGTACTTACAGTCAAATCCTGGTAACTCGAACCCTCTATAACTCGAACCTCCTGCTAACTCGAAGCAATTTACATTTCCCTTCAGATCGTTTTCTATATAATTTTACCCTCGATAACTCGAACTCCCGATAACTCGAACTTTTTTCTATTTCCCTTGAAGGTTCGAATTATCAGGAGTCGACTGTATGTACATTTTTCTCTCTCAGAATAAAAATGTTACTGAACATTCTGTAGCACTCCCTTGTTAGCTCTTTAACCAGGAATCGTACATATATGTACCAACGTAAACTCTCTCTCTCAAAAAAAACACATCCATACCATTTTTTAACAAATGCATGCATCTCTCTACATTAGACAAGGTCACACTTGCACATTCTTTTCTTGTATCAGCATGTGAAGATTCTGTGCCAATGAAAAATTGATTGGAAGCACAATTACAATAAAAGACAGATTCAAGGGAAAAGGCAGTGGCTAGAAAACAAAGGATTGGAAGAATGCCAACCAAACAAAGGATTGGGAGTACAGGCTCAAGCCTCATACTGTAAAATTCCAAAAATAAGCCCCTCCATGTATAAGCCCCTCCAAATATGAGCCCCCCAAACGGTAATGCAAAAAACCCTCCATTTAATTGCCCCTTCAAATATAAGCCACCCACAGGCTTGTACTTGGAATTACCCTCAAATACAGAGTAAAACAAAGCAAAAACAGTAAATTTACTTCCAACTATAAGGCTAGCCCAATCGATTTTGAAACACAAATTTCCCTCCATAGATAAGCCCCTCCGGATATAAGCTCCTCTTAAAAAGGACCTTAGAAAAGTCTAAGCCCTGGGGCTTATTTTCGGAATTTTATGGTAATACTCTCCTTGAAACTAGTGCATTTGCAGTCAACTTATTTGTAACAATGAATCTGCTTGCTAAAAGTATTGTCACTGATTTGCTACTTAGGTCAGTTTGGTGGGATAAAAAGAACATGGTTTTGAAGAGAAGGTTGGGAAAAAAGACAGTGTAAATCGACGTGTGATAAATAAGGTTATTTGTTATAAAAGCAACTTGGCAAGTCCTGGGATGTCTACTGTACAGGACAAGTTGTTATGGACTCTTCATCATCTTGTTTTTGCTTACTTATACCAGAGTATTTTCTTTATATAACTTACCTAGCTCCAGTTCAGGTTTAGAGAGAACTATTGACATCAAATCTCTTTGCCCTTCCAACAACCTCTTGTCCAACTCCACAACCTCAAATATTAATAACAACAATATTACTAGGAAGTTCAAGCTTTGACAAACTTAGGACAGCAACGATCTAATGATAAATTCTTCTGGGTGATGACTAGGCCTCTCTTTCCCATAATCACATGTACATGTGCAACAGGACCAACTTGTTCAAAGCTGGGTTAAGATAACCCAGGGTTAGTGCGAGATTTGAATGCAGATTTGAAAGCTTAAAAAGCATTGCAGTTTTAATTCTTTTTGTCTACAAGTTGATGATTAAGAGGCTCTGAAAATAACAGATAAAATTATCCAAGAAAATGCTTTTGAACACAAGAAAAAAAAACCCGGGTAAAGCGCTAATCGGGCTTCAAACAACTGGGCCCAGATGGTTGATGATATTCTTCACTCTTTTTTTTCTCCTAAAACCAGCAATCTCTCCAGCTGTTTACTTTTAAATAGCTACTGCAGATCGTTATCAAGGGTGTGGCTTGGTTTTCAAGTGAAAATGTGCCACAAAAGACTGCAGTTTAATGGGAACTCAATTCATTATAGAGTACCACTCAAAAGTAAGTTGCCAGTTGCATCTCGTTTACTGCGAGGCAAGAATCGCGTTGCAAGGTTTGAGAATCATTGAGGCAGCAACTATTGGCATAAATTATTGACAACACGTTTGGCAAGAAATTAAACCAACCAAAGTTTTCTTGAAGCGTTTCCTCAAAGACTGAGGAAAACAGGCGTTAGATTTTTGGTTAAGTTTCTTTCAAGAAGCTTTCTTTTAACTCATCACTCATTAGCCCACTGTTTTATTGGAGTTTCTGAGTTTTTGGATTTGTTAGCAATTGACATTTGACACTGCATTTGACCATGATGTTTTGTTTGCCAAAACGTGAAAACTGCTTCTAGTTTTCCTGATTATTTTTAATGAACAAACCAACGTGAAAAGAATCATGTATACTGTAAATCGCTAACGATGAGTTTCTCCACACAAAAAAAATTGTCAGCTCTTGCGATGTGTGTAGTTGTCATTCATACGTAGCGGCACCTTATGCCGACGAGATATCAACAACATCAGTCTTAAAAATTCAACTTGGCATACAATCACGAAATAATGTTAGCTTAATTTGTTCTTTATAATTGTTTAAAAAAGTTTCTACTTGATTTATGAAAGAAAATTGTCTTGAATTTAACAATTTAAAGCAGCCAAATAAGACAAAAGTGCATTCACTGAATAGCATTTTTTGCGTGACAACCAATCACAGATTTGCACGGTGTCAAAACATGTGTAATTCGAAACCTACTTCTCAAGTACTGTATATGCATACTACACTTAATGAAAAGATTCGGTTTTCGATAAACTTACTGGTTTAACCTTTAAAAACAGCTCCATGAACTGATACAGTAGGTTATTTAATATACAATGTAGATTTCTTCCAGTAGGAGTTTGCTGGAACATCCATTTGTCCAAAGGTACAGCTCTAGCCAAAAGCTATGACAGCACTTTTGGAAGCATTGCCGCTCGATCTACGATTCATTTCAGCTTGAAATGTTTAACAAAAACCTGCAGGCAGTTACAAGCAAAGCTACATTTTGTATCATCTCAAAGCTTTTAGCAAAAATGAAGTTTTCAAGGAGGTGCAGTGGTTTTAAAGAGACTTTATGAAAGGCATGTTTCTACAAATATGTAAGTACCAATCCTTCACAAAGCAAATTGTACGCAACAGTCTACAGGTTGCTTAGGTAAAAATTGGTACGTGAGTTAGGCACGGTAAAGCTTTAAACCGCTGATTCTTGAAATCGCGCAAGAATTTTGGCCAACATACTTACAGTTTTTAGGCCATCCTCTGCTACGAGGATCGTGTAGCGCGCAATGCAATTCGCATCTCGCGAGAGGGTGTTAACTTAGTTTTGAGCAGTACTGTAATTATAAGGTTGCTGGAAAACAATCCACCACAAGTTCAGGATATTAACAAGGCTTTACTGGGCACCCACCCTACAAACCTTCCTCCAAAAGAGAGAAAAAACGTATTAAGGTCATACCTTTCTGTTCCGATTACCATCTTGAATTTGCAAAATTTTCAGCAAGTCTTCAATATACGACTTTGTAGTCACATCCTTAGGCTTTCTTTTTATTATAGCAACTGCCTAAAAAAAATAAAAATTACAGTGTAACCCCAATAGACCTCTTTAGCTTGTATGTTTTGTTTTCCCAATACAGGTCATGTGATAATACTCTAGAGAACTGTCTCTTTCTAATTTTGTCTTATTTACGTGTGTCTATGCATAATTAATGAAAAGACAAAGGGTCAAGTTCCCCTCGGGCCTCTATTTGGAAAATAAAACATACAAGCTAAACAGGTCTACTTTACGATCGTCAATTCAATGATATTCCTGATTTAACGATCAATATTCTGTGTCCAAACAAAGTTTACAGTAAATTGTATGGAGCAGAATCCTCACCTAAAAATATTGGGTTCAACTATATTCCTGGTATAATGATAGAAATCTAATGACCCAGGCATCAAATTTTTCCTGTTACAAAGATATAATATTTATGTCACATACAGTAAATGTGGAATCTGACAATTGAACTATAAATTGTGTCTGTGATTGGATCAAGCAGCACGTGTCTTACAATGCACGTACAAAGAGAAGAGATTACATGAGCATATGAATTTAACCTCCACTACAGAACTCATTATAGTCATTGTTGCATTGTTCATTTCAGTCATTAGTTTTGTTGTTTACAGCTGTACTTGTGATTCAATTGCCCATATCAATAATATATTCTTTTTATGGATAGAACTTAGAAAAATTAATAATATATATTAACCATATCCAAATATTCATGCATCATTAATTTACGTTGTTATGCTGCCAAATCGTTAAATCAGGAGTTCCTTTGCAACAACGTTCCTTAAACAATATTAATTTGCTGTTCCCTTGCCATATCGTAAAATTAGGGTTCCACTGTGCAGAATAAAGAGGAATAAAGATTCAGCTGTTGAGACATATTACAGAGAAATATTCATCAACACCAACAAATTTCTTGAAAGTTACACAGAACATTCAAGACCCATCTATATCCCTTCTCCAGTAACACTTTCTGTTATTTACAGCAATTTTGATGTGGCTGATGTTTTTTTCTATAAATTAGGTGAGGTGGTAGAACAAATTTACATGTAAATTAAACTATTTAGTGATCATACACTCAGTTGAATTTTTACCAATGTTGTTGATACAGTATCACGTTGACGAAAGTTGCAGATACTCCTTTTAAATTTTTAAACAATTTTGTCCCATTAACATCTGGTGAGCCCTCATGCACCCAGAAGTAAAACTACCCTGAAAATCCAGTGCACCCAAAAGTGCCCTTCCATAAATGGCTCACTTTAATTGGCTGCAGCTTAGAAACTTAATTCCCCTGAGTACTGAAACATGCAGAAATGTGACATGCATAAATTAAGTTTTCATTTGAGACCAAGGCCAGCTTTCTGATTTCATGGTTTGATTTTTGGGGAATTTTAGAAGAATCATCTTAGTTTTTACCATGCTTTTCATTCTTCTGATGAAGAAGAACAAATTCTTTGCCAGCTTTTCTGTTGAAAAAGTCACTCAAATTCAGCACAGATGGAAGAGACGGCAAAAGAAAGAATCACTAGAAGATGTAGATCAAGAAATTGAGGAATTCTTTGACTTGTACAGCATGTGAGCATGCAAAAGGAGAACAAACTCCGATGTTGAACTTTTCGATATACAAAGCAAAGAAAGCGGTAAAACAGCACCTAAACCATCAGTTCCATTTTAATGGTCAAACAAAATCGACAGTGAAAAGTTCTGCCTTTTGTCATGGTGCAACTTAAGATCATGGTGACCATGATAACAAAAGATTGTTTGAACCTTTCCATCATGTGGCCTCCCTAGCAGTGATCCATGACCGTTCTGTCATTGTCTCAAGGATATGAGCACAAAAGGACTCAATCACTGATCTTGTGAGATAAAGTTCTTACAAGACCAAAGTTCTAAGGTGAGAGCATCGATATTTCTGGGTGCAGTTTCATAAAATTTCTACGATTTCTTTTTTAGCTTTGGAGTTAACAATTATGCATTGCCTCTCATGACCATTGATTTTGGTGGAAATGTTGGTTAATGGGTCCCGAGAGACATGCAGAGAAACATCGCTTGCAGGAGGTTTCCAGGAGTTGAAATTGCTGATGATTCCCTTTTCCAACTCAAGGCAGAAAATATCTTGGACATTTCACACGGCTTTCAGGCTCCAAAATATATGTGTTACAGGCAGTCACATTAAAACAAAGCCAAACAGATACTTGTACCACATCAGAATACGTACAAGCGAAGTCGATCTGCTCAGTCAATACCACCAATGTTAGTTGTGTAAACATCAGAAACATGAGGAACTTCTCTTTCCCAGACTTTTCACTACACGGTGAAACATTAGTCGCAAGAAAAGCAATGTGCCATTTATCATGCTATTTAATAAATACGTTTACTTTTTGAGCCTGAATAAGTTCCCCAGGTAAAGTTAGTGTGTTTAAACCACAAGTCGGCAACCCTTTGCAGTTGCATCAACCATCCAGTGTCCAAGGTATGCCCATTTACTGGAGGTTTGATTACCATAGTACAGTAAATTATTTGGAAACCAAAAAAAGACTTACCAAGGCAATCTTTACATACTGATGCAAATACACATCCTCCATGAAGCTGTTAAATACACTCTGAAGATGAAAAAAATGCAACAGCATGTTACACAAGTTACGCTATGCCCATAAGTGCTTTGTTGCCCACCACCTGACCAACCAAGTTTTGGCAAAAAAGGAAAAAGACCATATGCTTCTGTAACACACCATTTACAATGTACTTCATGGCAATCAAAATTCCGACAATAATCATTTCAAGTTCCCAGACCAAAAAAAAGTAATACTGATGGAAGTTTTTTTGTGCATGCCAAACAACCCCATTTTCACATTTCATCCATGCAAATGTTGCTTGCATGCCAGCTCCATGGGCCACGGGTCAACTTTGTCCCATACTGCTGCACAACTCTGCCAGGTCCCGGTTGTTCAAACATCGGATAGCGCTATCCACCGGATAAATCTCTATCCAGTGGATAGCGCAATTGGTTTCCATAATACTTATCCGCTGGACAGTGATTTATCCGGTGGATAGCGCTATCCAACGTTTGAACAACCGGGGCCAGGAAAAACAATTTTGGAATATCCACCTAGGTCACCAAGCCATATGTTGTCTCCCAACTAAGTTTGCACATCAGTGGGAACCTAGTAAAGCATTCACACTGTTACGAAGTCGCAATTGCTGTAGGAATAGAGCTCAGGCTTTACTTTACCTGCAGATAAAAGGTAAGACTTGCCTATATAGCTGCATAAGGCTCCGCACGCCCCCTCGTTTCGGGACGCTTATTCGAGTTCGGACAAGCCCGAAGCCTCAAAACGCCAAAACGAGCCAAAAAGCATGAAAACTTCTTGAATACTGACGACATTCTACTAAGATATTATCGTCATTCATAATTTCATTAAAAAAAATAGTTGGTTTCTTGTGGGAGCATTTCGAATTGCGAAGGAGGAGCTATGAATAACAAACCACGTTTTGGTCAACCCTTGCCTTCGCGTTCATTTTAAACCCAAAACCGTTACACAAAAATGTAGTAGCATTCACTCTTGCTGATATGAATCGTATTTTGGGGCTTACCATGGTAGATATTTGCAGTATTTTGCTGTAAAACCTCTTCAAGAACTGCACACAAGTTTCCCGCCGCACTCTTTCACTGTTGTGTGAAATGAAAAACCGCTCCATCCAATCATCATGCTTTGCGAGTGAGGTGTGTAGCTTGCAAAGTCTCGTGGGAGTTGAAATTTTGGCGGCAAGAATTTTCGAACAAGAAGCGCGCCAGTAAGAAGGTGAGTTTTGAAAATTTGCTCTTTTGACCAGTCTCTTGCGGCAAATTCCCAACGTTTATGTCTTACCGTCGCCCGATGTGAGAGGAAACAAGCAAATGAAACCGTCTTTGAAAGTGACGGTGGATTAATCTAAATTATGTCGAAGTCACCTTGTTGTTTTGAAATATCTTGTAGAATACGTCCCGATCACACTTTTTGTGTCGAAAATCAATTGAATAGTGGAACTCGAGCTTTTATTCTAGAAAGGTTTTTGGGGAGCAGGAAACTGTGAATGTGTCAAATGTTCAGAGTAATACCATGGCGCTGGTTTGGTTTTCTCAACAGAAATCATCGTTCAACAATTATCCTTTCAACAACAAATTTTCAGTCAGCAATGATCGGCCTGAAGTCGACAGTGCAGAGCGCATCTTTGCCCGCACAACTGGTGATCGTAGAAGGAAACATAGGTGTTGGAAAATCCACTCTCGCTTGCCAGCTGGCCAGAAAGTTGAACTATCGTGTTTTCCTGGAACCCACGACTAAAAATCCTTACCTAGCTAAGTTTTATCAAGATCCGAAAAAGTACGCTCTGAAACTACAATTGTGGATCTTCAAACAGAGATTCAGAACATATATTGAAGCAACTAAACACGTTCTAAATTCTGGTAAGTAAAATTTAACAAGACAATAGTCAAATTAATGTTATTCGAGCTTCATTTTCGCTTTTATGTTGAAATCGAAGCTTGGCTGTGGTGTCCTTCTGCAAAGCTACTCCCTACATGTGCGGGTGGGTACTGCCATAAATGTGCTATATATTAGGTATGTGCCGCTGTGAAGGGCATGGTTTTCAAGCAGTTTACTCTGGGATAGGGTATGTAAATCAGAAAGTTTGGGTCCAGTTTAAGGATAGGGTATCATTATTTCTCCAGGAAACTCATTGGTTGAAGATTATAGTCTAGACTAGGGAAGCCGGGAATTGCCACTCAAAAATATAAAAAATCAAATCATCAAGTTTAAATTTATGCAACTCAGCCTAAAAGCTACTCTAGGATTTGGTGGGGGGCAGCGGGTTTGGGGAGTTTAGTCTAGTATAGGGGATCAAAATTCAGCTGAACTAGCTCTGGTATAGATTAAGGATTCCAGGGTTCCAGCGGCACATCCCCACCCAAACATTCTTAAAGTACCCCCCCCCCCCCCCGGCCCACATGAAAGGAGATAAAGATATACCTCATTATGCACTAAACTGCAGCACATGGGATACCTAGTGCAAAGGGGAGGGGTATTGACCCAATTTTGGACATAGGGGTGCTTTTGAGACTTTTGTGAAGGACAAAACCTTCCCAAGTAGCCATGTGGGTCATTTTGTAGGTCCGCATTTTTGTACAGACTGTACATGGTGTATGTGTGCAAATTAAAGCCAACTCAATGGTACACTTTGATTGTATGAACAAGGCTGCAAATAACAGTCATCAGACAATCACCAACCAAAACAATTGGCCGTATCCAATCAAGTCTCACTCAATCATGGTTCGACACTCCACAAAAGTCTCATTTCCATGTCCTATTTTCTATTCTTTTCTCACAAAAAAATACAAAACTAGCTGACCTTATGTCCCAGACACAACATTGCATGATGTTACATGTTGTTGAAAGTTTTTGCACAAAGTTTGAAACTGGTCTAACTTTTAGCTACAGTATGTGCAAACAGACACAACAAATGTTAGGAGTTGTTGGCCAACAATGTTGTGTCCATTTGTACGGGGCTTTACAGCTGTACTTTTAACATGTTTTTGTTGAAGCTAGGGTCAAAACTGTTGATGTTTGGACTGAAATTTTATAATTTATCACATATTCCTTTAAGGTCAAGGAGCTCTCTTGGACAGATCAGTTTTCAGTGATTCAGTTTTTGCTGAAGTTAACTACCAGCAAGGAACTATCTCTGATGAAGGTACAGATTGTTTATTGTTTTTTTCTTTCTTTGTTGTTGGTTTTTTTTGTTTGTATACTTGTTTTTTTTTTGTTGGAATACTTGGTATACAAAAAATGATGTTTTTAGCAGAGCTCTCATGCATGCAGTGGAGCACCATGGGTAATAAAATTTGGTTATCTATGCATCCATAATTATCAATAATTACTTTGCTTATGGTAAAAAAGTTAAATAACTTGAAAAATACATTTCTTACAAGGTAAAAGATCCCACACGAGCTTTGCCTTTGGCCTTGGCTAAATCTTTTATTATATTAGTTTACCTAGAGGTTGCCATCTCATAACTGTTTTTGGCATTGCTTCTGTAGCTCCAAAAGGTGAAATTAGAGCACCATTTTTGGCCTTATATTGAGTAAAGGTTGTGTAAGAATAACAGCACAAATTATTTTAAGTGAATGCATGTGGGAAGTTTAGCAGAAAGCAATACTACTTGTCCTTTGACTATAGTACGTGTAGACAGGGAAAGGTCAAATTGTTTACTTGAGAAAAGGCATTGTAATATTTATTTGAGTGGAAATTCATCAAACGTTTCCTTGAATTTAAGGCTTTCCATAACTTTAAAGTGAATTATTTTCAAAGACCGGCTTGTTGTAAATTTATCATAGTTTTATTTTTTTATTCAAGACCTTTTAGAAAGTAACAATACCAAACTCTCTTGTTACACAATTGAAGAACTTTTTTTTTTTTCCATTGACTTTCATGGAATGTATCTTGAATTATTTTAGGTTACCAGTATTATAGAGACCTACGGAAACAAGCTTTGAAGGATGTCTTGGTTCCGCACACTACCTTGTATCTTGATGTTTCACCAGAGACTTGCAGTCAGCGTATTCTTGGACGAGGAAGGGTATGAGTTATTTCATTTCTGAATTCAGTAGCCTTTGAAATTACAAAGTAATGGAACTACGGTACATTTTGTGCCCAGATCAGTTGAACATTAATTTATCCAAAACATACAATGTAGGTGTGTCGTCTTCACGTTAACGCAGTAAGAATCGCTGAGGGAAAAGTCTGGGGAAAACAAAGTTGTTGTCGACGTAGGTAGTGAAAAATCAAAGAATGATTCCCTGATTAAAAAAAGACATTGATTTAGTTCCAAAAAGTCTTCTGTGTTTAATCAATAATAATGTTGTCATGCTTTAAATCCTGTAAAAGTCTATGTGTACTCTCACTGAGGTTTATGTAAAAAGTTTGAAACTATCAAAAAATAATGAAAAGAAAAGTAAGATGCCATTTTGGAGAAAGTTGTCTAGGAATTGGTGAAAATTTAACGGTGACACCCCTTTACAAAATCACTAGCTTGTGTGTTTTATTTTTTTGTACTTATTTTTATTTTTCTTGTCCTCTTAGAAAGTACCTGAAACTTATACTTTTTCCTTCAGGAATATGAAAGTGCAATTCCACTGGATTATCTCAAGGGGCTTGATTCATGTTACAAAACATTTTTAGATGAAATGAGGTAAGGCCTAAAGAGAACTACATGCTTGTATTTGATTAGTAATTCATTTGTTTATTTTGGAGGATGCTTCAAAATTATTAACTCCTCTCATTGTAGGTTTTGTTATTCCCCACTCGTCAGCATTGCATAATGCATGTTCAGCATGTGATTCATACATGTAGTTACTATATAGTGCACTTAAAGGGCGTATTGTACTTTATTTTCTACTTGATTTTGTTCAACGTGTTCTGTGGTTAGTTCATACAATTTTCTTTTACATGTACCCATCCCTCCCACCCATATGGGTTTTTGATCGGTTTTTACGCACTGTTGTGAAATAAAACTCTCTTCATGCCAAACAAATGGTGTGTTATTAGTTGTCTGTTAGTATAGATATCTCTGGGCATTTTATTATTTTTTGACCAGATGGTAACTAGGAGAACAATTTACTTGCTTCAAATGAAGTCTCTCACCATAATCTCGGACTCCAGGGGGGATAGGGGAATGAGTTAATTTGCTAACAATGCTATTAATTTTACGAACCTGACCATCGTCAAATTAAATTAAATATTTATTGCTTTTGCTTGGATCCCTTTCTAAAAGTTGCTACCTTTTCAGGCCCAAATCCAAAATCTACAGTACAGAGTCAAAGTTTTGTGCTACATGTACATGTAGTTGCTATCAAATTAGTCCATTGATTTTTCTTAACTGATTGTACATGTATCATTAAATTAATTATCTTTTAAACTGTCAAAACTTTGATCTTGAAAGTAAACAAAGCAAACATAAAACAGTTTTCTGGGCCCGGTAATTTCCGGGACTTTAAAGAAGCAGGTCCTAATGCTATAACAGTACATGTATGAAATCCAAGATGCCCTGCATCCATGTTGTGTGCAGAAACTAACATGTTGTCTATCAAGGGCAACTGGACACTTTAACAGTGCAGCTCTGTATGTTCTCAATTAATCCCCCCCCCCCCCTCCTCAAGAAATAAAAGTGTTTTTAAAAATTAATTCTCTGTAGTTTTAGACATATTTATTAAATTTATTTGTTACAACAATTATTGTATTTATTGAAGAATATTTATTCTGGCAGACAAATTGGCTCAAGTGTGTTGGTTTACAACTGGACGGACTTTGGATACAAGTATGAGGTCAGAGTGTTTAAAAACAGGTGAAATCACAGTTTAATTACATTACACATGTACAAATATGCTAATAATTATGATTTAATTTGTATGTGATCCTTGTAGGTGGCAGAAGACATTAAGAAGGAGGCTGTACCTGTGTGGAGTCAGGAAAATGTGCAGAAATTTCATAGACTGTAAGTTTCATGTTTTGAAAGTTTTCACTCACCTGGTATGTACAAGTGGCAATAGTTAAAAAAATTCCTCATGTTACATTTAGGTAACATCATATCATTGACCATAAATGAAATATGGTACTTATTATTTTTGTTACTTGCAGAATATCAGACACTTCAGGGCTGAGAAATGTGTTGACATTAAATAGAACCATTCCAGAAGCAGTGATCAGTGAAGATGAAGAGGTTTGTTTTAATCATTAATTTTCCTATAGCACCAGGAGGGGTGAAATCTCAGATTACTTGTACATATTTTACTTTTACCAGCAAAATGAAATATTGAAGCCAAACTGAAGCAGTTTAGAAAAATAATATATTGGCTTCAAAAGCAAAGGACACAGGCAACCCATGCAGTTTCCATTGCTGGGAAGCCTGTTATTCATGTACGTGTACTGCCTTTTTTATGGCCTTCAGTATTTTGCGAGGGATAAAAGCATTGTTGATTGGCAAAGGTAAGAAAGGTTTCATAGGTTAGAAAGGTGAAAGATAATGAGAAGTGTGTAAGGAAACAAAGTTAAAGATTGACAGTAATGGTATGTGATGTTCAGTACCAGTGTGTTACAATAATCAACTTTTTTTCCAGGAACAACCTGAGATCCTGAGTGATAAGAAAGCAAATGGCACTCAAAGTAACAAGAAACTCAAAGATATTTCATCAAATCATGTCTTGGTGTCATCCGTAGAAGCATAGTAATGATTATTTTACCAGTAGTTGCAAGCAATGTACATACAATGCGTGGCATTTTTCAAAACAAAACAATAATAATTCACTTAATTATACAAGTATTCTTATCAAAATGAATGTGTTGAGGTTTAAGAAACAAGATGTTTTGGACACAAAATATTTCAGTCATTTTCTGCAACTTCTTAATACATACTTAACAAAAAATTGACAGCTTATCTTTACGAAAAGTTTATTCAAGGGGTCAAGATATTAAGTCTTATTTTAAAATGTTGGTTTTTATCTTGACAAGTAGTTCATTCCCATAATCGTCCTAAAAATCCCAGCCCCCAGTTGTGAAAATGCTAGATAGTGCTATCCACAGGATAAATCACCATCCAGCAGATAAGTATGAGAGAAACCAATTGTGTTATTCTGTGGTTAGTGACTTATCCAATGGATAGCGTTATCCAGCTTTTGAACAGCTGAGGCCAGAAGCTTAAAATCAACACCAATAATGCAAGAGTTCCAACATAATCTATGGTTGTAATGATTTCTAAGGAAAAATTTCACCAAGCTTGTTTTCTCTCTTGGGGTTTGCTTTGACCAATCATAGTTTTTTTTACAACTTTCTCAATGTACATGCAAGCATTTCTCATGCATCCACACCACATGCTTTTTAACGCAACAGGAGATGCTACCTTTTTAAACGAATTCCAAGCCTGCTAGACAAAAGTTATCAACCAGTAATGTTTTCTTCGCTATCGATCAAAAAGCGTAGCCTGCGAGAAGGCTCTCCATTTGGGGGATATCGTGACAAGTACATGCACAACGAGAGATGTGACGGCAGGGGAGAGAAACCTTTCCTGGGCACCTCGGAGCCTCGCTTGCCCAAATAGGAGAGCCTGCTGGCAGCCTACAAAAAGCATGAGACAGGCTGACCAAGCAAAGTTGTTCCCAATAGATCACATGCTTATTTGTCATTCTCGTGATCATTCAAATAACACAATGTTACTTTATTTGAAGAAATGGTTTGGTATTTAAAAGATTTCATTTATTTCATATAAATGTCAGCTTTATAGCACTTTTTATTCACATCAACTTTACCGCATGGTGCTTTTGTGTACAACATGCTTTCCTCTCAGAGCAAATTTTGATCAAATTTGTTTTACATAATTTTACTGTTGTTCTTGTAGCAAGTTTATCACATTATTAGATGCTCTAATTTGAATTACATAAAATAAACAAAGGAATTTTGAACGAGGTATTGTGTTTACTTTTTTGCAAGCAAAACTTTTTTATTCTGCTGGCAGAGCTTTTCTCTAGCTTGCTTCATTCTGGCAAACTCTAGAAAGACTGCTTGAATCAATTAAGATCTTTGTTAAGCAAGCATTGCAAGTAGCCTGCAAGCTCTCCAGGCGCTCTGGCAGCGGTGCGGGAAAAGGAAGAAGAGCTTTTAACTACATCTCTGGAATTTGAGCATCTGCATCAAAAAAGTTGATGTGAAATGCTGATTGGCAGAGATGACATTAGTAATGACATCATAACCCTTGGCATGTGTTTTTCAATGTTTGTTTACATTTATGCTCGTTTCTGCTTCATGCTGATTGGCAGAAATTTAACAGTTCAGTCAACAGGGAGCCACAGGGGAATTGGAGGTGGAATTCAAATTCCAGAGGGACATAGTTGGAAGCTCTCCTTCCTTTTCCCACCCGGAGAGCTTGCTCGCAGACTAGTTGCAAGTAGCTTGAATACAGTTTTGTACCCAAACCTAACAGCCATGCACTTGGTACAGCAGGCTAATTCATCACCAGGTTGATGAGAGAAACAAGATTGACTGCTCCAGCAGTTCGTGACTGCAACTATAAGGCAGAGCCTCTTCTTCTTTTTTCTCTCAAAAAGAAAGAAGGAGGTTCTGCTCGCAGGGTGACAAGTATACAGCTGATAGAAAAAACATTGTCCCTTCAAAAGTATAAACCATGAACAATGGGACCTAATGGATTTAAGGCTAGAACTTTATTAACCCTTTAAGTCCCGATAGTGACCAAGATCAATTTTCTCCCAACAATATCCATATGTTACCAAGAGAAATGGTTATGAGAGTTAATAAAATGATCACCTAAGAGAAAATGCTTTGATCTTCTACCAAATTCTCTCAACTTATTCCTTAAGGAAATGTATAAAGACCAGTTTGGAGAATTTGTATGTGGATATTGGGGCTTAAAGGGTTAACATTGCAAATTTAAAGTTTTTTGCGACTTGATGTATTCCAAAAAAGGTCAAACAGTCTCCAGTCTTCTTCACAATAAGCTCACAACTTCACCCGTGCAGGGCACATCAGATACCTCTACAGTTAAAGAACATAGCCATATCGCTAATGCACACTTGAAAATCATAAGATAGTACCTAAATAAAAGCTTTCTTAAAAGACATAAAAAGACAATAGCATGCCTTAAGCACTCTAGTGATTTGCATCCACAGCAACAGCTTGTGACAATGTAAACTTTTGTTGAAGGAAGTCTGCATTTGATTTGCTCATAAATGTATACGCATGGCATAAATCCCTGAAGCCTTGTCATTCATGGTTTATATTTTTAAGTGACAACATTTTTTCAATCAGGTATACATGTATATATTTAGAGGGGCTACATCACGCTATTTGCTAGTTTTTTTAAAAACTAACACTTTTTTTGCCTGAATTGAATTCCAAAAATAAAGGACCAGTTTTCTATTTTAAGACTATATATGGGCATTGCAACTATTTCCTGTCATCTGTTGCAATGGATGGATGTACATGGATTGAAACTTCAGAAAGTTGGAAGTTATGGTTAGTGATTCCTGATCAAATTTGTTTAATATCTTCTTCACAACTCTACAGGAGAAGTGTTTGTATTAGTAAAGGCACTACAGTGTAAGTACTTAATGACTTAAACACAGACTTGACCTAAAACAGCAGTGTCCTTATGACGTTAAGTAGCCCCTTTAATGTACCTGGGTTAACTCTCATATTGAACTCTGAACAACATTCATGCTTCCAACAACTCTTGTGCCATCAAGATGATCATTCACAATAATTATTTATTATGCTGCTCAACAGTATTTCTCTGAATAACTCATAATGTAGCAGGAAGTGCCCAAGAAAACACTTAATGAAACTATTTTTGATATTTGAGAATTCTTTTGAATTGTATTAGTCACTTCCTGTGCAAGAACGTGTCATTAAATAAGTTTAAATTATTGTTTTCCTTCATCCATTAATTGCACATTCCTAACCTAATCTGACAAAATTCAAGATAATCAGTCTAGTACTACTTGAAATCTTCTGCGCTGAACAAACCCTAAAAAATGAGAAAAAAAAACATGTTACTTTCTGACAGAAGAAAAACCTATGGCCTAATATTGAAACAGTTTACTACACATACATGTACATAAACAAGTTTTACAATTGTGTTTTAAACTCAAAAATAGCAGGAATTACATGTAATGAGAACACAAAAGACTCTTCTGCCACTGTTGATTAGCAAGGAGGAAGAGCGTTGCATGACGACACTAAAAACGGCTGTGTAGCAGACTAAAAATAGCGCTCTTCATACATGAAATGAAAAAAAAAAACAGTACCTTTGCCCTCCTAAGAATGGAATCCTTGGAAGGATCATAAGGGTGTTCCTTGGATGGAATCTCTAAAATGGCTGGAATGGCTTTGTCATAACTATCAAGGATATGTCGAATCTCCTCAGCGATCTAAAAAACACAAATTCATGTTATCATTAACCTGATCAAAATTGGTATTTTAGACCATGAAGAACAAAATAAAACAACAGCATCATTTCAGTACAACCTGAAAACATGTAATTTTTAAAAAGTCACAGTTAGCTTTAAAAAGGTATGCTTTTCATAACAGTGTAAAGGGTTAGAAATCAAAATTACAGTTCGAAGGCAGGTATCTATGAAAGCCATGTTAAGGGTGAGAAGTATTTTTATACATCGCCTTTAACCTATCTGCCCTAGAAATTTGAACAAAAACGAACCTTTGAAGCTAGTTACCAAGAAATTATCTAGTCATTATCTGGCCAAAAACAACCAAAACAGCCCGACCATATGGTTATAAGTCTAGCACTACAAATTGGCACATAGTATGGTTATACAATTTACTAAAAAGCTATGTTACATCGTGTACAGGGTTTGTACAGGGTCTTGAATTCTTGAAAAAAAAAGTCTTGAAATTAGCCCAGCAATTTTCCAGACCTAGAAAAAGTCTAGAAAATGGATACAAAGTCTACAAAAATGGTAAAA
This sequence comes from Porites cylindrica, assembly GCA_964035525.1. Taxonomy (NCBI): domain Eukaryota; kingdom Metazoa; phylum Cnidaria; class Anthozoa; order Scleractinia; family Poritidae; genus Porites; species Porites cylindrica. Next base: position 41,290,606 of record OZ037777.1, on the reverse strand, counting down.
GTCTTTTTCTTATTTTTTTTTCAAAGCTACAACAAGTGTTATTTTACAACAAGTGCTTTATGAGAGCCATTTTTTCTGTTTTGATCAAATCCTACTCAATCTTGCCCACACAAGTACATTTGCAGCCCATCATGAAAAAAGCTTTGTTCCCGCATTTTTTAAGGTCTCTGTTGATCACCTATTTGATAATCTTGAGTCTGGAAAAAGAAATAATAAATTGTTTGGAAAAAAAGTCTGGAAAAAGCCTTAAATTCTGGATCCAAAAATCTGTACAAATCCTGTGTGCACCCTTACATTTTGATTGATTAGCAGAATGGCAATGTCACTTCTATTTGTAAACTGTAAGAAAGCTTCTTCAATTTCACTGACAGAGGTTTCTGCAAAATAGATGAAATGCATCAATGTTATTTTATTTCATCAATCTTAATCAGGAATAAGATTTATGACACCAAACTGTGATGCCAGAGATCAAGAAACTCTTAAAACTACCTCTCATATTAACATTGATTTACATTATTAAATACATGTTACTGTATTTCATTCAAAGAAAGTCAAACTTCCAATATTTCTTGTTCTACACAGCAAAAAGAAGATTAAAGAGAAAAAAGAAACAGTAGAAAAAATGCCTATTTAAGGTCAGTTTTTTCAGTGATGGAAGAGTCAAGTTTGCAATATAAGTTGGAAGAACCCCTTACTGTTAAGCCAGGGTTGTCAGAAAGTTTTGAAGTAGACAGCTGAGTTGTCAAAGTAAGCAACCAGTCCAGGTATATTTTATTTAAAAAACGCCATCCATAAAGAAACGCCAAGTCCAGTAGCCACCTACTTTTGACAACACTGCTAAGCTGAGCACGTACATGTAGGCCATACTGCCATTACTGGGTAATATTGGCCCAAGGTTGTTAAGAACTGAGCAAAGCAAGGCCCGTACATGAACAATGGAGGACTAATATTACCCAGTACAATCCCAAGCAAGTGAGGTTAGTGAGGGCTTTTAAAGGGACTGGTACACGATAATGCGCATGCGCGCCGTTTGTCTCTTCAGAATAAATTTGTCGGGCCAACACTAAATTCAAAATCGCTATTACCAGTACAATCATTGAAAATCCTTCGTTTTATTCGGACATCTATCGCTTTGGCTGGTCTAGTTATACTTCAGTAGTGGCGATTAACGTGTGGTGGTGTCGTTTGACTGGTTACGTTTTAAGAAGACGCAAAAAATAATGTTTTGATCATGGAGGTTCAGAAGAGCATTGTGGCCGTCCGGCAACAGGACATTCCCAAGAGTCTTTGGAGATAGAGAAGCTTAAAATATCGATCTGGTATGGTTCTAGGAGTAGTGTGTGGCTTACGAAAAGAATACACGACACTTGGAAAGTGGTTAAAGGCATGAGTTCGTTCAACTTTGATTTGATTTTTGACTCCGACCTGTAGTTATACCGCAACAGGCCGCGCGATCTTCACCGATCTGGTACACTTGAAATGTTCCTTGTATCTTTGCTTTACGAACGTATATGTTTAAGAATTGATGTTTTTAAAATAAATTATTCCCTGAACATTCTGTTTATAATCTAGTTTCTTTCTGTGTGCTACTCGATAACATTTGTTTTGTGGAACACTGACCCGATGCAACGCGAATGAATTTGTTCATTTGCTGATAAGCAATTGAAATTTATGCTCAATTAAGGATAATCTTTATACTCATACGTTGTGTGTTTTTGTCACTGGTCAGGCGCTAATTGTAGGTATTTCTGGGTTTATATAAGGCGAACTGAGAGAACAGTAACAAGATGTTTGTTTACAAATTTTGTTTGCCGATCGGTGACTGTTTTGTTAGCGTGGGTACGACCTCGTAAAAATACACGTTGGTAAATGTTTGTTTCAAAGCAGGACAGGGCTGTAAATCTTATTCTTATCGACTGCAACATATATCTGAGGAGTAGCAAAGAATAAACTTGAATTATGGGGATAAATAAAATCAAACCAAATGCCCGGAAATACTCTCGCGTCGCGAACAATTAATTTGAATTTTGTAAATTTACTTGCGTGCATCTTACTAGCTTCCGATTGGTTGAAAAACAATCGGCTACTGTCAGAACTGACACATGCGCATTATCGTGAACCAGTCCCTTTAACTTCCAGGGTGATTCCTGGCCAGGGAAATTTCCAACTTTCCCACTTTCGCCAACATGAGACGTACAACTATCAGTAGTGTGGAACATTTCTGTCGATTTTAGTAAGGGCTTCTACTGTATTGGTAATCAATGAAATAAATAATCAATGAAAATCGATGTTTCTAATTGATCTGTTTCCCATATAATCGATAATTTATGACAATCGATAATCACAAAAACTTTCGTGATAGATTGTTCGTTGATTAGAAGCTTAAATATCAATCGATAAATTAATATCGATTTTCATCGATTGTTCAAGCCCCGAGTCTTAAAATCGCCGAGAGAAACTGTTTCAAACGTACCGTAAATATCACTGGGAAAGTTTTGAGAGAGAATTAACTGATTAAATTTAGAAAGGTCTTTGAATTTAAACTGAGCTTACCTTTCGTTACAACCAAAAAATTCTTTTGCCTTTTGGCGTTGATTTCTCCAATTCCTCCCAGTAAAAACCCAGTGCATGTATCCTTGAGGGAAGAGAAAAGAATTTCCCATTTGTTATAAGTATTTTTTAAATCAATTGAATGTATCACTCTAGCCTTACTTCGTCTCCAATCACCGAGACAAGTCTGCCCTTAGCACCAGCAGAAATACCAGAATGCGCCATCTTGAAAATAACACACAGGCAGATACTCCATGTATGCTACATTGTATCACGTGATACAAAGTCGCAAGAACCTAGCCTGCGCGCAGAGTTTAGTTATCGTCTGCACGCAGGCTACAAGAACCCTGCCGGGACAGGACTAAGGGCATTTTTTCTTTGCCTTAACGTGAGTTTCTTGCGTCCAAACTTGGTAGCCTGCGTGGCAGGCGTTTGAAATGGAAGGGAAAGGGGGTTTGGGGCGCGAGGAGCGCGCGAGGAGGGAGGAGGGGAGGGAAACGCTGTTTCCCTCTCTCCCTCCTCGCGCGCCCGTCGCGTTTCTCTCGCACATAAAACTCCCTTTCCCTTCCCTTTCAAACGCCTGCCACGCAGGCTAAAGCTTGGTGGCTTTTTTATAACGTGACTGACCACCTGAAAAGGGGGAATTGTGGTTAGCATTATAGGTTCCATCGGCCTAAGCGTAATTGGACACGTTATGAAGCTTACACAACCTAGTATTCATTATCGCTTCAGTTTAGAGCACTAGACTACGAGTAGTCCCCCCTTTTTCCTCAAGGATAGTAGAGGGAGCGAAACGCGAGCGCGCGTGAAAATCACCCCACGCGAGAAAAGGCGACACGCCGCGTGTCGCCTTTTCTCGCGTGGGGTGATTTTCACGCGCGCTCGCGTTTCGCTCCCTCTACTATCCTTGAGGAAAAATGGGGGACTACTCGTAGTCTATTTAGAGCACAGACTGTAGTGATTAGGTGCTACATAGGTTCAAATTAAACCTGTTCTCAGCACCAAATCCTGAGTGGCCTAGTGTGATGGACTTCACACTCTACGTTCCGGATTCGATTTCTACCTAAATTTCTTACGGAAGTTTTTCCTTAAAAATTGAGCACACTTGCATTTTTCATAAACTTTTGCCGAGCAGAAGCAAAAGGAACACTACGTTGTGTAAAGTTCATAAGGTGTCGAAGAGGCTTTATCATTACACACCCTGTGAGCAGAGATTTCTCTCTTGCACGGCTTTGAGCGTTTACAAAGTCACTCGCGTCGCTTGGCAACTACGCGACTGACAAACGATGCGAACAACTTCGTTAACGCTAAGGGCGGTTCTGCAACGTCTCGATGTGATCGCAGTTTTCCCCAATCACGGTTCAGCGCGCGGGTCAAATTGTTTGTCAGTGACGTGCAAGAAATGGAATTTCAATTTGCATAACCTATTTACATGAGGAACAACAAACTTATCTAATTCCAGAAGTGGGACGGTTCCTCGAAACAATAAAGTCCAAACTCCTTACAGGTGAACGACCAGCTGTTATCCACAATTTGTATCCTAATTTCAGCTAATATAAATACCCAACCTCGTCCCCAGGGCTTTTCTTTAAGAGAAAAGCCCTGGGGACGAGGTTGATAAATACCCTCCCTGTATCCCAATTTAATTGAGATGTCCCCCGCACCACCCGCCATTTTGGTAGGGTAGAATTGCCTTTTGGTGCATAATAAAGTAGGGGGTGCGTAGGCATGCTTCCCCGAGAAAGTTTGAACTTTCTGAACATCAGAAACGCTAGTTTTTGACATTCTGGCAGAAAAGGGATGTTTGCATTATCACAGCCGCCGTCACTGCAAAACTTAAAGGAATTTGTTGGGTAACCCCTCCGCCTTTATACCCACTATTTTCCTCTTGACCCCCCTTTTCAACGCCATATGGTTACAAGTCCTTCACAGGTAAAGGCCGTCATCTTAAAATTAGGCCATCATTCGGAAGTGACTAACAGATTGGACTACAAGAACGAATGTGAGCACGAGACTTGAAACCAAGGTCGTGGGGCGGCAAATCATAAACACTTGTCAGGGCAATTGAAAGTGAAGTCTTTTAAGGGACAGTAAGAGGAAAAGGAAAAGACACAGTCTGTTGGCTGGTTGACTGACGCCACTTTCATGATACCCAAAAATGGAACTCATACTGTAGCCCGAGAAAACAGCTGACATTGTGTGTTTCTACCACTGATTTCCCCGCGAAATGACGTCTGAGAAACGAGCGCTGAAAAACCATACTGATGACGCCTCACTACCGAGACCTGGGTAGTGCTTCTAATTGGTCGGGCAGTAACAGGTAACCAATATGTAATTTTCAAGCTCGTTTCTCAGACGTCATTTCGCGGACAAACCAGTGGTGGCGTCGCGAAATGTCGGCTAGACTACGAGTAGTCCCCCATTTTTCCTCAGGGATAGTAGAGCGAGCGAAACGCGAGCGCGCGTGAAAATCACCTCACGCGAGAAAAGGCGACACGCGGCGTGTCTCGCCTTTCTCGCGTGGGGTGATTTTCACGCGCACTCGCGTTTCTCTCGCTCCACTACCCCTGAGGACAAGTGGGGGACCACTCGTAGTCTAAATGTCGGCTATTTTCTCAGGCTATCAAATCTGAGGATTTGCCAGGTAAAAAAGCACAGCAAGTTGGATAAAAATGCTACATATAAATCAGCACAACACTTTGAGTTCTCATAGGTATTTTAATTTAGCTATCCACATTACACAGTGATGATGGATCAATTGTACCCTTGGACAAATAAAATTACATCTAATTTTAAATAAGACTCGTAACAAAACACAGAATAAATACATTTGCACTCGATTTAGAGCCACGTGAAAGTCAGTTCCTGAGTAATGTAACTCTGCTGTTGATTTTCTTTAAGAACGCTCAAAGTATTTTGTCACACTTTAAAGAGATTTAGAATGATGTTTACAACAAACGGCAAACTTTAATTGTTACCACGTGACCGATTTTCTTTTTACTTTTCATTTACTCTTCATTTCTCTTTATATGTAATAAGTAGTTGCCTTTAAGGTCATATGTAACAATTATTTTGGACAGGTTGGATCTGCTCATCTCGTGGTTTAAGAAATTGTCAACTTGAACCCTGAAATTCACGTCATAAATAATTAGAAACAACCTTCACCCAGAAAAGTACTGCTTAATAGTTTTCGTCGACTGATCAACATCAATTTTTTTTTTTTTTATGAAAAGCATCTTCGGAGACCCAGGAATAGCAGGCGTGTACCAACTCACGAAAAGAACTCAGGAGATGCTGTTCGCCGATTGGGCACAATAATACAAAGCATTTTTTGTGCCCAATCAGGAGCCTGCGTTCGCTTGACCGTTCGGAAATGATCCGGTGAGAGTCGGTACCCAGGGGCTCTTACGCTCGTGCTTTAAAAATTTCGTCGCGCCTTTTCTCCCGACCCGACTGACTGCCCCTGGGTCTCCGAGGATGGATGAAATGAAAACCTTCAGAAAATGCTTTGATCTTTAAACATATTCTCTCAACTACTTTTATAAGGCAATGTAAGATCAGTCCGGAGAATTTGTATATGGGTGTGGGGGGCTTTAGGGTTAATACATAATACAGTTTGAACCACTTTGTTAAGGATAATAAATAGCACTCATTGGGCACATTAACAATTCAAGACAGTAACAGTGTGTGTGGCTGGAATAGCAACATTTCTAAGCTAATTAATTTATCATATATTACTTTATATGTTGATTATATTAATTCTGCCATCAACGTCATTACATGAAGGAAATAAGATGTTTGTATTTTGTCTCTTTTGACACACGTTAGCTTTCCACACGCGAAAAAGTCCATTTTACAGATGAATTTTTAAGGGATTTATATGCAACATACGCGTATCGCAATTGGCCGTTGAAATGCATTTGTTTCAAGGTGAATAAAGATTCCAACTGGCAAATGCGATAACTGCATGCGTACGCTGCAAATGGATTCAGCCCTGGCGTCCTGGTTTGCATTTTCCCTAACTCTATTTTTTGACACGTTACATCAGGGTGCCTTGCAGACTGGAAGCTGCAACATTCATTCTAATTTCTGTCTGATATTAGGGAGCTGAAGCAACGACGACGGCAACGTCAAAGAGAACGGCAAAAGAGGAAATAGATTTAAAGTGGCAAAACAACAACCCCACACGTGCATCACGCCTTTTTGTACATTTCCTTGCCGTCACAGCGCGACTACGATGTGAAAATGCTTAATTTCACGTTTTGTGGAGGACATGAACGCAAGGCAACGATCATCTTTTTCTTTTTGTGAACTTAGATACAGTCCTTTAGAACTCAACTCCTGAAAAAATCGCCAACATATGACAAATTAAAAAACTTGGAATAAGAGCGATGGAGTTTGAAACAGCCCCAGGTGACGTTTTCGCTCCCGTTGCCGTCGTCGTTGCTTTAGCTCCGTGTACCTTTCGAGCCCCGAAAGATCTAAAGCACGCTTGGAATGTTAGCGGATATAAGGCTTGACTGGACTATAAACAGATGAAACAGCTTCCACGCTGGTTACAACACTCACAGTGAGCGGAGGGGGCTTTTTTCTCAGGACAAGTCCATTCCAGCCTTCCTTTCATTCCAGCGACAGGACACAAAAGTTCAGCCATCAAAATGGGCTATTCCGGACAATGGCACAGCCCAAGAGGCTTTTTCCAATGCGTGGAACAGTGCCTCAACCAAATCATCGTTTTAAACTTGTTTCTTTGCGCTGTTCCTTCAATGCACAAACCACAGTACCAAGACCTTTCTTATTCAGCAGGAGACGCTTGCCCGTTACAGTAGCCACTGTAACGCTCCGAAACGCCAACTTTTATAAAAGTAAACAGGTCACGCTTAATTTGGCGAATTCGTTATGAAGAACGTCTCCAGCGAACGGATCACGTGAGTTCAAATAAACGGATAACCTCACGTCTATTTGTTACAACGATATTTGCGAGTGCAGTAGACCTCAATTTCTAAATTCCTTCACAACTATTTTAAGGAGATCGTTGACGGCACTGGCAGCATTCCGTTTTCAATCAACATTTTCAGAATACTATCCAAATAGATTATCTATTTTCCTCTTACTATACAGGTTTATCAAACTCTGACTGACAGCAAGATTTCACCAAGACTTTGGCCAGTCGCTAGATAGCTACAAATCATTAAAAACACCCATCGCTTTTATTTGAACCCTTAAATTCCACGCACAGCTCAACAAATTATTTCTCCCTACATTGTTAGGCGAATTATAGCTCGACACACAATAAACGAGGCATCGCTACGACTTATACCTGTATCTGACACTCAGGAGGGGAGGGGAGGGAGTATTGTCTCCTTTAGGGGTAACATAAAGCCTGAGCTACGCTCAGACTTGTCTCCTCCAGGGTTTTAATTCTGATTTTCCAACGAACACCCCCGTCTCTTTGATACGAGTCTCCCGGGCAGGCACTTGCTGTTTGATTCAGTCAATCTTGAAATTAAAAGGTAATTTAAGAATTGTAAAACGGACGCTGTTATTATAAGAATCTTAACCGACGTTTTGGCAATGCTGCCTTCTTCAGGGTATACAAGACTAAAACGAAATTAAAAGGATCTTTTTTGGTTATCACATATTTGTTCCGTTCAAGCGTAAATCCATACCTTCGTCACAAAACAAAAGCAAACCAATAGGAAAACCGTTTCCCTGTAATACTTCGCCTAATGTGTGCCAAGCTAAAATTTTAGGGATTTTACGTTGATAAACTTTCAGATCTAGTAGTCAGCTCTCATAACACGACAAATGCATTGGTAAATAAAGAGGTTGCTCCTGACTCACCAACAAATAAGGAGAATTAATATGTTCACCTGGAAATAGCAAGGTTAAAAAGAGCTTAGGGTGCTGCTAAAATTATCGTTTAATTTTTGTCTAAAATTCCACCTACCTATCTTGTTAGGCTCGTAAGAGGAACTACCAATAAATAACAATATATCGGGCACTGCAGCAGAGCGTCTACTCGCCCGCGCCTTATGCTGGTCAACAGCACAATACTCATTAGTAAAATCCAACTAGTGGTTTATTATCAATACTGCGTTCTGATTGGTTCAGCTACTACTACGCTATATAACCCACTAATAACGAAAAGCGCCGGCTTTTTGGCGGCAAAAAAGGATTACAGTCTAGCGTTAACTGGCTACAGTTGTTTTGTCTCGATATTTTTGACCAACTAGTTGGATTTCGGCCTTCGGGCTCATGGGCTATTGCCCATTCAAGCTCGAGGAATAATTGTTAATTAGTACATTCGTCCATTTCACGCTTACATGTATACAAAGAGAAAATAGCATACGCAACAAGCATGTATCAGGTCTCAGAAAATGGAGAACGATAGTGGGGGGGGGGGAGGGGAGGGGAGGGGAGGGGAGAATTTAAGGCTATATGTTCACACTATCCTGGATAGCTTTTGAGCCGGCACGAAAACCACACCGGGTAGGGCTCCTGTTTACACATGAGAACGGTGATTTAGGCGAGATTTCTGTCACGGGGCGAGGCTGCGCCGCGCCGAGTCGCAGAGTGCGAACATAGCCTAGGTATACACCAATAAAAAAGGTTCACAGCGCATGTCTTCATTGGCTAAGGAGTGCTTATGACCCGATACCCATCGCTCAAGCCATTCACCGAGACCACAGTGACGCTACCAGAGAACTCGGGGTCATATCGTATAGCCATTAACTAAGATTAATCACTACTATATAATAGCATTATGCTTAAAATAAAATAAAAGATCTACATTAATAACGCTAAAAAGCATTATTGTGAAAGGCTTTTTTTTCTTTCACATCAACGGCAATGACGTTGAAACACTGAAAACAATTTCTTTCTATAAATTCTATGAAAAAAATTCAATGAACGCGCACAAGTCAGACGTCAAATCCTCGAAATCACTCGTGTTTCTTGACGAAGAAGACTGCTTTCAAATATCAGACATCACCGGATCATAGTCGCCCGAACTTCGCAGGCTTTGCAGTTGAAATGAGACGCCGACTCAGGGCAAAAAAACGTATTGTTTTGCAGGGTAAACGACATTAAACGTACCTCAACATCGGCCTGATTTAATAAAGACCAACAGCGTTTGCATTTGGCGGGCGGAAAGGTTGGAATGTTTAGGTAATTAATATTTTGACAACTCTGCAGAGTGAGAGAGTTGTCATAAAGCTTACATCTCACTCTCCAGCTCAGGATCCCGCACGGGTCTTCTCCGAAAGAAGAAGGAGTTTTTCACAGGAGGTGGTCCTTGGAGCATGGGGACTTGATTGTGGTGCGTGATCACAATCTAAAGAACAAGACAGAATGCATAAAATAAATAATCAATGAACGTGACGATGTATTAAACATGCCCGCGTCGACTGCAAGAGGTTTGGAATAATAGGCTCTCTTTACCCTGATTTGGACCTGTTTTTGCACGGAAAAACCGGATAAAATTTGGCTTGGAGCGCGCCCAGCAAAGTTTTCCATTTTCTTGGTGAATGATTGCGAAAATCTTCACTCAGTTCAAAGAAAGGCAAAACGCAGAACTTTTCTTATGAGTATGACTTCGTCACCAAGAGAAGTAAAAAAAGAGTTTACCATCGCTAAGGCTTTGGGCAGCCTAGAACTGACCGATTGCGTCGGAGAATAAAACCAACCTCGTTTTCAGGGTCTCTATGGTAGACCATGGAAACGAGGTTGAAATGTGCCCAGTTGAAAATGCCTTTAAAGGGACTGGTTCACGATAATGCGCATGCGCGCCGTTTGTCTCTTCAGAATAAATTTGTCGGGTCAACACTAAATTCGAAATCGCCATTACCGGTACAATCATGGAAAATCCTTCGTTTTATTCGGACATCCGTCGCTTTGGCTGGTCTAGTTATACTTCGGTAGTGGTGATTAACGTGTGGTTGTGTCGTTTGACTGGTTATGTTTTAAGAAGACGGAAAAAATAATGTTTTGATCATGGAGGTTCAGAAGAGTGGAGTTAACAGTGAAATGTTCTTGTCGTACCTCTGCAGGAGGCTGCATCCATGGTTCTCCATCAATCTGCATTGGAAATAGTTTCCTGGACCTGAAGAGACACAAAGAAACTCAGACGATATGTCTACAACAAAACTGACCGTACGATGCATCACATTCGATAACACAAATAGAGTTTCCGGTGAAAAGGAGTATATTGGAGAGGAATCTTGACGCCATCATTCCTTTTTAATCCACTTATTCCAGAATAGGAAGAGCAGGTCAAGCGAACGAATATTCTGGGTTGTTTTGTATTCGTTTTCCAGAATAAGGTTAACACCTAACACAACCTTAAACGTGTCCTCACCAGTCCCCTACTAGTCTGCTACACAGCCGTTTTTAGTGTCGTCACGCAACGCTCTTTCCCACAAAGATGCGTTGCGTGACGACACTGAAAACGGCTGTGTAGCAGACTAGTCTCCTACAAGACATATCTAGAAATCAATACACTTTCAAGTCCCTCAATAAGCTGGAAGAAGAAACGTTCAGCGGCGGCGGATGTAGAGGAAGGGTGTTTAGTGTTTTAGGTGATCTTTTGTCCCCCACCAGAGTGTTTGGTATCAACAAAAGTGCTGATCACAAGAGCCGGGATGGCTCGCTTTACGGAGATGACTTTTATCCATGTTTGAATGATGCAATCTCAACATCTGAAGCTGAGCTAAGCAGGCTGGCTCGACTGTCACGTAACGTCACGACTGTCACGTAATGTCACGACTGTCACAAAGGTGATTATAGTTGCATTCAAATAACTTGCTGCGATCTTGGCAAAGCGAGTCAGCTCGGTTCATGAAGTCAGCCTCTAAGTCCTTGAAACTAAATTCGCTACCGACGACGGATGTACATAATGTTCTACATAAAGGGTGTTTATTATGGGTGTGTATTATTAACACAGTTGAAACTGTCCATAGAAATCTCACTTGTACTTGTTTACCTTATTGTGATAGAGGAGCACTGAGCCAATCTGAGACCATGTGCTCTGACACCAGCGATGATTTGTCCCACATCTAGTGAATTTTTAAGTCCTACCACCTCAAGCTGTCCATCTCCTATGTCTTAACATGCAATAACAACAATTAGAGACGCAGAGAGGATGAGAAGACACCACCATCTCAAATGAGCTACCGTAAAATTCCGAAAATAAGCCCCGGGGGTTATATTTTTCAAAGGTCCTTATTGAGGGGCTTATCTACTGAGGGAAATTTGCGTTTCAAAATCGACTGGGCTAGCCTTATGGTTGGAAGTAAATTTAACGTTTTTCTTTGTTTTACTTTGTATTTCAGGGCAATTTTCCAAGTACAAGCCCCCTGGGGGACTTATATTTGGAGGGCGATTTAACGGAGGGTTTTTTGCGTTACCGGTTTGGGGGGCTTTGGAGGCGCTTATACATGGCGGGGATTATTTTGGGAATTTTACGGTATCTGTAAATAAAAACTAAGACCAAACAATTCAACGTGAACTATCTACTGCATAAAAATAAAACAGGTGAAGATTCATAAACATTTTTGTGACTATCATACATTTCATTAAATTCGGCAAACAGAAAACAAATTTCAACAGTTTGCTTTCACGTAGGTCACAAAAGGCACGCGTTTCAGAGAATCAAAATTCAAAAAATAATCACAAAAGTTCGGAATACTAGGTGATTTCTGCAAAAAAGTCACGTAGTGTTACACAGCCCGAGTTGTTGTTCTGTGGGCAAAACTTGGTGAGTTTCTTTTTTTAGGGAATTTTGACACAAAATATCTTATATATCTGGCCACTGGAATGTGAAATTGTCTTTAAAAATTCTTCGCCTTGGAAATCGACTTGCTACTGGAATTGTCTTTCATCTGATTGTTTGGGTAACCGCGCTGAATGCGCGGGGAAGGGTGGACCATACGTGTCAATCAAACCGACCACTCCCTATATAACACATACCTTGTACTGCCCACTCTAAGTCATTAGATCTTCCACTTGCTCTGGCACGTGACTTTCTAACCTTCTTCTTATCTGTTTCACCCCATAGGTTCGCTCCTCCATACACACTGGGAATATTTATCACAGCGATTCCTTCAAGCTGAGGCAGCTCTAACGGTGTACCATCACACTAAAGAATGGGTGAAAATACGTAAGCTTGAGGTTTCAAGATCCACTGTTCACACGCTAAGAGTTTGGAATAAATTAAGCTTTCTGGGTAACTGAGCACCTAACCCTTCCCTAAGTCAACTTAACACTTACTTCTCACTTCGGGCAAAGTTGTGACTTAGGGAAGGGGTAGGTGGTCAGATACCCACAAACTTCAACAAAACTTTGAAAGTCAGCGGCGTTACGCACGCCCAATTTTAATTTCTTCAAACAGGGTTTGTACAGATTTTTGGATCCAAAATTCAGGACTTTTTCCAGACTTTCCAAAACAATCATTTCTTTTTCCAGACTCGAGGTTATCAAATAGGGGATACATACAGAACTTTACGCTTAAAAAACACAGGAAAAAAGTTTTTTCACGATGCACTGCAAACGTACAGGCGAGATTGAATACGACCAAAACGGAAAAAATTTTCACTTACAAAGCACTTATGTAACTTTGGAAAAAAACACTCAAGACTTTATCATTTTCCCAGACTTTATCTCTATTTTCCAGACTTTTTCCAGGTCTGGACAATTGCTGGGCAAATTTCAAGACTTTTTCCAGAATTCAAGACTCTGTGCGAACCCTGTTAAAACCACGCGAACCCGTAATGAGTTAGGCTAGCGCATTTATGCATTCTACACCCTTATATGGCGGATGAACTTGCCTCGTTTCCGTTGTTCGCATGAAGCAGCCCTAGTTAATGTTACAAATATTGAAAAAAGGTAGTAGCTGTGAAGACGGTTTTTAAAAGCTGTTTTAAATACTCTGAAGACAAGATGTTCCAGTGCATTGTTTGACGTATCCAAGAAGTGACAACAGAAACAACAACGAAATAAAACTTACAACAATTTCAATATCCTCGTGTAAATTCTTGCATGTAGCTGAAATTGTCTCTGATGTCCCACACTCAAAATAACGAAGTTTGTTCTTTAACCTGTGAAAAAGCAAAGTTTTACGTCACACCAAACAAAATCTACGGCCCTAATATCAAAGGCCTTTGTTGCAGTTTATGTACCTGCTGTTAAACTTTTCTGGATTCTTTTCTCTTTGTAAATGAAACTTCAAAGCCACAGATGCATCCTAAGAATTAGAAGAGAAATTGTAGTGAGAGAGGTGAAAAGTAAAAATCCCATGAAAGTTTTAAAAAACACGTCACAGGGTACCGGAGCGGAAATTGAATAAGCTCTTTAAATCCTATAATAAGCCCCCCCCCCCCCCCCCCCCCACCTCCCACTAACGTGCTAGAAGTAAATAAGCTCCGGGGGGGCTTCATCGATGACTGCTCGATCAAATATCGATCGAACGATTTCACAAGGTTCATCTGATGAAAATTCGCGATTGGGGGAACCAAACAGGAGAGATGCTGAAGTCCTCGAATGTCGCGATTCTCGCGGCTTCGAAGCTCGCTGCTCGTAGACTAACGTAACGGTTATTTTAAAAATGAATTAAACATACCACTCCAATGGAAAAGTAATTATTGATGATATCCAGAGGAGGCGGGTCTCCGATGTCTTCCGAGTTAGTTCGTTTGAACGAAACTGACCACCTAAAATTAAAACAACTTATTTGATTTTGCAAGACAAGTGCTTAATCATAAATATAGACCACTTTACTGTTGTGTAGTCTGAGTATCCTAGCCTTGAGAGTAAGCGAGGTTGGAAGTGACTCTTTTGATGGACACCATACTGCTTTCGAATGGCATTGTTTTTGTCAAAAAAACTTCACGGTCACCCTCTCTTCCACCCAAAGGCTAGGCTGCATAGCAAACAACTGTAAATGGTCCTATTAGTTATTAGGTTGTATCATCAATCAATATTCTTTGTGTGTGCGTGAAAGGGAGGCGGAAAGGGGTTTAGGCGTGGCGGTATTGGAGTAACCAGGATTAAAATTTTGTTCCGTTCTTGTATTTTACATTTCTATGCATTGCTTGGAGTAACATTTTGTGTTATCATTACTGTATCTCGGAGTAAGGGCTGAACAGTATTTTGTAAGCTAGAGTTGCACGCTCTTAGACAAGAAAACCTTCCTTAAGATTTGGCTTAATCCTGGGTTAAACTAAACCATCTTTCGAGAAACCGGGGTGTATTAGTGGGCAGTTAGCCTATCAAAAGACGGAACAACAAGTACCTGTCCAGGCTTACGACCGAACTCTTTTGAACGAGACTTAGCACTTTAGATATACTGCCGCCTTCGTAACCTGAAAGAAAAAACATAATATGGAACAGTTAACTCAAGGCGTTTTTGTCATGAGCTCTAAAGCAAGATCAAGACAAGTTAACTCGCTCTATTACTGTAACGGCTGAAAATTCTTATTCATTGACCTTTTCTCAATAAACAACCCTTCGAATACCTAACAAAACACAAGTTAGACTCAAGACCTACAAGCTGCTGTTACTGAGTTTATTGCTTACCTCCTCCCCATTTTAAACATCTTGCCAGATCATTTCCTGTGCCTGTTAATCAAAAACAGTATTAAATCTACTCTACTCTATAATGACATGCTATAAATTGATTGGAAAGTCTTTCTATCATCATTTTCTTGTGAGTAGGTAAAACGAAAAAATGTGTTTTACTCACCAAGAGGTAAAATGGCTACAGGGGGTGGTTTCTTTATCTGTAATTTATCTATAAATCGAAAAAAAAAGAAAAGTTCAGTATAATTTTGCGGATACTGTGGGTCAAGCAAGCAAAGTAGATCAAAATCGTTAGATATTACAGTCAAAGCTCTCCTCAGCTGACTAACCTGGGGGGGGGGGGGTTGGGGGGAAAACAACGCAAGCAAAGTAGACCAAAATCGTTAGATATTACATTCGAAGCTCCCCTTAGCTGACTAACCTGGGGGGGGGGGGGGGAGGTTGAGGGGAAAGGAGCGCACCATCAACCTCAGGTTTTTCAGTAAGACGACGTTTTGCTAAAAGCTTTAGTAAGCGACCTAAGTAAGTCGCTCTGGTGAACGACCAGTTCGAGTTGCGACTACCTTCATGAATTTGCAGCAGGATTAGCTCAGTCGGTAGAGCGCTTGACTGGTGAGTGGGAGTTCGCGGGTTCGATTTCCGCGACCGTACCAACACTCAGGGTCTTAAAATGACTGAGAAATGAAGGCACTGCCTTTGCCCTGCAAATGGCTAGACCTTCGCGTGGCTCGGATGACCACGTAAAATGGCGGTCCCGTCTCCAGTAGGAGACGTAAAAAATATTGTCCCTAATTAGTACTTTCGTGCTAGATACATTAACACTCAAATGAAGTGCATTTTTTGCGAGGTAGTCGCTTATAACTATGAGAACTTTGACTGAAGTCAAGCAAAAGTACACAGTAACAACTTTCAGGGTTTACTTACCGATTGTCGCTAGTACCCAGCCAGCTGTACCATCCCCGCCACAACAAAGAACACGAAAATCAGACACGCCTTGGAAGAACTTCAGTCTGTAAAAAAAGTACGTAATAGGAGGCCTCAACGAAAGCCACCGCAGTAAGGCACTAGCAGTAACTTTACATTTATCCCGTTGCAAACTGCACTTTAATTCCAGATCAGAACGTTTACAGACCCTATTTTCCCGTAAGATATCGTGATCAAATGCTTATTTTTGCGGGCGGCCATCTTCCTGTCAAATGTACCCAGGGGGAGACCGACAAAATGAAGCAAATCTTGTATTCCGATAGACCTTTAAAGCTTGTATGTTTTGTTTTCCCAATTGAGACCAAGGTTGAAAAGGTCTGCAACATCCGTTTATAAGCCACCTCATTTGCCCGTCGGAATTTTTTAGAGTTTTTGAGCTTGAATTTTTCAGCAGGTAAATGCGACTGCTAAGGCTTTAGAGGGTACGCTACAATTGAATTCGCTCCAAGTGATATTCTGAAGAGAGACTGCCTTTTATCTTTTCATAAACTATGTATATGTTACAGGTCAAATTTGATTTCAGGTTAAAGTTTTTCAACCGAGGTTGATTCTCAATTTCTCGTTTTCTAGGCGTGGCTAGGAGACATTAGAAATTGAGAATCAACCTAGGTTAAATCAAAATTAACTTGAAATCAAAAATGACCTGTAACATATACATATGCACGTGGATAAGACGACATTTCACGACATTTGAACGAAACAGTTCAACATGGTCTGAAATGGGAAAACAAAACATACAAGCTAAGAAGGTCTGCTAGTAACCCAAGGGGGGAGGGGACGCAGCTGTTGTTCGCTATGTTTCCGCTTTTGGATATATAATAAATTCTTTATTCCTTTTTTGGTCAATAGTCTTTAGATGGCTAGATATATGAGCATCGTTCTTCTTACCTTTATATATTAACAGACCTCGATTTCCTCTGAATCCACAAAAACGCATGGCATTATAAAAACGAGTTTGGTCAACATCCTTACTCTGGCTTAAAAAAATAACCTCGAGCTCTCTACTGAACCTTTCTATAGAGCCTTTTCACTCCTTTTCTGGAGGAAAAGAATGTTTTTATATTCGAAAAAGGTTCACTCCTACAGGATTGGCTTGGGATCGACATCAACATGGCCGCCATTTCATTGTCTGGGACACCAAAATGGCGCACAAGACGTCATGTAAAAAACGCTCTAGCGTGTCAACAAGTTACATACCCAGGACCAGGTCCACCCTCGCCAAGATTAAAAACTTGTCTTGGATTAAGCAAATACTGGAACTTGTGCAGTAACCTGGAGATAGAGAAATAAATAACTACCATCAAGGGCATTTTAAAGACGTTTTCTGCAATTTGCCACTTTCGCATTGCCCATAATGCACCTTGAATACCACCTGGCCCATCCCCAAAGAAAAAAAGTTGGCATAAGAATTGTTTTCAATGTCTCCTCAGTATTACATTCGACCCAATAGAATGCAAAAACAAGGCTTAGGAAAAATAGGGAACTATAAACAAGGTGTATTATGGGTAATGTGAAAATAGCAAATTTTTTACAAAGTTGCTATTTACTGCGCTTTTCACTAACACGTGAACACTGAAGTTTAACTTCAACTTCCCAATCGCGTTTTTCGCTGCATTCAATCAGAATTACCGTCACAAGCAATGAACCATCAAGCACACCAAAACTGCCATAAAATAGAACGAAATCCACCAATCACAAACCATGATCTTTTCAACTCGTTAAAATAAACTTTTGATTTCCGAGAGGTCCGCTAAGATAATTGACGGCAGCAAATAACCCAATTGTTTGTTCGGTTTTGAACTTCAGAGTTCGCATGTTATTGAAAACTGCAGTAATTGCATATTGGATTTTTTCCTTGCATGGCCATTGCTGTCTGAAAGGTTATCAAATGTTTGAGTGAAATCAAAAGGCCATTGAATTCCTTCCCCACTTTTGATCCGTGTCCTGAATAGAATGCCCAAAACAAGCCGGAGGATGCATGGACCACATAAATAACAAATCCAGTGCACATTTTTTTAATCCGTTAATCTCAATTTCCTGCATAGATGAATTCCCTGGGTAAAATAAAAAAAAGAAGACTAAAGATGATCGGTGAATAATCAAGGGGAAAGCGAAACGAACTACCCTGCCAACGACCAATATCACATAGCCTGAATGATATAAATAAGGACAGCGGACAGAACAGAAATACTGCACCTACCTGGCGCCTTGTCTACCGCCGCTTTTGGGGTTTATAAACAC
>OZ037777.1:41119755-41267255 GCA_964035525.1 Porites cylindrica | reverse complement strand
AGTAATAACATGGGATCCCCCAATTAAGCTACAAAAATCTCTATTATCAGGATATACCCATAACAGGATGTTACACACGCGGTAACATAGAAATGCCAAAGAAAATTACACTGAAGTGAATTGTATTGTGAATAGAAAATCAACTAGTAACGATACCTGGTGCTGCCCATCATCTCTGATTTGCTGTGGGTAGAAAAGAAGAAAGAATAAGTAAGGAGAGTGTCGATAACTTTCATGAGAGTAACGCGTAAAATTTAGGAATGGTATAGCCTGCAATACACTCGCCTCTCATTGCTTCTTACCACAGTAGACGTTATGCTAAACTGACCTGGCATTTTGTTTAGGAGAGGCGTTCCAAAATCAAGCTTCAATATAATACTGTGTTGTGCAGTTTTAAGATTACACGTGTATATTGACTTATAAATTGAGGATATTACATGCCCGCGCGTGAATACGAATTTTATCTCCCATTGTTCAACTCCATTTCCCTCGAGTGAGCACAGCGAAGTTGGAGGTCTCTACATATCTCCAAGCGACCATGTCATGCTCTATTTATTATATAAACACCAATGAAATATCAAACCATTTTACTTTGATATTTTTTTGGCTGCAAAAAGGTGCAATTTATTTTGTGGCTGCCATAGCAATGGTGATCTTTTACGTGTGAACATATCATGTTTTCGCACAAAGCTCACCTGGTATTTCCTCTGTGTTTATATGATATAAGTGATATTTAATCATTATAATACTTACAGTTTCTAAACCAAGCAGAACTCTGAGAGGAATTGTGGTAAGTCCTCCCTTGATCCACTCATCTAAAGATATCTGTCCATCAGCATCATCATCCAGCTCTACCAACATGTCCTGCAATATCTATAGCACACAATAACATGACCGGCATTATCAACTGCACAGCATTACCAACCTCTCAAGATAATCTCCCACACCAATACCAAAATTTCCTGCACAATATGCCACTGCTTTACGAAGATGCTGCAAGTTAATCACAGCTCTACCAATATTGCACAAGATAACATCACCTGCATGATATATTGCATACCACAGCACTACCAACAAGTTCTTTACAAAACACTACATTCCTACAGATAATATAAACTGTAAAAAATATCTTTACAACACTACAACTGTGCCCTCAAAAGCTTATCTGCCAACTGGTACATTCCCGCTGCATCCTGCAAGAACTGACGTTCTTGCAAGCTAATCTAAAGAAAGTATAGATCGTTTCACTGTCACGCAACAAAAAAATACATTGGAAACCGTCCAGTGGAAGATGCCAAGAACATGAAATGTTATAAAAGACTAAAATATAAACGATTTGTCCAAGTTTCAGGTCTTTGTGGCCCACAGTTTCTGAGTTATTTGCCGAAACGTTTAACACACCTTTGTAGAGCTTTGTATGGAGACGCCATATTGGTGTACCGTTTTGGTCCACCAATATGGCCGCCGGAAATCAACAAAAATATGTGGAGTTCACTTTTTCTACCAAAGCTCTTTCTTTTCACTCGAGAACTAGCACACGTGCGCATAAACATATTTTCCAATACTTGAAATGGTTATACTACTGAAAATCAAGAGAAAAGACTTTTTTTCAACGAGACAGCATTCATATTTTGGTGTCACGCACTGTAAAAACTCGAAGTTCAAATTGCTGTATTTTTGAAATGAAATACGCTACGGGAATGGAAACTTGTACAAAGATTTATTTTTTGTTCATCTTTAAATCAGTGTAAATAAGAATTCGTAAATCCTCGCTATTTTGACTTCACAATTTGATGATGTCACTGTGAAAACCATTTATAGAACCGGGCACAGTTGTTCAAAGGCATTAACCCAGGGTTAAATTTTAATCCTGTTTTCTTTTTCTGTAGTTTAAACGCATTTCTTTAATACTTTTCTCTATTCTATTTACAAAACCCTCTCAACTAATTATAGCCAAAGATAATTAAGCTGAATTTGCTATTTACGCTTTCATATCTGAATTCAAATTTCAGACCACCTCTGGGTTTCTTAACTCAACTTTGAGCCCTGAAGTAGTTAAGATGTCTCACAAAGATCTACTCACATACTAACCCCCACATGCAATAACTATTATTTGCGACAGCATTATACCTTTAACAAGTCCTGCAGGCTAAGGATAATCTTAGGCATAGCAGCCGTATGCACTTGCTCTACATGTACATTCTCTTACCTGACATTCCAACATAAATATCAAGTGCTTTAAAGTCTAGTTTTTATGTGATCATCATGACCATCTCGAGCACTTCACGTTTTAAGAAGAAAATCAAGATGATCCAGACAACAACATGAGACCAGCCCATACATTTATATATACTTCAGCATTTTCAAGCAACTGCGATCACCCATATAATATTACATGTACATAATGTCCCGCATACCATCAGAGTTGTTTCCATACATGTATTCATACACCAAACATTTTGAAGACATTTTGAATAATCCAGACAAATTATACAGAAACTGGGCTTTAATCACCAACTCTAAAACATGTGATGTCACAATAGTCATCAAATTTCTTGAAGCACTTGCATCCTTTTCCCTTCCCGTATGTTAATTTGCAGATCACAATTTTATCTTGCTGTTCAAAAACACGTCGTGTGCTAAAGAGGGAGGCACATTTCAGAGAAAACAGATTTTGTATCCATTTCAATGACCTGATTTAACAGTTGCTGGTGTCAAATTATTTTACAACTGATGCCATTAACCAACATGCTCTTTAAATGCATAGTTTATATCTTCTCTACACAGTGCACAGACAAAACACTTTTTAAGATAATGAAATATAAAATAGAATACTTACTGGCTTGAGTTCCGTGACATCCCAACCAAGATACTGAGCCACGCTCATCATCTGTTGTGTAATACACTCTAATTCCTTGAACAAACATGAAATACGAGGTAAAAAAAACTTTAATTATATCCACCTTACATAGAATACGGCATGCTGATTCTTTATGTCTTCCAAAGCGTTAAGAGACTGTAACTTCTTTGCTACATGACTTACACATACCATGATGCAAGCCTTTTGGCACAACAGAAACAACAGTTGTACTCTGTATGGCTGTACCTGTACACTTAGTCTCTAACTTTTACTAAAATGTATTAGCTACATTAAAGTTTAATTTGATGAGCAGGTGACCGAATGTTTATTATATTACATTTTATTTTTCTCTATCTCTCCCACTAGTTATACTAGCACAATAATAATTATTGTGAGTGTTAATAGTGAAGTAGAAGTTGATATTTTTGTCCTATTTCCCTTATATTTAATGTAACTTAATACAAACGTGTTATCATAAAGCTATATTTGTCTACCATTTTATAATTTCTGCTAAGGAGATTCTG
This sequence comes from Porites cylindrica, assembly GCA_964035525.1. Lineage (NCBI taxonomy): Eukaryota > Metazoa > Cnidaria > Anthozoa > Scleractinia > Poritidae > Porites > Porites cylindrica. The sequence goes on along the minus strand of OZ037777.1, from coordinate 41,263,871 downwards.
AGTTAATTAACCACAGCTCACCTATAATCAACACTAGGATTTAAGTGCTCTCTGGCACTAAATTATTAATGGTTCTAATTTTGCAAGTGTTATTTTATCCACAATCCCCCCCAAAAAAATTTTGACCTCCGAAAAACATTAAAATAATAATAATAATAATAAATAAATAAATAAATAAACCCCCCCACATTTAACTCAACTTAAAAAAAATCCAAAAGGAATTGAAAGAGACACATTGAAGGCATTACAATTGCCAAGTTAACAGGAATATGATACTGTAATACAACAGCAAAGAAATAGTTCTTCAAAGGATATATTTGGGGCACAAAGTGAATTTAAAGGAATAGTGGAATACCAGCATAACACAGACAACATAAGTTGACTTTCAATGGCATTACTGTGTACTCACTGCACTGTAAGTGAGAAATATTTTAGTTGTTGTTTTTCCTAAATTATCATTTTATGTGCTCCATTAAATTCAGCATAAAAAAAGTAGTGTCAGATAGCCTGGGGCTAGTGGATTTTGCTGTCAGGCTAGTAAATTCTGTTTTTAACTTGCCCAGTGGGCAAGTGAAGTTTTCTTGGGGAGAATTCAAATTACAGAAATACTGAAGTCAATCCTCCTCATCAAAAAGTTTTGTTGGGGTAGTTGACTTTGGGGATGAGAAGTACATGCCAGGTAGAGCATGCCCGAATAGCAAGCTGTAAATTAGACTTTCTTTGCAACTTTAAGTTTAAAAATCAATTTGCTCAAAATCACATAATCAATTCCCAGCACAGAAAAATTATGTTAGCAGGAAATGAAAAAGCATATAAATATTAGGTAACCTGTAGAATTTTGGCTGTGTAGCGCTCAAATTGTCTGTTATGAACAAAAGAATACTTGAGCTTCGTAATACATAAGGAAAGATTTGAAGACAGTTTTAAAATTTCAAAATGGAAAACCACTCACCCATGATTGGGTGGGAAGGGTTGACAAATTCTTTTCACTTACAGCAGCCATTGAAATCACTACTTTTGAGATGCATGTACAGTTGTATACAGCTGAAAATTAACAGGTTGACTTATTCTTATATGCTCTTTTGGTTCTAGTCAATAGCATATTTTTACAGAGAAGATTGTTATTGTGGTTACAGTTCAAGATGATCACACGACCACGTACACTGTATTGCAAAAGGACAATTTGCAACATAGGTTGGCATTAATTAACATAGATATAGCACCTCTAATGACCAAATTCCACAAGTGCGCATTGGATATGAGTTGGCCATCTACCATCTCACATCCAACAAGCACAAGTGGAATAATTGTTTTATTAAAATGCCCACAAAATATCGAGAATTCTTCCCGACTTTATTTGTAAAAACAACAGATTTTCAGCTTGTCTTTAATAGAGCATGGTATAATGGCTCATATACCATGATGGCTAAGCCAATCAGAGCTCTAGAATTGCATTATCCAATGACTCAGTTTTTAATGATATATAATATACACACGACTGTCTCTCTCTTAACAGAAGCCTCTATAAGACGGACACATCAGTTTGTCCTGACTTTCTCTACTCCCTTTAATCAACTCTATATAAGAGAGGCATCACTCTTAGATGGACAGTTAGTGCTAGTCCCAAAGGGGACATCTTAGAAAGAGAAGACAGTAAGATCATTGTGTAGCTACTGCAAAACAAGTAAAATAATGGTAACTAATTAGTGTTACCTGAGAATCAAGATATTCGTTTCCATCACTATCATACACTCTAAAGACAACTGAATATAAAGAAAGAAAAATAATGTCATTCATAACAAAAAATACATACTTATTTTTCAATGCATGAGACATATACATCTTGACACTCGACATTTCTTCTAGCAGCATGTGGCAGACATGTCACATAAAAAATAGGCAGGTACAAAAGTCGGACCGGATCAACTCGGACTGCCTGTCCGGGTCAGATCAACTCGGATCGACTCGGATCGAATAAAAAAAATAAAAATAAAATAAAAGTGGACTTGGATCAACAAAAAAAAAAAAATTTAATTAGCAAAACTGAAAATTTAACCCATTTGGAGGGTAAAAAAGGCCAGATAATCCTTTTTTTCTCTGTGGGTTTCAGCAGCCATTTTGTTTTACTAGTGCCAGTTCCTCTCGGATCATGTTAGGAACTCGTGGTTGCGTTACACAACACGCACGTTCTGTTTCAAGGACACAGATATAGATGACCTAGAGGAAGGTAAAATCTCGATCATTTTCTTCATTCCAAAGAAACTGATAGTTTCAGTAGCCTAGAATGTATATATTTGCTTATTTTTTAGTGTACTGAATTATTTATGAGAAAAGCATCAAAGGCCTGGTCTGTTGATCGCATTTAGATAGTTACCGAAGAGTCAGACTGAAGAGTGTTCTCATTCCTGTTTGTTTTTTTCTGCAGGACCTTCTGAAACTTGATTTTAATGATACACTAGTGAGCAGCACACGTACATTTCCAGTGAACATTTTCAACTTGGAAGGAGGAGAAACCATGCTCACCCGGGACAAAGAAAATTTTCATGCCCCGGCCGAGGATCGAACTCGCAACCCTCCAGTTCAGTGGTTAGAACGTCCAATCTTTATAGTATTCGGAGGGTCGCGAGTTCGATTCTCGCCTGGGGTACGAAAAGTTTTGTTGTCCCGGGCGAGCATGGTTTCTCCTCCTTTCAAGTTAAAAATGTTCACTGGAAGTGTGTGTGTGCTGCTCACTAGTGTATCATTAAAATTAATAACAATATAAATAGAATTAATTTACGCAACCACGAGTTCGTGAGAAAAAAACAAAATGGTGGGTGAAAGGTAAGTGACGCCGATTGATTTTATTTTTCTTTTTATGATCCAAGTTGATCCTAGTCCAATTTTATTTTATTTTTATTTTTTTTATTTGATCCGAGTGGATCCGAGTTGATCCGACCCGGACTGGCGGTCCGAGTTGATCCGGTCCGACTTTTGTACCTGCCTCATAAAAAATGTGTGATTTTTTTTCTTCTTGTGCACTTTTATGGTGATTTTATGGCAATTTTGCTAAGCGATGGTTACTGTAGCACACATCTGATATCAGGAAAACAGGTGAAAAGCTAGAAATATTACATAAGGAACACAGTTTCAACTAGGGATAAGTTTTGAATCCCCATTAACAAAAATTACTACATCTCTTCCAGCTCTTTGCTGTAAGTACAGGTAGTAAAATTAATTTATTTATTTTATTGTATAAGCAACAATGAAATACCAGGTGAGCTTTCACGTGGTTAGTGAAAAGATCACTGTTGCTATGGCTTCATCATAAATTGCGCCTTTCGCGAAAAATATTACAGTGAAATGGTTTGGTATTTCACACTCGATGCAATAATAGAACTCTGCATGGCTGCCTGGTGATAATAAGTTTCCCTTCTCGCATTAAAAAATATTTCACTCATTTGCTGTGCTCATTCTTGAAATATTTTCAACATTCAAAGAGTAATTCATTATCTCCACTTGACACATAATATCATCTACTTATATGTTCTTACATTCCAGTTTGTCCTCCACCTTGCCGCCCTCTAGCATAGACAGATAGCAAGCGATCTCTCTTATCGACACCATGGGTACTGTGTTTGCATGTGGGTTCACATTCAGAAGGTTAACTTGTTCGCTGGACATTTTCTTCCTCTGTGAACTGGACCGTGGGTGAGCTGGTGGATGCTCATTGGCCACTTTGAATGCTGAGAAAAACAGAACACATGAAATACAGCTAATAACACTTAAAAACAACTACTCAGAAAGTTTATTCCAGCACGGTTTTATTTAATTTCTGACAGCTGTTAGGCTGACATCTATGGCCATGGGGGATCTGTGTTAAAAGCCCATGAGTTCAGACTTTATCTTAAAGCTTTCTGATGCCTGATTTCACTGTAAAGAAATCTTTTAACATTTAAAGCTACTTGTTATCAAAAGAAAACCAGGAGAGCACAATAATACTGTAAACCAAGTTTCCATCATTACAAAAAAATATAATGAAAATGATCTTGCTCTCTTAATTCCACGTAATGCAAGCACACAAACCTAGCACCTTACAACTAACAAGCTAAGGGGATCCTCTTTACTAACTAGGCTAAGAGAACAGCCAACATTTCATGACGCAACCACTAGTTTCCCCAAAATGTGATGTCTGAGAAACAAGCACAGAAATTCCATACTGTTACAGCGTCAGAACCTGGATCTGGGTACTGCTTTTGATTGGCTCAAAATTTGCTTCAACCAATCAGAAACATTCGAAAAACTCGAGACATGCACCTGGAAGACTTTGCTCATGAAAGTATTTATTAATAAGTTTCTGATGTGAAATTGAACAGGCTCACTCTACCATCATTTTTATTCAAAATGAAATTCGGAAAATGGTGAATGTTGAAAGTTTTTGGTAAAGTTGGTCATGATTTTCTATTCCTATGCTGCAAAATTGTTCATCAAGCTTTCAACCTTGATCATCTTTATCAAAGTTGCCTTTTTCAACCAACATAGATCAGGAAAATAATTATTTAACTTTATCGCAAAATTCATTCTTCGCACTGGGTTTTGATGTTTAAATTTAGATCTTAAGTCAGGTCTAATGTTAAGTTTGATTTTGTTGATTTAGTTAAGTTTATAGAAAAAGTCAAATGAAGTATAGGTCTCTTAGTAAAAGAAATGTTCACCTTAACCCAACCCTTTTACAGAGAAACAAACTCTATCTTGAACCCGTCCATTTCCCAGCTGTACCAAAAACGTAACTTATAACCAGCATTACCGTTAACTATTAGTTGTTATTTTAGCAGCAACAAAGCAATGATCAAAGATGTTACAAAAAAATATAATATATAAATTGATGTTTAAGTGAAATAACTCATGCTTTATATGAAGTCAATTTATGATTAAAGGATGTTAATGTAGTCACTAACCCATGAATGAGCCACTAGAATGTCGCCGGAAATGGTGTTTTAAATCAGGAGATTTTCGCCCCCATGAGCCGAGCCCTAAAGAATCTTGAGGCGCCAGAGAAAGAGTGAGTGATGGTTGTGGTTTGGGTATCGTATCATTATTATTTTTAATGCTGGGTGATCCATTAGGTTTAGCACTGGATTCAGGTTCATCATCTTTGACTTTAGATAGCGTTATTTCTGGTTTATCGCCAACCCCTACAGCTGCTGCTGTGGCAACCAGCGCTGCTGTTCCAGCTCCACTGTGAATACCTGGAATTTCTGAAACTGAATGTGTAGTTCATGATTTAAAGAGTTATTATAGTTTATGAATTTTTATGAATTAAAGGTGATATTTTACTGATTGAAGTTGTTATCTCATTTGTAAAAATTATTGTTAATTTAACAAACATCATGGCAGGTTTGAGACCAAAAAATTTATTTACTTCCTTATTAAATAAAAAAATTATTTATTTAATATTAAAATTGCAATTCCTTATGCATAAATCAAGTTCACAGGTTCAGTGGATTAAATTTATTGATAACCTTCAACAAAAGCTAAAGAAATATATGTTACAGGTCAAAATTACATTCAGGTTTTAAATTTATTCTCACTTTCCTTTGTCTCCTAGCCCTAATTCATGAATAATTAAGGCTAGGAGACTTAAGGAAATTGAGAATCAACCTAGGTTAAAAAAATTTTAACCTGAATACAATTTTGACCTGTGACATATATACAGAAAGTTTTATTTCCGTGATGTAATAGTTGCATAGGAAACAAAAAATATATAATTTTTGACACTACTTCAGTAGAGGGAAAATTCAGGTCACAAGTCAAGTGACATGTAATAAATTATTCAATCCACCCTGAAAAGGTAACTAGCACAGCCAAAAGCACTGATTTTTTTTCTCTCTGCCAGTTTAGAAACAAAAATTTATAACAATTAAGGTTAGCACATGGTTTCTTTTCAGTTCTTCTAAAATTCTACAACCTGAGCAGTTAGTTGCAATATTAGTGTTGCCAGCATATTGTACTCTGTATGTCTATAAAAACACAGTGTTGAATGTTCCAATTTATATATTACTTTTTAATTGACATGCACAAATCTGAGGATATTCTGGTGATAAGCATACAGTAGTAATGAACACTGTACTGATTATAGTGATTATTAATATTATTAATATTATTATTAATACTGATTAATATTATTAATAATACTGATTATTAATACTGATTATACTGATTATTAAAGGCTTACTTTAAGAATTCGTAGAAAGAAAACAATATCAGGGTTTTCAACAAAATTTGAAGGAGGAAGCTGGATTGAGCAACGAAACTGACTGTTTTATCAATAACATGCAAAAAAATCTTTCTTCAGTTACTGAAACAAAGTGAGAAAAGTAGCCATCTTTTCTGAGAGGAGCCACATGTAGAAAATGCCTTTTCTGGGTCGTCATTGCTTATGAAAACAATACAATAATTATAAACAGATTTGTTTGAGTCAGCTATAAGTTAACACAGCTACGAAGAGATGGTTATCATACGTATATTTCTTCAAGTTAAAGGGACAGAGTTCTGATTATGCGCACGCGCGAGCGTCATCTGTTTTTCCTTCTAAAGACAATAGAACTGTCATATTGACCCGACAAGATTTCTTTCTGGACCACACTGCCAACGGAGATTTGTTGTTTACATTCTCAAGTAATATTTTAGACTTTCAAAGAAGTCTTTCGTCTTAATTAAAATTTGGCTTGCAGTAGGAAGACTCATCACGATTTTATCGCAAGCAGGGCCACCTCGCGACCCGAAAATCTTGTTCCACTCGCTTTAAAAACAGCTTTTCTAATGTGAAACTTGTGTCAGAGGTCAATTGTTCCAAGTCCCGTAATATTCATATGATTTGCTCGCGTTCTAGCCTCAAATGTTTGAAAGACATAAATAAAAGTGCAATCTCAACACTATGAATCATCGCAAAGGTTAGATTTCATGGCACTAGTTTTTCTAAACATGTAGCACCTGTTTGTTTGATTTTGTCGGCTGTAGGAAGGTTCATTTAAAAGTTTACCAACGCATCGTTGCAAAACATTCTACTTCACGAAGCTTAATTCGACAAGATCTCCTCAGTCACATCAATGTCTCAATGGTTTCTTTCTTACAGTCTTTATTGTTGCTGTTTCACTTCTGCGTATTCCTTTCACAAATATCTGAGCTTGTATGGAAGCTACCAGAAGAAATAAGCCTTCAATTGGCGTCAAAGTGCTTCCCATCTTTTGGTCCTCTGGCCAACGGCAATAAAAGTAAAATCGAAACCTAACAGGAACAATATATCATTGATCTGTAATCCTGAGAAGTTTTAGTGTAGTATTGAACTTGGCCAAGTGCGATGCAAACGGATGTTTCAAGGTTCTCTCACTCTGCTGGCATCTTTTGATTTCGCAACATCCTGTCCAAAAATCAAAGTTTGGTGCATGTGCAGTAGCGGGATACTGTTCCTTTAATAATAATAATGCCTTTATTAACGTGTCAAGCAAAAATCTGGCAGAGGGGATTCCCCACTGTTATTAGGGAACAACTAACTTTCTAAAATACAATCTAAAAATACAAAACAAATTAATATAAAGTCGAAACTAGAATCTACTCAGAGTTAGAATTAGAAACTACTAATGATAACTCACTAACATAATTATGTACTACATAAACGCCATTAAAAATTATCAAAATTCTAAAATCTTGTAATTAAAATTGTAATTAAGAAAATTCAAAATTACAAATTGCAAAGGTAGCAGCCACAACATCCATCTAAAATGTTACTTAAATCAAGACTGCATATCCGGGTCTTAAACTGCTTAAGACTGGCAGCCGATCGAACTGTCCTTGCTTGGTATCTTGCTCCAGAGTCTTGCACCTAGGTATCAAACTAAGTGTTTTCTGTGTGTAACTGTGTTAAAACTAGCACAATGTTTATTCTCTCACAGGGCAACTTGCGGCAATACAAATCCCAACAGCTCGCTCTATTACAGTGTTTGGTGATACATGTAAAAATCAATGAACTTCTGGGAACATTAAATCACATTGGAAACGATGAGAGCTCACTTATAGTTAATGATATGTTGAGCAGATCGAGGCAGCGGTGATTCAACAAAATAATTATTATATCCTGGTAGAATTAGAGCATTTGAACCTCCAAACATCATTATTACTGGGCTGCCTGTAACGCAAGCCAATTACAATTTCAGTTCCCTCTTTGAGTTCACGAAAGGGCCTGCTTTAAAACTGATGCCCATAGCCATCCTTTAAAGTGAACCTAACGTGAACGGCATGTGGGTTTGTATGCAACGTGAGCATTTCTCTGATTCAGTTTCCTAGCCCCAACATCATCAACTGACTTAAACTTGGACAGTGACACTTGTTAAGTGACTCCTATGATTGAATTGCTTTAAAAAAAAGCCTTCTTGATTCGTAATGTCTTCTGGGTTCCTGGGGGGTGGGGGCGAGGTATAAAAAATATTTTGTGCAAGGGAAAATCAAATGAAACCACTTCAGAGCACCATTTCTTGGTACAAGACATACCCTCACATCTTCCCTCCAACGGGTGTATGTTTTTCTTCGGAGGCAACCGAAAATTAATGATTGATGTAGTGCATGAACAATTAATAAGCACAATTTACAAGCAAAGTATTAAACCAATATATTGATGAAACTATGGTTGAAGACTTGATTGTAAGCTGCTGTACTGAAGTGCACAACTCAGTTGCCGATGAGTGTCACATGAATCCTGATGTTAAGAAATGGACGTCCATGAGCAAGGGAAGTGACATCTTTGCTAGCCTGCGTGGCAGGCGTTCAAAAGGGAAGGGGAAGGGAATTAGTGCGCGAGACCACGCGCAAAAGAGGAGGGATTAGGGGAATGCCTGCAAGGAAGCCATTGTTTTCGTCATCCCGCCTACTAATTAAAAAAATAACAAAAATAACGCAAGTGTGAATGACTAGCTGTCAAATAAGTCTGGCCGCAATGCACATATTCTAGTCGTATTTCTCGCACTGTTTTTTGTTTGTTTTCCAAAAACAAGAAATCTAAAGTAAAGGTACTATAAAAAAAGTTCAAATGCGGTTGTCCATGGAAGGAATCTTCCTTGAAAGTTGCAACAACAAGTTACATAAAATCCAGCATAAATCTATTCAAGTTGTTGCTGAAGGAATCGGGCTGGAAAACTAATAATAAGAAATGTACCGGCTCTTCGCAACTTTCAATGCAGTGTTTGTCTAAGAAAAATTAAAACACTTTGCCGTCACGCACTCTTTGAATTTCTATCAGGACAATTGGATCCAGCCGAGCACACAAAAGAACGCTGGTGGCGGGGAAAGAAGAGCTGAACTTTGAAGATCTGCAATAAGGTGACAATTTATCATTAAAGTAAGTTCCTGGCAGTTTTATAACTGGCTAGAAGAAGTCCTCAACCAAAAATCGCCAAAAGTTATGGATCGCTTCGTCTTCAATTATCTTGCTTTAATTGCTTTTTTCTATTCTCTTTTTGAGCTGAAATTGATGCCTTCTAACGATGAATTCCCGTAGAGAAATCTCATCACACTTCACTAACGACATATGTTTAGTTACGCAAATGGTGTGATGTTGATTTCAACCAATCAGAAAAAGGTATTAAGTCAAAGATTGACATTTAATTAATTCTGACCAATCACTATTTTCACGCTCAGAATCTTAGCGTGAAAAACGGAGAAAACAATGCCGTCCTTGCTGGCGTTCCTTTCCTTCCTCCCTCCCGAGCCCAAATTCCCCCTTCCCCTTCCCCTTTTAACGCCTGCCACACAGGCTACAACTTTGCCATGTTAGAAGACTAGCTTTTCATTTTAGTACTTTCTTCTATTTAATGCAAAACACAACCACTTTGGAGGTCTAAATTTCAGCTAAGGATAAAGAAGACACAGACAAAAATAGGAACTTTGAGAATTTTGCTCACAAGTTCAAAGCTTCACCTGGATATCTGCTCCGGGAGCTCCAACTTGAGGTAAATAGGAGCTATTAATGACAAGGTTTGGTTACTGAGTAGAGGGCATACAGTTGTTTTCAAGTGTATAAGCCATGAGGTGTTGCTTTTGTTTGTATCAGTATCTAAGCCTTTATCATTAAATTTGTAAGTGATCTTGTTATCATTTGTTATGCTTCTCCTCTATTCTGGGTGTTTGCCCATTCAGCAAGCACAATATTATTGACGTCAGCATAGGCGAATTTCCAAAAATTTTTGAAAGTTTACAGCTTGTGTGATGTTTCGTGCCAAGTGTAGCATTTTATGGAGATGTAATCTGAAACCACCGCAAAATGGGAACTTAAAAAGACTATAATCGATTTATGTCTAAACATAACACACAACTTACATGACCTAAAGGTGTTTTGAATACAAACGAATACTGTAAATGTGAGTGAGGGGCAAAAACAGTATTAATGTGAACCAAGGGGTTTTAATGAATATAAGGGTCAATAATTATTGTGCATTGAGATGAATCACTTGAAAAGAGAATTTAGTGCACGTGATCAGAAGTAAACAAGGACACATAGTGCATTTCAGTGCGTTTCAGTCTTTTTAATATCCAAGGACTGTGAATAGTGTTTCGATATTGTTTAACTAGCACAAAAACTTCCGAGGAGTTATAAAACGGCATAATATTATTTTCTGCCATGAAGAAAATTTAGTCACTGGTGAGACAAACAGCGAACTCGAGCAAATTTTTAACTCATATTAGTAACACAGTAAAAAATATGTTACCGATCATTTCATCTATCATTGTTTAAAGTGCATGCTGATGAAAGCAACATGCAAGCAAGAAATCTTTAAACTTGTTTTAGGTCACAAAATGCAAAGGATTTTCTTCTTTGAAGTTAGAGAAAAATACCAAGAGAAAAATCTTTAAACTAAATACCTTTCATCTCATGGGAAAAAAAAGTGTTTCGCATGAAAATGGTAGACCACAAATGAGGATCATCTCAGTGTAATTATTAATGAGGCCCATGGATCAGGATCAATGGGCAGTTGGCTGTCTGTTTTAGTAAACTTCTCGTTTTCATACAATACAATATTTCTGTCCAGTGTAAGCCCAAGCAGAAGCAGCCCAGTCAATACACCTTTTGGCGAGTCTAGTTTCTTTTTAAAGGTGGGGATAGCCAAATGAACAAATAGGTCCCTCAAAATAGTTACCCAAGCAATTCAAAAATACTTGAAAACATTACCAGACTTGAGTGATTTTGGTTGTGACGGCACTAAAAAATCTACTGTATCCATAAAATCTTTAACCAATACTTCAAGGGTGACCAATACCAATTTTCTCCCAACAATATCCACACATCATCAAAAGAAAAGGTTGAGAGAATCAATAAAAAAGATAACCAAAGGAAAACATCTTTGGTGTTTGACCAAATTCTCTCATCTATTTCTTTAAGGAACTGTATGGAGATCAGTTTGGAGAATTTGTACAAGGATATTATGACTTAAAAGGTTGCGAATGGTGCCTGAATTAAAGCACTGCCACTATGTTGGATATACATGTAACAGGAAGATTTTTTAGTGCACATAGCTTTTTTTAGGACTCTGCCCCCGAATAAAAGAGCATTTTGGGGGCTTCTTTTTGGTATGCAGGAAAATAAGAACTAACAAAGAGAAATTAAATCTGAAAGAGATACATAATGTAGGTAATCACAAACATTTCTAAGATACAAGTAAATGTACTTCGAAAAATGACTACTAAAAAACAGATGCAATTGCAAATTTTCAAGAGATGCAAGTAGACTTACGTCTCCTCTGATCGAATTTGTGGACATCTTGTTGAGAGTTTGAAACAACTGTAGCAGCCACACTGTCTATGATAGTTTGTGACAGTGATGGTGAATTCACAGCAACTTGTTTGTGAAATGCCCAGAAAAGATGTTGGCACAAGTCTTCACTGACATCATCTCCAAGATACGCCGACATAAACAACTTGAAGCCCTCATAGTCCATCGGCTAGAAAATAAGTCACACATGAAAGAAATTATAGATTTGCTTCAGCAGTAAGAAATATTTTTTTTCTCCTACTCACTTTATCATAAAGGCTACAATAAAAGTTATTATCTTTGGCAAGCACTAGCTGGTGGTTCAGAGACTGAGGATCAGTTCCCATATGAACTTTGTATATGTAACAATTTACTATAATCATACACAAATCACAAGGTACACTTGTACATCTGTACTTTTACCTGTGGGCAGGAAATAATTTTTTTCATAATAATTTGAAGGTCCATGGCAAACAGACAAAAGAGAGGTTAAGCATCACATTTACGTCAAACGGCAAACGCAAATTTGTATCACCTGACCAAGTTTTCCTTTGCTTGCACCTACTGTTAATTATTGCTACACATGAATTAGTAGTATAGACACAATTTTTAATCCATAAGAATTTTCTGAACTGTTTTTACCCCCTCATTTTCTATTTTGCGAAATTCTCAACCTGAATGTGCCATTCGCTGTTTGTCATATACATGAAGCTTAAACTCTCTATACAGTGTGCCTGTACATGTGCTGTGCTTATTATAGACAACAATTTTGAAGAGATCCGTTCATTTCAGATTTAAACCCATCAACAATAGATGGCAGTGGGGAAAGTGCCTGGACAAACTGATGGAGTTACATGCAAGCGCGGAAGCTGGTAACCATGACAACCCTGTGAGCGGCAACCACCAGACACCGTCACACTGAGAACCTCAGTGGAGAGTTTGGTAAATACTTATCAACACTCATCCACAGGGGTGAGAGGGCTGGGAGTAATAAGGCTTAAACAACTGCATGCAAAAGGCACAGTCAGCAAAAAGAATTGACATCAGCATATGAGTAGTAAAGAGGACCATTGTACAGCATTGCCTAATATTCAACACATACAGTGTAAATCTCAGTTGAAAGCAACTACATTGCGTTTCTCTGCAAAGTGGGACCAGCTTAAGAAAACAATGATTATACGATGTGATTTCTCAAACGGCCCAAAATGCTGGTTAAAGTACACAACTACATGTACATGAACATGTCTGCTAACTTTTGCCCTGGAAACAAAATTAAAGCTTTCAAGATTCTGGCATGTACAGAAGACAACATTTTTGACATTTCTCTGTCTTCCCTCTTGGCTGTATTTTGCATTTCTTTCCTTACTTAATTGCTTCTCTTTGCCATTTCAGCAAACAACTTTATTCTGCCAAACTTTGATAGTGTTTTCTAAAGAGGCTGCTTTCCAATTACGTAACTACAACAATTGCAGATTCTGGAGCACTGAAACAAAGTTCAGCGATCAGAGTATTCATATGGATGTTGTACTGCTGTTCAACAATAAATTGTAACAATGACAAGCCACTGTTCCACAAACTGCTGAAGCAAACTTAAGTTCTATGTTATAATCACTACAATCTGTCAGATCACGGGACCTATTTAGTTATGATCACAGCAATACAAATATAAAAAGCAGGCTTAATAAAATCTATGAACATACTGTACATGTCTGCACATCATAGCACTGTAGGCACTCTTGTGACGGGTGGTCAGTATGTATGTCCCTACTCCAGGGTGCAAAGAAAGTCAGTTTTACAGCCTGCCATTCGGGCAAGCTGTAGCTAGCATGTACTAGCCCACAAGTCACTTCAACTCGCCCCAAAACCCTTTTTCATTAGCATGATTGCTTACAATCCTTCTGTAATTTGAATTTCCCCAAAAAACAGCACTGTCGAGCAAGTTAGGAACAAAAATCACTAGCCTGATAGCAAAATCCACTAGCCCTGAGCTATAGGACATGACTTTCTTTGCACGCTGCTACTCTGAATTTCAAAACCTGTTGTTCCACATTTTGAGAAGGAAGGCATGACCCTCTCAGTGTTGTACTTATTGTTGTCATTGCTGTCGTAGTTTTACAGTTTTTAAGAATAGTTTTCCACAAGATGAAAATGAAGTGTACCTACAACTACATATCTACAAATCAGAGCTCCAGGCCTTGTTAGCTGAGGGGAGAGGCATACGTTTGTCCCTAGTCTGAATTCCAAAACATTTTTACAAATGTAACATATTGAGAAGGAAGGAATGACCTTGTTGGTATTGCACATATTCTTGTCTTTGCCGCGGTCAAAGTTTTCAGATTTTTTAAGAATTCTTTTTACCTACAACAAATCACTGCTACATACATGTCTACACATCACAGCTCTAGGCCCCGTTTGGTGAGGGCAGAGGGAATGTGCATGTATGTCCCTCGTGTGAATTTCACAACCTGTTTCTTAACGCACTGAGAAGGAAGGCATAACCAGGTTGGTATTGTACTTATTGTTAAAATTTTCAAGAAGATTTTTTTAAAGGTGAGAATGTAATTTACCTTAGACGTGCATGTACATGGATATGTTGTTGTATCATAAGAGCTCTTGGCCTGTTAGGTGAGGGAAGGGGGATATGTATCCCTAGTCTGACTATTAAAACTTGTTTTTTTCACACATTGAGAAGGAAGCCATATCCCTGTTGGTATTGCACTTGTGCATGTCTTTGCCGCTGTTGTAGTTTTAGCCCATCTTTATGTCATTTACCATCATTTTATCTGTCTTATATCACTCTTTTATATCACTCTTTCAAGGCAGTGACACTTGCTGCAATTTTAACAAGGCCTCATCAGTTTGAATTACAAGATGTACATGTAGCCCAGAAAATTTCATGTCATAAATAGTCCCTTTCAACTCTGCTGAAGGGCTCCAAGAAAGTCTCTCTGCCAAATCACAAAATTATCTCATACCAAAATTGCCTCTTATTTTCACAAAATTAAGTATCAGAAGGGCTCAAAATTGGGACAGATATATTCGCCAATGCGACTAACATTCTCTCCTTGGCACCTAAAAATTCTGGTTTAGTCTCCACCTTAGCGACCAGATTTCTCTACGATTTAGATTTAAATTAAAAGAGCAAAGTTAAATCTTGCTTTGCATTCATCATAAAAAATGTACCAAATAGCATAAACAAGTTAGCCAGTTTACCTCCAAATTTATACCAACTTCTTTCCGTGATATTTTCAAACAATCAAAGCTGATGGATACTATGAGCTACATGTACGTCATTTAGTAAATACAAACTTGCGACTATATTTCTCCAGTTGGTCGCCAAAAGGCGACAGGGGATTTTTTAATTTCAAGCCCTGAAATTCAGAGAAAATAAGCAAAAGCAACATATATATGGTATGGAAAAAAATTAAAAAACATGTTGTTCATGAGCCTAATAATTTAAAACATGATGTGTATTGTGAAGCCTTGACACATTCAAAATATCTTGAGAAGGTATAGTTCTAGAAATTAATGTGTGTATTTAAGTGATCAAGGTAAACAGGTGTTATGGTAACTTGCATTATAATTTTATCAAAATTGACCTTGAAAAACTACATGTAACTGATTGGATTAACCAAAAAATAGGTTGATGCCAACATAAAACATTTCAAAATACAAAAGTTCATGCACTAATTTTTCAAATAAACAGATGAACTTAAAATCAGTAAAACTGAGCCACTAATATTGCATATGAATACATGAGCTAAAAATACTTGAAAAGCTATAAATATTTGAAAAAATCATTGAGAAAAATATTTTGAGCTCTTCACTTCAGGAACCCACATTTTCATTAGCCAGAAAGGATTAAAGAGACACTTAATTGACTCCCTAAATTCATTTATCCCCACAAATCAACTTTAAATCTTTTATTAATCAATGTGCTTTTACTTGGCACTTTTTCACAGGAAAAAGTCTCTCTCTTTTAAGACATAATTATTATAAATGTACTTTGAAGCTTTCTCAGAAAGCATGTATAATACATTGTGTACCTTGCCACTACTACACAATATTATATGTTCTACTCTTAACAAATTTATACATTATAACATATATAGATATGTAGCAATCTGTGGAAAATAAATTTGTCATTACCCCAAGACGTAAAAGCCTATTGTCATTTTCGGAACATAAAATTCTACATCATCAGAGGTAAACATTTTTTTTAAAAAAACTGGAATTAGATACATGTAATATGTGAATTCATTTGCAGTGTATCAAATAATCTTTCTACAAATAAAATAAAAATAACTATTTATGAAGATTAAAATGTTAATTATTCAACCTAAGATCAAAGCAATTTTCCATCGGGTAAACACTTACTTTTTCTGGATTATACTGAGGGTAAACTCCATCTCGGAATTGTTGCAAGACATCAGTCAACCTGCTCGTCTTCGCATCTGAGTATATTCAAAAAGAAAAATTTTCAGTGTTAACCAGAAAATGCAAAATAGAAACCAGGCCACCACATGCAGATGTAATTTAAGTTTACATTTATTTCACTTTAAAATTACTCTAAAATCACAAAGTAAATACCATACAGATCAAGGTCTCACATGTTTTTATCACCAAAAATACTGCTTGAATTTTAGCTTTTTCTCTTTCCTCTTTTGAGTAGTGGTTTAAAACACTTGACATTTTAAACTTGCATTTATCACTGCTTCATCAAGAGTTTAACTGCAATATGAATATTCAGCCATAATTACTATCCTTTTAAAACTAATAGCAATACATTATGCTGCTAATTTTTTTTTTTTTTTTCACTTTCCAGAGTGACCTGACATTTGACAGTTTGATCTGGTTTCCCCTTTCAGAAAATACTGCTGGAGAAATGGAGAAATTACGTACTAACAAGCCAAATGAATTTTCATGTATTCTCGACAGGAGAATAAAATGGCTTTCAGCAAAATTCACTATATTTGAAGAAACAATCAATTTATGGAAATGCTGCCATGTGGTAATTGCAAAGAAAAAGTTTAATTGTTGTTAAGAGGAACTGAAAGGTCCAATGGAGTATTTTTGCTTGCTATTGGCTCCTTCTGTCTTTACAACAGCATGGGACAATTTAGACAGCCAACCAAAGCAGCTTCACTAAGTTTTAAACTAACAATTTAAACATTAAAATTCATCAATTAAGCAAATACTGGGAGATTCACATAAAATGCATGTTTTGAGTCACACAAGTAAAGTAAATGTCATGAAAAAACACAGAGGGAATATGCAATTTTATACTCTATACAATTGCTGACTGCAGTGAACCAATGCTAATCAACTGAAGGCTCGAGTATGTGAACTCGGCATGAAAACAAGGCATACACACATCATTTTAATAAACAAGAACAGATTATTTCAAGGGTGTTGACTTGAATATTGAAGTCAGTTTATAACAACAGTGACACAGAATCTAATATCACTTTTGAAATAAATCTCTGGACATGCTGAAAGAAAATAATGATCATTTAACAAAAAAAAATCAATGTTTGAAAAATTCCTATAATGCCTGGAAATCTTTAACTTTGATATTGGGGAAAATATGACGATATTTTGTTTGTCTCCCAGTGTTTGCATGCCAAAAGCTATAAATATTTTATGAAAACACTTAGACATTTCTTGGGATAATATAAGAGCTGGTGGGTGTAACATGAAAATATCAAGAATATGATTGGTAGGAAATAGGATTGTGATATTTCTAATTGAACCAAAATATTAAAAGGCTGAATTTTATGTCCTCTTAAATCTTGAAGAGGCACAATGGATTAAGGGTGGTGAGACAAGTAAGGTTTCCAAGTACCTGACATTTGGTGATGAGTGAAAATGAATATGATTCACAAAACATCAACTTGTCACTCAAAAACCACAGAAATTACATAGCCAAAAAAAAAAGATGAAACCAACAAGTTGGAAAAATTTTTTGTACACTGCACCAATGTGACATTAAAAATTAAGTAAAATCTTAAGATTAAAAGCCGACACAAACGTCGCTATGAGCTGTTCATTTAAAGAAAGGGCTAGCTTAGAGACCTTCTAATAAGGGAAAGCAAAATGTAATAATTTGCGAAACGTCAATTAAGTGTAAACGTTTACGAACATGCCCCCTAAACCAGAAAAAATTTAAAGTTCGGTAAAAAGAATTTAAAATTGAACAAATTATAATATGTTAATATAACGCTAAGAGAGGAACGAAACAACAATCCATTGATTGAACATGTCTCTGTAAGATTGAAAACAGAAAATAACTTTGAATAGAATATTTAATAGCGCCCGAATTTTACACTCGAGTGTACGTGGTTTCTAAGCTAAAGTCTATTGTTGTGAAGAGAAAAGCTAAAACACAAAACGCACCTAGGCACAGATAAAATCCACCCACCCAAATCTTCTCTTGTCTTTAAAATTACGAGCGGCATTGTTTGTACATGTAAAAAATATACCAATAACACTAGCCGCCATATTATTATCACTAGCGTGAACATGTTCCAACAAGATTCGATCAATAGGTAAGGTATTAAAACCTGGATTCGCTTTTCCTCGCAGACAATATAAATGTGTTATTCAGTTTGTAATCGGCACGTTTTAGTGATATTAACACTTACACAGAGGCATAATCATAATTTCTTGTGAGTTTTCCCCGCAAACAGCATGGGTGCCTGATGTAAACACAAGCAAAGCTTCGGTCGTAGCAATTTTTCATAAAAAATAAATCGTTTGCCAATATATTCCAGCTTATGAATCAACTCCCGCGTTAATCTTACATTTCAAAATAATCAGGTAAAAAGAATGTTCGTTTATATTAACCTTTTAGTAAACGAAGACCCCTCGAAATTTTGACCTTCAAGTTCAGTTCACGGGCAGCATCATTCAGCCGTTAAAGACTAAATTTGCTTATCAATAAACTACAAGCATAATGGAGGATTCAAGAGCTTCCAATAACAATTAAGAAAGCAGAGCAGGGCTATCTTACACTTGGTGTATTCCTGAAGCTGTTGAAATTCTTCGGGCTTCAACCGATTCCAAACTCCCGTCGCATTCTGACTTGCAGATGAATTATTCGATGGACTGGAGGCCGCCATTTCTACCTTGAACAAAGCCCAGCTGTACTCGAACGTCTTGTTCCATTTGCTATCGGCACGCGTTGAACGTACATTGTGGGTGAGTAGGAACGCCAAAACAGATCTGACCTGACTTCCCACAAGGGCCCTCACCTGGCCATAACACACTATTAGTATTGTAAATATATTCACATGAATTTTTCTGTTCGTTTCATTTCTTGGCAGTGTGCGAAAGTAAACAACGGCGAGAGACTGGGTACGAGCTAAGATAGCGCCTGTGACATTGCTGAGATTTTGCATTAAGAATTTTGTCGATAATTTCGTGCAATTTCATGCCATGAATTCTACTGTAAGACTCTACCGACGTATTCTTAAACTGCACAGAAAACTTCCCCTTGCGTCTAGGGCTTTAGGAGACCAGTATTTAAAGGACGAGTTCAGAAGACACAAAAATGCAACTCGTGAGCAACTCGCAGAGTTCATTCAGGAATGGAAGGTTGGCTGACATGTTGTTCATAAGCTGAAATTTAGGCTTGCTTATATATCCTTTTAATATCCTGAAGAGATTTGCGTTATAGTACAGCCATTTTTAATTAACTAAACCCAAGAACGTTTTAATTGGCACTATCACAGAATGAAAGGCCGATAATTCTTGGGTGAGTAAACGTTGATGTTATGCAATAGCTAAAATTGAACTTCCAATCCATTGCTCCAAGTGCTTATTGTGTTACACCTTGTTTTTCAACCCTTTAAAGCCCCAACATCAACAAACACATTCTTCAGACTGATCTCGGCCGTACATTTCCATAAAGAATTAGTTGGAAGAATTCAAAAAAAAGATCAAAGTATTTCCCTTTGGTGATCAATTTGTCAATCCTCATAACCTTTTCTCTATATTACACTGTACATTAATGGTATTGCTGGTTTGTACGTAACATCACGACAACCATGTGGGTGGTCAACAACAAAAGCATTTCTCTGCTCTGGGAACTAAACTCTATTTTCACGTAAATTCTTCGAGAAAAATTCTATTGTGCTGACCCCCAACATGGCCACCTTGTCACATGGTTGCAAACCAAGAATTGTTGGGATAAAATTGAATTGGGACTTAAAAAGCTAACATGTGTTGTTCAAGTGGTTGGGAGTTCTGAAGGTATTACTGTGATGTTTTGCAACTGGTTTGAGTTCAATCCATGACATAACCATAATCATTGTGAAAAACCTTTCAATAAATAAGAACTTAGCTAACCATTTTGAGTCAGTGCTTAACACTTAGCAGTATTGTCAGCTCTTGACCCTAATCACAATCAAATCAGGGATCAATTCAAAGTCAAACGAGGCAAAGGGGAGCAAAACCAGCTGTTTCCCATAAAACCGTGCCTTGTTTACATGTGACAATTATACATGTACTTTCTGGAAGCATCACATTTCATGAAATTAGAAGACTATTTTAGACGTAATTAGCATTGTGATCAACACCCATTTCCAGTTAATAATTATGAAATAGCTTTCCAACAAGTACTCTGTACATGTTGAGCAAGGGTAGCGCAGTGGTGAGAGCACTCGCCTCCCACCAATGTGGCCCGGGTTCAAATCCCGGCGTCGACGCCATATGTGGGTTGAGTTTGTTGTTGGTTCTCTCCCTTGGTCCAAGAGGTGTTTCTCCGGGTACTCCAGTTTTCCCCTCTCCTTAAAAACCAACACTTCCAAATTCCAATTCGATCTGGAACGCACGGACACGTTTCAACGAGTTCTTATGAACTCCTTAGTGATCCGTGGGTAAACAAATTACAATTTTTTGTAGATTTTGACGAGTCGCATTTAAACAAAGAGCAAAGGTCTAACAAAAAAATTTTAAACAATCATTGTCCATTTGTTGACAGGGAGTGATTCCCACTCTGGTGTTGAAATTCTGTTTTCTGGCTAGCATTTCTTGAAAGAAAACAAATTAATATTTTTAATTCCTTTTTTCTTTCTGCATCCAGATCTATGCTGATATGTTGGAGGGACAACAAAAGGAAGGAAATGACTTTGGAAGTCATATGTCAGAAGACCAGGTGTCAAATATACGCGAGGAACAGTTGCTTCAGCTGTATGCTCTTCATCAAGAAATAAACAGTCCTCCTGAGGGGGTAGATTCAGCTGAAAAAAGGTGAAATTTTTTGGAAGATCATGTCTTAAATCAAAGCCTTTGCTTTGCATCAGGTGATAACCAACTACCGGTCCAATCTAAGATTGAAGTGGGTGTGAGGAACATGTGCAGCGGAACCTCTATGGATGAAGAGCTCCTCTTCAGCATGGAAAGTGCTTTAATTACCACGGACAGTTCTGCTGGTCCCAAAGATACCTTGAATCATACTATTCCTACATCCACAACTTCATACAGACACCTGTAATGCAGACACATCTTACAGTGTGTATAATGGGTATTTTTTTCTTCCCTGTATTTTTTTTTTGTGTGTGTGTGTGTGGTATTAACTCTTTTACTCCAGTTAGTGCCCAAAGGGGAAAAAATTAGAAAGGATCATTATGCGTCTCTGGAAACTGCCCACCTACGCTTCTCCTAAGCCAACAAAAACACTTACTTCTCACTTAGGGTAAAGTGTTGGCTTAGGGGAGGGGTAGGTGGGCAGTCTACCAGAAATGTATGATGATCCAAAAATTACAAGAAAATTTAACTTATTCCTTTTCACAAAATTCTATGACATAAATAGTATTAGGCAAAAGTTAAGTGAAGGAGTTAAAGAGGTTTGACTTAACATTTATATAAGATTCAGAGAGTATCCTGCAACAGCCAATACCCTTCACTGCTAGACATGATGACTGTATCAATTTCAGTGAGGAGGTGGGGGTGGGGGGGGGGGGTTGCAATTGCAAGCTTATTTTCGTGATGCTGTGATGGACCATTTTTTGTGTCCGTGAATTGTGATTTACTGAAAAACTGTTCTGTGAATCTTGATTGAAGTGCACTCCGTGAAACATAAACTGCCAAAATCCTCCATTGTGTACACATACAGTCGACTCTCTCTTAACGGACACCTCTATAAGATGGACACCTCTGTAAAATGGACACTTAGAGTTGGTCCCTGCTTTTCTTTAATCCTTTTATTTGACTCTCTATAAGACGGACACTTAGTGCCGGTCCCAAAGGTGTCCGTCTTAGAGAGAGTTAACTGTACATTGAAGATCAATTGAAGAAAATAACTTGTTTTTTTTCTTTTGGCCAAACAACCTTGACTGGCATTTGGTGGATTGATTGAACTTCACTTTTGAGTCTTTTGATGTCACTTCACACTTCAGTGTGCTCCGACTCATTTACAGCTGGCTTCCCTGGGGAATTTATAGCCAGGCAGAGATCACCCAAACACGTGGCCAAGATCAAAAGTGACTCGTGAAACGCAAAATTGTCATTTGTGCACTTGTGACGAGATCCCCCCTTGCCCCCCTTCTTCAAAGAACAGTTTCCTGTGTCTGAAAACAGCAGTGCAAAGCATAGATATGTTTAACGGCTGGTTTCCACAAGAGTTGAAGTCAGAGTTGTAAGTGGAGTCATAAGAATGCTCATGACCTCATGAAAATAAGGAATGAAGGAAGTCAAATCAGAGTTGGAAAAATCAGAACCTGACTAATTTCTTCCAACACTCATGACTCTGTTGCTTATGGTCTAGTGAAAACCAGAAATGTCAGAGTCAGAGAGCTTTGTCTGTAATTTCTTTTAGATTCCCTTAATCTATAATTATTATTGTTATAAGTTGGCCTTCTTTCATTTTCAGTAATTATAAAATAACTTGGGTGCTTCCTTACAAAACCCATATTATGACCAAATAAAAACAACAAGTAATTGTCAAGGAAAAAGGATTTTATTTTTCTTTATTTACAACTTGTATAAAGTAGTGACAACAACAAAAATGTCATCAATAAATACTAACAAAAATTTTTTAGTCTGCTTATAATTTTTAGTCTGCTTATAATCACAATTTTTTTTGATAATTTATCCATGGCTCTTATGGTAGTAATTTTCTTTATTCTTTATTGTCATATGAAGTTACCTGTAATCTTTAAAAAATGGAAATTTTTCAATGGTGCTGGTAATATTGATTTGATCATAGTGAAATTTTGCAAGTATAAAAAAAGGTAAACATTGACTTAAGCTTTACAGACTTCCTGTACTGTTAAACAGCAGTCATTTTTTGGAAAAATACTCTTTATAACCTAGACAGGCTTTTCTCATGGAATTCAGGAATGTAGGTACTCCTGTCTGCAAAGAAATCAAACAATATTCTAATTAGTATCATAGTTTCTTTACTCTAGTTTTATTTCCATTTATGAAAAAGTTGTTGTAATCAGAAATGTAGAGCAAAAAAATCTAGTGAAAATCAAACCAACATAGTCGTAAGTAGAGTTTTTGTATTCTGTTCACAACTCCATCACTTACGTGTTTAATCTAGTGAAAACTAGACTGTCAGATTTGTAAGGGCACGTTTTTTTTTCCCAAGATCACAAGCAAGGCAGTCATAATCATAATAAATTGTTATAACAGAATCAAAACGTTGTGATTCTTGCAACTCCAATTTTCTTGCATCAAGTCCTGCCTCCACTTACTCCTCACTTAATATTTGGTTTCTCTCTAAAGGCCATAACCATGCCATTGTTTTTACTTCAGTTAATACCCTAACTGTGACTCTGTTGCCAGAAAGACAAGCCTTTCATGTAAACTCCCAAGCTCAACCTAAATTAGTTTTTTCCAGGCTCCAAGATAGCAATATTGTGCCCAAGTCACGAAAAGTGACATTTTTTTTCCCTTGGCTTGTTTTCATGACATCCCTACTATCTGAGAACCCAGCAGAAGCTACCCAGGCCCAACGAAAACAAACAGATCACAAATTTCATTTTGTACAATAATAATAATAATTTAATAATTAATGTTTATATAGGACTATGGTAAGGTTTTAAAATACCACATTTTTTTGGTTAGTAAGGTGCAGCATTTTTTTGATGAAAGTCTGCTTGATAGCCAAATTGTGCTATGCCAGAAAGTGCTGCACAAAACGTTCATTTTTTAAGCCATACAGGATTCATCCCGTGGATAACACTATCCGATGTTTGAACAACCAGGGCCAGGTGATATATTTTTGCTTCTAGAATTTGTCATTCTGTACTTTATCCAAGTTATCAAAATATGTGGCAGAAAAATTGAATGATGTTTTGAACATAAAACTACAAGTGATTTTTATTTATTTAGAAGCCTGAAAAACACGACTTTTTAACTTCCAGCTTTTTTCACAGTGATTGCATTAATTTATTGCATTCATAACTATAGAAATCATACCAATCATTCATAATATCTGGTTTTTATACCCACAGTGCATATATCATTTATTTCCTTTTAAGACATCACTTCACAATGAAAACTCGTATATTGTGGCATTAATATAGCAGATAACAATGATTGATTAGTCGTGATAAATTAAATCAGCTTACTGTGAAAAAAGATGAAGCAAGAATTATTTTAAACAACTGTTATTTATTATGCATTCGTAAATCGTCGTCGCCATCATTAGCCATGATGAATGATGATAAGTTTTAATGGTTCGAGTAAAAACAAGTTAATTGATTGTTGAAATTAACCAGCAGCTGTAGTTGTTAATCTTGAATATTCAAAGAATCTTAAAAAAATAAAAATAGATATATAATAATTGTAATATTCTTCAGCCAATCAAAAACTTTAATGTTTGAAAGAAGATAGCTATATTTCCTATCATAAAATTACCCTTTTCTTACTTACCGGTATATATTACCAACCAGTTGTTAAATCAAAATTAAAGGTTTGGTGACTTTTTGAAGCATACAAGGTATCATGTCATCCACAGGCAATATATAGCTGAAACTCACTTTTCTTACATTTTATTTTTGATTTTATTTTTTGTGTTTGTCGGTGTGTGTGTTTGTGTGTTTAGAGCCTCAAACTTGCTTAGCATGTTTTTACATCATATGGAATAGAATTTGAGAAAACTGACACGCATTATGCACTTCATCATATCAAATTTCTTTGGAATATATTAATTTTTTTTGGTCTGTTAATTCTTTCTTCATCAAACTCATATAGGCTACAGATAGTAGCAGTCAGTACTACAATACAATAGTTATATTAAAATATTATAGTTAGTTTGGAATGCATGCCTGGCATGCTTACAGGATGACTTAATTGAAGTATGATGCACCTAGCCGAAATTAAAGAAAAATATACTTTTAGCTCAGTGTTAGTCTCAGCTTGCATACCTTCTTAAGTGTGTTCTTAAAAACTGGGTGAATTTACACTACATAGACGTTAAATTAAAAAAGGTTCTTTAAAAATATTGAGGAAAAAAGTAGCATAAAATGACACTACTCAGATTAAAACAAATGGTAATATTTGTAAAGAAAAATGTCAAGAAAAAAAGCAATGAAAAATGAGATGTGAATATTCTCTCTCAGAAAATAATAAAAGCAGTACAAACCAACAATACCTGCAAAATTATGAACAATAACCACAGATTTTTATAAGTCTTAGCTTATTTTACAAATATTAATCAAAAGACATAATATTTGAAGGTTAATTGCATATTAACATTTTATGCACTTAACTAAAGAAATTAAAGTCCTTAATACCAGACAGTAATAAATGCCTTGGCAGACAAGTAAAGTTGTCTCCTAATTGGGCAATATGGATCCTTGCACTATAGCTTTTAGAAAGACATTAAATGTCTAGACTGTCAATAAAACATGCAGCAATAAGCTTGACATTTGACTTTTGAAATGTCACATCTGTAACTGATATTAACACTCTACAAGGATAAAAGCAGTCACCATCTTTTAAAAATGTATTTTTAATAACCAAGTCCACCTTTATGGCGCTGTGCGTAATAAATTATTGATATCAGCAAAGTCCAAAAATTATGAATAATGAAGTACACAAAAAATATATGTTGTCTACTTAAATAGGCAGTTCCTATTTACAGCTGTGAACATATCGTGGTTAAGCTGGGGGATTTAAAAAGATTGTTGATTTTCTTTTACTTTTGTTGTCTTTGTTACAGCTTAAAATTTTTAATCGAGGTTGATTCTCTGTTTACCTCACCTCCTAGCCCAAATTATTATGAATTAGGGCTAGGAAACCAAGGAAATTGAGAATCTATCTAGGCTTAAAATTTTAACCTGAATATAATTTTGACCAGAAACATCTCCATAGAATTTAGTTATTTCAAGAGTCAGTTGACAAATCACCTTAAAACCAAGGCGAGGGCAAGGCTGCATTCTTTGTGACCTTTTCACTCGTTTTTCTGAATTTTGGAACTTATTGTTTTGTTATCATTTCAGTGTCCATAGTTTTTCTTTTCACTAGTTTTTCCTGAATTTTTTAACTTATCGTTTTATTATCATTTCACTGCATGTTCATAGTTTTGTAGTAATGATAATTTATAACCAATTGATGAGTAGATTAGTAGGTTAGGTAGTGTAGTAGTTAGTCACAGGTGAAGAGCCATGATTTTAGTTTATGGATATTATACTGTGAATAAACCATAATATTATTATTATTTATTATTATCATTATTATATAATGTTAATATAGAAACATGTGTCTCACGGAACCTCACAAAGCTCACAATAACAGCCAGTGGTAGGAATAAAGGAAAAACAAGCCAAGAGAAGGAAAAAGAGGAAATAAAAAAGACACTACAAAAACAAAACAAAACACCACTTTCATGTCGTCAGAACATGAACATGAGATCAGTCTTCATATAAAGCAAAGCAAGTTATTCCTCTTTAATACAACCAAATACAGTAGTAAAAACTATCACCTCTTCTCATTACGGACTGATTACAATAGAAAATCTTAAGTTTTTTAAGAACATGATTGTATGATAAGAAAATCACTTGCGTACCATATATTTTTATTATTAGATTTTTAGTTAAAGGGTTTTCCAGGGAATTATTCTTTTATTTTAAAAAAATGCTTTCAGCACAGCACATATTTCATTCTGAATAAGGTTTGCCATTTTGTGGGTAGATTGAAGCATAACTGGGTTTTCCAGGGAATTATTATTTTATTTTAAAAAAAATGCTACCACAAAATTATTATAAACATTATTATAAATTAAGGATAACAAAATATATATTATTAAAGCCTATTTTTGAATTCCTTTAATATTTTTCAGCTTAGGCACATAGCTACATGTATGATGAATAACAATGATTAAAATGCAATAATAAGGGCAAGAAAGAGGACAATGTTTAGAGTTTTAGAGTTGTTCACTTTTAGAGTCTCTGCTTATAAATTTGCATTTAAATATATTTTAGTACTAAATATTATAACCCATGCTGAGTATTATTAGGGCATTATTAGGCAGGGGGACTTGGAAGTAATTTAAATGCCACATGATTATTCATATGATTTACCAAGGTTCAAAATAGCTACCAGTTCCTGGCAGAAAGAAAGCCCCTTAAGCGACTGCACAGGGACAGCTAATGTGCCCTTGACAGGGCTGTCAACCTACCACGTCTTCAAATATTGAGAATTGATGGCTGGGAGATGATAAATGACGCCATAATGCACACGGCATGTGACATCATTTGTGAAAAAAAAAAACGCGCAAAAAAGATGTTTTTGGAATTGTAACATTTGACCTAATTGCCTTACTTCCCACCAATCACATTATTGCTTACATTACAATGGCATATTGAAGTTTGTAAGGAAACGTTCACTGCTAACAGTAAAATAGCTCAAACAACGCAAAGTATTGGAAATTTCATTGTCAGAAAGTCAATTCTTCAAGAAATGGCAAACTTCGGCAATTATTCAGGAGATTTCAGACTCTAATCTGGAAGACGTGGAGAAACGGTTCAAAATCTGGAGTGTCCTGGATTATCTGGGAGAGTTGACGGCCCTGCCTTGACAAAAACATGACTCAGGCCTTTCAGAAAAAACTACACTCTGTAATTAATTCAACGATACAGACCTTTGCACCCCAGTTTATAAGCCAGGAAGGGATAAGTCCTCCAGGGTTATCAAAGTAATGCATAAAAGCTGTAAAAAATATATATATTTAATTAAACAAATAAATACCATAAGTAAATAAATTGGATAGTGTGTTATCAGTAAGCCATGGTTATTGTTCTCAGAACCATGACTGCAATTTAGTAATGTTCACCAAATGAACATTTCTAGATTAATTTTCTAATTACCATTAAAATCAATGTGTTTTAATTATCCTGGTGTGATATGATGAATTTGAGCATTTTATAGGCTGTTATGTCTTTAAAAACAACATTTCCTTAGTTGAGAGAATTTGATAATGGATCAAAACATCTTCCTTTTGGTGATCATTTTAGAAATTCTCATAACCTTTTCTATCGATTATGTAATGAGATTGTTGGGAGGAATTTGATGTTAGTCACCCAACAGGGACGGGGGGGGGGGGGGGGGGGAACACTCCCTTATTTGGCCTAGGCAGGTATGTGTTGCTGAACAGGGTATGGTTTTCAAGGTCCTGAGCCTTAAACAGGGTATACAATTTCACTAGTAAGCATCTTGAACAGGGTGTCTTTTTGGACTGGAAGCCTTTCAAGGACTTGTGATGAGAGATCTATATTTGCAATACCAATATTTTTTTCCTTAATATCTATTTCCACAATTTTGGTGTGAAAAAGCACTTAACTTTGTATGCAAAACAAAACAAATCAGGGTCAGAAAGTAGTGTCTCCTATCTTAAACAGGGTGGCAAAATAAGCAATTTTTGTCTTAAACAGGGTCATGGTTTGAAGGCCTTGACGGCACAGCTTTACCCAGACTTCCCTTGAGGTCAGTCACTCTTGGTACTGAAAGGGTTAAAGAGCGAATCCATCAGGAAATTGAGTAATTTTAATTTTCAGCAGACAAAAGCCTTGTACCAGAATAATCTAAACAATATCGCATTCTTTTTTTACATTTTCAAGGGCTAAAGATATAATTAGTTAGCTGTAATAACACCAAAGAAAATTTCTCATGAGAGCCCGAGAAAATTAAAGTCAAATATTTTCACAAAATGACACCTTACACATTAAATTTTCAGAATTTTAACTGTGTTTTCATAATTCTCTTGAAATTTGACATTTATTTTCTTGGGCTCCCATGAGAAATAGTATTTGTTGTTAATTACAGATAACTAATATCTACAGCCCTTGAAAAATGTAAAAAAAGAATGCGATATTGTTTAAATTATTCTGGAATAAGGTTTTTGTCCACTGAAAATTGAAATTACTCAATTTCCTGATGGAATTCGTCTCACGTTTTTGTCATTAAGGGAGAGAACCTACCTTTAGTGCCCACCATACCATCACTCTGAATAATAAGACTTTGATGATACTCTTTAACTCTTATAACTCCGCTTCTTTCTGGAGTCTTTGTCAATAAATTACTCTCAGCTAATACCACTACAGTTGGTATGCTATTAACTTCCAGCTCACGCAAAGCCCTTGTGTATATGTACTGTTATAAAGTTAAGGAAAATATTCATTATAAGCACATTGTTTCTCAATCACTTCTAAATGCAGTTGTATCCTCAGGCTGCATATGTCCAGAGAGACCTGGAGTCTGTTTCTCAAAAATCCTGGTATTATTACCAGGCACAGAAAACTGCTGTGTTTTAATTAAAAATCAAGGTTTCAATAGTTATAACTGCAGTTAATACGATAAAACTGATCAGCGAACAAAAGAAAGTGGATTATTTTGTTAGCTGTTACCCATGCTTTTTTTCTAAAGATTTTGATTTTCATAATTTTGCTTTGGGCCTTAAAATCTACCTTGACTTTCTAGGAAAGTGCCCAAGACTACCCAAGATACCAAGATGTTTCTGAAAAATTCAAGACATTGCGGTAAAAAAACTTAAAAACATAGAAACTTCAATAAACATCACAAACAGTTCCCTGATTTTGAGATCAGATGAAAAGTTTCAGGAACAAGTTATTGGCCACCCTACTTGTTCCACATGTTTCATGGTTTGATGTATAATCATATGTTGATTTATTAAATTATTTCTTAGAGATTCCTCTCTGGTTACTTCCACTATCCTACATCTTTAAAAATTAAACAATCTTTTAATTCAATTTTAATCTGGCATTTAGTAATGTAAGCTACAGGTCTAGTGTTAGTATTAAATACAGATCAGGGGATAATCTGAGATTTGCATGCATCACAGATGTAAAGTGCTGAAGGATACATCTCTATTTGACATTGGCCAAGGATAGTTCACACTCCAGTATATGTTTTTAACTCCATCCTCCTCAAATTCATAGAGTTCTATAAAATATATTAAAAACAAAAACATTTAATAATCACACAATGAATGATCGTGGGAAACTTATTGTAAGAGACAGGTTACTAATTGGGTCTTGACAAACTGCGAGCCAGCGAGCCACGGGAGTCATGCGAGGCATTGGTAAAAAAAAGAGGAAACACCAGTAAAAACTGCAAATTCACAGATGAGGAGGGGTTAAGCACTTATTGTGCTGATTGGGGTTAAGCTTTCACTTTACGGATTAGGGTTAAGCACTCATTTTAGCGCTAGGGTTAAGCGCTGTTTAGGGTTAAACACTTATTTACAACGGTTAGCGTTCAGTTAACGTTTTCCGTATTACTGTTTTCGATTTTTATGGTAGTTTTTTTCAATGATTCTTCAATGGGCTGCATGGCTCGCATGACTCGCTGGCTCGCATTTTATTCACACTCGTTGGGATTTGAACCTGTAGAACAAGATTCAAGGAGGGAGGTTTTGTCCAGTGAGACATTTCTTTTGGGCCTTTGTAGATGGGGATTAACATTTGGGGTATTTTATTATAATTTTCAGTTAGGGATGCCTCACTTCAATATTTACTTTTTCCCATCGCTAACTTACCATAAACGTAATCATCCCAGTTTTTTCTATACTCTAGGTCCATGTACACCTGTTTGCATACATCAGGAAGAACATCTGAAATTGACCCCATTATTTTATATTCATACAATCCTGACACCTGTGGAACAAAACACAAGCGGTAAAAACAAGGTCAAGCTCTAACTGCATAGGTTCCCTGTGCCTCTTATACCCATCTTTACATAAGGCTTACCTTGCGAACGGAGTCTCCTTCGATCTTCCAAGAATCATCTAGGAAAGATCGAAGTGACTCTGCTAGCAGGGTACATAAGGCTCAGATATGGCACTTTCTTATTTGGCCTAAGCATGTATGTGCCGCTGAAAAGGGCATGATTTTCCAAGGTCTAGAGTCTTGAACAGGGTGCATGTCTTTTTGGGCCAGAAGCATTTAAAGAATGTGAAGATTGGTGATGAGCAGTCTAAACTTCTGATAGCAACAATTTCTTCCAAAAAATCAAATTTTAAAATATTAACATATACAGCTGTAGTAATATTAAAATCAATATAGCTGGGAGAGAAAGGCAAAGTGGAGCGAAGTCTTCTTTGTTAAGAAAGCATCACAACGACAAGGAATTAACTAGGACAGATTCAAAGTTTGAGTCGTTAGCACTTGGCTACCACATGGGCTCCACTACCCTTCTTTACATTAACCCATTCACCACTGAAGCACCCGTAACTGCCCGTGCAGATCCACGTCCTTTCTACCATTTATGACGTCATCAGTTTTAATGGTCAAGGACAACTTTGTCCGCTAACTTGTGCAGAGTGAAGAGATCTTTCAAACCATACCAGAATGATCACCATTCAGTCAAGGACACCGGAGAAAAAGGCAAAAAACCATGTAAGATTGACCTGAAAATCTGCATGAAAATCTTGTTCCATTGCCCACCTACCTTTCCTTTCAAATAGAACTAATTAATTATAACTACCTAACTACCTAAAAAAATTAAACAAACAAAGAAACAAACTCAGAAACCCTGCCCACCCCATTAAGAGTTACACCAGTACAGGTGACAGTTCTCACAGGTGTCAGACAGTTCTAAGAAGGTTCTCAATGTCTACTTTTCTCACCTGGTTCCTAAAAGAAGTAAGTGTTACAGAACTCTTAATGTGCATACTTACTTTGGATCATATTACAGGACCAAAATATCTAATACTGTGTTTCCCATGGGTGGTAACTTATTTATTCTTGGAATCATAAAATTGTCTGAATTTCTCAGGTTATAACTTCCGTTGCTTAAATTAAAAATATTGGATATATAACTAGGGCATAAATTATAATTGACTTAGTACATTACTACTGCTATCCCCCGAAGCCTTCTGTTCAGCAGTGAGGGGAGTTTAGCCCTTACAAGAAGCTCATCGTATGCACTACTTTTATCATAATATACAGATCTAAGCACATTCTCTTGGAGTCTCTCAAACTTTCAGTGATCAGATTTAATCCACAAAAGTACCAGACCATCTGACAATAAGTTAATTGTGGCAAAATAGAAGATTTGTAAATTCTAAGCTTGCTAAGGTTAGTTAGGACCCCTATATTAATTTCCCAGATACTCTTTTAGATAGTTCATCTAAGTACAAAAAGTGGCTAGTAGAGACTTCAGATGCTCTTCAAAAGTGACAAGTACCCTGAGTGAAAAGCTTCATTTTTAATTTGTGATCAATGCAGTATATGCTAAGCTACCCTCAAGTTAATGCAGTAAATCAGATATTTTAAGGTGACCACTTAACAGGTGTTTGACTGTAGATAAATATGTAACCAACCTCCTCATATTTTCTGTAAATTTTACACTCAACAGATTCCTTTTTGGATTCTGTTAAAAATTCAAATCCATCCAGTGTAATATTGTCTATTTCACGGGCAGCTTCTAAGAATTTTCTTTCCCCAAAACCCATTTGTGATACTGCGGCAAACCTACAGAAGAAAAACAAAAAAACAGAATCAGATGAATAAAATTTTTTTTAAACCCATTTGCTTCTGAGGCACCCGTAAAGTGCCTGTGCAGATCAACCTCCCTTCTACCGTTTGTCATGTCATCAGTTTTAATGGTCAAGGACAACTTAGTTCACTAACTTGTGCAGAGTGGAGAGATCTTTCAAACCATACCAGAATGAGCACAAAATATTCAGCCACAGACACCAGAGAAAAAGGCAAAAAACCACCATTGACCTGGAAATTTCCATGAAAATCTTGTTTCACTACCCTCCTACCTTTCCTTTTGTCTAATCCTAATTAAGATCCTAAAAGCATCCCTGAAAACTTTTCCCACGAAAATGAAGCCTACTAAATGTCCAGCAAAAGAAGAATCAAAGAAAGACTATCGTCAACTCGTGGGCGCGTTGTTTAGAAAATAATCAATTAGTTATCACCTCTGGTTTTCCCACAGTAAATTTTAGGGAATGATAGAAATTCAGATTATAAATATACTATCCTTGTTCTGGAAACACAATACTTTTCTTGCTATTCATTGCACTTTATTAACAGTTATTTACGTATATATTTAAAAACAAAACAAAAAAACAGCAAAACGAATAAGCAAGCAAAACAAAACAAAACAAAAAAAAAAAAAAGGAAGAAGGGAAAAAGAGGGTTGTTAGAAGAATTTGAACCCGGTGCCTACGAGTTGACCCGACCTCACATAGCCACTACGCCGTTGAGGACGATTACATGAAGTTGGTGAAAAGTCTCAAATTGATGCGTTTTCCATGGAACTTCCGCCGGCAAACGATAGAGCCATACTTAACTGATTGAAAAAACGACTCGAAGCAATCGGATGAAATTAAGGTTAATTGAAACCAGGCTACTGACAGTAAAAAAACAATGTAAACGCATTTCATGGCAATGAAAGAACATATGCGATACAAAGCTGACACAACTCCTCCGCGAAGGAGGACCCAAAACATAAGCTTATGTTTTCTATCTCGATTTCCGCTGTCATTTTAAAGCTAATGCTCAAAATCACATCCATTTCCCCCCGTGACCTTGGGGAGTACTTAAGAAGATGAAGAAGAAGTGTCTTTATTTACCATACATTCATTCATACACATAACCTACTACAAGGAAGGAGATCAAGCCAGCGTCGAAGTTGAAGGAGTCGAAGAGCAAATGCTCATCTTCTCGTCAAGTTTGACGCCTGGACGAGTCAAAGGCTCTTGAATCGTACTAATCTGAAAGATTCCTGCATGTCTTAAATTTCCTCTAACCGTGTTGTAGCGCACGATGCACGCTCTCAGCGAGGAATTTGATGTCACCGAACTTCGGCGAGCGCGTGCTTCTTTGGAAACGATAGATCTTCGCGCTCTCAAGTTCGGACCCCATTAATTAAGAAGTGCGTCTACTACGAGTGAACGAGTGACTCATTTGCATATCCCTGTCCCTGCAATAACTCGTGGTATGATCGCGCGCACCCAAGAGTTAAAAAATGAGGCAGGAAAAGTGAAAAAAGAGGGGAGGAGAGAAAGTGAAAAGTAAAAGTCAAGACTGCTGTGTCACTTTTAAACATTAAAACTATCTCAAAATTTTGCTTTCTGTGCAAGCCCAGACTTCGCAAGCGCATATTTTGCATCTGGCGCAAAGAGTACGACCAGTACATGGCTTTGTGGTAAGTTTTAGCTCTCTATGACACGACAGTGACCAGATCTTTCTTTTTCAATTTCTTTTGATTTTTTTCTTTTCTTTTAGATTTTTTAAAGAATTCATTATCTTGGATTTGGCTGTTTCCTGACCATCCCAGATTTTGCCGACTGAACAAAGGAAAATTTGAAATGGTAGATTATTGCTGGTAAGTTTGAGATGGTCAGGAGCGTTTCTTTTTTCGCAACATGTCACAGATGTCTGCAATGGTCAGTGATCATTCTGGATATACAAAACCCAAATTTGCACCGTCCAGAATGTACAGAATCGACACTGGCTCAATTTTCGCTCAGATCCTTAAAAAAATCCCTTAACAGCTTCTTAAGTCTAGCCTTTTGGATTCTAAATCAGAATGGCACCTGATTTTTTATTGTTTTGGGCCAACTCATAAACAAGTCTATACGTGTATGCTAAAAATAAAACCACACTTAGTTGCGGTAAACGTTAAATTAGAACAAACTAACTAAAGTATCTAGATCAGACGAAAGTTTAGACTCAACTTCACTACTATCGGATTTGTTTGTTTCTGTTAATTTGCTCAGTTCCACCAGTCTTTTTTAATTAAAAGACATTATTTATTCATTCACTTAAAATGATTTGTTTTTCTTATTTAGTGACATCTACAGCTTATACTACTAACTAGCAGTATAAGTGAATTGATTAGAATAAAGTCAGTAAACCTGAAATATTGATGTTTGTATATCACTGCAAAAAGTCTTACTTCTTGGAATGAAAACCCACCACTTGCATCACAGTACACCTTTAATAATTATTAGTTTGTACTTAATTAAACACTCCACACACAGAAAATGGTATTCGTTTTCTGCTAATGCGACCTGTTATCTAACTCTAAATAAGTACTCCGAAAAGTATTCCGTTTGCACCATGATATGGGCATGTAGCAAGGAGACCTCAAATTGCAGTTCAACTAGGCCCAGTTACTTAAACTTCAATCACAGTTAGCAGAAGACCAACTATGCTTCAATGTACTTTGCAAGGATGGTTTAATACTTTCTTCAACAGAGACCCAAAATCGTTTTTTCGTGCTTTAACTGTGATGTAACGACACCTAAATAGTCCCAGAACTTCTCCAAGCCGTAGAAAATCAATGTAAATTTTAAACCTACCTGACTGGAAGAAGGGAAGAAGGAAAAAATACCCCTGAATTGTTTAATACCTGGTTACTTCAACCGCAAGCATAAAAAACTAAACCGCTGGAAAGCCCGGCTTACTTTTCAGGCCCGGCACAACACGGAAAATGTCACGCTTCAACAATATCGTATTCAAGTTAAGAGAAAATTAAGTTTGGTCTACGACTAATATTTTTCAGTGTCGGCGAAATTGTAATTAGCGAAACACTATCGAAACACAGCGTCCTAATTTCTGTAAAATCTTACAAAATGAACATTAATAATGATTTCGAATTATTAAATCTGAAATTTTTTTTCTAAAACGTTCTATTTTAATTGACTTAATTATTTAATTCTCATAACATGCAGTGTTGTGACAACTATCGCTCGTCACCGTGGAGTGAAATCATACTGCTAAAAATGTGGAAATTGCAAATACCGCTTCATTGCTTTCATCCTATGTACTTGCTAATGTTCCACAGAGGAATTCACCACTCTTTATTAACAAAATCTAGATAAAATTACAGAGTAGGTTCTCAACGATCCATGTTTTTCGATACGAGTCATGCGATTTGGATCTTTGTTTTGCATCTGGTCGTTATTCGATGTCAACTTCCCAAACTTCAGCCCGGCGATTTAGCTCCATCGTTTGCGTTACAAACACTCAATGGGAGAATAGTTTACAGGAAAGGCAATTCGACTTCCAGAACGCCAAGACATCCAGTTATATTTCATTTATTTACGAGACGTTCGGCATTTTTAGAAGCCTTGTGGAACAATGACACATCGCTGGAGGAGTTCCTTGAGCTGTCCCCTGGCAATACTCATTATGTTTTCATGTCAAACGCAGATTCTAGGTCCATGTACGATATTTTATGGATGAGAACTCGGCTTCATAGAGCCATCGAGAAATATTATTTAAGGTAAGTTTATAATGTCATTCATACTGAGTTGAACATCAAAAGACAGTGGTTTTCTTGTAGTCACTCTCTAGGACACACAAGATTTCCTCGCATTTTTGTAAGAATTTTTTTAAGACCTTACAAAGATAAAATGTGGAGGGCACTATACATCTCAAAGAAGTTTGATAATAATAAATGCGTACATGTATAAATCTTGCTCCTGTACGGAGCTAGGGGGGAGGGACACCCCTGCAAAAAGAGAGGGCGTGGCTCAAGAAGCTTTGTTTGACCTCTCAGACCCGTAGAGGGTACATGATGTGGTAATTTTAACTGTTGTGGAGACACAGTCATCAAGTGTTTTTTCCTTTTGTTTTGTCACTTGTAACTCTTAAAATCTCTTTTTTCATGGATACCCTAAGTGATACCAAAACGAGCTTTTTAGACCCCTCAAGAAGATGAGAGCTTCCCCACTCATTTCAAATAGGAGTTTCCCCACCAGAAACAAAACAGATTCTTGTCTATCAACAGCCAATAGGCTGCCCACACTCAGTGCATGGGTAAATGGATATTTTAGTTATCTGCCCATATCAAAACACTACACAGCTAGAAATTAAATGCAACTGCTTGAGGTACTGACATAATTTATATAGCCTGTGCCAGGCTCTCAGATAGTATAGAAGGGACATAAATAAAACAGGTAAAGTGAAAAAAAGTCCACTGCCCTGTCTCTCCCCAACCCCTGTGCATTTTTCACGTCACTTTTTACTGAACAACTGCACAACTATCTTGGAGCCTGAAACAGGCTAGACATACAGGAGGTCCTGCCAGTGGGGAGTCCCAGGTCGCCCATCTGAATTTTAAAACATCTCGTGTCGGTGTTTATAAATGCTTGTCACTTATTGTCGGCTTTGCCGTCACTGTCGAAATTTGGCCGAGGGAGATTTTCTCTTGTCACAATTTCATTTTACGCACTGTCACTACTTTTTGGGCCATGTCGCTTGTCGGAATTTACCCTGACAGGGCCTCATACAGTACTATGCCATAAAACAGCTTTTCAAGCTCTAAAATGCTCTATTTAATACCGTAGAATTCCAAAAATAAGCCCCGGGGCTTATATTTTTTAAAGGCCCTTTTTGAGCGGCTTATTTTTGAAGGGGCTTATCTACAGAGGGAAATTTGCGTTTCAAAATCAGTTGGGCTAGCCTTATAGTTGGAAGGAAATTTATGGTTTTTGCTTTGTTTTACTTCGTATTTGAGAGCAATTTCCAAGCACAAGCCCCCCAGGGGGCTTATATTTGGAGGGGCAGTTTAACAGAGGGTTTTTTGCATTACAAGTTTGGGGGGCCTTATATTTGGAGGGGGTTATTTTCAGAATTTTACGGTAATATAGCTGTTGAAAGCTACTGGCAGTAAGGCTTACCTATTTTTAAGTGTTCAAGAGAGCTCGTCGAGGGGCTTTATGAATACAGTTAGAGTGGAAGGTGTGGGGGAGCTCTTTTTCTCCAGAAGAAACACAAAATGTCACTTAGAGAAAACAACAGCAAGACTCCCTTTATATAAAAGAATCTCACTTTGTATTCCTGACTATATAACTCTATGTATCACACTTTAAATTTTTACTTACAATCTATTAATAATTTCTTAAATTAATAATTGTGCTTTTATAGGAAGATAAACCAGTTAAAACATAGGTTTAAGAAATCCTGTCAGCAACAATTCTCAAGCAGTGCACATCATTTTTTACATGCACACCATGCTGACAATGTGGAGAAAGAACCATTTGAAAAATTATCTCTACTGAAACAACACCATAGTGCTTTAAAAACTACTGCCTGTAACAAGAGCTGGACACAGTCATGGAAGGATCGTCTACATTTTACCAGCCTACCAGTGTATGAATTTGGAAATTGGATTCCTTATGCATCAATGCATTGGCCTTGTTTTGGTTCAGGTTGTGCTCTTGCTCAAGTTATATTCAAGTCAAGGGAAGGTATCAAAGTTATATTTTTCTCAATTATTGTGTTTGTTCAGGAATACTGTGGTCTCTCAATTGCACTGTAAAATGTACCTGGTGTCTTATTTTTAACTTGGTCTTAGGGGCTTGGCATTTGTGTTGGACACCTCAGTTTATTCAGAGTGAGACTGCTGTTATTTTTTATAAGTATGAAATAAAGAGGGTGTTTATTGACAGCCCTGCCAGTAATTTGCCCTTTTACTGTACTTAATTATATAATGATGGAAAAATTCTTGTCCGTGATGAAATAATATACATCCTTTCAATCAAAAAAAATGTATACTTTTGGAAATATGGGCAAATTCCCATTCAAAGCACAAAAAAACTCAAAAAACTATTCTATCTGGGAGATTCAGTGACCCCTACAAGAGAGTGGGAGATTAGTGCTGTATCCTGGAGATTCTCACATAATCTGGGAGCTGAGTGGCATATATATAAGGTTAATTTATATATATTTACATCTATAATTATTATAGATGTAAATGCCTGAGGGGTTTATTTATGACCACCTTTTATACACTGTATCCACGGCTTAATTGGTAGTTAATTGAATATTACCTTTTTTCAATAAATGGAGGCGTGTGTGGCAGAGTGGTTAACACCTCTAACTGCAGATCGGGAGGTGAGGGGTTCAAGCCTCGCCCGTCACATTGTTTCCTTAGACAAGGAAAATGGGTACCAGCAACATACTGCTGGGGGTTAACCCTGCGATGGACTAGCATCCTGTTCATGAGGGAGTATAGCAATACTCTTTGGTGCTTCATGCTAATGAAACCAGGATAAGCTCTGGCCGTTTGGGCCTTTGGCTCGTGTGCGCCTATACCTTTTACCTTTTTTGCAATAAATAGTTTATCTGATATCTAATGTCTCAGTTCACCCTTCAGTGTGATCTGAGCTTGTCATTTCGTTTCCTTTAAGGATTTTAATCAGCTGCTGCTTACTTCCTTCACTCGCTTTACTTTATCGGCATCTGCTTGTAGCATTTCGGCTGTCACAGGGAGGTGAAGTTATCAATCAGCCATCTCTCCTTCATTATCCTTTTGTTGCCTTGAGCTTTGAAATCCATTCCCTGTCACTGCTTTACCAGAGCCCCATTATTTGCTAAATGTT
This sequence comes from Porites cylindrica, assembly GCA_964035525.1. Lineage (NCBI taxonomy): Eukaryota > Metazoa > Cnidaria > Anthozoa > Scleractinia > Poritidae > Porites > Porites cylindrica. The sequence goes on along the minus strand of OZ037777.1, from coordinate 41,224,275 downwards.
TGGGGCTGACCCCGCCAGGTTTTCATACCTGCTCTAGTGGTCATGTAGCCTTTTGGATTGTAAAGACACCATCCTTTTTCCAGACCTAGTAATCCTACACTTTGCTTGTTTGTAACCCCATCAACATCAGGGCTCAAAGAAACTTTGAATTCCAACTTGTACTTTGGGCAAACAGCTCTCACATTTTGCTCGCACAGGGCCATTTCTTGCTCATCTTAGTTAACGAGTTTGTTGGAGGATGAGTTGTTTGGATCCTTGTCCATTGGGTATACAGCTGTAAGTGAACTTTGAAAGCTACTTACCCAGCCAGAAAATCCACTTGTTCCGGTCTACCCAATGGGACTTTTTTCTAGCAATAAGCATTGCTTAAGAGGCTGCTGCAACATTATAATTTAAACACATCTTTCATTCCTGATGCATATTAACAACCAACACCTTCTTGCAATCTCCAGCACTTATATAAAGGTTTTCAGAGTGTGGATATACTGTGTTTAATGTAAATAAGGTATATATCATCCTGTTCAATGTATTGTCTCTTTGCACCCACATGGTTCAGATAAAAATCGTTTGTTGTTTTCTGCATAGGTGAGGTGGTATTGGTAGCAAAAAGACTAGATGCAAGATATGACTGGCTGCCATCGCCACACAGTTTAATTCACAAGCATTCTCACTTCATCGTTAGTTACTATGGAAATGCTTGCAACCTTAAGCCTGAGTGGAGAGTAGTTAAAAAACATCTTGATGATGATAAGAAACAGAAGAAAAAAACAAGTGAAGGAAGAATTGCACTTGTGTCTCCTGGTGATTGCTCTTTATTTACCAAGGTAATTACCTTCCCAGGCAGCCAGGAAGGGGAGTTCTTCCATATGTTGGGTATATTTAAATCATAGGTACATTTATGTCCTGCTGCAAAGTTTATGGTTTTCAAGTAGTTTAGTTTAGGATAGAGTATAGATATCACAGTGTTTGTGCCTAGAATAGAGTATCATCTTCCAGGAAACTGATTAAGCTGGTTGCAAATTTTAATCTAGACAAGTAAGGGACCCTCAAAAAAATGAAATCAGCAAATTTTAATTTCCTGCCAACATATTAACCCATTGTATGTTTTAGCTGGACTGTGCCAGTGACCTCAGTTAGTTTCTGGAAATTATAGCAACTCTAGGATATGGGAAAGGATTTAGGGAGTTTGTCAAGTTTATATACTGGGTTAGCAAAATTCTGCTGAACTTATGGTGTTAGACTAAGGGATCCAGGGTTCCAGGGGCACATCTGGGTTATGCTGATGACAAATTCTAGGCTTTCTATCAATTAGAAACAAAATTGTTGACTTTTTATCTTATTAGATTCAGCACATGAGTCAGGCTGGAGTTCATTCAATCCTCCTTTACCCTGAAGCTAATGAACCAATCAAGGAACTGACCTGTAACAGTCCACAGTGCTTCATTCCACTTCATATATCAGTTTCAATGATTTCACACAAAGATGGCTGTCATATAAGAAAGCTTTTAGATGCTAAGATGAAGCTCTTTGTTTCCTACCAATTTACTCCTCAAGAGAATTTTTTCCTGGCTATCGATGGCCAGGGAAAACTTTCGGAAGTTGGCTTGTTTCTATTTCCGTCTTTGAAGTTTTTGGCTTATGAGGCAAAATGGTGAGTATTAATGCTGTAGGAATAACGTAAGATAGGATTATTGAATACACCTCTTACCAGGCTTTCAGAGAGTAGGAACATCACAAAAACATGTTAGGTGAAAATAAGCAGTTTCTTATGTGCAGCACGGTGTACCTCTGCACTGCACAATAGGCTACAGTTGTATGTTGAATACAGGCAAAGCTCTCATAGTGAAACCTTGACTAACCTGCCTACTGAACAATTTTTCTTTGTCATTTTAGTTTGTCAGCTTTACTGGGTACAGACCAACCAAGTGGAAGTGGGCAGGGATGGGACTTCTAACTTCCATGCAAGTTACCCTCTCCTCCCTACCTATGCCCACAAGCCATGACATGCATAAAGACACTAATACTAGGGGTGGTCACTCCTTGAGTTTGTTACACCCCTAGGGATCCAAGATGAAATTGAACTTGGGCCAGCCACCCATTAGCTTGGACCACAGACAGAAAATAAATCCTGATTAAGTCCATCTGCAAAAGATAACCAGCCCTCTAATACTCTTCTTGCTTATTTTGTAAGGTTCAATTACAAAACTGATCTTATTCACAACCTAACTGGCAGTGCAAGAATTATCCCTGTGTTTAACTACTCTCATATGGAAGGAAAGTCTGGAGCTGTAAAAAGTATTCAAATTCCACCTCTGGAAGGTTAGTGTTGTCTTAAACTAAAAAAATAAACGTTCTGTGGATTATATCTGAAATTCTGGCTGTAGCAAAGCTTGGTAATTTTTACCTGGTCTTCAGTTCACAGAATGGCGTTGCAACAGTTAAGTTTGCAGATGAGTCTGTGTCTATTGTGTTAAAACCTCTTCAGCTGTACTTTCACCTCGTGAAGCACGAGGTGAAAGTACAGCTGAAGAGGTTTCAACACAATAGTTTTCTGTCTGTGGTCCAAGCTAATGGAGATTTTACCACAAAAACGCGTTTTGAAGCTAGTCGAGTGGTTTTCTGGTCGCTGTCGTGCTATAAAGAGCTAAAACTTACCACAAACCGGTTTAGAGGTCGTACACTTCGCGGCCTTCTGATCCAGATGCAAAATATCTTAAAGCAAAATATCAGCTTGCGATGTTCGGGCATGCGCAGAAAGCAAAATTTCGCTTTCTCTCCTCCCCTCTTTTTTCACTTTTCTTGCCTTATTTTTTTTTCTCTTGCTGAGAATTTAGTAGGCTTCATTTTGGTGGGAAGAGTTTTTAGGAAAGCTTTTCGGATCTTAGGATTAGGTGAAAGGAAAGGTAGGTGAGTAATGGAACAAGATTTTCATGGAGATTTTCAGGTCAATGTCACATGGTTTTTTGCTTCTTTCTCCGGTGTTCGTCGACTGAATTGTGCTCATTCTGGTATGGTTTGAAAGATCTCTTCACTCTGCACAAGTTAGGGAACAAAGTTGTCTATGACCGTTAAAACCGATGACGTCACAAGGGGTAGAAAGGCCGTGGATCCGCACGGGCGGTTACAAGCGGTTCAGGGGCGAATGGGTTAATAAACTTATTACATGGACATGTGTGCTTTGCGAAGTGAGTCTAACTTTTGAGTCTGTGGATGAAATTCTATACCCTGGGTTCCAGGGCATATTTTTTTCTTATCGATACTGATGGTTCGCTCATTTTGAGAACGGACCTCCGGAGCCAGGGTAGAAATTCTATGGTGTGACCATTCAAATGAAACCTCTTCGGCAGTACATTCACATGGTGCTATTTGTTTAGTATGTAGTTCTAACTTTTGAGTCTGTGAAGGAAATCCTTTGGTGTGACCAAGACGTTTCTTTTGGGTCCATGACTATAGTCTGAACGTTAAACGTTGGTTACTTAATCAAATTACTCATTAATACTGTGTCTTTCTTAATATAGAGCTGCAACTATACAGGAACGTGGAGTTGGATATGGCCTTACACTGCCCTGGCAAAAGTGATTATTCCTGTCCTCACTGGGATCATCTTGTACGTTTAACAGTGTGTTGTGATAAGGAAAATCCACTTTGTGGTGAGGAGTTGGGACGATGGATAACACCATACAGAAGGTCAGTAGACAGGACTTACAACACCGACAGAAGGGGCCTTACCATCCGACAACGGCGACGTCCTTGAAAAGGTCGCTGAAAAATAGACTCCCCATCCCATTCTTTGAAACCATTTCGTGATTATCCCAAGTCGCCCAGTTACTAAAAAGAAGGGAAGTTATGTTGGAGATGAAGAAAAGGGTCCTGCGCCCGACTTCAGGCAGAGATGGTAGGATTTATCGCCTTGCGGTTTTCGTCCTCAAAAAAACTTACAATTTGGTCATTTCACGTCGTAGTCGTGCAGGAACGGCAAAGAAATGTGCAAACCTGATAATAAAAGACCGCGAGTTTTTTAAAACGGCTTCAAAGTTTCTGATATAGATGAACTCATTCTTGCACTAATAGTTAGATTTGGGGTTATTTAGGTGTAAAAAATTGGACAAAAAGTTTAGCCATGTTTTTATCAGATGTAAAGACACTCATTAAACATTTTAAAAGTTCTTTTGTTTTTTGTTTATGAATTATTAATGAGTTTTTGAATGTCGTCTTTAAATCTTCGCTATTATCAGCAGCGTCATGTCTGATTTCTTTTTCTTCATGTTATTTAACAGATCTGTAGGACGTTGGTTGACGAACATTACACCTCTGCTCCCTCTATTTACCTCTGAAAACTGTACTTTACAAATGAAGCATCCTTTTTGGGAGAGAGCCTGGAAGCCGTCTCTTAATATCAGACTGTCCGATCACATCAAATGTAAGTATGAATTATTAAGAGGGTCTACTCAGCCAGGCAGTTGCTTATATGGAACAGGGACAATCGTCGAGGAAGAGCCAGGGGACCGATATTCCCTATAAAGGCCTATACGGGGAGGCTCCGCCCGAAAAGGGTGACTGGTGCAGACTTCAGGCATTTATAAAGGGGGAGGGTTTTTAGTTGAAGTATATGAAGAGGGTTGTGAAATCATTTAGATATTTAAAAGGGTCTTTAATGAAAACATTTCGAACAGATAAACCTTAAATGATATATTAAGGGATAAGGGGTTGGACCTTGGGGACAAACCCATCCGTGTGGAACTTTGCCCCTACCCCAGGTAAGGATAACCTCGTGATCCTCCTTCAGGTGTTGTAATGGCTACCTGTAAGCAGTGTATGGATGCATTGTATGTATGTATGTATGTATGTATGTAAATGTAGATCAATTGAGTTCAACACGGCGGTAGCATGACGTTTGGAAAGGGTCTTACTTTGCCCTTTTCGTTTTCAGCCGTTATATTTCTCGAAAGTTTTAACCATAACTTTGGTTGAACCCTTTTTTCGAAACATCAAAGCAATATTAAAGCTTCTTTGCAACAATTGAACGCACATTATTAACTGGGAAAACTATCCTTTGACCCTTTTTTTAGTTTCAAAACACCAATACAGTGGAAAGCGCGAAGATGAATACAATGTTCCTTACAAGGTCATCAAGCTCTTCAGGGGAGGAAAATTCGATAAAAACTATAACAACAACAAGAAATACTCCCGTATGCATACGTTCAGAATACCTGCAGAAACAGAACGCGTCAAACTTGTAGCGACAATCAGCGGCCACGGCAGCGATAATAATGGCTGTGCAGAATTCTGCGTGACATCGCATCACTTTATCGTCAATGGTCATTCAAATGACAGAGTGTTCAAAAACGCGGCCACGGCCATGGGGTGTGCTAACAGAGTCAGCGAAGGCGCAGTGCCGAATGAGCACGGTACGTGGCTTTACGGGCGGGACGGCTGGTGCTGCGGAATGGATGTGGTGCCATGGGTGGTAGATATCACCGATCAAGTTGAAATTGGAGGAAGAGAAAACAAAGTGAGATACGTCGGTTTGTTTAATGGTAAAGCCCCTAATCCTACCAGAGATCCGGGAAGTATCGAGCTGAGGTCATATTTGGTTTATTACAAATCTGTGGAAGACCAGTTCTCTGGTGGTCCTTGAGGAATGGTAGAGGAATGGTAGATATCACCGTGTCTGGGTATGGTGTATTATAGATCCACAAAGGATCGGATAATTATATAACAGTCCTTAAGAAACAAGTTTCGTTATTGTTCGGTTGAATAAGACCGATCCTTAAGTTTAGATTTAACTACGAGATCGAGTAGTGGTACAAAATCATTGGCGGAGGACCCAAGCCCGCCTCCAGGGCTTTACATTTAAGATTTAGCCATGTATTTAAGAGTGTGCTCTATTGATCGTATTCCAGAATAAGAATTCGCAGAAATCTGAGACAAATCTCTCCAACCAAAAATTTTGAAATGCGACATTCGCTTTAATATTCATTTCTACCGAATTGCTGGATTTAACCATTTCTTATCCCGAAATACGCGTCAATCGAAAGCTCCCCAACAATTCAATTGATATTTTGAATATCAAATGTTCCTACTAGGCGCATGAAAAAAAGTTTAGAAAACTATTTTTCTCCATGTACAGTATTCTTTAGGAAGTAAATTTAAGACACTCTGTTTGATATCGTTACTACAATTTGGTTTTATGTTTATTACCAGATTCCATGTAAAATAGTGTGTAACAGTTTTTTGTAAACATCGTTTGGACAAAGTGTTAACAAAAACCAATTGTAACATATTTATTGGTTTGATCCTAAGATTCATATTATAAGTAGATCAATATAATCGTTACGCTGCGTGTAGACCTGATTGGGACTGTTGATAACGGTTAGAAAACCTGTACTACGAAATTCATCCACATCAGAGTCACCAGGGAGTTTAAGGCTATGTTGACACTATACTGGATGGCTTTTACGCCGGCAAGAAAACCATAGGGGATACGGTTTCAGTTTACACATAAGAACGGCGATTTAGGCGCGATTTCTCTAACGGTGCGAAGCTGCGTCGCGCTGATAAAGTGGAGAGTCACATATCGGATAAGTGTTCAAACTATATCGGAAAGCTTCTCGTGTCGGCACGAAAAGCTATCCATTGTAGCGTGAATATAGCTTAATTTGTCACGAGGGCGAAAGCAACGAGAACGTCCAAAGAACAATTGATTGAAAAGGCATAACAACAACGTGCGTCACCCTTTTTGGTACATTTCTTTGCCGTCACTGGACGATTACCTTGAAGTTGAAGTTTCCTAATTTCACGTTTTCTGGAAGACATAAACGTAAACAAATGAAGACAAATTTTTCGTTCTCTTTCTGAATGTGGTTCTTAGGAATTCAAGTCCATTAGAGGTCACCTACATTTGACAATTGATTGAGACTGAATAATCGCGATGAAGTATGATCGAACGTGAAATTTTTTTAAGTGTTGTTTTCGCCGCCTTCGCAGTCCTGATATCTTCCCAATATCATTATCTAACCTGAAGATGAATTCATAATCAACTCTTGATCGTGATGTTTCGTCGAAACGTCAGTCTCCCGGTCACTAATACATGTGCCGCATCGTAAAGCCGTTCGCGCTATAATTCTGATCACAAAACCACGGTCATTTCTTGGAACTGCCCAAATTTATTTTGTAAATACATCACCCATTCAGATTGTACGAAGAACGATCCATCCTCATTTTAAATATCTGAGGCATGGTTGACAACTTCGTCTCCCTAAAATATTTATCGCAAGGCTATGTATTTAATTACAAATCTGTACAGTATTTTTGTATTATTATACATTAATAAGTTGTATTACCACGACGTCTCTTAAAGCGGAAGATCTACTTTAGTAAGAATGAGGTCTTTCTTATTAATTGTGATTAGAGGGAGAGGGATCTTTCAGTAGAGCTTTACAGTCCGAGATTGATGTACAAGTGGGCCTTACAACAGAGACATATATTTAAATACATAATAACTACAACTTATAATAATCAGAGATATAATAGAACCTCAATGAGCACTAGAAGAAAAATAAACAATTAACTATTATTAAACAATTTTTAAAAATAGGATTATTAAGAAATGTAGGTATAATCGTTGTCTTTATACTGTTCATCAAGAGTATTAAAATGATTCTCTCTAAAAGTCTTCCTTGTACTGTCGTTTACGGAATTACGGTAGCCGCTCTGATAGTGCAAGAGTGCAGTTTGTTTCACAACTTTCAAAATCTTGTAATATCGGTAGCGTCCCCGGGGTTCACGTATCCTTCACGAAGACCTAACATATGGGTTGTCAGTAAAACGCGGGGTTGGGGCCTATCTTTTTTTGTAAAAGAATGCTGTTTTAGGGTTAGGGTTACCCTGGGTACCAGAGGTTTTTCTCGCGTGCGGCGGGAATTTTCGGTGTTGGCCGAAGGCCAACACATCTTCGGCCGTAGGCCGAAGCCGCGGGTCACTATAAAGACTTGACAGAAACCGGAAACCGCGCTAGAAAAGTCTCTGGCACCCAGGGTAGGTTAGGGTTAGTGTCAACCCTAAAACAGCATTCTGTAAAAAAGATAGGCCCCAGCCCCGCGTTTTACTGACAACGCAACATTTGCCCATTTCATTTGACCTACGATCGACAAAATGATTACATGTTTGTGGACATCTCTAAATACAGGAAAAGCAACTTTCTTTAATACGATTAGATAACGTGTAACGAAGATATACTTTCAAAGCATTTGTAGATTTGAAGAATTGAGCCGACTATACGATTTTGTGGTTCAATTTCATCCTTGCTTTAAACTTTATTTCCCTTACTTAAAACTTCTTACCTGAAAACAAAGGAAAATAAAATTTAAAGCAAGAACAGAACTGAACCGCAACAGATAAAAAATCAAAAGTGCAACTATTTATCCATTCAAGTTCAAATCTCTTCTGACACACTTCACGTCACTAAATATTATCGCAGCCTTGGTGACCTCTACTTTCGTAAGTAAGTTTAGAATTCACACAGTGTTTTTATAAAATTCATCATAACTGTTAAAACTCCTAAGATCATTTTGAAACACTGAAAATTCATTTACAGTGGTTGAAAATTATTGAACAATTAAATATCAGTCATCTCGAATGAGGTTCATTTCTTTGTCCGTCCTCGTCGAAAATTTGAGACCATTATACTCAAGTATTTTTTCTTTGACTATTTTTACTCTTTCCTTCAGATCCAATACGTCAATAACCGTGTAAGGAATAGCGTTGTCACGTAGGATCGTTTCCATCTTGTCAGTGTAGTCCAGTAACTCGTCCATCTTCGGAACGAGGCGAACGTTGTCGGTCTGTACGCATTCTGGGAAGGGTCGCACGACGAAAACTAGCGAGTTCTTATATCTGTATGATGAAGAAACAATGGAGAAATAAGCTCTTTACAACAGCAAAAGCCAGTCTAAAAACAATATTTTAACCGATCTGAAAAAGCTGAAAGTCTTATCAAAGTTGACTGACGGGTGAGAAAACAGAAGCGCAGCGAAACGTCAAAGTACAATGGGACCTGGTTGATACAGACACCAAGGGGACATGCAGTGGTGTCCGTATTAAGCAGACTGTCAGAAAACCTAGCCTGCGAAAACAGCCGTTTCTCCTTGCTCTTCGCTGCTGAAGACGTTTCGCGGACGTTTCTCCGCGCGAAACGTCCACAGCGGCGACGAGCGAGGAGAAACGGCTGTTTTCGAAGGCTAAAAAAACCGTCACGGACGCATGTTTCATCAATTTTAAGACTAACGCAGGCGTGTTTACCAGAAAACGTTGTTTGATTTCTTAGCAGTAACTGTGAAGCCCCGCACAAACGAATGCAACACAGTTGGGCAACAACTCCCAACACTGTTGGATGTTACATGTTGCGTTCCCTTGTGCACCCTGTTGCATGTTGTTGCGCAAAGTTTGAAACTGGTCAAACTTTTGAGCAAACAACTCCCAACATTTCTTTTGCTCCGTAATCGCTGAAGCGTAGCGCAACAATGTTGGATCCGTTTACTCAGCTTGAGGCCACGCACACGGCGCATTACACATGGTCTCCTTGGAGTTTACAAAATTTTATGGGTTGTATCCTTCCACGACCCACTGCAGGTCACAGCAATGTTGGGAGTTGTTGCATCTGTTTGCACGTAGCTTAACAAGTTCATCCTTAAGAACATATCAGAGTCTCAGATTAAAACTTTCTTTCAAGTATTTTTCTTGAAATCCAACAATGAAATCCGTGACTTTACTTTGTACTCACGGTTTTAGTTTGCAACTCTGCCAGGTGGAATGAACATTAGACAGAACCTTTGAAAGGTCATTCAATGTTTCTGTTAGGTTTTCAATGATAAGATATTCAGTCATAGACAGTGCGCGGAGCAGAACCAGCGTCCGTAGGGAGAGGTTGACGAAACATGAGAATTTGTTACTTGGGACACAGAAGAGTCCGTATTAACCGGTGTCCGTATAAAGCGATTTAATTTTAGAGAAAATATATGAGGTTTCCGTCGGGAAAAACGAAACTGTTCCAATGTAGTACTTTTCCTTGAAACGTAGCTCAAAGCTCTTCCACGGCAGCCCCGACTGATGAACAATTCTTTCCTAAGTAGTCAACATTGTTTCAGGGCAGTCGCAATGGAACATACTTTTTTAGTTTGTCGATGCGTTTTTTAAGCAATCGATGTGGACTACAGCAGAGGGCCATTTCCGAAAAGCCCCAAGCCTCTGTTTCGGGGCGAGGCTGGGTGCGAAGTCCGAATGATGCGAAAATGATTTGTTATTCTCGCGCAAAGAAAACTCACTTTCACAAGAAGGCTTTTACGCTTAGCCTCTTTTGAAAGTGAAAATTTTACGAACTCGGAATTGGCCTATTCACACCGAAGAATGTTCAGCCCGTTCATTAACAATGTCAATGTCAGTGCTACATGAGAAAATAAAAAATGCAATCCGACTTTGACAAAATGCCGAATGACATCCATGATTTCCGTCAGAACAACAGTAGCATAAGAAATGTTGACTAGACATACCTCACCTTTCTCTAATTTTCGATATATTAGAATTCATACTTGGCTCCGAGGCTTGGGGGAATAAAACAAAAGAAATGTGTTATTCATTGTTGAGCCTCAAGATGATTTCTTTTGGTTTATTTCCGCAAGCCTCGCAGCCAAGTATGAATTTTAATATATCGAAATTGGTCTATTCAGCCAAACGCCACGCCACCCAAGTTAAAACATTTAAAATTAGTAATGTAGACAACCAGTGCAAGACCATGGCAAGTCCGTTTACACTACATAACTGATCCAGACGAAGCGTATCTGAGAAGTAGTCTCAATATTTTGACTATTTTGGTTTAACCAAGGAGACTGTCGCAAGACCAGAATTCGTATAGATATCATGGTCACCACTATCAGTGTTACTCAATTTAAAATGTAAAATAAACATGCTTAGTTTTACATCTAGCCGGAATAAACTGAGGAAACACGAAACTGCAACAATTTCACTTCACAACAAGAGATCTTGGAATGGTCGCTTCTTGATAAACAGTAATCGGACTTATATTTTTGGAGAGAAGGCTAGGGAATATACAACCTCTCTCAATGTTGTTTTTGCTTTCTCTTAAAATCGTCGCTCACCCCGTCCGTCACTCAATTTGAGTGGCGCAAATTTTCACCGAGTTTCGCGAGGGTTTGTCAGGCATTTTTTTGAGTATACAGTACAAAAAAGTTGTAGGTTCTAAACATGACAATTTTATTGGCTTATAACAGAAACTTGCGATCACTATTACGAATCTTTTGCCAGTAACAATAGAGAGAACAGTCAAGCAAGTTTTTGTTTTGGGTTTTCCGGTTCGTTTGAGTTTCCGTTTCAAAACTTTGTTGTACAGATTGGAATATACAATCATACAGACACTAGCCTTGACTCACAGTGATATGTTACCGGAGGGCGCTCGTAGATGTTGCTGATTGTGAAGCAAGTTTTCTTCAACCTGAAATTATTTTCTTAAATTTTGATCCTTGTCGCTAATTTTGACTCGGTTTTTAAGCACACTCTAAGACAGCATTGGCACGCGTCCGGACAAATTTCGGATCCGTGCAAGTTTGGACGGGGTCTTTTAATAGTATTAAAAGACTGTGTTTTTCTCTCTCGTTACATCTGTAAGTAGCGAATAGTCCTGGTTTAGTGGAAGTACAATTCATTTTAAGCGTACTGTAGGCTATAATTAGTTCAGTTTCGCCTGAGAGAAGTCAAAGAAAAAAACCAAACCGACTCACCTGTTTATGCATTCTTGTGAAGACGGCAAATTTAACAGTCTTTTCATGCTATCTTTGCCGAGGTAAACCAATGCATAAACCAAAGGATCTATTCCCCTGTCCGCTATGTACGATCTTCCAACCCTTGAATTTCGCTTTTCAGCTTCACACTGTGCTTCTAATATCTTTATTTGTAGCTCTTCGAACTTAGCAGGGTTAATCCTCGGATCAAAGTCTTCTCGTCGTAGATTTAAATCCTTGATGACTTTTCTGGCTACTTCAGCCTGCTTATGAATATTCGGCAATTCTTTTCCCACTTCATCCACCAACGTAGTTTTACCGACACTATGAGCTCCACAGATAAACACACGGAGCATTTTTGCACCGAACATATATACGTTTTTTTTCAAATGGTTCCTCCAACGCGTCGCTATGGTCTTCTCGAACAATATCTATCCCTAAAACGAAACAACGTATTAAAAATCTCTCGTGTGTTGCTCAGCCGTTTCTTGGATATCCACCTGACAAAGTTCGCCAAGAAAATAGCTTCCTATTCAACATAAAAAACCAAAATTCAAAACTCCAAAGCGAAAACTCTTTTCACATGCAAACTCCGTGAAGGATTACGTTGGGGTTTTCACTTGACGCTTGAGTAAGTCGATGAAATGACACAAAGCTCGTTAAATATGCAAAAACAAATTTGTTTCCCTTTAAACTTCACACCCACCTAGAGGGGACTTTAGGATAATCCACAATATGATTTTAGAATCTTCAAAGCGGAATACATTAACTTAGAGCAAAACATGTATTTACAGCCAAAGTTTTTTAAAAGAATTAACTCAAAGTATTGTAATAACACTTGCATTGAATGAGTGATGCAACATCCCCAGCCCACCCCTCCATCGGAGTTAAACCATCATGTGATTTCGGGGAAATTACCTGAGCCAAGAGACAAATTCTGAGAAGAGAAACAAGAAAAATCTCGTCCGAATCTTGTCAATCTTTTCTTGAAGTAAAACAGCATTGCTGCACGAATAAATTTCTCTTCGGCGCTGTGCTAAAATTTCATGTGGCTTCCTCTCATCAGTTAACAAAGAACAACCAAGGATCCATTAACTTCCGCCTTGTGAATACGACAGCAGAGAAGGAACTATTGATGTCAACATCCTTTTGAGGTAACAATGTATACCGAAATCGGTTTGAAGAATAGTTTGTTAGGTACTTATTGGAGAGGTTCCTTGCTCTGTTTGCTAAACCTATTTCCTACGATACGAATCATACCACAGGCAAAGCATACTCTACTTTAATTTGAAGCAAACGACTCCCATAGAATTTGAGCCGGCCGTGGTAATTCAAGAAAATTACTATAACCTGCTTTAACGTAAGACTTCGATCCAGCAACTTCATGTATATGTCTTTTTTTTTCCTGCGGAGACACAGGCACTCATCAACAACTCTATGAAAGGATGCAGACAAACTATTATGAATTTTAATTGATTAAAAAACGAATAAATCATATTTGACTTTATATTTTTTGTACGATCGAAACCATTTCAGTTATCAAAAAAGTGTTAGAGAAAGTCAAGCTTTAAAGAGGCTTTGGCTTTCTTGATATTTCTATCTCTTCTCTCGGTTACGAACTGTCTACACTGGGGTATTAAAGCTCTACGTTTGCTTGGGTACAGAACACACTAAAACCAAGGACCATGACCGATCACTCAAAGCCAGTTAAAACACAGAATCATAGAAGTGATGGTGAAAATTTGCTAAATATGCGATGTATGATAATATCAAACCAGACTGGAATTGCAGCATTGAAAACACACTTTGTATAGTGCAAATGCTCGAATTAGCGAGTCGAGGGAGGAGGCACTAATTCGAAAGTTTCAACTTTCCGGGTCCAAAAAAAAAATTACCTCGCGAGCAGATCAGGTTTCTCTCTTGCATGGCTTTTAGCGTTCACGAAGTCGTTCGCGTACCTAGTCAGTCGCCTACGTAGTTAGTTCGTTTTTTCGCCACGGGAAACAAACAAACCAACTATGAGACTGACAAGCGACGCGAACGACTTCGTAAACGCTAATGCAATGCAAGAAAAAACCTCAGCTCCCAGGGTAAGAAAAACGTCTTCGTCTCCTGTCTCAGAACTCTCACGGTAAACCAGAACATATTTGTGAGACGAAAATTCTCTTAAAAGTTCTGTTTCCTGTTAGGTACTCTTGGTTGTGGTTTGCCTAAGTGCCTTTCCAGGCCTCCTCGGACAAAGCATTTCGGTGACGTATCCACGAGGAACGAACGAAGGGACTAGTATTTAGTTCTTATATCTCCACAGTTTAATAAGTTTACAGAATTTGAAACGAATAATGTAGGAAATAAAGAAAAATGGGAAAAATAGTAGAACTAATACTGAGCACTAATAGTTGAAAAAAATATATATATTTTTTAATTTAGTGGACGCAAAAGGAGAAATGTGAATGCTAGCAATGAAATTTAAGCTGGTTCCGCGGCACTAAAAAAAGCAGCCATCTTTGTTAGACATTGGCCAAACTTGGCCTAGCGAATAAGCAAGGTAAATTGAGCGATTTCTTTTTTCCTGGGAGATGGTTTGGGCAGCATGGCTAATTGGATATTTTTAGCCTCAAGGGGGCTGTTTTGAAGGCGGTCTTCTTTCCACCATTATGGTATGACTTTTTCTTACCACATGCCACTTAAACTTGCAATTGTTCTGTGTTAACATTTCTGATAACGATTTGAATAATGGAAGATTTACCGTCTACAATTTTTTTTAACCCCAACAGGCGCTTTGAAACCACAAATGGGATTCAAAGAGATCCAAGATGACGGAAAAGGTCGCCCCTTGATTTATTTTGGAAGAAAGGAAGCAGGTTTGCAGTCGGATAAAGTCAAGGTGAAAACTATAGCAGTTGACATAACAAGACGAGACGATAAAAGCTATGAATGGAAGGACTTTAAGGTCGAAGTCAGGGATGGTTCTCTCAACAGCATGTGCCCTCTGTATCGCGATTACGATCCAGTAAATTTTCTTATAGTTCATTTTAGTCCTGCCACCCCCTTTGATGCAATAATGATGTTTCTAAAGGATGGAGTCATCCTAAGATTCAAGAATCCTGCCCAAGAACGTTACGTATTCTTTGGCCATAGTGCGAGTCAGCTCAGAGAAAGAACTTGCGTTCTGTATAATGAGAAACAAGGGAGCGTTGAAGAAATTTTAGCCCATTTCGGTGAATTTGACAAGATTCAAGATGTTGCCAAGAGAGCAGCTAGAATAGGATTGCTTTTCTCAACGGCGAAGGTTGCCTGTTGCGTTCCAGACGAAAACATAAATGTCGTGGCTGATGTTGAACGAGACAAGTACAACTTCACGGATGGGTGTGGCTTTATTTCAACAGAGTGTGCACAGCAGGTTACCCATAAATTAGATATTGAGAATGTGTATGAGGGCATTAAAAGACCTCAGATACCGTCTGTGTTCCAGATTCGCATTAAGGGCTGCAAAGGGGTGTTGTGTCACAATCCTAATTTGGAAGAAGGACTGGAAATCCGTCCTTCAATGGAGAAGTTCACATGGAAACGTACGGGACCACATCCCCTTGGGATTGTAGACAAGGGATTTTCAAGGCCAAACGAATTTGGCTCGTTAAATAAACAGTATATATTGCTCTTGTCGGCTCTTGGTATTCCGGATAACGTTTTTCTGCAAAAACAAGAGCAGTACTTCAAGGAACTTAAAGATATCACAACAAAGCCTGATGTGGCCGTTAAGTATTTATGCGTAAGTGGAGAATTTGAGCTGGCAGAGCAGCTCTTGAAGACTGGTCGAATAAATGAGAAGATAAAGAAATCGCTTGAGCATTTTCGCAATCGAGTGCGTGAGCCCCAGCAATCCAAATCAAATCCTTTGCATAAAGCTGGAAAGTCTGCTGCTCTAAAGTTGAAGATTCCCATTGAGCAGTCTAGAAATGTTTATGGTGTATGTGATCCGTCAGGCACACTGAAACCCAAGACGGTTTTCTTCCAGCCAACAATTCGAGGCAGCCCCATCATTCTTAATGACATGAAAGTGGTGGTTGCCAAAAATCCCTGTTACCATCCAGGAGACATCAGAGTTTTGCAATGTACTGACGTTCCTGAATGTCACCATCTGGTGGACTGTGTTGTTTTTCCAACTCAGGGAAGGAGGCCTCATGCTGATGAAATTGCTGGAAGTGATCTCGACGGTGACAAGTTCTTCGTTTGTTGGGACAACGATCTTGTTCCGAAGAGGGACATGAGCCCTTGTCAATATCCAGCAGCGAAGCCGTTCAAACGAAGCAGCCCCTCAAGGGAGGACTTCCTAAAATACTTTGCGAGGTATAACAACACCACCGTGGGCAAACTTGATAATCTGTTTGGTAGGTGGGCTGATTCAAAAGGTATCAATTCAACAGAATGCAAGGCGGTTGCGGCTCTTTTTTCGCGTGCCATCGACGCGGCGAAGACAGGCGAGAGAGTTCGTATCCCCCTAAGTATTGACGACGCACCACGCAAGAATGACAACATGGAAAAGTTCGTTTGGCAGAAGCTCTACCAACGTGCAAAGTTATTTGAAAATGAGCAAATCATGGAAAATACGATTCTTGGAAAAGTGGAAAATTTTGAGGAAGAGGACATGCTAAACGTTATTTGTAACCAAGAATCTCGCCTCGGTGAATACCGACTGTTTAGATTTTTGTACAAATGGTGCCATCAACCCCATAAAGAAAAGGACATTTCTAATTACATCTCGCACATCGACTTTACCAAGTTCAGCGAGGAGCAGCGCAGATTGTTGCCAGCAGATATCCCGCGTGCTGAACTGAAGTCTCTTCTTCAACCTCTTTATCAGTCTAGAATTCTTTCAAGGGATGACATCGAGGTCTTTAAGCTTGAACGCAGTTATGAGAGGCGCTGGAATCTGGTATACAGAGCAGAGGATGGCAACATATCCTGGAACGTCCTTAACAATGTCCTCAACTCTCCTTTGGAAAAATTACTCGTGTTTGACTTTCTACTGGGAGGAATACAGTGGGTAATTTCCTTAACCCTGTGTGTACCTTTAGCATCTTCTGAAGTACTAACCTTAAGCGACGACGATGGAACCTCTCAGGCATTTGTCTCAGTAAACGTTCACTCAGGAGAAAGACATGTTTTAGAGCTAAAGGGAGGCTACAGTTTCGCTTTAGAAGGAAAACGACTTGACATTTACACCGGGAAGAAGCAAAATACATTCATCTGTCTCCGTGAAGATGAAAATGACCATGTTCCTATCATGAGTGTTGCCCTTGACCGATTCAAGTCAAACCTACCACGTAATTATGAAACACGTCTCCGAAGAGAGAAGTTTCTCCAGATGGAGATTTTCTGCGTCTATAACCACTTTGATCCCGGGCAAAAGATACGGAAGTTATTATCTCCGCATTCTGCTTGGGATTCCAATTCCGCTGCAGATGATTCGAGCCTGAAAGTCAACTCTGGAGGCGAAGAAAAACACAGCGAGTTTGTCGCCAGGAAAGGTGATTTCCCAGATCTCCAATGTGACCCTGACGAACTGGTTAGCGATTTGGAGAAAGTCTTTCTGAAACTGCATAAATTGTTGGAGAAAAGCCAGCTAAAAAGTAGTGATCTGGATGAAGTTCACGACCAAATGATGTCCTTAGTTGATGAGAAGGTAAATCTGCAGTTGCTTTAAATAGTAAGAAAGTCATTGCTACCTAATTATTGATTTATAGAGTATGATGATATCACTGAGTACCAGACAGATCATCCACGGATCCTGTTAGACGAATATCTTGCCTTAGCGGAATCCGTTGCCAGGAGTATTCCTGGTTAGCCAGTTATCTTTGTATGCACCTAATTCAATAATGATTGTTTTGGGCATCAAGCAATTGCACAACCGGAAGCTATTGTTCGGTGGTCGATCAAGCAAATCATTGTAATGAGTTCCTTATGCCCAAATGCCCAATTTCCAGTGACCCATTGCCACAGCAATCTTGGTTGAATTAGGTAATCATGCAACTTTGATCACACAGGTGTTTGAAAACCAGTAAGTGCTAAGTGATGTTCTCAAAATCATTGTCAGTCGTTTCACTTGTCCCCTTTTCGTTTTCTTAGGAAAAGCACCAGATAGCATGCCATTTGGAGTCAGTTCTGTGGCGGTCTGGCGTAAGCATATCATTTAAGACAACCGATCATTACAAGAATTTGCTGATATGCCTTTTAAACGGACTGCAAGAAATCAATGTCGATGTTGTCCTTGGAGAGACCGTACTCATAACACTTGTTGGGCGTGTAAGACGATACTTGGAGTCCCTGTGGAAGAGAGAAGTTAGGTTTACTGTGGACCAAATGTACGAGATCTCAGATGCCATTATTCTTGGAAATGATTACAACACTGGATGTCGCATCACTCAAGTGATTCGTGAAGGTATATTGCTTTAAAAAGAGTGAGTGACTATTAAGGACGTGTCGGAAGGATCCCATATCCATACGTTCCCTTCTTTACTAGGCCTACCTCACTTGCGCTCTCAAAGCCCTCTATCTTCATTTCGGCTCACCTCATTAAGGGCAAGGATTGACGCAAAATTGATCTGGCTTTGTTATGTTCTTTTACTTTCCCATCCCATGCCTCCACGAATAAAATACTACCTAAATAGTAGCAAAACAAGTGGGTAAACAAGACTATGTAACTGGTCAACGTCTCTTTCAGGTGATTTTCCGCTGGATGGTTTCATATGTCATCCAAATGCTTTGCCGTACTTCCTTCACTGGATCTCTCTTACAACTCTTGAGTCTCTAGAAGAGATTAAGCAGGCGGTCCTAGCGTCTCACAAAATGCACCCACGAGACTTTGTCAAGGCCGAAGCTTTGCCATCCAGTGAGGAGGGACTGTCTTTCACAATGTTGATTACAGCTGGATGCCCCTTCTTCCGCCCAGCAGATGGGGTAGCTCTGAGTCGATCAGGTGTCTCCAATCGTGAATTCGTAGGCGAAATAACGGAAATCAATGGAATGTTCTTGTCTATTACTGTAGTATGGCCAGTGAATGTAGACGAAGGGTCAGTGAAGGACATTGGCAATGGTACATGGTGCCTACATAAGTTTCCGAGTCTGGTAGGATACAAGCGCACTACCTCTGCTCTCAAATCATTTCAGGATATGACCTCATGCGGACAAAGTGTCTATGAAGAAATTGTTGGCACCTTTTGTATAAGCGCCCCTGCAAGTCCAACAGCACATGACGAGAGTGGAAATGTTGAGGAAGGAGTGAAAGAAGGTAACTGTTATAAGAACGTTCTTCTGTTTATCTTGGTTTACATACTATATATACGATACCTTCTTAGATGCCAACACTCCAAACACTGGGCACGGCTGTCGGTTGAGTTTTATCTAGCTCAAAGGGGCTCTGTCACGAGGATAGTGCTGTTTTAAGCCAATTCTGTGCTGAAGTCATTGCTGTTCTTAGTGCTTTTACCCACATATGCTCCTGGAGAGCTATGGAGATTATATCAAGCAATTCTCATCAGGGAGCACTTAATAAACCGTGATAATTCATTGCGGTGATTTTTGCCGGAATGGCATTAAGACTTGAAAAAGTTGGCCCAACTTTTTCAAGTTTCAATCCATGTCCATCCTCCCAATGTATCCGTTCCAACAGACGACAGGAAACAGTTTCAAAGCCTAAATATAGTCTTAAATAGTTAATTGATTAATTGATTAATTAATTATGTTTGGAATTCAACTGATGTATTTTAATAATTAATGCGAACGTACGTGTTAGCTTTTTAAAATGAAAGAGCCCCTTTAACAGCATAAGAGCGATGAATATGCGCAACATAATTCGAGACTATGTAATGTTACGTAACCTCTGTTCCCTGCCGATATAACATAGGAAGTTTTGTAGGTAAACAGAGAGAACTATCTAGTGAATGTCAGAGATTTTTGCAATGTTCCCAATGTATGTTTTTCGGTAACCTAAAACGAGTTGTTTTAGAGAAATACAGCGGAGGTCAGTATGTGGAGGCGGAGCCGATTTTGTGTAACTTATCTCTTAATCACCAGGTTCATTTAAGAGCGAGTCAATATTTAGCCGCTTTCCATTCTTCTTTTTAGCTTCAAATGGGATGCCTGGAGTACGAGCAGATAAGGGTGTATCAGAGTTGTCCAGTACTTTTCAGAGTTGGGCTTCAGGCAATGAAAGCCAAAATATTGCCGTCCAAGAAGCAACTAGACATGAGTCGGCAATAACTCTTATCCAGGGTCCCCCTGGCTCAGGCAAGACCGTCACATCTGCAGAGATCGTGCGCCGTTGGCTCTTAAGCAGCGATGACCAGGTCCTCCTCGTAGCTGAGACAAATGAGGGCGTCGACAATCTTTTGAAGAAGCTTTTAGTGCATGGCATACAGAAAGAAAACATTCTTCGTTTTGGAAGCTCAGGATGGAAAGTGGCCAAAGAACTTGAGGAGCTGACCTTCGAATCCAGGTACCGGGAACAAGTTTCTGACAACAAGGATCGAAAAAGAATCGATAAAAAGATTGCAAAAAAGATTATAGAGAGTTCCAAGGTTCTTTGCACTACCTGTATCAGCGCAGGGTCGGCGCTGCTTGAGGGGATTGTGTTTCGAAGAGTCTTGATCGATGAGGCGTCTCAAGCTACTGAGCCTGCCATCTTGGTGTCTCTCTCGCATGGCTGTCAAAAAGCTGTCTTAGTTGGTAGGTTTCACTCCATTTGATGAAATTGTCTGTTGCTAATCTTCGGCTTCTTTTTCGGTAATCATTTAATGAGTGTTCCAAACCTGGACTGTTTAACCTTTTTTCATCCAAATTGTCAGATATCCGTACACTTGAAGCTACTTGAGGCAACGTCGTACAAGCGAAAATAATCAACCTAGAGCTACTGACTAAAGTATTTAACGCTCACTTGAAGTAGGAGACCACCTTACCAGTTATCTTCCTTACTGGAAGCTTTTTATAGCGCCAAACCTGCAATCCAGTAGCTCGAGATCAACTCATGCCCTCTGGATTTGGTTTTCGGTTTTTCCAAGTCCAACTTGTAAGTTGGCCAACTGTTTCTCCTCCTGCCATTAAGGATTCCTAACCTTGTTATGCTTATTGAATCAATTGTTTCACGTATTTGCTTGGGCCCATTAGCCTTTGCGCTATAATGTAATATTTACTGTAACATGTATACTAGCTCTGATTTCCCTCTTTTTTTAGTCCCTATTCTTATTGAACTTATGTAGTATTTTTGAATAAGTGTGAATAAACTGAACTTGAACTTGAATAAACTAGAAATGCATTCCAAAGAAAACTGACGAACTCTACTGCATTTTCTTTCTAGGAGATGATCAGCAATTACCTCCCATGGTGCTAAGCGAGCTTGCCAAGGGTCCTGGTCTACTTTCAGAGCCCATGTTCTCTCGGTTACGAAAAGCAGGATTTCCAGTGCGCATGCTTGAGATACAGTACAGAATGCATCCATCCATAGCCTCTTTTCCTTCAACACAATTTTATGACGGAAGGCTTCGCAGTGGTGTGTCTGAAGAACAAAGAAAAGCTCCTGCAGGATTCGCTTGGCCAAATGTGAAGAAGCCTGTTGCTTTTCTTACCACGCCAAATTCTGCACAGGAGATGAGCAAGGCGTCGTCAAAATTGAATGATTTTGAAGCCGGGAAGGTCCGTCAAGTGATTCAGGATCTTCTGGCTGCAGGCGACGTTACTGATAATGAGATCGGAGTTATCACACCATACAAAGCACAGCTGAAGCTTATCACAGATAAAATGAAAGGGCTTGCAAACGTTTCGGTTAGAACCGTAGACGGATTCCAGGGACAAGAACGTGACCTTATCGTCTTCTCCGCGGTTCGGTGCAACGAGCACGGATTTGTCGGTTTCCTTGACGACGCCAAGCGAATGAATGTTCTTCTGACGCGCGCGCGCAAAGGATTGATAGTCATTGGAAACAAACAGACTTTACAAGAGTGTGAGCTGTGGAATGATTGGATTCAGTGGGTAGAGAAGAATAAGCTTGAAAGTGAATGTACTCCAGATGGCGCCACAGGTAAATAAGCACTAGCTTGGTGGTTTTCAACTGTTCGTGGTATTATGAGAGGTGACCATGGGAAAGCACTTTTAAGTAGGATTCATTTGAGAGGTTACATATTAGTATCTCAGACAGAAACTGAATGCATTTCGAACCACCTTGAAAAGCAAAATATAACTTACGAAATAAAGCAGTCCTCAGTGGTTTTCATTGATTGATCACACAAATGGACTTTATCTCCAGACTTGTCAGTTGTAACAAAATAAAACCGCATTGCAGGCGAGTAAAGGTTCTCCCGTGGGATAAACACTTTCAGGAGATTTCTGTCGTGGTTCGAAGGTTGAAAAAGATCTTTTAATTTGATTTTTCCCCTTTTTTTAATTCCAGAAAAAGAAATTCCGGTGAGCAGCTCTGCAGAAAGAAGAGGCAGAGGCCGCGGTTTCTCACAAAGAGGACTGGAAAGAGGTCAACGCGGACGGAGAGGTGGCCGGGGGGGAGTAGCTCGCAACAGCCGGCGAACATGAGCCACAAAACAAAATGAGACATGATGTTTATAACGAGATCTTGCTGTTAATTCAAACTTCACGTTCTATGTTCTAAACAGCATAGGCAAGGGCATCACAAAATGGCGTCTATTGTCCAACTTGAGGTTGATACTGGGTCGTTGTAGTGTCCTATAGCTTTGTAGGACAGGTGGGATATGCCAGCACTTCGTTCGTTGGCTATTAGAGAGTGGCACAAGAGATTGTAACTTATTCTCACCACCTACAATACGGAGAGGTGGAAATGGTTGCTGTCCACAGGCTAGGTGTAGACAGTGGCACATTCACATGCGTTGATCATGAAGGCAGTGCACAGCGTCATGCCTGGGGGCTGGGAGGGTGGGTCGCTGACCGCCCTCCGAGATGTTATCAGACAATAGGGCACAATAGGAAGAATGGTGGTAATATATGCAACGCTACTAATTGTAGGATATCTATTGTTATGAGAATATTCTTGTTTTATTTCCGGTACTGAAAATGGGGTCCAAATTCGTCCGCCAAAATAGTCTTACATACAACTGGACAAAGAACCCGTTCAGTTGAAGGCTAAATCTTAAAATGCCAGTTGGCAAGAAGCATAATCGGGGAATCGAGGTAGAGCCAGCTTACAATGTAAACTGGAAAAAATGTCTCTGGAACTCATGGTACACTGAGAAAGTCCTTTTACAAAATCGCACGCATATTGTACTGTAACAATGGCTCACGCAAAAAAGACTGAAGATTTGGAAAAATAGGAATTGGATTTAGAATTTTTTCATCTTCTAGTCGACGCGGTCGTAAAACTAAAATTAAACGGTGTAAATACTTTGATGTTTACGCACAAACAAAGGCACTTTAGCATAGATAGCTAAAATGAAACACGCTGCCCGTTTTGGATCTGAGAGTACAGGTAGCTCAAGGTCGGTATTAAAGAAATTTAAGCGAACGCTGTTCATGAAAACTATAGCAAACAGTATAATGCCTTGCATTGTCTGCACGTTCACTTTCATCTATTGAGCAAAAACGCCAAGAAATCCCAAGAACGTACAATAAATAAAACATGGGAAAAGGTAAGGTATTCTACTATTTTAACTTCCAAATAACGATCGCTAAAAATTCCGATAAAAACCCTTATAAGACAATCTTCAGATTGGGGTAACTGTGTTGAGAATACAAGACTGTTCTAACCACAACAGTTTTACTTTACTGTAAGCCACATCCAATATCCATAAAAATCAAGATACAAGGTCATATTAGGTTTAACTTAAGGCCCGGCCCCGTTCACCAAAATTGCTTTGTGCCTGCTACGTGAAAACGGGTTTCTCTTTCTACAGATCATGTTTTTAAACAGGTTGCTTGAAAAACAACCCTGAATGAATCATGTTTATGATAAAGACATATCTTTAAATCTACCCTCGCTTTATTAGCATCATTTACATAATTAAATAAATTGTTTTGAAACAAATATTGGTATCTCTGTTTCTTGGTTGACTTAGTAAAAAATGCTCGCCGACTCATTATCGCTACCCTGACAAGTTGAGGGAACGTTGCCCTTTACTGTAGCAAACAAGTGTAAAATATTTAATCTGACAAGATGAATTTCAGACTTGAGAATAACTTATTCCCCTGATAATTAAAAACAATTGAATTTATCTACTGATTTCTCAAAGACACTCGGCCTGGTGAAAACATATTTCTCATCATCTTGAGGAATTTTTACGTAAGGTTTTTGAACAATATCGCATTGAAAATTGTGGCCAACAATATCGAACATGTGTGGCAACTGACAGGTTGTTTTTCTTTTTCATTATTTTCCAATACTTTTTATTTTTATTGTAATTTGTTTTGTTACTTACTGACATATTTATTTACTTATTTATTCTTTTACTTTCTGCGGTGTATTAATGTTGTTAATTTGTTGTCAATATAAAATTTAAAAAAATCATCTTGAACTTGATATCAGGCATTATTGTTCGCTAAACTATTGAAAGTATAATCATACGTAAATAAAGGTCAATTCTACCACATCTGTCACAAACACCACAAGTGTGACTATGGTGCTATCAAAGACAATACGCCTTATTCAAAATCTGCGGCTGAAAAATCATATCAGTTCAAGTTGCGGGGTTGGCTGTCGAACCGAAAGCTACTGAGTAGTACCAGAACCATATAACACTGACGCCTCTAAATTCCCCTCATTTGTTTGGAATCATGCTGAAGGTTTTCAGCCGTCAAATCACAAGCACAGATATTTTTTTTACTCAAATATAAAATGAGATAATTGAATGCATCCCTTTCGAAAAAATAGGTAATAACGGATTTTTCAATCCTTGGCAATCATGCAAGTGCGCCCATAACTCACTGGTAGAACGGCCTTTAAACATTGCCCTTAATATTAAAATAGCAAACTTTGAAAACTATGAGGAAAAAATAAAGTCACGTAATGCTAACATGTACACTTTTAAGCGCGCTAGCTTTCGTAAGGGCCGTAAGATGTTACTTCGTGATGCTATAATTGCCGTTTGGAGCACTTCGTTTACATCGCGATACAAGGATTTCCCAAGAACTCGCGCGACAGTCAGTAATTCCATGTTAGGAAGTAAATTTTGATTGGTTATCCAAAAAAATCCTGCACTGGAACAGGGTTATACGCTTCAGGGTTACAATTATGCTTCTGGTAATACCACCTTTGCAGCTTTTAACAGTGACCTAAAGACTTCACTTTGAGTATGAGCCAGAGTACGACTTAAAAAATTTCTAGCTAACTGTATTCCCCCAACAAAAGCCTGCAGGCGTTTTTTGGAAACTTGTTACAATTCGATAGCGTTGGCCCACCATTTTGGAAGCAAGTAAAAATGGACAGGAGAGGCGGGGGAAGGAAGAGAAAGAGAAAGGTATTTTCCCCCCTCCCCCTTTGGAATCCTTTTGCCTCACCACAACCCTGGGTCAGTTTCATCTTTCAAAATGGCGATAGAGTAACTCGCCCATCAAAACTACCGAAACTAAAACTCTTTCCTGATGGTCACTAGTACATTACATTGGTGTGGTAAGTAATTATACGAGCCAAATGAAGTTGGTTTGAAAACTTGTATTTGTATTCAATGTCGTACTCGCAGTCCAATCTCAAGGTCCCTAATTATACACTAAGGCAATAATAAATGTTGCCTGTTGTTACAGGGCTGTCACTTAAGGCTGGGGGTTGGGGATTCCCTCTAGCTACTAGATAGCAAAGGGAAAATAAAACCAAAAGAACTTATTAGCGGTTTTATTCCCCGATTTCTAATTGCATTTATAAAATACCTAAGATAGTACGCGCGTTCTGATTGGTTAAAAACCTTCGGTTTATTGTGCCGGTAAACTCATAGAAAACTTAACATTATTTTATAAAAGTAATAGACCACACGTTCTATGGGTTTACCGGCGTGACAACCCACTTGGGATGTTGGGAGAACACGAGAAAAGCTTGTCAATCACGAGCCGAATCACGAGTCGATTTTTCTCGCATATGTGATGTGAAATCTTAGTGACAGCCTTGTCTATACGAAATACTTCTCTTCCTCAGTGAATCCCAGTGGAATTTCAAACAAAGTGACCATGCAAGGTATGATGGGAAGAGAGAAAATGCATTTCTAACCCGTCCCATTCTCCCTGGCCCCTTCCTTTCCCCCAACCTACCCTCCTAGTGGCACAAGGAGGCCCTTGTAAAGGGAGAGGGATAAAATTGATTGAACTTTTAAGCCTGGGTTATTTGTTTACTATTTCAAAGACGGTAACACTAAAACCAGTGCTTGTGTTAAATCAAAACAATAAATATATATATTCTCAATTGAAATTTCCCTCTGTTTTCTATTCTACAAATATGCATTCATAAACATCTGAAAAGGGTGATATATATAGTTTTCTAGGGTAGCATCACACGGCTTGAAATGGATTAACACACAACCCAAGCCTGCGAACTAACTCTCTGTTTGAGAATATTGTGAGAGTTGAGAGGTCCTGCCGGGGGGGGGGGGGGGGGGGGGGTCCCATGTAGCCCATCTGAATTCTAAAACGTCTTGTATCAGTGTTTATAAATGCTTGTCGCTTATTGTAGGCTTTGCCGTCACTGTCGCAATTTGGCCGACGGAGGTTGTCTCTTGTGGCGATTTCATTTTACACGCTGTCGCGATTTCATATTATGACATGTCGCTTGTCAGAATTTACCCTGGCAGGGCCTCAGTTGAGTGTCTCCTTACTCCCACTGATTCTCATAATTTATGTAGACCCTGCTCGCAGGCTGAAAAGATCAATTCTCTAAACAATAAACAATGTTTCCCAAAAGGGAACAAACATTTAACATTCTCTCTTTTTTCTAGGATGTAGACAAGAATCTCCAGAACACATATATTATTTATCATTAATATAGTTCATTGATGACGTTGTTGCTTTTTTTTTTTCAAGATTGTTTCACTTTGCAACAGACCAATGAAATTTTAGAGCAGAAGAAAGTCAAATTGAAAGCCCATTCAGGAGGAAAAATATATTAGAATTTCCTTGGGTTGGGTATGGTCACAATATTGTGAGCCTGCAGGGCTTCTGAAGTAAAGGGAGGTTGGGCATGTGGTGGGGAATTTTCTGGAGGAACAGATCAAATGCATTTACATTTTCTCAGAACTAATACTGTCTGTAACAAATACATGTAAACTTCATTAGAGTCTGCTTTGTTTGATTCATGGCTTTGCTGCTGGGGGTACTACGCAGACAGGACACTGTGAGTGGTGGACCACATAATCACTAACACTACCAAGTATTGTACGTCGAGCTGCGCTTTGTCCACGGTTTCCAGTCACGATGAGGTCAACTTTTCCATTAGAAGCTTCTGTACATATTACATTGCCAGCAGGTTTACCAACCACAAGAATAATTTGATAATGTAACTACATGTTAGAAAAGAAATGACAAAGTAGATCAGATGAGAGCTGTGTTACAAAGACCCATCCAAAATCAATTTGCCACAAAATTTTCCCTCCAAATTGGTCTTACTAAAGGACAAATTTATACTCCCTATCAAATGAACCTGGCAGTTTATTTAGTTAAATGGAAAATTTAAGAAAAAGTTCGCCGCCACGAGCTTAGCAGTCTCTGCTGGCCAGCGGTCAAACTCCCAAGTGAAGGCTCACATGGAACAATGTTGCTTTACACAGTTAAGAATTATTGAGTCTTTTTCTTGAGCGGTTATTATAGCAGCTGTGTTTGTGCGAAGCAGTTTGAAGCGGTTGTGTTTAGCATTTCCCCACTCTCCCTTAGTACCCTTTATGTCTCCTTGCACTGATTAATTTTTTTTGTTTGTTTTTTGTATTCTTGAGGGCAAAGCTAATAAAATAAAAATGAAATAAAATAAATAACAGGTGCCTGTAATGGGGGCCCATAGCTGAGTTGTGGGGGTTTGCCAGCCACTGGGACGGAATCTATCTAGGGGCTGGTTGGCCTGGATACCCCAGGCACCCAAATTCAATTTAGCAGGGCAGCTGGTTAATTTAAGCTAGCTCATTCCTCAGGCTGCTCTGTGTACTCAAAAATTTAATATTACTGAGAACTTGAAAACCCTTAACTGATGAAATATGAAATACTTATGATTAATCATATTTAAATCAAATTCTGGTTTACTACCTTAAGTGTTTTACATCTTTCCTCATATGCCCTCATCATCTCTTTCGCTTGTTCTCTTAACTCACCCACCATCTGGCTCCACTCCTCATAGTAAGCAAAGACAACTATGATAACAAGAAAATAGTACATTTTACACATTGTTTCATTCAATTTCAGCATTATCCTGAGATTAAAAATGATCTGAAATCAATCTTGCAGCTATATTTACTGGCCTTCTTCAGGAAAATTAAGAAAATAGCCACAGAAAAATCGCATGATGCTGTCTGTGACCATGGCTGGAGCCATTGACTCATAGACCTCAGTTAGGCCCAACTCTCTAAGCCAAATTCAAAATATCAATTTGGCAATCTTAGCTGGCAAATGTTCAAGTATTTACCAGTAATTACATGTAACTTACAAGGTCCTGAGGAGTATGGAAGAGGAGGAATTTCAAAAGCATGAAGAACCAGTAATGAATCCTCCTTACAATATATGTTCTTCAAGTAGACTGCAAATGATAAGACAACATTATTAATAGTTGAAGGCATCGGTGGAACAAGGACACATCTGACAAATTAGGGATTTTTTATTTACAAATACATTCTTTCTCAGAAAAGAAAGGCAAACCAACAGAAAAAATCTCTCAATTTTATTCTCCAGGTCAGAACAAGTCTATATGCAAAAGTTCAGCAATGTTTTTGAACCATTTCAAATTTAGACCAAATTAATTTTATTATTCACCAAAAAAATACAATGTGAACAATAAAGACCAAGCTCCAGTTTTAAGTGAATTATTTTAAGATTAAGTGCACATTTTTTTAACCATAATAACAATTAAATAATAATAATTAAAAATTTATAACGCGCCTTTTCCATGCAAATATGATCAAAAGCGCGTGACAACACGTAAATGTTAAAAGAAAATAAAAGCTAAAATGAGTAAAATAATTAAGGCTAATTAAGAATAAACAACGCTAAAAATTAAATAAAGATAAAAAACACTAAATATATTACATAGTAGGTTAAAAAAAATTACATATAAAAAGCTAGTCTAAAAAGATGCGTTTTAAGTCAAGATTTAAAACGTTTAATCTTTGTTCCAGAGGAATGTTGTGCACAGTTTCATGGATAATTCAGTTCAAAATGAAAGATCGGTGAGTACAGGAAACACAAACCGTACACACTAAATTCTCTAAGAAAATCAAAGGCTCCTAGGAGCGAGCTCATGGATGAATTGAATTAGTGTAGAAAAGACAGTTCAATAATAAAAGAAAGACATATAATGGTGTACGGACTTGCCAAAATACAGCGTGACTCGAAGTATCCGATTGCATGTGTACCTGAATATTCTAGAAACTTTTTATCAGCGCAGCATTTCTACTTACAAAGCAAAGATCACTTTTAAAAGCAATTATTAACGCTTTTTAGTTGTAAAATAATTTGCTTTCTCATGTGACTGTCAAACACTTTCCGAACGACAGTGCACTTTCTTGTAAAATAGCCAAGTTTTACATACATGAGTTTTATTTAAACCGTGGTTTTAAAAGTGCGATGCTTTCAAAGAAATGTTTCCATATGATGAGTACGTAACGGTTAGTATACGCAGTACGAGCTATATTAAATACAGAATACAGGCGTTTATGGCTAAATTGAACTGCTTTAGAACGCGCTTTTGATAAACACGAGCTAAAAATTATTTTAATACATGTAAAACGGATTAAGCTCAAAGCAGTACGTGACCTAGCCAAATAATTTAAACGCAGTCGAAGTATCCGATTGCCTTTCGCCAGAGACTTGTTTATACCAGCGCAGCATTTCTCGTAGAAATTACATTAATAGCACTGCTAAATGGAATCACCGACAAACAAAAGCCTACTTTAAGCCAAAGATCACCTAAGAATTCAAGCAAAATAGGGTAACGCTTGTTGGTTCTAAAACCTGTGCTTCTAGTTGACACAACATTAATTCATTCCCTGTTTGCATACGAAGACAAATGGTCGAACGGATTCGTCCAAATAACTGAATAAACCTCAATAGATACTCCTCAATGTCGCTTTAACAATTGGAGGACAGCTTTTTTGCAGTGATTATAAGGCTCTTTGGCTTATTCGCTTTTCGCTGAACGAAATCCCATCGTCAGGCTGCAATAGCTCTTTCACACTCTTGTTGATCGCATCTTCTCCATATCAAGTACAATATCGGGAACAAATGTGCACAATTCGTCCAAATATACAACAATGATCCACGCTCAGTTATTTCAATGTCCTTTTAACAATTCTAAGTCCATTTCTTGCGGATGATATTATCAGTGTTCTTTAAAATATTGTTATTTATACAAAACCCATCTCTACAATTGATGTGTCGCGAAAAAAAATTCGCCTTACTAGTACCCTCTAGAATATTCCAAACATATACGTAAAAGGCACTTGGAAAAAAAGTAATACTAAGCAAGGGAGGTAGGAGTAACATGTTTAATCTGACTTTAATGAATAAATTAATGAGAATAGAGGGAGTGAGTGAGTGAGTGATCGAGTGCCATTCGACTGCCTCCAAAAGCCCATGGCATGACTACGTCATCCATGAGCTAAAAAATCAAACTGTTGAAGAAAATTCTCGGTTAATCCAAGATATCTGCAAGATCCACATAATCCATGTCTAACTCCCTCACTCATTCTCAATAAATGTTATTCTTTGAGCTCTTTATTCACATATATCATTAAATATTTAACACTTATTCACCTCAGTGATGGTGGCCAGTGGTGCATAGTTACCGAGCTGCAAAATGGCCAGGTAAATTTACACCACTAGCCACCGACAAAGAGGAGAATAATATTGTTTTAGTACATACTAAAACAGAGAGATAAGTCAGCAAAAAATGATGATTTTTAACTCATTTTTTGCTGCCAACGACGACAAATTTGGCACGCAATTGACTAAACAGCTGTCACATTTTCTTGCCAATAAATAAAGCATTTGAAGGCATTTGTTTAGCTGTTGCAGGGTCATTTCTCCAAAAAGAATAGTCAATTCTCTCTTTATTTGAAACCATTCTGTAAAAAAACCATTTAATTTGGTTTTGAAGTTATTTATGAACATAAAGCTAAATAAAGTGACTCAACAATTAATTTGCATATTTTGTAAACAAAGAACTTTTTCATCGGTTTCCTCAATGAATCCAGGTTAAACAGACAAAGCTTTACCTGTAAAAATTGACAAACGAATTTAATTGCCTTCTTCATGTTTTTCCAGAACAGCTTCTTCGTTTAGTTGTAAAATTTCTTTGTTTGTTACGGTAGCAAACCAGGTAGCCATTTTGCTCATAACTTACACAAGTTTGGCGTTGTTTGGAGGTAATAGCACTGGATATCCCGAGTTTGAGTAGCCAATCAGAGCACATGAAAAGCACTATCCACTGTTTTAGTTTATACTAAGGATAAAATAATAGCTTATTATTTATCTTCAATCTGAACATTAGCCCAAGCAGCAAGGGGCCCACATGCCTGATCAGGCCCACAAGACCAGAGTTTACCCCTATTTCTGCAACATGAAGCACCCATGTTCTTAGACAAGATTTTTAGAATTTTGGACTTTCTTAACCCCTGGACACCCTTCCCAAGGATTTGGTACTGCAATAACCCCTCCTCCCACCCTAGCCTGGTCATTCAGTCATGCATAGAAATGATCCAGTGGACTTCAACATTGTTATTCAGGAGGAGTATTTGTAGTTCCCAGTGCTTTCAAGAGCTTTCTCTTTGAACTACATATGGAAATGTCCTATTATCTTAATGTTTTTGTCCAACATGGTAGGATTGTTATTCACATCCCCTTAATGGGATGTTCAGGGTTCCTAAATTTTTGGCAAAAAAATCTGAGGACTTTTCAAGGACTTTCAAGGACATATTTCCCTTTTTTCAAGGACTCTGTTCAGTGCAAAAGAGAGCCTTGAATCTATGTCTTTTTTAGTTCTTCTGCAACATGACCAATTTTATCCTGAAGGTCTTTCTGTGTTTGCTCCTTTTCCTTTGGATCGGATAAAGTTAGCACTGAAATTCAAGGACTTTCCACCACTGACTGTTATTTTCAAGGACTTTCAAGGCCTTGAATTCCTATTTAAAATTCAAGGACTTTCAAAGTGCATGCAAACCCTCCATATTAGTCCCAGAGGTTGATGGTTGCCCACTTGCTAGGGGAAACTAAAAATCTCCCAGTTGGGCGACTAAAATTTCAATGAACGTTATAAATTAACAACAAATGTTATTCAGTTCTTAGTTTTTGTGTAGTCTGAATGAAATATATTATGTCAATGTAAGAACAGAAAACTATTTATCTCAGTATAATCAAAGCTGTAATATTGAAGGCCATAACGCAGTCGCAGAATTTGTCTGTTGTAGTTTATAAACTAAGAAACACCCAAGTTTTGTATCTCAGGCCCTCTCCGATGGAATAACCCCTAACCCACTCCCCAAGAAAAAAGATTAAAATACTTCTTAGGCTATAAAATAAGCCTTGGACCCGGTTTAATATCGGCTCATGTGAAGAACGGGATCTGAACCGGGCCTAACTTTACTACTAAGATGAAAATGTAGGATATTTGCACTTTTACAGAGTCAAATTTCTAACGACATCGAGAGGTTTTGACTGAAATTCATAAAATGTTAATTTATAAGCTTATAGCTTTTAAAATGTAATCACGAGATGGCGTGAAGTCTACTATAAAAATACTCAGACCAAATTTTGCAACACCGACTAAATATAATTCTGATCGATCATGGAACTTTTTGTCCAATTTCACATTCCAAGCGATCTAATTTAGGCGGCTCGCAACATCTTCGCATCATAAGGCCGAGCTAAATAGTGTTTTATGCTGACAACATATTTATGCTCTCTACAAAGCAAGCATTACAGTCACGAACAATTTGTGACGTGTGGCCCGTTGCCAGACCTAAAGTTTTTTAGATCAATAGAAAATATTTTCACCCTACTCACATTCGAATGCTCGATCACTGTGCTCGCTGCCATCTACTGCAATGAGGACTTTCCTACCGTTTGTTGTCTTCTCCGCCATTGCACTCTTGTTTCACGTGGCAGAGCTGTGAACTGGTACCTGTCGGAGCCTGCTATCGGTCGGGCACAGCGGGGAGTATGTAAGAACGTGCGATATTCCATGTATTGGTGCTTTTCTGGGTGCGTTTCGTGCGTGCTGGATAGCCAACCACCCTAGCGATTTTGTTGGGACGTGCACGCAATCGTCGCTACCAAAGCGCGCGAATTGCGCGCATCTCTGAACCACCAAAACGACTTCCATCCCTACATCACATTGAAAAGAGCGGTAAGGCAACTCTTTTCTTTGGAATAACTGAACTACAGTCGAAACTCCAATAACGGCTACCTCTCCACAAGGGCCGCTTCTTTCAGCTCCTTTGTTGTCCCGGCGGACAGTCCACAGCGGCTACTAAAGCGCGTCACTTACGTCACTGCCAAAATAACCTCTCGAAAACGGCCAGAATTTTCAACGACTGATGAAAAAGTCGAGAATGGTCATGAAATTTGATCCGTATGGCGCGTATATTAAATGTCACGTTAACATTTTAACATTTAATATGTATGAACTTTTCACAATAAACATGTTATACTTCCTAGAAAAATTTGTCATATTTACACCCCTACCTCCCCATAACGGCCACTTTCTTCTGTTCTCAAGGTGGCCGGCGTTGTGGATAGGTTCGACTGTATCTAAAGACCCATAGCGCAGTAATGTGTTCTAGGTCCGGTTCAGACGCCGCTCCACTCATGTGCCGAACCTAACTGATGAATTAAGTACGGCAAAAGAGCGGCGTCTGAATTAATTTGGTAGGGCAGTTTTAGTTTGGTGCGGCAAGAGCGTTAAGTTCGACAGAGTCTGTCGAACTTTTGCCGAACTTAACTTAGGTTCGACACACGGTACGCCGCCTGAATCAGATGTCGCGCCAGTGTTGCTCCAAAGTCGAACTTATTCAGTTAGGTTCGGCACATGAAAAGTACGGCGTCTGAACCAGGCCTAAAATGTCTGTGCCTTTGCCAACACCTTCATAGCAAAGTCACAGAAACAGATGCCCTTAGCCGAAGCGACACAAAACCGCTCTTTTGGAAATTATTCATGGACTACTCGGCTAAAATGTGATTTTAATAGAAAAAGCTTCTCAGTGGCTTCTGTAAATTTGGAAGTGGAAAGATAGAAAAATGTGAAAAAATGATTATAATATTTTAATTCTTGTTGGTAGGTGGTAGGGGCACTCTATGTACATTAGCTCCCCAGCTACGTGGCTCGAGTTTATGAGAAAGAGAACCACGGTACGACTCCCGGTACTGTTTCTCATCATCAAAGAATCTTGGCTTTTACAGAGACCTTGGGGAGGGAGGGGCAGAGAGTCTTTTGCCCCCCTCCCCCTCCCCCCGCCTATGCACCACTTACCTGGTTATTCTATAATGGTTCTATAGTCATTCACCTGCTCAAAACTTTGTAAACTTTGCAAACGTCTCTTAGGTTTTTCCTTTTATTTAAGACTTTTAAGCCAACCCCTTGCGCCAAATGGTTTCAAGAGACGGTAAGATTATCGACTGTGATGAATTGCTTGCACAGTTTCAATGCAGAAACAATTTGCTTTTGGATCAAAGTTTCTCCGAGTTATTGGTTTCTTGAAGCTCTTTTAAAGCTGTTTTTCGCCATCAATGTGTCAGAAAGCTATGATTTCTAAGAAGAAAAGAACGGAAACATGAATTTAAGGAGCCCCAAGACGACTCTTTTCCGCGAAAACGTCCATTGAAAAACTGTTGTTCGGTGTCCTCGGTTGCGGCTTAACTGCGACAACGAGGCGCAACTTGTCAATGGAGATGAAAGCTATTTTACCGCCATGGTTTATTACATCCTAAATATTTTGAGATTGGAACAATTTTACCTTTTCGCTTTTTTCAAGTGGGTAGTTTAAATTTCTTGTGCAGGTTGTGGCCTCACTGCTATGTAAAAATAATCGGTCAAAAATACCTAACATTACTTTTAAAAAGCAGGCCGATATCACGAAGTGTTTCACAGATGGAAGTCCACAATTAAAACTAAATGAATTGAGTGAAATTCTTATGGATAACAAATGTATAAAAAGAACTTAAGTAATTATCACTGAATTGGAATAAATCAAGAAATAGGAATAAAATTAAGAATAATGTACGTGCTAAAATTTTGCGCTAAGTAGCGAATCGAAACTACGGCTTTTGGCCTTGTTGTACAAGCCACGCCACATCAGTTTAAGCAATGTGCATACATCTGCAGTTCAGAAAAGAGTAGTCTAATGTCCCCGTTTTCAGAGCAAAAGATGTACGAATATTATTATTAGACCAGTTACTATAATTATGAAGTGAGATGACTGGACTTTCTTAAAATGTGAACAGTCAGCGAAAATAGTGATAGAGTCAGTTCTACTGAGCATCGCATTGCCGCTATTCACGTAGTGATGTCAAGAGTAAGTTGATTAGGTTCCATCCAGTCGCAAACGTTCAGCTTAGATTCAATTTCAGAAATTAAAAACAGTATCATCAAACTCGGGAACAATCGGCAATTCATTCACAAAATATTATAAACAGCAGTGGCACCAAAAAAGAGCCCTGAGGACCTCAGACGGATACTGCAGCTTGGTTAGTCTGTGCATTGCCACAACAGGTATTAAAGTTGGCTAATTTGTTCTTTATTTACTCATGACTAATATAAAAATCACGTTTACAGCAAGTAATATTTAATTGATTTAATTAATGATAACCAATTGAAAAATTAACTCCATCTACAAACGCCTGCTTGCAACGCGGTGTTAACCCTGAGCCACTGGCTTTGGGGTTTCCTTACTCCCCTCAGTGACTTTTCTTATAATTGGTTGACATAAAAGCCCTAAATGGGTGTGATAATAAAGCCTTTAACCTTTTTACGTATCTTCTTGTCACTTTTCTCTGCAGTGCGGTTGAACAGTACTAATACATCTTCATTTTAATATAGCTAATTAGAAATCTTGATTTTTGGCACACTAATTCAGCAAAACGGTTTCTCGATCTTATGCTGATAAGCCAAAACCTGTGCAAACCTTTACGCGAGACAAAAAGGTATTCATCAGCTTCGTAAAACTAATGATTCAATTTGTTTTGAGAACCAACAACCAGATTGTGTTTTCATCTGTTCTTAGAACAGTGCTCCATGAATATTAACTGAGCAAAAGATACAAAGATCGGCATATTTAGACTTTCCGCCATTTGGTAACCTTACGCAAATGTCCACATACTACTGGAAGTAACTAGCATATGCTATAAAAGCCCTCACAGTAAACTGAAGCTCAAATCTGCGTTCTGCTTGTAACTGAATGAGTCAAGATCAGAAATAAAACGACGAGTCCACTTCATGTGAAGGTCCCATTTAGGATCAGGGAACTTCTCAATCGAAAGAAACCATAAATGATCATACATGGTCTCAATGAAGATGAGAAGGTAGAACGACCAAAACCGGGATATGGGCATGATGTACACAGTAATCACTGACACTGCCAAGAATAGTACGGCGCAAAGTTCCAATGCCACGTGACCCTATTACAATCAGGTCAGCACTTTCGTCTTCTGCCAGTTTACAAATCACTTCTCCAGGCCTTTTGCTCTCTTCCTTGTACATTTTGAACTTCAGCTACAAAAAGAGAAAAATCGATTATTAAACTCTTTGGTTATTCCTTATGCACCTGACTCGTCTCCGCTCGCCTCTTACAGTTTCATAAGAGGTCAAGAACCAGTCGCAGGAGACCGGTTCACGCTATCCTCGTTATATTTAAGACGGACAAAAGAGAGGTCTGGGGACGAGTCAGTCGTAGTGTGAAACCAATTTGGAGAGAGCTTAGTGTAATGCAGTAGGATATCAACCTTTGAGTGAATACACCTTGTTCCAAATCCTTCCAGTAGCTCCTTGACTTGTTTATCACTTTCTTCCATCAAATGCTGACATTCTTCGGGCGATGGAGAGCCAGCTGAAAGAATGCAAAAAAATTCAACTGTTGGTTACGTTTCTAGGATGAGGGAAGGGATGGTCATGAAAATACAATAGAACCCCGGTAACTCAAACTCTGAAGGGACACGAAAAACAGTTCGAGTTATCGGGGTCGATTTAATCTCCAATTTACCAAGTTAATATTTATAGTTTACTTATAATTCAGCAATTCAGCATACACCAGAGTGCAAATTAAACTTATCTTATCAGAAATTATATTGTAACACGTTTACGCATTTTTATGATAATTCAGGGAAATGATTGTCAAATACGTGATCTGTTCGTTGCACTTATTTCACAAATTTTGTGGTGTTAGTTTTAGGTGTTTTACAGATTGCATGACAAGAAAAGAAAAGCTATAGGGATGACAGTCGTGATGAGTTGCAAAAACCAGAATTCGAGTTATCGGGGTAAATTTCAGTGAAATTTTGATCAAGGGAAACGAAATTTATTTCGAGTTAGCGGGGAGTTCGAGTTATCCGAGTCAAAGTGACTGAATCCAAGGGAAATTGTCCCTTTGGAGTGGAATTGTATTTTACACTTATTTTGCTGTTGCTTGCTGGAGCTCTGAAACCTAACTTCGAGTTTGTCCATTGCCCCCCTTATAGTGGCAAAAAAATAACAATTTACAACTATAATGAGATTTTCATGATATTTGAAGCACTTACTGGGATAGAACCATCCAGAAATGATTGGGTATTTTTGAGCATGGATGATCATTACAAGGTCATTTTCTTTGGCAATATTTTTGACATACCCTGAAAACAAAACACAATATGAACGCAATTTCCTAGTACAAAATAAGCCACCATGCAGGTTCACACATAAAAAATTACCGTGATCGATGCGCTATTTGAATGACATTTAGTCTCAAATAATAGTAATGCTAACAGTGTCCTCCCCAGCTGGGAAATTGCCAAAACAATAATCTTATATCTATTATTATCCATATTAGAATCCCTGTCAAAGCATTTATTTTGACACGATACCATTGCAGTGATCTACATCAGTGCTATTTTCATCCCCGAAGTTCCTTACCCGAAGTAAAGAATATAAAAC
Source organism: Porites cylindrica (assembly GCA_964035525.1). Taxonomy (NCBI): domain Eukaryota; kingdom Metazoa; phylum Cnidaria; class Anthozoa; order Scleractinia; family Poritidae; genus Porites; species Porites cylindrica. The sequence goes on along the minus strand of OZ037777.1, from coordinate 41,186,178 downwards.
CATTTATAGCTATCGGGAGAATATATTAAGCTTTTATAAAAAAAATTCATATTAACACTACTGCACGAAAATTCAGAGTGAGAAAGTTTCGGTGTTCAAAAAGAGGTGCCAGCATAATTCTCAATTCTTTAGCAATCGCCACAGATCAACAATTCAAGTGACGGGAAAAAATGTCAATATTTTGTTCACCTTATAATTTCTAAATAGATCTTTTTTGTCTATAAAAATTGAGGGTGGGGATCATTGACAAAATCTGCTACAACTTTCAACAACAGGGTCTATACACTTTTCGCTTACAGTCAAATGCTCTTTCGCTGTCTTCACTAGCATCCACTCCCAAAACGACTTTTCTACCAAATTCTTTGTTCTCACCCATTGCTTCTTTTAACAGCTGCGTGTTGCGTAAACATTGTGGCCAGTTTATGGAATGATGGCTTTATGTGGAGGACTGAATGGCGTAAAGCCAGAAAAAAAAGAATGGCAATTTAGCAAACAATTAGCCATGCGACACGTCTCATGACCAGTTAGACAAGAGAATTTTTGGCTAGGGTCTGCTGACTTATATACGTTCATAAAATCACAGGTGAGCCTCTGTATCGGAAATTTAACTTTGAAAGTGTTGTTTTCTGTCTTTCTTTAAAGTTTCATCCCAATTTCAGCGACTTGCAACAAGTAACACGTGTAACCAAATGTTGTATATATAATCAGTTCTCTGTAGCTTTTATTCTTCACTCCATTAAAGCATATTTCTTCACATGTTCATATTTTAGAATTCTGTACTCTGTTCTACACTTAAAGGATTCATCGACATCAATGCGCGCAAAACTTGATGATCTAAACTCAATCCACACACTTGTTCAGCTCAACATCTCCGAACGACTACACAGTTCTAACAAAAGGCTCAGTTTTCAGATCACGTGACGGGTTTCCCCGCCACAATGACGCAATAATTTCTAACACACTCCCCGCCTTGATTGACACGGGTCAATCAACAACGAAACGAATAAAATAACAAATTAAAAGAAAAGAGTTCGCTGTTCTTTGACTTAATGTTAATGTTCACTAACATGTTCCTGTTCGGCCTTTTTCACGAAGGTAATAGGGAAATCAGTGTTTCTGTTCTGACGCTCTTCCCGCACTTGTGATTCGACTTCTACAGGGTAAAGCCTATTTAGGGGTCTTGTCATTTCCACGACTCGATCTCCACTACGCACTCTTACAACAGCTCCTCTGTGGTAACCATCTTGTCCTGTAATGAGAGATTTGACGACTCCCATACTCCAAAGTTGTCTCGGCGCTTTGTCCTTGTAGACGCAAACAACATCTCCGACCTTAATCGTTGGCTTCCTGTTACTCGAATTGCAGTTGTGATGAACACGTAATTCTGTTAAGTATTCCTTCTGCCAACGTTTCCAAAAATGTGAAAGTACAGCATTCAAGTACTTCTCACGTCTTGAAAGATCTCGCACAGTGTGATCTCCCCCACTTGGTTGTTTAGCGCTTCCGTTTGAACTCAACAAGCGACGACCAATAACCAGTTGCGACGGTGTAAGAGGATCTCGCACTTCATCACTCACATAGGTTAGAGGTCTTGAATTCAGGATTCCTTCGGTCTCGACAATGATTGTAAGCAGTTCTTCATAAGTGACTCGAGCTGTTCCTAAACTCTTTTTCAGACAGCGCTTTGTTGATTTAACGAGACGTTCAAAGAATCCACCCCACCAGGGTGCCAATGCCACATTATATTTCCAGGATATGCTATACTCTGCTAACAACCTTTTGAGCTCTTCACTCTTGAAAGCGGAACCATTGTCCGATACAACAAGCCTTGGTACACCTCGTCGAGCAGTGAACCGTTTGAAGCTTCTCACAAACACTTGAGTTGACATATTCGGAACAAGGTCTAGATGAACCGCGCGACTAGATGCACACGTATATAACACAATGTATGCCTTGTTCATAACACTACTCTTGTTGTACACATCCTTGACAAAAATGGGACCCGCAAAGTCTACTCCTATACTTGAAAATGCGAAGTCGTCAGACAATCTGAATTCAGGTAGTTGAGGGGTAGGAGGCACTCCATAGGGGCGACCTTCAAGTTTCTTGCATACTACACACTTGCTTAATATCTTCTTAACTGTCTGTCTCCCTTTAACGACCCAGTATTTTGAACGCAGTTGAACCAGTGTCTCTGCTACTCCATTGTGCATGACTTGTTCATGGCACTTGAGGATCACCAATCTCGTAAAGCAATGTTCTCTAGGCAGAAGCACAGGAAATTTGGTATCATATGGTAACGACGACAGATCTATTCTTCCTTGACATCTGACTACACCTTCACTGTCCTGATAAAGTCCCAGAGTCGACTTCATTTGCTGGTACTTGTCACTGTTCAGGATACCCTTTTGAACGTGTTTAATCCACTTCTTCTCAGATTGCTTGTAAACTTGCAAGGATTCTTCTTGGTCAGCTGATCCGTCCCTTCTTCTTTTCAATTTTTTGACAAATAGCAACACAAGTGAAGTAACTCTTATGAGCTTCGTGAGGGAACTGTAGGATTCAGGATTGATGATACTCTCCAGATTTGCTTCTTGTTTTTCGGTACACGTGTTCAATAAGCTGGAGACTGTAGGTTTGGCTGATTTCAGTTCGCACAACTCTTCCTTGGCTCGTACATTTACAGGCTGGACTGGCCAGTAGGCGCTTTCCTTAGACAGGAATTCTGGACCATGTAACCACAAACTACTTTCTTTGAGTGCAGTGGCCTTAATTCCTCTTGATGCAATGTCAGCCGGGTTTTCTGACGTAGGACAGTACCTCCATTGCTCAGGCGGTGCATTTCGTCTGATTTCGTTCACGCGATTCTCCACAAATTGCTTGTATTCCTTATCAGTGTTCCTAATCCACCACAAGGAAATCATAGAATCCGTCCAATTGACTACGTCATCAACTCTCACAACGTTTTCTAAAGCTTGACTCACACTCTTCACCAATCTTGACGCGGTAAGGTTAGACAACAGTTCTAGACGCGGTATGGTTTGCTTATCCAACGGAGTTACTCAGGTTTTTGACGCCACAATCTCACATTGTACTCTTGACTCATATTCTACTCTCATGTAAACAACGGCTCCGTACGCCTTTTCCGACGCATCAAAACAATGAAGTTGGAGCGATTTAACTTCATTCCCACCGAGACCTTCAGCATAACACCTTTTAAAACTCACTCTTCCAGCTAGCCTTAGGTCTGACAAAGTTGACAACCACTCTTGGTTGAGTTCGGTATCCACTAACTCGTCCCAGTCCCTTTGTGCCTTGCACAGTTTTTGAAACATAATCTTGAAGGGTAGAATAACTGGAGATATTAACCCCAAGGGATCAAAGAATCTCGTAGCAGTACTGAGAATCAGTCTCCTTGTAGCTGGCTGAACGTCCACACCCTCCAATATCTTAGTCAAGTCATAGATCAGTTCATCTTGGTTAGGGTTCCAAAGCATTCCCAAGGCCTTCTGCTCTTTCTCAGTACCTTGCTTAAAAACTGACTTTGAGAAGCTCTCATCTTCCTCTTGAACGCATTCTTTACTGTTTATAGCAAAGTCTCCACTGAAGGCTGAATCTTGTTTCAGTGATTGCAAAAGATTTGCTGAGTTGCTGTTCCACTTCCTCATATTGAACCCTCCTGATTTGAGACAGAGTTTTATCTTCTTCGACAAAGAAAAGGCATTGTTCACATCCTTGGCGCCAGAAATGAAGTCATCTACATACAAAGACTTCAAAAGCTCAAGTGCAAGTGCATTGTCATTCAGCATACATGTATTAACATGGTGTCTGATAGTAGCATTGAGAATGAAGGGGCTAGCATTCACTCCAAATACAACTCTTGTAAAGCAAAGTAACTTAATCTCAGGTGATTCTTTATCGACATCATCTACCCATAGAAATCGTAAAAAGTCTCTGTGTTCTGGATCAATCTCAATATTCAAAAATGCTTTCTCAACATCAGCAGTTACAGCAACTTCATGAACTCTAAATCTCAGCAAAATGTCCAGTAGAAGAGGATTTAATGAAGGTCCGACATGCAGACAGTCATTTAAGCTTGGTCCAAACACCTTGGATGAGGCATCGTATACAACTCTAACTTTTGTTGTATCTCTGTCAAGTCTCACAACTCCCCTGTGTGGGAGATAGTGCACATTCCCAGGTTCTAGGACTTGATCTTGCCGCACTTCTTCAACTACTCCACTTTCTAATTGCTCCTTAATCACTTGATCATACTGTTCCAGTATTTCTGGTTGGGTCTTAAGCTTCTTAATCACAGTTGCCAACCTTCGTGATGCATTTGTATAATTATCTGACAGCATAGGATGATTATCCTTGAATGGTAGCTTGACTTGGTATCTTTCACCAGTGAATCTTATCTCATTTGAAAACTTGTCATGAACTGAAGTTTCAGTGTCCCTTATGCCTAAGGTTTCCAAGTCCCAAAATTTCTGCAAATCATCTTGCACATGGCTGATGTCAGCTGACTCAATTTTCAAAACATGTGTAGCACTTAGGTTAACTGTGCATGACTCTGTCAATGCCGGAACTGCAGCTGGTCCTGACAGTACCCATCCCAACTTGGTCTCAAGAGCTACAGGTCCAGAAGGATCTCCCCTGATTATTCCTCCAGTAAAGAAAGACCAGTAGTGATCTGCTCCTATTAGTAAGTCAACACTAACTGTTCCATTAACAGCTCCACATGCAAGCTGTAGCCCTTGAAGGTATGGATAGCATTCTACTGCACTTTGAATTTCTTGGTTCGATACTGGACTGCATATTACTGGTACAACGTAAGCAGTGACGTACACACTCATTCCATCTATTGTTCTGATGCACAGTTGCACAATGTCACATTCCTTTACAGATGCTGAATTGTCACCAAATGTTTTGATTAGCAAGGTTTCCTTACCAACAGTAGGCAATTTTAACTGCTCACGTGTCTTGCAGGTTATATAAGATCTCTGGCTACAAGAGTCAAAAATGACTTGAGTATACATTCCAGTTTCTTGATTATCCGGTCTAGAAACAAAGGCTTGGGCAGTCTGCAACAGTATAGAGTTATTATTGCTGCCAACATGCATTGTTGATGTTCCAACATCTCTGGATCTCTCCTGGGAAGTTTCAGATCTACTAAGTGATGCTAATTCAGCTCCTGAACTACTAGGTTGGACAGGCTTCCTAGGGTTTTCACAGATAGTCACATGATGTCTAGCTCCACAATTAAAACATTTGGCCCTTGACTGACAACCCGGTGCAATATGCCCTGCTTTCAAGCAAACAAAACACCTGCCACTTCGTCTCAGTATAGTTCTTCTAGCCTTTGGTTCAGTAATGGTACTACAGGTGATGGACTTGTGATTTTTCTTGCAAAAGACACATTGCAGAGTACACTCTTCACTGCCCACATAAAGTGCAGATGAGGAAAGGGGCTGTTTGAATCTTCCCTTATGCTGGTCAAATCTAGGGTTAGAATTGGTTGGACTACTTGTTTTCACTGCATTACACCTTTCTCTTGCCTCCAACTCAGATTTCAGTGCATTTAACAGGACATCAAGGTCCCAAGTTTCTTTACTGCCAAACTTGCGACTGATGATTAATCTTAACTCAGAGAGAATTTTCTCCATTACAACTGGAACTAATAAATTTCCAAAGGACTCTGATTCGATGCCTAGTGCCTTCAAACTTCGAATGTTTATCTCAATCTTGTCATACAAATCACGAAGTTTCTTCGTTTCATGCACTGAACTGACTACTGGCAATTTCAACAAAGCGTCCATGTGGTTAGAAATCAACAGCTGTGGTTTACCAAATCTATCTCTAAGTATATCAATGGCAGTTTCGTAATTATCTTCAGTGAGAGGCAACCCAGTAATTCAGGGCGTTACCAATCGATGAAACCGATGATCGGAAAATCAATCGATCAATCGATGACAATCGATGCCTTGTTAGTTAATTGGCATCGATTGGCATCGGCCAATCGATGACCAATCGATAATCACACAAAAGTGGTCGCAACTCATCGATTGTCATCGATTGGCGTTGAAAAAATCTCGGTATCCCACATGTTCCAGCCTGTACGTATACGCACTCGCAGTACGCACAAATGTTTGACATTTGAATTCGTTCACCGGATTGTTCGTATGCTGTTGCATGGTTTCAAAAATCAACAACAGAAACACGCTTTGAAACAGTGTTTTGAAGAAACGCAAGTCAACAACACACCTTTTCGCTTAGCTGTTCCTTTCGCTGTCCTTTATACTGTTGATATCTGGTTGATATGAATTTTTAGGAATTTTATATTTCCACTATTTCCTATTTTCCAACAGGTCCTGTCCACACGCCGTGCAAGATGAAATTATTATTATCTGATTTATCCGTGTAAAATTTCTGAGAATAATTAAGTGTAGTGTTCTGTGTTTAAAGATATCTAGACGAACTGCGAGAATGCTGACATCTTTCCCTACCGTCTCTTAGTCTGGCGATGGAGAGACGCCTGGGGACGAGTCAGCTCTGAATGGTGGGTGATGTAATTATACTGAACTGTAATAAAATAAACCAGAAACAACGTGGATAGACTTCAGCAATCACTTTATTACTTGTTTGTCACAACAAAGGTGCACAAAGTAAACTGGGCAAAAAATGAATTTTGTTCACTGCAGGCTTAATTGTCCTGGCGTATATTGGTTATTCTTTGCCACAGTTTCATCACAATTCATCAATTTGATGCCTAATTGAAAATGGATTTTGTCATAAAATCGTATCCCCACGTTCTCCACGATGTATCAATCACCGTTGTGAGAAAAATTAAAGTTTTATCGCAGTTTTCATCATTAAAATGCATAAAGAGACCGTGTTTTTGGAAATCTTGACTGAAAATAAAACGCATAAAAAATGAAAACCAATCGATGACAATTAACTGATCGATTGGCATTGATAATCGATAAGAATTGATAATCGATGAAATCGATAATCACATAAGACCCGAGCATCGATTGTTCATCGATTATCGATATCAATCGATTAATTGGCATCGATTGTCATCGATTGATCGATTGATTTTCCGATCATCGGTTTCATCGATTGGTAACGCCCTGAGTAATTGCAGATTCTGCTGCGCCTGTCACACAACTCTTCAAATAGATGAATTTTTGGATTCTTGAAATGTCAGTGTTTCTGTTAACCGCAGATTCGAAAGTGTCCCAGAAACTCTGCCATTCCTCGTAGTTGCCTGAAAATGACTTTAGTTCTAGTTTAGGTAGCTTCACTTTCGCGCCCTCATTGCTTTTGACATTGTTATTAATTTGACTGAAGCTTGGTGAAGTTCCCACGTGTGCGCTATTTTTAGCATCCTCTAAACTCAAGTCAATTCTAGCCAAAATACGGTAAACTTTTGCACAAAACTCACCACAATCCTCGACTTCTTTCTCAATGTCTCTCCCTTTACTGTTTTCCAGAATTGTTTCGTCCAGCTTTTGGATAGTTTCTAGTCTTTCATTGAGGTTGAATTTCAGTCCCATAAGTTTTTCCCTTGATGAATCTTCCACGTGATCGGCAGTTTGCTCGACTAAAATCCTCGTCGCACCTTCCATCGTTTTCTCCACAAAAGCTCTGTGGGCATTTCTAATTCTCTTTGCTTTTTCGTTGTCCATTCTTTTCTTCTTGTACTGTAATCCTGATCTTGACGATTAATTGATTAAACTTGTTTCGCCGATCCGGCGATTGCGAAGGACCATGTAACCAAATGTTGTATATATAATCAGTTCTCTGTAGCTTTTATTCTTCACTCCATTAAAGCATATTTCTTCACATGTTCATATTTTAGAATTCTGTACTCTGTTCTACACTTAAAGGATTCATCGACATCAATGCGCGCAAAACTTGATGATCTAAACTCAATCCACACACTTGTTCAGCTCAACATCTCCGAACGACTACACAGTTCTAACAAAAGGCTCAGTTTTCAGATCACGTGACGGGTTTTCCCGCCACAATGACGCAATAATTTCTAACAACACGTTTATGAAATTGAATAAATTATTATTCTCATTATTTTTAATTCATTGAGGAAGTTCACCTGTCTTAGTCTATTCATTTGTTTTAACTTTATTTGTCATTTTCATGGTAAAAATATATCACGGTTGAGCAGCCTGTGGTAAAATTCAAGGATTATGCTTCACAGGCTTACCCACGAGATAGGCCAAAGTATTATCATGCCGAAATTATGCTCGCTTTGGGGATATTTTGCTCCTAATTTAATATGACAGCTGACTTAAGTGACACTTTTTCCTCCCCTACGTATGAAATTAACAGTTGTAAGCAGTCTTTTATAATAACTGTGTTTTTATGATGCAAATCCACACGACCGACCTGCTAGTGCTTAATTTGGAGGCGTGCCATAACGAGGTAACCAGACCTTTCACTACACCAAAATACATCGGGCGTGAGTCTCTATAAGGGTTCGTATAAAGAATTCGACTGTTCGCATTCTTTCCCAGACCGTCCAAAGTTTTGACTGTGAAGAGTAGAGCTCATAAAATTCCATTAAGACTGATTTTATGAGGGCAGAAGGTGAAAGCCACTACATGTATTGCGTTTTGAGAACCATGCCCTCCGACAATCTGTTGCAATCTTGATCCTCTCAGACTCCATTTTTTAGGAGATCTTCTACCCTTCTGAAACAAAAATTTCTGCAATAATGTTCAGGAAATTGATCCGAATTTTTTGTTTTCTTTACACTGTTAATTATTATCCGTCATGGTCAAAAATTGGTCTTATTCTAGTTGCTTTTTTTAATTGTCTTAGTTAAGTAATATTAGTGTTGGGGTTATTATTAGCCTTTTAATCATAGCAGCAATTATGTTTGGACAAACACTGTGGGCCTCCATGGAAACCAGCCTAGTGTTGTTGGGGCTAGTGTTTTTCTTTCAGTGTGACTCAGATCAATTAATACCTTAACGTACCTACCTATTGCAATGGGCTGGCTGTCTCTTTAGAGACCTTTTGGATTCCAGGACAAGGACGACTTTGAGGAAAGCTTCATTTTACACTTTTGAACAGAAAAGTTAACACGCTTTTTTTCATTGGATAAGGTTAATCCCTTTCCCGCGATGAAAATTCTCAATAACATTTGATAACCTGTTTCTCTGTTATTTAGTTTGACAGGGCAAAAGCAGGACGTTTGAACCCGGGGGGTACTTCCTACGATATCCTAGACGGGGGGGCTTTTCCATAAAGGGGTACCTTTTACAAGTTTCAGGTATATAAATAGCTAGGGATTTCACTTGTCATTTCGGTCGTTAAAAAGGCCTAAAAGGGCTAAGAGATGCATTTTATAGGTGTGAAAAAGTCGATACAACGTCTGCTTTCATGATTTATTCATATTTTAAAGACAATGCATTTACAGCAGTTAAAAGGGAAGCAAAGTTCTAAAAGGGTACCATTTGTCAATAAGGAATACAAAAGGGGTACCTTCTCTATCAAAAATGTTATATCAAAGAGTAAGGGGTTGGACCTCGGTACAGAGCATCCCCCGATTAAAACTTTGTTGAGTACCTACCCCCTCCCCCTTGGGCGTTTGAATCACTGCTGTGTCAGAATAGTTTAGCGCGGTTGACCTTGTCGGACTTAATTGCTCTGCCGAACTAAATTCAAACCGTTGATTCAGACGGATATGCTTGCCTTCTACCGTGCTTTTGTCGAACTTTACAATTCAAGAATTGGGTTGGGCACGGTAGACGCACAACGTATGAACTAAGACAACTAAGCCTTATTTTTCCTTTCCTTGCCCTTCAAGATATGCAAGAAAAACTCTAACAAAATGGCGTTGAGCAACTTGCAGACACGTCAAGAGAGAACTGGAACTCTGAGCCGTCCGATGGGAAACGTCATCGTCTGGACTTTTCTGTTGCCTTTGTTTGCTTTTGTTAGGGTGACAACTACCGGAAACGTACCCCGAACCTTAACAAGTCCCTGTACGGCGTTATCCCAGTCCCTCTCGATCAATTCACTTCGGTTACGTATCTGAGGCGCGGAGTGCTAAGACCACATGACCCGAAACGCTTTGGCCGCGCGAATAATGAGGCCTACGGACTAGGCAACTTCGAACCTAAGCTTTGTCAATAATTGGGCGTCTCGTCATCGTTCAATTTTGCTAATATTTCTACAGGTCCATATGAAACTGCAACAATCAGACACTGCATTTGCACACACCTGCAGACCTGCTAGACTGCATACGAACAGTTAAACAGTCTCTCCTTTCCTCGAAGAGCACCCCCTAGGGGGTAGTCCTGGGAATTTTTGGTGGGGGTGTGCCACCCGGTTCTCCAAATCCTGACCCTATTTCAGAAAATAAAATGTAATTTTCCACACCTGTTTTCAGACCAGACCTCTAAAATCCATACCCGTTTTCAGACCTGGCCTTTAGGCAGAAATTATGTCATCAATACTCAACCTCGTCCCAAGGCTTTTCCCTTAAAAATGGGTGGGCCACCCATTTTTTAAGGGAAAAGCCCTGGGGACGAGGTTGATCAATACTTAGATTAGAGCGCAAACAAAAAATACTTTAAATCTATTTCGAATTCGCATATTTCTCTTTCTTTCTAACTCATTTGGAATTGAAACGATAAATACGGTCATACGCTCCCGTAATTTTCTCGAAAACCAAACCCGATTCCAGACCAAAATGGTGCAAAAACCTAACCCGATGGGGCGGCACATACCTATGTAGGTTATATAAGGGAGTACCCCCGGGCATATCCCAGGGGTTGGACTAGGTGTTTCCCTCTCTGCCTCACTATTATCTCTTGGTTACTGACATCCAGACAAAGATTATTATGACAAGGCAGATTTTGATGGTTCGTACTTCATGAAAGACTTAACCGTAAATTCCCTATTAAGCCCCCATGGGGGCTTATTTATTTCAAGCCCATTTGAGGGGGGGGGGCTTATTTACTTTAGAAAAAACGATGGCATCAGTTCTCCATAAAGAACTAGGATACAAAGTGGAAAAGCTCAAGTACAAGATGTTTTAGGTCATGCACCTGAGGATCAGAATCAAACCCGATCTTCCAGTTGGTAAATAAACCATCCCGGATCAGTCTGCATAAAGTTCTACAGTTATGGTTGATTAATACAGTCTATCATTTATCAGTGCAGAATAAATAGGGGAGCGGAGGGGGTGGCTTAATAGAGAGGGGTGGCTTTTTAACTTTCATCCCCTGAAAAGGGGAGGCTGATTAAGGTGAGGGGGCTTATTTGAGAGGGGGGGGCTTAACCCTTTAAGTCCCGATGGTGACAAAGATCAATTTTCTCTTAACAATATCCATACACTGTCAAGAGGTAAGTTATGAGAATTAATAAAATGATCACCCAAGAGAAAATGCTTGATCTATTATCAAATTCTCACAACTAATTCTTTAAGGAAATGTATGGAGATCAGTTTGGAGAATTTCTATGTGGATACCGGGGCTTAAAGGGTTAACAGAGGATTTATGGTATAATGCCCCAAGCCACACCCGTGGTACAATTTGAGTTTTATTTTGGAACAGGGCAATGGTGATGCAAAACAGAGCCTTTCATTAGATCTCCAGAGGATGGTATCTCTGATATGTTTTCAGAATAGCAAGTACCATTCTATCTTGTTGAAATGAGCTTTATTGTAGAGCAATCGATCAGTGTAAAACACAGACTGCAGACCATTGATTACACCATGTAAATGAGTATGTGACAACAATAATCTCACTGTTTTCTAACCCTAAAAACAATAGTCCACAGTCACTCTGCAGTCTGCATTTTACACTGCGCCATAGCCTAATATGTTTAGCAATCACTGCGTGTATCTGACGTTTAACAATGAACCAGTAACAACAGTGGAACAAAAAAAACATTAACCAATCACTGACAATGTACCTGATTCTTTAATGACTGCCTGGACTTACAACAGGTTACAGAAATAAGAACAGGAACATGAAGGAAACAAAAATTCTTCAAGTGTTAAACACGATACTCGTTAGAATTCACAACACATAGTTTACAAGCCCATACCCTATTCATAGATCCCACTGAATTCATCAGTAGCTGCTGCTTCCAGAATCAAAATAAAATCTGCATTCATATAGGCATATATTGAGTGGCACAGTTTAGGCTAAAAGTATTTAGTCAGATTTTAAAATATTTTCAGACTTTTGAAAGGATAAATTCCTATAAAAATGATTAACACAGGACTGAGCCTGAAAAACACCTTTTAACCACGTCCCCAATGAATGGCTCAGAGGCAGGAATCTTTACTAATAAGGAGGTTCTGCCTGTCAATCCTGTCTTTCCTTCCACCCTTTCACACACACTTTTAGTTTGTACCATGTAACCTCTTGTTTTCACAACTGAATTGTACAAGGTTATTGCACAGTTTGGACCATGAAAGCATGGAGTCTAGTTATGCACGTTTGATAAAAAAAGCCACTCAAATGCTGACACTTGCAAAAATTTGTATGGACTTGTGTTGACAGACTTTGCACAGTTCCCTGTACATGGGTTGCACAGGCAAAATCTGTCCTAGCCTGCGTAGCTGGCAGGATTAGCATGGGAGTGCTGTATTGTTATAGCGGCGGAGCCACAAGAAGAGTGGGTAAAAGTCAATTTGGATTTTCCTTCCAGCTTTGCCGCTCATAAAAATCCCTCACTTCCCACAGTGCCTCTGCCACCCAGAAAGTACCCCGGGCACAACAGTCCCGCCAGCTACGCAGGCTAAATCTGTCCGGATCTTAGAGATAAAATAAGCAGAGTCCCATATCATTATCAGGCTTTCTCTGGATCTGTCATAGTAATTCACTGCTCATAATAATGCAGACAGGAAGGCACAAATGAATCTGACAGCAGCAACAACTAATGGCTTCAATTTTTAACTAATCAGTTCATTAACCCTTTAAGCACCAATGTCCACAAATTCTCTATACATTTCCTTACAGACATAGTCAAGAGAAGTTGGTACAAGATCAAAGCATTTTCCCTGTGACAGCTTTATTGATTCTCTTTCTCTCTATTATGTATTAATATTGTTAGGAGAAAATTAATGTTGGTCACTCTGGGACTTGAAGGTTTAATAGAATCTAGAGATGTTTAATGGTTTGACAATAAAAACAACACATTTTTTGTTATATTTGTTTGAATTCTATCACCATCAGTGTGATACCTGCAATTACCTTTTCACAACTCAGCCTAGCTTGGTGTAATCACAATTTTCCATAAGTTCAAAAAGCAAATACCTAACAAGGTGGTAAGGTTATGTACAATTTCTTTGAAAGAAATCGTAAATAGTCATTAACTTGATTTGGTATGGTCTTCATGACGATTTGCAGGTGGAACAACCACAACTGGGATATGAGCGTGATGCACACAGTAATCGCTAACACTGCCAAGAAAAGTACGGCGCAAGGTTCCCATACCACGAGAACCCATTACAATCAGGTTCGCCTTTTCGTCTTCTGCCAGTTTACAAATCACTTCCCCAGGCCTGTTGCTTTCTTCCTTGTACAATTTGAACTCTTGCTAAAAAAAAAGAGAAAAAAAGGCAATTAAATCTCACTGTCAATGTACATGTGCTAACTGTTCATAAGAAACCACTTTCAAATACTTTTTCCGGTTCCTTTAAGCGTTTGCACTTTGTTCCAAAACACTCCAACAGTTCCTTGACTTGTTTATCACTTTTTTCCACCAAATTCTGCCATTCTTCATAATATGCATAGCCATCTGAAAGCATGTAAAACATGTTCAAATACTGGTTATATTTCAAGGGTAGGGGAAGTTGGACAGAAACACCAAAAACAGCATTATCAAGACAACAAATGAGACCTTGCATTTTGATATTAGGGCTTAAAGGCTCAACAAATGACAGTTAAATGGTTTGGTTACTTCTTCTCCACAAAACATGGAATTTTCTGCCATTTTCGCTATCCCTATACAAAACCAACTGGGCTAATGAAACCTTCTCCCCATGTCTTCTTTGATGCCATCCCTTTTTCTTATGAAAGCGTATTCTATTGAAAACATTTTACCAGTTATCGCAACCGTCTTACAAAATTTAGTAACTGCTAGCTGATTATGAAACAGAAAAATTTTTGAAGGAATAAATAACAATTATTCACCTCAGTGTTGGTGGCTAGTATTGGATATTTACCGAGGCCGCGAAGTGGCGAGGTAAATATCCACTACTAGCCACCGACACTGAGGTGAATAATTGTTTTAGTATATACTAAAACAGTGAGATAATTGAGCACAAAATGATGATTTTTAATTCATTTACTGTTGCCAACTATTACAATTTTGGCGCGCGATGACCGAACGGCTGCAGTCATTGCTTTTTCTTAGCGACAAATAAAACTTTTGAAGGCGTTTGTTTAGCTCTTGCGGGGAAGTTTCTTCAAAAGGAGTTGTGAATTCTGTTTGTATTTAAAATAATTCTGTAAAAAAGATTATTAAATTTAGTTTTAAGCTTATTTATGAACAAGTCAACTAAATAAGGTAATGCAAGACTTAAGCTTAATTTGCATTTGTAAACAAAAAACTTTTTCACCGGTTTTCTCGATAACTATTCAAGTCAAAAGACAAAGTTTTACCGGTTAAAACTTCCAAACCGAACTTCGTCACCTTCTTCATGTATTTCGGAAATAGCTTGCTTGATTAGTTGTGAAATTTCTTAGTTTGTTACGGCAGCAAACCAGGAAAGCATTTTCCTCGCAACCTACGCGAGTTTGGCGTCGCTCACTCGGAGGAACTGGAGGTGAATCAGTGAATAGTGCAGGATATTCACTGATTGAGTAGCCAATCAGAGCGCACGAAAAACACTATCCACTGTTTTAGTATATACTACATAAATATATTTGCATTCGTGAGAATGCATCCTTATCTGGTGTTCCTTTGGCATAAAGGCAGAAATTTTCGAGCTATCAGAGGTGACTGCCGATTAGCCGCCCCTATTGATTTTATAAGGGGCATCTCTTCCGGGAAACTGGACCCCTCTCGACTCAATTTCGTTTCTGTAAGTGACAAACACGAATCCATAATCAACGATAACCTCTAGTTTTAAGTATGCCATACCTCATGGTAATAGTGCAACATTAAGTTTCGCTAAATCGGGCAGGGATGTTCAAACCATGTAGAAATATGTGTCGTGTTATTTGTTAAAAAAAAAAAAACCATGTTCCAGATCGCCACTGGCTACATGACAAAGACTTCGAGAGTTAGAAGGTTGAGCAAGTGAGGTTGGGTTGACATGGTGGGATTGGGGAAAACTATTGGGTCCATTTTTTCAGTTTTCTCAGCTGGGTGAGCACCTGGTCATCTGCTGTAGATGCCACTATTTTTAGCTTTTTTTCCTAGGTTCTTTTTCGCTTTATGAAATACTTACAGGGGTAAGGTGCAGCAGGAATAGTTGGGTATTCTTGAGCATGGATAACCAATATTTTGTCAGTTTCTTTGTATATATTCTTGACATACCCTGAAAACAAAATATGCACGTTTTCAATTCAATGTAAGCATATATAAGCCAATCCTATTCATCATTATGTCACATGATAACACACATCTACAAGAATTTTCCTCAGAAATATTTTCAATTAAGTTTATTTGCATTTTACACATCAACAAACACTACCATTCTAATGGATGATTCAAAATTAAAACTTAAAACCTCCTATGGTAGATACACCACTTCGACAATATTTGGGCTTAAAAATATCTCAAATCTGTGGTTTATCCATTCATAACCCCCTGCTGCACAAGCCTTAATTAAGTTGTTCGCTGGACCCGTGAAAGCGTGTTCGTTGACACGACTTATGCAATGGTCTACATTAGCGGTGTTTTTATCTCCCAAGTTCTGGACCCAAATAGAAACACAAAACAATACCCACGAGGAAAAGAATTGGGCTTATTTTCATTTGAAGTTTGTCACAAACGCCATTGCACGAAAATTCACACAAAGCGACTGAAGTAGGAGCAGCCATAATTTTAGATCATTGACAATCGTCATTCAATGATTGAATTTACAAAGAAAATAAATTTCGACATTTTCTGTTTAGAGTATTGCTAAATCTTGCCACCTTAAACTGGATTTTACGTTTATAGGATCGAGGAATCGAGGGTGGGTGGTCACCATGTACAACGTACAATGGATGCAGCTATTTTAACACTTTTCACTTACAGTCAAATGCTCTTTCGCTGTGTTCACTAGCATCCACTCCCAAAACGACCGTTCTACCGGCTTGTTCGCTCTCAGCCATTGCTTCGTTTAAAAGGTCTGTGCTTCGTAAAGATTCGTGCGCGATGGCTTTCTACGACTGCGACTGCACGAAGGCGCGATAAAAGCCAGGGTGAAGAGCGACACCTCAGCAAACAACTGGCCAATGAACGCACAGTTTTTCTTTAGTAGCTATGTGACATGTCACGCGACCAGCTGGACAAGAACCCCCAGCGGGGGTGGAAGTCGGGGTACTAAAGACAAGTTGCAGCGACTGCGACAGATCACTCCGTGTTTGAGTCCATGTACAGATCCGGCAACAATTCTTGGTTTGCAACCACGTGACAAGGCGGCCATGTTGGGGGTCAAAACAAAAGAATATTTCCTCGAAGAATTTACATGAAAATAGAGTTTAGTTCCCAGAGGAGAGAAATGCTTTTGTTCTTGACCACCAACATGGCCGCCGTGAGGTCACGTGCAAACCAGCAATTGCAAGTTGCCGCAACATGTTGCGGCGACACCTCGCAGCAACAAATCGCTTCGAGTGTACCGGAGAAATTTTGTGAAAATCTTTGTCTTTGCAACAGAATTTTGTCGCCGCGACAAGTCACACAAAATACTGTCTGATTTGATTTTTTGCAACTTGTTGCTGCGACAAAATTCTGTTGGAGAAAATCCAAAAATTCTCTAGTACACACGAACCGATTTGTCACTGCGACGTGTCGTGTTGCAGCAACTTGTCGCCTAGTGTGTACCGACCTTAAGTTACAGCGAAAGCCATAGAAATGGCTCTAGGTTACACGGATGACCAGGTATTTTTTGTGGATTTGAAATTTTCCATGGAGATGGTTTTGGCTAGGAAAAATTGGTAAGTATTTTTTAGGGTACGTCTACATTTGACAAAGTAAGTGAGTTGGGATAATTTGAGAAAACCGGAAATCATTTTCAAAGCGACATTTTTGCTTCCGTTTCCGTCTTAAGGTCCCTAATGCACTTGTCACCGGAAACCCCCACCCCCCCGCACCCCGGGGAGACGTGTCAATTCCTTGACAAAAGCGTTTATAAATTGAGATGCAGCAATTGCAGGACGTTGGTCCAGACCAGCCTAGTTCCTAGACGTTCTTACTCCACGTAGCTGTTGGGATTAGCAGGGGAGTGTCTGTTGTCTCTTGACTGCACGAAACCGCAATCGCGAAGTCTGGGGCCGAGTGGGCCAACCTCGTTCCCAGGGTTCTCTCTCTTGCTTCGAGAGTTGGCCTTTTCTGTGACGTCACCACGCGAGAATATATTCCAGATTTAGAGCCTGTTTACATGGAGGTGGGGGACCCCAGGTAGGTGAGGTAACTCGCTTAGGTGGGGTAACCCGCCTGTCCATATAATCTCTCATTTTAATTTGGTCACGTTTACATGATAGGTGGGGTGACCCGCCAAGGCGGGTAGCCTGGTCTACCAGACCGGGTTACCCTCTCAGCAGGGATCAACTTTTGCCATGTAAACGTTTCAAGGTGGGGTAACCCGCCTGGCCGTGGTCGGATTCGTAATACTTCCAATTCGCGCAAAACACACTTTGGCGGTGGCTTTGCATCATTATTAGAGTTAACAATAGAAAGCCATTGCACTAAAGGTTGCAAGAAGAGCAACAAGGGAGTACAGAAGGGAGTTAATCGCCAAAACACGTGGTTTGCCAGCATTCTTCTTGTTTACGTGCTTAGCGACCATTCAATAATCTTGAGAAAGTGCACCCCGGGATGGCGGGGTTGTAAGATTGCATGTAAAGGAGGGTTATTTTTTTACCCCCACCCAAGCAGGTTACCTCACCTACCTGGGGTCCCCCACCGCCATGTAAACAGGCCCTTAACCGAGCCTGAACGCTAAGGGACTAGGCTGGGTCCAGACTACTTGAGTGAAACCACCTGAGTACAAAATGATTCCCGAATTGTCTGTAATCTGGAGATCTCCATCTTCGTTACTCAACCTCGTTTCCAGGAGCGCTTCTCCCTGAGGAAAAGCGCGCTAAGGACGAGGTTGCTTCGTTTCTGGCTATATCCATTATCATTGAAAATATGTCGTGCGTAATACTGTCCCTTTTTAGGACTGAAAAATTGTAATAAAGTCTGAAACATTTCTTTTCTGATTCCTACTCGTCGACTAGAAGCTGCGTGACAATTTACTAGACAAAGCTACTAGAAGGGTAACGTACCTAACTGCTAAAATCATTCGCATTGATAGTTTATTTTATTAAATTCAAATCTCTGATTGATCTGATTTTTCGTTCTATATAATCTTAGTATTTTTTTGTATACTAGCAAATCTTTTCACTCTCTTCCCCTACTTAAAAAAGAGTATATGAAACATAAGTCAGTTTTGCAAATCAACCTAAGAAATCGAAGCCTGCATTTAGCAGACAGATATCAACATAAACTTTAGCACCATCCTTTTCCTCTTTGATTTCTGCCAGGTTTTGTAAGCAGTCTCCTCAACTACTACTCTGTAATATTGCAAACGGTTTGATCAGCAAATGGATTAATGCAAAACGTTAAAAAGAGACTGAACAACACAATAGCTAATGAACGTTGATTTCCACAACACCAAGAAAAAGCCAGTTCCGTTTGTTCTTTGTAAAACTACAATTTACTTGCAAAATGGTACCAGATTGTCCACGTTGGTATCCTACAGTCACCCTCACGAAACAGCGAAATAGTATTAGCTTGAACGAGCATGGTCGCCATGGCGATTTGGAGGCGGGACTATTGCCACCGGAATATGAGCATGGTGTACGCAGTAATCACTAACACTTCCAAGGAGTGTGCGACGTAACGTTCCCATACCACGTGACCCCATTACAATAAGGTTTGCGTTGACATCTTTGGCCAATTTACAGATCACTTCTCCAGGCTTAGTGTTTTCTTGACTGTATGTCTCGAACTTCACCTACAAACGAGTTACAATCAATTGATTCTCATGCTTAACTTTTTAGGATTTTTTTTAAAGTTTAACAATACTTGATGTATAATGTCACAATTGATTTCCATGCTTAACATTTAAGGATTTTTAAAGTTTTACAATACTTGATGTATGATGTCACATAGGCTAGAAATGTAATGATCTTTAATAGGCTTTTATCATGTAAAGCGCATTGAGGATAGAAATGCGCTTAAGAAGAATCTATATTATTCTTATTATTATTAATCGTTTTCATTTTAGCTTTATCGCCATCTTTATTAAACATAATTTAGCAAAATACCTGAAGCGTTTTTCTAGCCTGTGAGCGGAGATGCTTTTTTGTTGCTTGTTGTTTTTGACAACAGTTTATCTGTCAGGTATACTTCGCACAATAGGGACTGAAAAGCCCTGTAACGTTTTGTTTTTTCTTGTTCCAATGCTTTTCTTGATTTGCAGCGCAACCTCGTTCCCATATCTTTTCTCTTACAGATTACCCCTCTCAATATCTGAATGAAACAACCAAATTATGCACTGAAGCTCACTTGAAGGAGTGCTTTGCACTCGCTTCGGCGGTAAAGGGTCTTTGGTACGCGGTTTTAGCCCCGCTTATTGACCCGACGGCTATGCCATGCTGATGACCCCAACAAGAGCGAAACAGCTGTCCATGGCTTCCACTGCCGGGGTGATGTAGATGTGCTTATGCGTAAGGTACTGGCCATACCGTGGAGTTGGTACCTGCGCTTGAGTTCATAATTTGGTTGTTTCTGAATGAAACACCCTGGGTACAAATATAAAGATGTTTCTTGAGTTTTATGTTTTTGTCTCATGCAAACTTGTACCAACCAAAGAGACCTGTTAACATAATTTGAATTTAAATTAGAGTGTGGTTTTCTTCCCTTAACTCAAGCAAATTCAAAATTTGACACATACTCCATGAAGTTCGCATTTTGTTCCAAAACCATCTAAAAGCTTCTTCGTCTGTCTGTCTTTTTTGCCCACCTCTTTCAAGTAGACATCATAGAATGTAGAACCATCATCATCTAAAGTAACAGAAATAAAAGAATTAAATTCGTCACGCACGGAAATCCCTTTAACCTAGTTGTGCTTAACTGGGTACTTTCTCAAGGGCGTGGCTACCTGTATGAGTGTACGCACATTGTCCTCAAGGCATGAAACATGGCCTACTTACTTCTACCAAACTAATTATTAGACAGCTGTCAGAATATAATATATGTTATTTTTCTTTATTCGCGTTTTTTTGTTTGACGATTTTAGTCATTTTCTGTTCTCGTATCTTTGCTCCTTTGTGTTAAATGTTTTAGCATATCGTATACAGCTTGGATTGCAACTTTTTTTTTAATGTTACCATTGTTCAGTTTAATGTGCGTGCTTTTCCTCTTCCACATGTTTCGTCCCTGAATTGCAACGCACAGCATTTCTTTATTACTTTGGGTCGTTTTGGAGAAATAGAACTGTTCAGTTACCGGTTTCACGCGTGGACGGTATCTGTGATTTCAATAATAAAGGATTATATTAACTACAAAAACCGTGGACGAAGATCCTGCTAGTTGGATCTCTAGAGAAGAGATTTAATCAGCCAAAATATAAAGAACCAAAAACGAGAACTGAGTCCAAAGACTACTGCAAAGCTGATTCAGAACAAAGTGTATTGTTTTTCTATAACAATATGTCGGCTTGTCATACCAGCCTTCTTCAGATTTACAGATGTGATTTCAGTGATTTCTGTGATTTCAGTGTTTCTCCACACACGTATGACGTTTTTCGCAGCGAGGCGAAGTGATTGGTGGACTAAATATCGACGCTTGTGTTGGAAGAAAGATAAGAAGATGGCAGTGAAATAGTTCAAAACCCTTCTATTTATATCAAAGAAGAAACGAGCAGTCACAGCGATAAGAACGAAACAACTCTTACGATCTTTGCGAAAATGATCATCGGACTAAACAACGCTGAGAGATCGTTGAGAAAAAAAATGACCACTGAGAGCCATTCATTAACGTTTTGTAAACAATCAGCTTCGTTAAACTCAAAAAGAAAAGAACAAGAAAAAGCAAAAGGGTTTTCGAATTATATTCATTAAGTTTTATTCATCCATTTTCCTCTTCGTTTGATTAACTTGACTCACATTCAGGATTCTTGATTAGCATTACTTACAAGGTCCTGCTGAAGCTGGAATGGTGGGCTCTTCTTGAGAATGGACTAAAATCACATCATCTCTTTCCTTGTTGCATAAATTTTTGATATACCCTGTAAGAAATAAAATCCTAATTAAAGTGGAAGACGAGCCACTACAGGCCTGTCGAAAAGGGGACGAATCGACCTAGGATAGTTAGCATTCTTGTAGCCTGCGAGCAAGATCTCCATTTGGAATTGGGGGATATCGTGAAAAGTACACGCGTGAGAGGCACGCAAGAGGACAACGAAAGCACGTTCTCGCGCAGCTCGCTTCACTCGCCCAAATAGGAGTGCTTGGTCGCAAGCTACCATTCTTGGTTCAAGAGCCCTCGGCTTTTTTAAGGAAACGAGGGGATCTCGTAAAGGAAGTAAAGAAAAAATTACACTTATCGATATTAATTAACTACATTCCATGCCCTTGGTAAATGAGATCCCCAAAAAAATAAAAAAAATGAAGTAACGCCTAAGACTTTTGAGATGCTGGTTAAATATCCCGGATTACTTCAAATGGCTATTTCTCAAGTACCCAACTTAAGTTTGCGGTCTTTTACGCTTTCATAGGTAGACACCTTAATTCTAATTACTTTTGTAGTTAAATGCATGATTAAAAAAACTAAAAACAAAATACTCGAAAGTGAAAATTCATAAAATCGGTTCGCAATTCTTTGAAGTAAACTGTTTAATCCCTAATGAAAGATATGTTTCAACAACACGGTTGCCATATTTTATTTTCGTGAGGTTGGAATCAAAAATTAAAATCGGTGCCCGCATATAATAATCATAAAAGCTTTCTAAAGAGCTTTAAAAATAATATTAAGAACGGAATATTGACGTTGCCAAAACACAACTTTCAATAATTGCAATCAGATTAACTATGCTAATTCGCAGGTGCTATAGCAACTGATTTAAATCGATTTTTTTTATACCTAAAATTCCCTTGGAGCAATTATTAAAACACCACAAGATTTTACCTGGTTTGGTTGACTCTTTGTGGCAATAATTGCCAAAGTGATTCTTAAACTAAGGGGAGATTTTTCTATGTTACTGATCTTATTGTTAATATCTTGGACACCTTTCTTGGACCTTACCGCAAATTTATGTCTTTTTCAGGATTTCAGATTCAAAATCAAACTAATTATTTGCCCAACAATTCCTCCGTTTTTCATTTTCTTACTGACCACAATAGAAGATTTACTCAAGTTGGGTACTTCACCGCTCTTCTGTGTACTGATAACGCAGTAAAGCGCGGTTTTCTGTCAGTTTACTTGTGCAATGGTTGATAGGTTCTTAACCAATCAGAACGCGAGTAGTATTCTGCATACTTCATAATTAAGTATTCAACCCGTTTTGACCAGTTGTCATCAAAAGGTTTGAGACCCCATATAAGGAAAACCACCCGTAAGATGAAAGGAGTGATGGAAATTTATAATATAAACAGCATAGGAGGTATTAAATATTAAAGAACGCAAAGAGTGATTCCAAAAACAGAAGAAATTGAAATATTACAACTAGCATACAGAGCCGTATAAAAGATGAGAGTTAACAAATGTCTTTTTAATAAAGCGGTCGTTGCTTATGACATTTTTTAAAAACTTCTTTACATTTTCAAGATCAACAAATGGTCTTATCTCTTGTAGTGCCAAATCAAAGCTAAAACTCCCAGAGTTTGTATACATCACTCATGTAGTGGTGCCGGTTTGCCTCAAAACAAAATCTTGAATACATGTACAGTTATTCCTTGCTTATTCTGTAATCAGATGCCAAAAAAAAAGTAACCTTCTCGGAAATCATCAAATTTGTAAACTTAAAGCCTATTTTGAAAATAAAATGGTTATTTATTGAGAAGAAGCTAATTAAAATAACTCGTTAGTTAGATCTGTTTACTTACAATTTAAGGCTCTCTCGCTGTGTTCACTAGCATCTACGCCTAAAAGTATCGTCCTACGGGAATTTTTATGCTGAGCCATCTCAGTTTTTTTTCCAGAAATGAGCTTTGTCAACGTGATCACTATTGTAAAATAGGAATAGAATTAAGTCACGAACTGCACCAAACGTTGAATTAAAAACCCAACTTTTTGATAAGATTGGCCAATCACAAGCCTTCTAGATCTTTTTGTGGCTTACCAATGTGACGGGTCACGCGATTTAATTCTTTTTGCAGAAAATGTCACCAACACTAGAATTCCATGACATTTCCTTTCGATTAAACGTTCAAGAAAGAGAGGAAGAGGGAATTTGACTTCAGGTTTTTTCGCGTATATTGAAAATATACACACTCCGGAAAGCTTCATTTTACCATTTTTCACCCGAAAACTTCGCACTGTTAACTTAGTGGAGGAGGCTACACCCTCTCTCGATCGCAAAATGATAAAACTTCCAACATTTGATAACTTGTTTCCCAACCTCGTCCCCAGGGCCCACCTCCAAAGCCAGGGAAAAGTGCTCTGCGGACGAGGTTGCTTGTTTCCGTCACTTCGACATTCTTGCTAAAATTCGTAGTAGAGTGACGACGGCTATCACGTTTTCCCGCCAAAATGACGCTGGTTCACACGTGAGCATCACTTAGTACTGATGAAGAAAATCTCGTACTCGTTGTCGTGCTCGTCTTAGAATCTAAGGGTCTCTATTATCAAAGTGTGGGCGCTTAATTAAGAAACTGGATGGCAACAATGGGCTGCATTTGGCTGGCCATAATAGAGAGATTTAGAATCACGTTTATGACAAACGGAGAACGTTAATCTGTTTTTCCCTTTACTTTTCGTTTACTGTTCGTTACTTCTACGCAAATATTAGTAGTTTCACGCGATTTTTTATCCATAAGAATGAGCTGTTTTTATCTGCTCATTTCCTATTTTGATAAATTCCCAAGGTGAATCTGACTTAAGCCGTTTGCCTTAGCCTTGATTCTAAATATCTCTTATGTGACAGTGTATTTCATGCCTTTATGCATTGAGCTTCCATTTTTTGTTTTTCCTCGAGAAGAGACTCTTCCGCTTACGCCTTTCTGTGGTAAAATAAGCCTTATATAATTAGCAAGAGCGTACGCAGGGCTGAGGAGAATAGACCTTGTCACGGTTTTGGACGCCATCTTGACGAGTAGGCAAACGTGTTAGAAATTGCAGTGTTTGTATGAGAATCTAATGTCGAATAATTTCCGTAAAACGGCTGTTCTGAAAAAAAATATCAAATGTAAACTGGAGCTACAAAGCAAAGGATTGTCCTAAAAAATTTTGGAGGGCGTACCTGTGCTTAGATTTCTCCAGAGGCTTGCTTTAGATTTTCCATATATTTGTCTGTAATTTTCCCGGGACTTTCTTACAGACAAATGTATACAAAATTTGAAAAAGTGGTTTTAGGTCTTCTAGTGCATGTAACGCCGTCAATAATTTCAGTAGAATTCTTAGGAGAGAAGGTTTAGTTTACAAATCCAATTTTTGTCAAAACAGCCGTTCTACGGAAATTATTCGATATTAGCTTCTCATACAAACACTGTAATTTTTCACGCGTTTGCCTACTCGTCAAGGTGGCGTCGAAAACCGTGACAAGGTTTATCAGGTCTTTGCTTATAACTATCGTGATGTTTCAAGAGCTCAGTGGGATGACAGTAGCCTCAAAAATAATCCTCCTCTCTCGACTCCTCAGCCCTGCGCGTTTCTCGCATCAGTTTTCAAGATCTTGAATCCTGGAAATTGCAAAGGTGACCGCTACTGAGATTCATGGATGGGGAGCGTGAAGCTTAGGAACTAAAGAGACTGTGTGAAGCTGGCGTTTTTTATATATTCAATGAGATGCGTAAGGACTGGAATGTGCCAACCTCTTCCACACGAGCTTTGAGGGTGTGAAATTCTGTCGTTTTGCATCGAAACAGTACATGTAGTGTGGATGCGAATCGATCGAAGTATGTTCGATCTTTTATCGATGCGTTTTCGATGAGATCGAAAACGAATATTTTGAAAACGACAGGGCCTAGGGGTAGACTGAATTTCATCCGATTACCTCGAGTCGTTACTACTCCCTCAGTAATAGAGAGTTTTAGATCCGAGTTTACCGCAAACCTCTAACCGCTGGAGGTCACGTGACAAGTCTTTCACGTCACGTTTGAGGTTTACGACGTGCATTTTCAACGTGGGGAGGTAGGTTTTCACGTATGTCATTTACCTGGGAGATTTTAGCGTATAATTCTTGTTTCATCCCACGTAATGATACAAAAATCTTTTGGAGCAAGTCTTTATCCATTAACAGAGGCACAAATTCGGGCGAAATGCTAAATTTGATAAATCCTATTGGATCTTGAAAACAAGTGCCATTCATGGCTGCTGATTCAAAATGGCTGCCGTAATTTAATCCACCGCCAATCTAAATCGAATTATGTTTGAACGTCGAACCGCAAACGGGTAACCGCAAATCGCGGTTAGAGGTTCGCGGTAAACTCGGATCTAAAACTCTCTAATGTCGTTGTTGAGAGGAGAAAACGACTCGAAGCAGTCGGATGAATTTCAGGCTAGGCCTAGGGGCCGAAGAGGAGCATGAGATTCCGTACATTGATCTTCAAGTCCAAGCGCACTTTGTAAACTAGAAAGTGTAAATAACAACTCATGCTGGCAATGCCACGTACAAAAACTACCAAAGACTAGCGTTCATCCAAACGCAAGAAAATACATATTTAATGAGGCTAATAAATACATCATTTTCATTTTTGCACCCCGTCACCTTATCTCACATTCTGATCCAAGTTCCTTTATAAGAACATGTAGTTAACTAAACCTACAAGGACGTCAAGTTGTCTTTTACAGATTTTTACAGTCTCTACGTAAATCGACGTTGCTATTATGATGCTGGTTTTCAGTGTCACGACATAAGAAGAAGAATCTGGGAAATAAAAGGAGGTAAATATACAAAGACCCCGTTCAAGATTCAGGTCAGTGCGAGTTTTCATATGCGAGATATTCAAAGAAATGATTTACCCAAATTTAAAGAGCTTTATATGGAGAAAATATGTTGGTGCCGGAAACCAACAGCGAAATCAGCGAGTTTTTCTACGAAAGCGTGTATTCATCTCTCGAGGAACTAATAAACATTTCAAAAAAGGAGTGCTATTTCTTATACTAGGTAACCTACACGACAGTCCTCTCGGTCGCCGTGTAAGTAAGGCGTCACACAACAGCTTAGAAATTCAGACGCACTCCATCACACAAACAATAGCTAAAAGAAGAACAGTTTTGAAGTAAAATTTGTGTAGCATTAGTTTTTACTGGCACATCATCAAAGTAAAAACTCAGGAAGATCGTTAATTCTTTGGTTTGATTTTGATGACATTATCTGCAAACCAGCTATATGGGTTTTTAGTACTTTGTGTAACCCTCATTGACCACAGCCTTCGACTGGAGGTGGAACGACCGCCACAGGAACGAGGGAATGGTGCACGCAATAATCGCTAACGCTGCCGAGAAACGTGCGACGTATTGTTCCCATACCACGACTACCCGTCACAATAAGCTGAGCTTTGCTATCCGCAGCTAACTGACATATTACTTCTCCAGGTGTGCTGTGTTCTTTCTTGTACAACTCGAACTTAATCTGAAAAATAAAATAAAAAATTCTTTCACAGTGATTCTGGTCAAGCATTTGGATAAATTGATCGGTCATTTTGCTTCCGCAGGAGCCTATCACCCTCCAGGCTTGAGACTGTGTCAGTGTCGTCTGAATTATACTATGGGACTGTTTTGGAAGACGAATGCTGACCCTTATGCTGACCCAGTCACCTGTAAAGTCACCTGCGACGGCAAACGGAAAAAAGTGTATTTGTACCACGTGACCAAGTTTCCCTTTACTTGTCGTTTACTGTTCATTGAAATTACATGAAACTCGGTAGATTCACGCCAAACGATAATACTAATAGTACATCAAGGAGGTTTCGGGCATTTTACGACAATTCCGCGTTATTTCAGAAAATTTTCGAAGGCTACCGACGATTCCCGAAGACTGTCGAAGATTTCCGAGGACTAACGACGAGGTTCGATTATTAATGAACCAAAGATGTCCAAGGAACCCTCCAAACAATTAACAGTATTTTCTTCGGAAACAGTAAACATTAAACAATTGGCCAATTTAATAGTAAACACTAAAAATTATGAGCAAATAACACTCAACACTAGGACCCATTCAGACCCTCAAACTGGGGTGTTGTTAGAGGGGATGCCCATATCACTGTCACACCGCCAGACAATTGACGATTAGCATCTCCAAACTAGTCCAAGAGTACAATTCGTCCCAACATCGACGCAATCGTAAACTGAACTTCAAAGTGGCTGAATCAGAATCACAAACCTTTTGTTGTTTACATTTCTTTCCGTAGCATTCCAAAAGTTCCTTGACCTCTCTGTCACTTTTGTCCTTAATACTTTGCCAATTCTCAAAAGTCAAATAAGACCCATCTAAAAAGAGAGAAAAAAAATTAACAGCAAGTGCTTGTCAATTTTTCGCCTTAAATTATTCCCTTGTTTTCAGTGTTGGTGTATGGTCAAACAGTGCCCCCCCCCCCTCCCCCCCAAAAAAAGCCTGATCCAAGCACAGGTTGGTTTTCTTTTGGAGGTCTATTTCCAGTTTTCCAAAGGGCTTTCTCTTCCCTTCCATACGGGATTCTCCCCTTGGAATTTTGAATGCAGATGTTGCGTGTTGTCTTAGCCTGGATTATTTATGGCAATCGTGTTCGTTCAGAATTTAAAGAAGTTCGGGTCAGTAATTATTTTATAAAGTCGTTGACTCGTTCCCAGTCGTCTCCGTGACGCGCATGGGAGGGAATTATGGGTGTTTAGATTTACAAACAGTTTCCCAATCCGATTGGAAAGTTAATGAAACACGACTTTTTGGGTCGTTTCATTGGAAAATTTTCGCAAAAAATGGAACGTCTGAATAGGTAGGGAATTCGTGTTCCAATTCTTCAAAGCCATCTCTGATATCAGTTTCAGGCCTTCGCGGCCATTTTTCGGTAAATGGACATAATTTGTGCACATGGTAAACGCGATTCCAGGACGAAATTTACCAGTCCTGAATTTCATTTACCATTTGCCCAAACCGTGAACCGACTGGTTTGCCCATGTAAATGGTAAACAATCAGGAGCCATAATCGGTGTACCCCGATTATGGCTCCTGAAACAACTTATGTTTCCTCCTTCAGGCTTATAAGGCCCAACCTCGTCTTCAGGACTTTTCCCCCCTCCCGTCACATTTTTCTAGGGAAAAGCCCTGGGGAGGAGGTTGCATCAGGCCCTGCACGCCATTGGGAGAGGTTCATCGGAGACGCCTGGGTATGAGTTAGACTACCGTAAAATTCCGAAAATAAGCCCCGGGGCTTATATTTTTCAAAGGCCCTTTTTGAGGGGCTTATTTTTGGAGGGGCTTATATTCGGAGGGGCATATCTACGGAGGGAAATTTGTGTTTCAAAAACGATTGGGCTAGCCTTATAGTTGGAAGTGAATTTACCGTTTTTGCTTTGTTTTACTTTGTATTTGAAGGCAATTTTTCAAGTACAAGCCCGCGGGGGGCTTATATTTGAAGGGGCTATTTAACGGAAGGTTTTTTGCGTTACCGGTTTGGGGGGCTTATATTTGGAGGGGCTTGTACATGGAGGGGCTTATTTTCGAAATTTTACGGTATTTTGAATGTACTTACGAGGATACATGTCATTTGGAGTGATTGGATATTCTTGGGCATGTATAAACATGACATGGTCTCTTTCCTTGTCACATAGGTGATTGATATACCCTGAAATTAAATCAAAGTTGAAGAAAAAAGTGTACGATCGTGCTGTCAAATTTAAATTTCCACTATTACACATCATTTCTTCCTTCCGTCTCCGTTTGTTTACATGAAGGGGGTACCCTTTCCCCACTGATCTTGTAGAATTTCATCAGGCCGATCGTGGCCTTGTTTGAAGTCTTCCCGCTCCTATAGTTCACTGTCTCCAAGGCAATAATCATGTAACGAATAGTTTTCTGCCAGCATTTGAGGAAAACGGAAGTAGCAAGTGTACTGTATAATGTTGCTGAAGAAAATTAAAATTAGATTTCTATATTTGTCCAATATTAGTACTGCTCAGAAACTTAAGATGCACGACGTATCCTAAAAGTTTATGGTGGTTTTAGTACAATACTTTTAATATGTAGAACCCGGGGCCCGGGATATAGAATTGCTTGCATGGTAATGGTTTCGCTTTTAATTTTCTATCGTAGCTCATTCTCCCTTTGCTTCTCTCAATAGCAGCTAATTGTTCCCTGGCTTCGCTTATCGATACAGAAAAAGTTATAAAATTCATAACAAATATGAGCAGGCTGAAATATGAGAGTCTAATAGCTTCTAGTATGGTTTAGTGACCTAAAATGTTGGCCCTGAGCATAACACAATAATAAGACTTGTCTCGGGTCAAAAACCATTAATAGTGGTTAGCTTTCTAAAAAAAAAACAGAGGCGGATCCAGGATTTTTTCCAGGAGGGGTGCACTAGTCTCTTGCTCTACTTCAACACCAATAAACCACATAGTTTTTTTTTTTTTCGCAGAAAACCAGTTGTATTAGAAAACCGCAGGTCATCTCGTGGGGGGTGGGTTGGGGGGGGTGCGCACCCCCTGCACCCTCCCCCTAGATCCGCCGCTGAAAAACTTAAACTCCTGTACGATTTTATTGAAAACCATGAAAGGTGTGAACGATCTGTGCCCTCTAATCATCATCATCGTCATCATGATGTCACTTTGAGTCTTAGCAAAATTATTTCAAGGAGGCAAGACCAGTGTCCCTTTCGAGGGCGTCAAAGTAAGTTAACATCTTTCCCCCACGTGAAGCTTGCCTTCAGTCACATGGGAACCCAAACAGAATTTACACCTTGACCAAACAGAACTGTCACACATACCCAAAGTCACAGGCTTCAAACAAGATTTAGTAGTATCAGTTTAAATACCGTGTGGCACGAAATTTTTGCGGGTTCTGATTTTTGCGAGTTCTTCCAGTGATCAGCAAAAATTTTCCCGCAAAAGTTTACCCCAGAGTATAAAATATTCTCTAACCGTAAATTCGCTGCAGCACTAAGACATCGTGTCTGTTCAATTGCAAATTGTCTCTTTCCTTCAGAAACAAAGCGGTATACAATGAAATACTGGTTTTACGTGGTATAGGGTGCGCACACTGTAGTATTGTTTAAAAATATGTATTTCTATTGCAAGTACTAAAAACATTAAAAATTAATTCCCAGCAAGAAAAACCTATCTGTCGAAATCGCAAAAATTAGTTCCGCAAAACACAAAAAATCGCCAATCCTCAAAAATAAACTCTTGCAAAAATTTCGTGCCACACGGTACCGTACAATTCTTTGAGGTGAGGGAATACTTTTGTAAGTTTTAAAATGTTTCGGAGGCCATGTAAAGGGGTAGGCTGTAAAATGAACTATTCTTCTGAGAGTATTTAAAGTGCGTTATTACAGAATAGGTGTAGACTAAACTTCAAAAACAGAACGTTTTCTTCAGTTTACTTACAATCAAATGCTCTCTCACTGTGTTCACTCGCATCCACCCCAAACACAATTTTTCTGTCGGTTGTTTCACTTTCTGTCATTGTTTAATTTCTTGCTCCAGCAACGACACCACAAAGAAGAAAGTTAGGTAATAGATGGCGAGGAGAATGGAAGATTGATCAATAAACAATTACATATCAATAAGTAACGCTATCGCGAGAGTGTCACGAGGGGTCACGGGTATTTCGCGCATAGGCAAGTTATCACTGGGATCACTGGGTCAAGCTCGTCCGATGAGCGGGTCAGATAAGTGTCATCTGTGACGCAAGCTACCTACAAAGTGTGGGAAGCTGGAACTCTTTATGACGTCAGTATCACGTGTTTTCGTTTTGGAGAAATCTCATCCCCCACGAACTTTTCTCTTGCTCGAAGATTCTAAATGGTTTCTGATGTTGCCTCTGATTGTTATTTTGAGAGTTGGTTAACCAATGCGAACTTGATTATGGAGAAGACTGGATTATTGGAGAAGACTCTATTAAACAAATCGACAGGAAATTAAGATGCCAAGCACCAGCCTGAAGCAATTACACTATGCTCACACACAAAACCGGATAGATGCTACGCGGACACGTAAACCATACCGGATAGGGCTTCGGTTCACACCTTCGAACGGTGATTTTGGCGACATTTTTGTAACGAAGCGAATCTGCGCCGCGCCTAACTCGAAAGCGGAGAGTCATATATAGGATAGGTACTGTGCCTCACTTTGGTGTAGTATGATCAGGTATTCGAACCGTAGCGGAAATGAATAATTAGAAAAGAGGACCGAAGTCTATTGAGCAATTAAGTAATTATTCAGGAATGAGGACTGTGATTTAGCTCACCAAACCCTCTGGGACAACATAGTGTAAACAAAGCCTATAGAGAGCTTAAGATTTCGTGCATTAGTTTCAAGTTTAAACATGGCTGAATGGCTGAATCCGCAAAGCAAATCCTGTGTTCCAATTGCCTACCCAAACGGGCAAGCCGATCCATCTTGCCCATTAGGGATTTCCTGCATAGTTCCTTTAACACAAAGTTATCCTTTTCCTTTGTCGACCAAGCTTGTCAAGTCAAGCCTCGTTGTTTTTTTAACTTAAAAAAGAACGAGGCCAATGTCCACTCATCCTGGTCATCTTGGGTCAGTAACGTAAAATGTTGCCTGCGTGCAGACGTCTCCTATTTCCTTTGCAAAAAAGGAAATAGGAGACGTCTGCACGCAGGCAACGTAAAATGAAGAACCCAGCTGTAAAACGAGTCAGCGGTGACCTCTAAATCTGCCTTGGCAGAGGATAGGCCATGTTTTCTGAGGTTTGGAGCGAAGCAACAGTTAAAGAAGATCAAAACAGAAATATGTCTTCAATAACAAAAGTATGATGTGGTTTCAAATACCGTGCTATGTTTTTCTTAGCCTAAGTCGCAGATTCAATTTAACCTCGGTTAGTCTGTTCCAGGCTCCGAGATAGTCGGGTCCGCTGAATTGAGAAAGAGCGAACACCGAACACGAAAATAAAACGGGAGGAAACTTTTCTCGTGCCTTTCTCTTTCGCGTCTTCCCCACTATCTGAAAGCTTGAAACAGGCTAAACCTTGGTTACTTTAGAGTTTAAGCTTCACATACGAAAAACGGCAAACATCAGATTCAAGTTGAGAATTTCTCAAAACTACAAAATGAGTAGATAAAAACAGTTCAAAACAATTCTTATGAATAAAAAATTGCATGAAGCTTTTAATTAAACTAGTGTAGAAATAATGATCAGTAAACGACAAGTTAAAAGGAAACTTGGTTACGTGCTACAATTTGACGTAAACCCAGCCTGCGTAGCAAACGTTTCCGTGCGGTTTCGGAGCAAAGAATGAGAAACGAGATTCAAAGACCGCCCGAAAAAATGGCGCAAGTACAAGAGCGGGGAAAAAAACCGAGAATCCCGCGCGGCCAAAACCGAAAATTCCCTTCCTCGGTCTTTCTTTGCTATGAAACCGAAAGGAAACGCTTGCTACGCAGGCTAACGTAAACCAGACTAGCGCCACATGTGTTCCAAGCTCACTCTATGCATGTGGAAAGTAAATGAGAGTCGGTGTCGCGTTACAGGCCACGTTTAGACATTGTAAGAGAAATAAAATACGGAGGTCTGCGAACGCTAAATATCATTATATTTTACTTTTTTCTATTACATAAATAAAGGTGTCATACCATTGATGTATTCTCTTTTTTTTGGTGTCAATTCATCGATTTAGTCGTTTTTTTGCTGTTAATGTCCGGGAGGGGGGGGGGGGGGGTACTGCCATATATGAGCTCTCTTGATGGGCTCCTGATGGGCTATATAGGTATGTGCCGCTTTCAAGGGTATGGTTTTCAAGCAGTTTCCTCTGGGATAGGGCATATAAATCAGAGAGTTTGGGTCTTGAGTCGGGTATCATTTTCCAGGAAACTGATCAATTGGTTGAAGGTTTTAGTATAGACTAGGGAAACCGGAAATTGTTACTCACAAATATAAAAAATCAAGTCGGCAAGTTTACAGTTAGTCAAGTTTCGCAACTCCGCCTAAAAGCTACTCTCGGATAGGGGGGATTTTGGGAGTTTAGTCTAGTATAGAGAAGCAAAATTCACTTGACAGGACCCATTTTTTAAGGGAAAAGCCCTGGAGACGAAGTTGCTTCACAGGGGCACCCAATGAACCTGTTCCTCAAACCATTTGTTCTTTAGGCCAATTTTTGCTGGCTGGGAGATTTTGAAAAATTATTTATCCTTGAAAGAAATGTTGTGGGAAATAGACGATTAAGGGTGTCTAAGGGGAGTCGATGTCTAGAATAGTTACTATGTGCTATTTGTTGCTATTAGGAATAACAACAACAACAACACCAAAAGCTTTATTTGCATGACCATAAAGGAATTACAGTATTGCAAAAGCTATTAGTCTAAATTTAAGTACTAATTCAACTAATTAGTACGTGCAAAACATTACAAAACGTGACAGTTCTCATTCATTCATTCATTGATATTAATTTGGTCCTTAATTCAAAGCATTGCGAGATAAATGAAACTAGTTGACAGTTAATTAAATAATCAGAAGAATTCATAAGAAGAGATATTAAAGTATCGTGTGAAAGTGATTTGAAGTCAGGTATTTTAGTTTCTAGTTTCGAGGAAAATATGTCTCTGATCTGAGAATAAGCCTTACAATCTAGTAAGAAATGATTTTCATCTTCGATTTTCTTACTTGTACAAAAGTGACATATCCTTTCATTGCGAGGAATGTTTTCGTATCTACCTGTTTCAATTCTAAGTTGATGACTACTTATTCTAAATCTAACTAATGTTTTTCTCGAAGGGTTTTTTCTTGTTAAAACTAGGTACGGCGAGGGGCTATAGTCGTCTTTGATTGTACAATAAAAACTGAGTTTTTGTGATTGTTGAAGTGTCTGATTTCAGTAAGAGACGTATTTATTTTTCATTATGCCGATATACCTATTAACTATTGAGTCACTCAATGAATTACAGGAAAAGTCATAGTTTAGATCATAGTAGTCAACCATTTTCATGAGATTAGAGTAAAAGCTAGTTTTTCCGTTATGATGAAGGTCAATTGAAATTTGTAAGGCCTGTTTAACTATAGAATCTTCATCTTTACCTATCAGATAGTCTAAGTAATTTAGAATCTTTTTATTTATATCAATGATCATGGGAAATTTACCGAGTTCAGCTCTACAAGTAATGTTGGATGCCTTGTTATGTACTTGTAAATAACGTTTACAGAATTGCAAATGGGTTTTTTCAATTGCAGAGCTGTCCCAGGACTAAAAATCTGATTTAACAAAAGCACCCCAAACTTCGCTGTTGTAGGTTAGAATTGGTGAAATCATAGAGTCAAAAATTTTACACGCAAGTGAGGGCTTAAGATTATTCAAATCCGTGTGTCGCCTGAGGCTGAAGAGCGCGTGAAGAGCTTTTTGTCGGAGATGTTCAAGCGAAAGTGTAAAATTTCCGGAAGATGTAATTCGAGTTCCTAAGTAAGTATAGTTTTGGACAACTTCGATTACTTCATTGCCTATGCGGAAGTTATGTTCACATTTTCGTGTGCATCGTTGAAAAATCATTATTTTGGTTTTCTTAGGATTTATTCTAAGCATCCATGAGTTGCAATATGAAGATAGTACGTTAAGGCAGTTTTGTAGACCAAGTTTGGATCGCGATAATATTATCAAGTCATCTGCGTAAAGGAGAGAGTTGAGTCTGGTGCCATTTGGTAACACGAAGGGGTCTGATAAAACATTGTCAAATGAGAACGCTAGATCGTTAAGGTATAAGTTAAAGAGCAGAGGGCTTAAAATGCAGCCTTGCCGCACTCCTATTTGTCCTATTTGCTATTTGTCAGAAAGCTTGCCACTCCTCCCACTCAAGGGCTAAATTTTGGCCTATGACCACACCCAATTTGGCCACTAATGTCAGTCTGGACATACGTCTGCTGGGAAACTTCCAAGTAATTCAGATTGCAGGTTGTAGGTGCATCTTGCTGGCTGGGAACTCTTCCATCAGTCTTGCTAGGAGGGTGGAACAGATAAATTTATCTCCCAAAATGCTTAAAATGGCTTCAGAAAGCTTTATTCATGCTTTGTTGTTGTTTTTAGGTCTTTTCCTCAAAATTTCCCGTTGGGTGCTTTGACTGAATTAGCTTTGGTGTAGGCTAGGGGTTCCAGGGTCCCAGCGGCTCATCCCCACCCCGAAATTCCTAAAGTATCCCCCGGTGTTCCCCAGTGTTATTGTGTGACCATTGTCACTCCCTTCCTGTGATATGGAAATGATTTTTCATTCTTATGCCTCTCTCCTCCGCAGAGGTTTCTTTGTGTTGTTGGGGGGCTGCGGAGTAAAAAAAAAGACAGCGCGCGGGGAACAATGGGAAGGGGGAAGAGAGAAGAGAGGCCTTTTCCCGCCTTTCCCCTCTTCCGATCGTGCCCCGCGCACTATCTATTTTTTCTATTATTGCTATTTTTATAGGGATACCCAGCCGGAACCTCTGCGGAGGAGAGAGTTGAAACGCTGACAGAGTTCACCCATGTTGTGAGTTGTGAAAGCGAGGGTTTTTGGATCAGGCAACTTCCTCCTACCACTTCCGAGTTGGGTCTCGTGAGCCCACGTTTCTTGCCGCTAACCAGTGACGTAGCTTTGGTGTTTCGTTAATTAGCGTCGGCGACTGATGGCGGAAGGTGGGTCCTCTTTAGTTGCCCTTCTTCTTCTTCTTCTTCTTGTTCATTTGCTCTGATGCTTTCGTTCTTGTCACTTAAAAAGCTTTGTCGCTGTTTGAGTCAATTAGAAAACGTGTTTTCGTATTGCTTCTTTAGCATTTTGCGTGTTCTTAGGTAACGGACGCCAAACGCGGACAACTTCGCGCGATCGAAGCTCCCCTGTCGACGGGAGTAGAATAGGCTTATAAATCTTTAGCTTACGTCTGTCTCACGTTTCGCAGCATTTCATGTGCTACTGTTCTGTATATTAACTGATACTGAGAAAGTTTTATCCGTATAACCTACGTGTTGGCCTAGCTTTTCCTTTGAATCAAAGTTTATCGAGTTAACTTGAATTTCAAAACCCGTGTGATCATGTTCTTTTTTAATATATAAAGCTCAATTAGATTTCCGACCATTATTTGAAAATCATTCAAAGCTGCTGCTGCTGCTTTTTCTCTTAATTGTCTATGAGTAGTCAACGAGAATGTTTTGCTATGTTTTCTTTCTTTCAGAGGTCAATGCCTAAACGCGGAGCGGCGATACTTGTCAAGCATGCTCGAGCACTGCTGTGCACGCAGATATCTACAAGAGCACCGGTTAGTTACATTTGGAGAATTTTAGAAGCTACACAAGCGACTTTTCCGTAAAATCATCTCCTTCCTAAATGAACTGCTATGTGGTTTGTGACGGTAAAACTATCCATTGAGCTTTTTCATAAGTATAACTCGCAGAGTGCTCCTTTCATAATTTATATTATTTGCCTGTTAATTGGGCAAATGTTGTTCTTTTTAGTGTGTGGAATTGAATGCAGAATGAAGTCTTCCCCTAAGAAAAGAAAAAACTGGTAAAAGTACACAACAGCATCCAACATCACTAAGGTAAGCAACCCTATTTTTTATCAATTATTGTATGAAAGACTTCTTTGTTTAATGGCGGGAGGCCTCCCAACAATTTCTAGTTGTTTTCCTAGGTCACACTCGTACACTTTGACATGTAAGTGTATCGCTTGTTATCGTCCCTTGTAGAATTAGAGACTATGTAGCCTGTACCAGGCTTTCAGATGGTATATTAGGGAAGTGAATAAAACGGAATTCGAATAAAACAAGCAACACCTTTTACTAAACGACTGCACCACTTTCTTGGAGCCTTGAAGAGGCTAGACACTAGGTAGAGTCTGTGCAAATGCTATGTCACAAAGCTGTGTAAAACCTATATGAATGAGTTATACATTGCTTTTACCAGATCCTATGCTTTTTCCATGCCAGGACTATTCTTTTGCATCAGAAATGCTATGTTTTTGGTAGTTAAATGGAACTTACTTTATCAAAGCTATCCAGATTTTAAATGTGGAGTAGATGGAGAAATGACATAGTTACTACATAGCCTATACAAAAAATTTACTTAGCTTTTGGAAAGAGATTTCAGACCTGATAGTCAACCCTTATAGTCATAACATTCAAATAGGAAAATCATAGAAAAGAAATAGCCCTTACATACGACTGAAAGAGAGTTTACATGTATATAGTTCATTTGCAAAATGGAATGGGGGACAGTTGACTAATAGAAGGGTGCATTTCTTTACTAACCTCCAAATCAGGATTTATAATCTGAAAATGGATATTTTGTTTCTTTACGAAAATCAAAAAATGGATTGTTGATCCTAATGATCACAATAGAGATGGATTCTTTGGATCATCTCTGAAACTGGCTATGTTGGATACATGATCTGAAGCGCTTCTGTACTAATGATCTGAAAAGAGTGTATACAGCCAGCGGTAACTTGAAACAATTTAAATACATACAGCAGCTGTTTGACAACACTGCTCATCATTAAGGAAATTTTTGAACTCAATGCATGGATTAAATGATCGATTTTATCGGTTTCATCGGATTAGTAAAATTGCAATACAAACAGGACCTGTATTGTTCTAGTTCACAAGGACTTAAGGTTTCTGTGTGCTTAACCCTTTAAGCCCCAATAACCACATACAAATTCTCCAAACTGATTTCTATACATTTTCTTAAAGAATGTGTTGAGAGAATTTGATAAAAGATCAAGGCATTTATTCTTGGTGATCATATTATTAATTCTCATAACTTTTTCTCTTGATGATGTATGGATATTATTGGGAGAAAATTGATGTTGGTCACCATTGGGACTTAAAGGGTTAAATCACTTGCTAGGCGATAAACCCTCTGGTTTGTCCATAGGACAGGGCTTCTGATATTTCGCAGAAAAAAAGCAAAATTTCGCGGGATTTTCAAGGGCAAATTCGCGGAAAAATCGGCTGATTTCGCGGGATTTTCGCTGGAAAAAAGTCAAAATTCGTGGAAAAATCGGCCGATCTTGCAGGAGAAGAGTCAAAATTCGCAGAAAAATTGGCCAATTTTGCGGGATTTTAGCGGAAAAGAGTCAAATTTCGAAGGATTTTCAGGGGCAAATTCTTAGAAAAATTGGCCGCTTTCACGGGAAATTTCAGGGGGGAAACTACGCCAAGAAACAATCAATAAAAAACAGCCGATTTCGCTGGATTTTTTGGGCAAATTTCGGTAAAATCCATCAATTTTGCGTCGATATGACCAGCGTTGTTTAACATTGTTTTTTTAACAGGGATAATCATTTGCTCTTTCAACAACAGTTCGCTCGAGAAATGAGCGAATGCTAAAGCTATTAACATTATGGTTAGTGCCCAGTTTTTCGCAACATTAATCTAAGAACGCCTGGTAGTTTTGGGACGTTGTTTGCTCGTTGCAGTGACGAAGTTTCAAGATAAATTTGGACGTTTGGGGTGAATAAAACAGGTCTAATGGCCAAGATAAGTATTAAATATGTTTTGCCGACATGTATTCGGAAATATTTCTGGCAGATTTCGCGGTATTTCGCGTTTTTGGGGGAATTTCGCGGGATTTCGCGGAAATACCTGAATTTCGCGGGTCCGCGACCGCGTGAAATATCAGAAGCCCTGATAGGATAGCAGTCAGCATCCTCAAAGCCCTATTTACACTACAGAAAAAAATTGGGTCTGGACCCATAAAAAAGTTAGTGTGGACTGGATATTTTTGCCGTGTAAACCTTCAGTACCATGTTTCCATGAAATGGATCCAGACTCGCTTTTTTCTGTATGTTTCTTCAACTAGCCTCTTGTACAAGTGGCTTGCACTGATATCCTTGTTAAAACCTTTTTTTTGGTGGAGGTTGGTTAAGCTGACGTTGATTTTGTCACTTATTGTAAAAACTTGTCCTGAACTAGTCTTTGAAAGACAAACAATCCGGTCCATTTTTCTTTTTACAGAAACAACCAAACATTGGCCACTCTGTCATATCATCATCCTTATCTTACCACAGCCATCTTGATGATGAAGGAGGCTGAAAACAAATAGGTAAGTGGTGATGCTTGTCAAGGTTGGTTCTGGTAGATTGTGCAGAAGGTGCTGACGAGGGGGTGACAGATGACTTGTTACTCATAATAATATTTTTTTGTTTCCTTACTTTTAAATGGCAAATATTCAACATTAACACATTTTGAACGCTATTTAATTTTCCTCTTTTTTAGTGATTTTTTTAGTGTTTATCTTTTTTTTCTTATATTATTAATAATAATAATAATAATGATAATAAGTAGTAGTAGAAGAAGAATAAGAATAAGAATTATAATAGACATTATTTATACAGAGCTGTTTCCAAAAGCTCAATAGAGTCGAACCTCCAGGTGCGACCACCTCCTATAAGTGGCCACCTTTCCAAAACACTAAAAATGTTCTCAGTCAAAGCCTTATACTGGAACCTCTCGCAAACGACGACATCCCGTAAATGACCGCAACCACTATTTCAGCTGACGGTTTTAGAATTTTCTATCGTTTACAATCTCCGGTAAGCGACCGCTTGACGGATGGTCTTAGAAATCATTGAAGTTCATCGAAAAACTGGACAAAAAGGAATTTGTTCTATCTATTACTGTGTTTATTAGATTATTACATTATTAACTATTACACTTGAGAAACAGACTCAGATTTCTAGGTTTCAGTTTAAGAAGTTAACTTTTTGTTCATGAGACTTTTTAGGGACATTTCTGTACAAGAAGTCATGTACACAAGCAACATTTTTTAACCAAAAATTTATAACGCGCATTATCTAATTAAGTGCACTTCCGTTAAAGGAACAGTATCCTGTTACTGCACGTGCACCAAACTTTGATTTTTGGACAGGATGTCGCGAAATCAAAAAATGTGAGGAGAGTTAGAGAACCTTGAAAAATCTGTTTGCATCGTGCTTGGCTGAGTTCACTACTACACTTAAACTTCTCAGTATTACAGATCAATGATATATTGTTCCTGTTAAGTTTCGATTTGGGAGAAATCAGGATTTTTTGGCGTTACTTTTATTGCCGTTGGCTGGAAGACCAAAAGATGGGAAGCGTTTTGATGCCGATTGAAGGCTTATTTCTTCTGCGAGTTTCCATATAAGCTCAGATAATTGTGAAAGGAATACGCAGAAATGAAACAGCAACAATAAAGACTGTAAGGAAGAAACCATTGAGACATTGATGTGGTTGAGGTGATCTTGTCAAATTAAGCTTTGTGAAGCAGAATGTTTTGCAACGACGCATTAGTAAACTTTTAAATGAACCTCCCTACGGCTGACAAAATCAAACGAAGAGGTGCTACATGTTTAGAAAAACTAGTGCCATGAAATCATAATATAATTTTTGACTAACCTTTGCGATGATTCATAGCGTTGAGGTGGCATTGTTATTTATGTCTTTCAAACATTTGAGGCTAGAACGGGAGTAAATCAGGCAAATAGTAGCGAATTGAAAGTTTTATTTTTGCTAACAAATAAATCCACCCGCACAATTACTACTGCACTTGCTCAGCCAGCGGTGTAAGAACTCGAGTAAACCGAATACAAGCAAATTATAACAATCTGTCTGCGTGTAAAGTTTTACATGCGAAGCATGTATTTTCTTGTGTATCTTTGTGTGTACATTTTTACATGAGTGTTTTTCTCGTGGAATTTGTGTGCATTATGGCGGATTTCCATGCATTAAACGCATGTAATGCTGCAATGGCTGTGGCCTGTACTGTACTGTTTGTGAAAAAGCATCTGTGATGTACAGAACTGACCTGATCAAGTTACTGCAAAATTTTTTTCTGTACTCAGAAGACATGTAATCATTTTTGCATTAGAAGAGTTGGTACCAGAGGAAGTTGTGCGTACACAGCAAGTTGCCTTCCCTCGAATTCATGTGGAATGTGCAATCAGAAAGGTAGAGAACTTCCAAAATATGGGACACTGTTCGGTGACATGACATGATTTCCTGTTTACTTCCAAAAGACGCTTAATTTTTTAGTTTTTCACTGAAATATCAAATTAAAAACAAGCAAACATGAATTTGTTGATAGAATTCATCAAAATAAGCAAGGCCTTGAAGGGAAAAAGCTAAGTGGGAGGGAATTCATTTTGTTTGAAGAATATGTCTGGCAGACATAGCCGGCTTGGTGAATTGTACACAAAGATTTGTACTGTGTTCCTACCTTTTCGCGTTTATTTCGCTTGTTATCCTCCAAAATCCTTCAAAAAATTTGCTTGACTTGTATTTGGTTGAAATTTGTCGATAGAAGCTTTCATTCTTCACAAAAGCTGTGGCAAATCCTTGCTGCGTCGACTTCCATATTTCTCAGTTTTCAAAAAATCATTGCATGAAGCTAATAACTGACTGTGGGACTGGAACTAGCCACACAATTGGCTAAATCTTTTGACTTCTGTGGGCCAAGTTTAGAGGCAATTGGAAGGAGTGCAATTTTTTATGAATTTTTTTCCTTTTTAGGTCCTGAAGTTCCTATATCCTATGTGCCTACAAATTTTGCAGGCACATAATAAATACAAAACATATTAGTTATACTGTACATATATACCATACAAATATGTTCCTGAATGTATGCGCATCGAAAATAATGAAGATAAGTAAGACTAAGAAATAGATAAAAATATCTAAGGGATAAAAAAGTAAAACAAAGTAAAAACTAAGAATATCCAAGAGATAAAAATTGAAGGGTGTTTCAGAAACTGAGAGCTTGTGACTGTTTGCTAGGTAAACAAACACAAGCCCCCTTTTTCTAGAAAACCCTTCTATTGCATGTAATTAATCAGATCAGTTTAATGCTATCTGTAGGTTGATAATACCTTCACAGTACTGTTGTAGAGGGAGTTCTTATACACTTTTAGCGTAAGGGCCAGAATATGATTACACATTCCTGATATCCTTGTAGCAGAAGTTGGTTAACAGAATGAATTCAACATCCCCCGAAAAAATACAGAATGCTAGTTTTAAGTTGCGTAGATCTTTGCATGTTTTGAAGCTATGATGGGGAGTTAGTCTTGTCTCTCTTTGGAAGACATGGTTCATGGCCTTCTAGCATTTTTATAATGTTGCATTCCCATGGATTTTAAGTTTCAGTTAAAATTGGTTGTTGGGTGTTTTTTTCACAGCCACTGGATTCACTTGGATGTAGCTGTGAAAATTTCCACGTCCAAGCATGTCCATTTTAAAATCTGTTTCCAGTCTTTTTTGCGATACTTAGACCCAGCTGATAAAATTTCTTTTTGGGAGATGTAGCTAACCCATTACCCTATTACTTTTGGCTTACATGGCATGTGATGTAGCGATTAGCATATGTGAGCATCAATATGCAACCTGAAAACTGAAAACTATGATATTTTTTCATCAAATCTGAAAGAAAAATCAAATTAAAATCAAAAGTTACCCATAAAATGCCAAAAATACATTGAAAAACCTTCTTCTTGCTTCCTCGTTACTCTCTTGATTCTTTTTGTTAAAGCTGAAAACCAGTCTTGTAAGGCCTGCAGGACTTCCCTGAAAACTAATCGAAAACATATTTTTGTTATCCAAACCATTAATCACAGAAAAAACAACTTTCTTTTAAAAATGAAAGTTATTGACCCATTCTTGTGGAATGCCACCTCCAACTCGAATAGAACTGTCTCGTTCTTTGCAGCCATTATTTTTGCCAATCAGAGAGGGTCTTGCATATCAGATGACAAGGTTTTATGTCAATGAGCTGTCAACGACAACATCCTTTGGGATTTCCATGAGAGGGCGTGTAATTTTTGGCGGCAAATTGGCTATAGAAACAAAATTTTGCTTGCATATATCTCTGTAGCATGTGAGTACTGGACGTGAAATTTTGCATACAAGTTCCTGCTGACATTTCCTTTGCACTGCTATGGCAATCTGAAACAGTCACTATAGCCTCCTGGAATACCTTAAAACAGTAACAGAAGTTGTTTCATGGAATGAAATTATGATTACACAATAAATGTGATAGTGTCTTTGACTTGTTAATCAATTAAGCAATTAATTGTGCTTGACAAAACAT
The DNA here is from genome assembly GCA_964035525.1 of Porites cylindrica. NCBI lineage: Eukaryota > Metazoa > Cnidaria > Anthozoa > Scleractinia > Poritidae > Porites > Porites cylindrica. Next base: position 41,142,608 of record OZ037777.1, on the reverse strand, counting down.
GATTGTGTGTACTAATTAAAGATCAGTAACTAATTAGATTAACTGCATGAGACAACTATTGATAAAGGATCTTTTACAATATTTTGAATACATTACAATGAAATCATGTCCTTGATCTTGCAGAAACCTCTGCGTTTAGGGGTAACAGCTTGTAAAGGAGATAGAAGGGATTTCTAATAAACTTAGCTATAACAAAGAAGTTATCTGAATATTCAAACCTAAGGGGACATTTAAATACTTGTTGATAGTAATACTGTAAAACAACTGACGGTTCGAATAGTTTGGAACAATAAGAGCATTAATTTTAATATTGATTTATAAAACAAAATTGTGACAAAAGAATAAATTTGTTGCTGTCTTTTTTTTTACACGTCAAAGAGTTGAGATGGTAGGTTCCCACTTTTTTGTGTGATGGAAAGTTTTTCCACTCTGAAAGGAATGAAATGCTCAGTGGCAACGTAGTGCTTTACTCTCAATAGAACTGGGGAAACTAGACTCAAATGGCAACTTGCTTGCAGGGAAGGACCACAGGGAAGAGCGGTAGGACTGGGATCAAACTATGGCAGCTAAAACATCTCACTGCAAATTCAGTGTTAATTATGGCTAATACAACTTCAAGGCAAATAATTATTATAACTAGAGGTGGTAACTGTATTTCATTTCTTTTATGACTGGGGAATTGTTCAATGAAAAAATAACTGAAATGATACGGAGACTTTGCAAGGAGTTGGAGTGTGTTTATCGCATACCCTTTCTTCAGGATCGTTTGGGCAACCAAAGGATTAGACATTGCTATTGAGTTATTTTGGCTTGATAAGGAGTGGATAATGTGGTTGAACGTTGGGTGGTCAGTGGAACTTGGCTTGAACTTGGCACTTGATACGTAAAACTTGAACTTGGATTTAGATGCACTACAATTGTGGTGTCACTCTTGGGACTGGAAACTCAAAGAAAAGGCAACTTGGCAAATAAAGCTTCTCGGTCTTCGTCAGATAAATCGGCTTTTGTTTTTTGATCTCTTACTTTAAGTGTAACGGGTCTAACGGTAACAGGAGCTTGTTTCTTTCTGCTTGGAAACTTTGTTAAATTTTACTCACAGTACTGGGGCGAGAAAATTCTGATTGTCCCTCAAGGGATTATATCGCCTGCGGCCTCAAACTGCTTGGATTTACTTGGTTTTTCTTATTTTCTTATCTTGTCTTTGAATTGCAAGCAAGCATCTGCCAAACAAGTCATGAGATGCCCCTGCTAAAGGTATTGGGCCACCCCAGCATTGCCGGGAAAACTGCACCGACCAGTGTTGCTTTCAGGTTAACTTTGCCTAAATTATATTTAACCACATTTGTGGGCTTTTCGGTAAGAAGTGTTGTATCTTGATCCACTTCAGCTAGAGTTGTGTTTTGCTGCGTTTTTAGTGGATCTGTTTTTACTTCTGGAGTTTCTTTTCGCAGTAAGTTCATGAGATATTTATGTCTGTAGATGGTACACAGTCAGAAGTACACATTGAAAGGTACTTTTGTTTTCTGCCAAGGTTTTTTGCTCACATCTACTGAATGAATCCTGAAAATATAGGTTGCTTGTTACGGTGAAACCCTCATCTGGGCAGTGGAAAGTAAATTTATTCATTGCATTGCATAATTATGCTGCTTCACAGTTGAGAACTACTATCCCATCTGACCCTCTTTTGAAGACGTATGAGAAACTCTTTAACGTCACAACAATTTGTAAAACGCAAGTAAAGATTTTAAGAACTCATAAATATTTTGGGGAAAATTGATTCTATGGATGATTGGGTACCTTTGAAAAACGTTTTGCATGTGCAAGTGACTGATTTTGGAAATATTTCACTGTCATCTTGAACTTGCTTAACAGGAAGGCTGTATGCAATTTTAAGATGCTTTAAGTTTAGAGATTGTTGGAATAATATGTTGATGAACCTCAGCGGCAGGTAATGTTAGATTGATCTCGGCGAATACATTCATATACACAATCTTGAGTGATCATCTCCTGGTACAGGAGGGGTTTTTAGGGTAATAAAGAAATTGTGATATTGCCAGACCACACATGCTCTGGTTGTTGCTATTGGAAAGGTTTGTCCATCATCTTAAATTCACCTAACATTAAGAATTGTCTGCCACGTTGAGAAACTCCCAAGTTTGGAGCTTGTTTGAATAATTTGTTGATAAACCAAGTAGCAGACGTTTCAATAGTGGAAAATAGATTCTCTTGATGATTTTATCCATGTGTTTCTATGAACAGACCCTTGTCGTTTACCCATTTGCAGGGGTCAAGTTTACACTTTTTATGATTTTGTCACATGGTTTACCTTTAAATTGGATGAAATTAAAAATGAAATTTGTGAGAATTAAAGGAGACTGTAAATTTAGCAATGTCATGATGAAATGACCTAATGATGCATCGCTGCTGTTATATTGTGCCTTGACACAAGCCATAGAACTTCTTCAGTTGACAAACCACAGTACACCTGAGCATATCTATATCTGTCTTTAAAATGTGGGTTTTCAGGGTTTTGGCAGTGGTTGATTGTAAAGCCCACCAATCACTTTGTATTCAGATTCCTCCTAGTTCTCTTTTTGATATGTGCTTTGTTGCAATCTTGGACCAGCATGTAAGTCATTATGGCTTTGTTTCCATCTCTTGTCAGAGTGTATAGGAGGGTTCTTTAAGATAACAGAGAAATTGTGATATTGCCAAACTATTCAAAACACTAAAGTTTTCCATGTTTTGGTTGTTCCTTTTGTAAAGGTTTGTCCATCGTCTTAAATTCGCCAAACATTAAGAATTGTATGTCACGTTGAGAGACTCCAAGTTTGGAACTTGTTTGAATAATTTGTTGATGAACTCAACAGAAGACATTTGAATAGTGGAAAATTGATTTTCTTGATGATTTTATCCATGTGTTTATATAAATAGACCCTTGACAGGCAACGTGTTTTACCTATTTGCAGCGGTGAAGTTCACACTTTTCATGTTTTTGTCATGTTCTACCTTTAAACTGAATAAAATTAAAAATGAAAATTTTCAGTTTTATAGGAGACTTTAAATTTACCAATGTCATGATGAAATGACCTAATGATGCATAGCTGCTGTTATATTGTGCCTTGACACAAGCCATAGAGCTTCTTCAGTTGACAAACCACAGTACACCTGAGCATATCTGTCTTTAACATGTGGGTTTTCAGGGTTTTGGCAGTGGTTGATTGTAAAGCCCACCAATCACTTTGTATTCAGATTCCTCCTAGTTTTCTTTTTTCAAAATGTGCTTTGTTGCAATCTTGGACCAGCATGTAAGTCATTATGGCTTTGTTTCCATCTCTTGTCAGAGTGAACGCCTGATATAGGAGGGTTCTTTAAGATCACAGAGAAATTGTGATATTGCTTAACTATGGAAAACACTAAAATTTTGCAGGCTCTGGTTGTCGCTTTTGGAAAGGTTTGTCCATCATCTTAAATTGCCTAACGTTAAGAATTGTTTGCCACATTGAGAGACTCCAAGTTTGGAACTTGTTTAAATATTCTGTTGATGAACTCTGCCGAAGACATTTAAATAGCGGAATATTGATTTTCTTAATGATTTTATCCATGGGTTTATATAAATAGACCCTTGACAGGCAACGTTTGCTAACTATTTGCAGGGGTCAAGTTCACACTTTTCATGATTTTGTCATGTTTTACCTTTAAATTGAATAAAATTAAAAATGAAATTTTTCAGTTTTATAGGAGACTTTAAATTTACCAATGTCATGATGAAATGACCCAATGATGCATAGCTGCTGTTATATTGTGCCTTGACACAAGCCATAGAGCTTCTTCAGTTGACAAGCCATAATATACTCGATCATATCTGTCTTTAAAGTGAGGGTTTTCAGGGGTGTTTTTGGTACAGGGCTCTGGAAGCAGGTGACTGTAAAGCCCAACAATCACTTTGTATTCATCTTCCTCCCTTCTCTTTTTTGATAGTTGCTTTGTTGCAATCTTCGACTAACATGTAAGTCATTATGGCTTTGTTTCCCTCTCTTGTCAGTCTTTTTAGAAATACTGCTACTAATAATAGTCTTTATTAATTCAAAAGATAAAAATTACATTATCGTATGTTACAAAACTTCCAATTTAACTTAAGTGAAGTTAAAATAAAGACAGAGCTATTATATGCAATCTTGAGTCAACACCTGTTATAGGAGGGTTTTTTAAGGTAATAGACAAATTATGATATTGCTAAACCAAGCAAAACACTCAAGTTTTGGATGCTTTGGTCATTGCTTTTGGGAAGGTTTGTCCGTGTATACCATGTTGAGAAACTCCAGGTTTGGAGCTTGTTGGAATATATTGTTGATGAACTAAGCAGCAGGTGATTGAGATTAATCTCTTGAGTGTTAACCTGATATAGGTGGGTTTGTTTAAGGTAATAGAGAAATTGATACTGCCAAACCAAGCAAAACACTCAAGTTTTGGATGCCTTGGTCATTGCTTTTTAGATAACCGATAAAAGCGATAAATAATAAAAGGATTACTCACGTGCTCCGTTCCTGATATGATTCTGAATGTCGAAAATCGACCATCCTTCAATTTGACATTCACTTCTCTGTCGTTTACCATTATTCTCTCTATTCCACCTATCCCGGCATCTTTGAGTATTTGAAGATTCTTCTCTACGTCTCGCAGATGAGCACGCGAGGAATCGAGTTGATGTCCGACCAGTACGACCAAATTGGTGTCTGACTCGAAGAAGACCAGCTCCAGAGCTACTGACAAATCGATCGCCACAGACTTGCCGGATCGTCTAGGACAACTCATGCGTATCATGAATTTCGACAAATCTTTCCACGTAGCCTTCATTTCCATCGCTACCGCACTATCCGGGACACTGAAATCGTACCATTTCATCTTCGGAGTCGCTAGTCCTACCATTTGGACCAATTCGGGAAGAAACGTGTTCGCATGTCTGATTGTCCACTTGTTGAACAAGTTCGTCGTCCACCTCCTCATGTAGTCGTATTGGAAGGGTTCGAGGGTCATATTCTTCACGTTCAATATGGTGTTCATGGCACCGTTTGCGTTTCTCACTATTTGCATCGCATCTTCCGTGTTCCGTTTCACGAGGGCACCCTCTCGCTTGTAATTCGTTCTGTCTTGTCGTTTCATCTTGGCAAGGTCGCGTATCCGAAACACCGTATTCCTTTTTTCGTTTTCTAATGTTCGCTCTTTCTGTTTTTTGACTTGTCTCATGCAATTTCGAAAGAAAGCGGCGAACGGATCGCCCACGGACGATACGGGTACGTTCCGACCATTTACGGACACTCGCCGTATCATGGAATGGGCCGTCATACCTTCTCTGTAGTCATTCAACGTCACCTTCGAAGTTGTACCGTCGGCAAACCCGTCTATTGCATAACTGTCTTCTGCGCGCAATAATCTTCCCAGGAGCTGCTTCATGGCATCCCCGCAAGAGGATGCACCCGTTGCACCTCCCGGTGCCATTGTTGTTGGTATACCCGGACGAAGTTGTCTCTTAATAGACTCCTGTTGCGGTTCGTTCCAATGGAAGCGATGCTTGGAACTTTCAAAGTGTGCACCCGGTACAGTTTGGCGCGCATGGAATGGACGTTGTCGCGTTCCCGTGATGGCAGAAATTCGCGATCATCGAACGTCCATCTTTCACAGGTTTATGGTGGACGACACTATATCCATCCTCGTCGTCGGGGACATCGCCGATGTCGATCGCACGTCTCCCGTAAAAGCCATAAGGGTATCCGACGACTGGGACCTTCCTCCCATCGAACGCGACGATGCGAGACCCTGTGGGAATATGCACGATGCGAGGGGATTATTTCCTCTGATGTTCCCGAGCGAATTTGATCCGATGGATCCTCGCAAGATGAGAATATCCGTACCCGTTTCAAGGATGAGCTGCCTCCATCGCCTGCTTCAATTGGAACGGACACGCGACATTCGCGGTGTCAAGTTAAGTTCGGCTGGGAAGATAGCCAGTGTGCCTATGAAGATGAGAGTTTCCACGTTATCTAATAGAAGACCGTGCGAGACACTCCGCTGTCAGGAATTTTTGTTGCACGTGTTCAAGTCGATATACGATGCGAAGTATTTCAAGACAAAACGACAGCTCGTCGATAAAGATGACGAGATTCTCAAATTGTTCAGACGTACTTCTCGGTCGATATACCACGACGAGACGAGATTAAAGAAGCGCCCGTGGAAGATATTGTTGTCGCGGGACGGGAGGGGTAGGAGATGCAACATGTTTACGATGTGCATGCCTCGAAAATGCGATAGAACGCGTTCTACCGACGCAGTTTTTTTTCCTCTTTCATCCCATGAGCCCGCTGCAGGGGAAGAAATTATTTTCTTGCGTTTCGATGACTGACGCCGTATCGTCTAAGAGTTTGAAGCTTGGAATCCTCTGCAAGATATCACTGGCCGTTATTCCCTTTTACTCGATTGTTGCCATGGCGTATAATGCCTTCGCGCTTGTCCAGTGTGTCGGCACGGGAGACTCTTCTTTCCCTAATAGCGACGTTTGCGGCATGGGTGATCCGATAGAGAGTTGCGTGCGATTCGTCCAAGTGCTTCAATCGGCCGCGTCGTCCAAAGGGTGCCCCGTCGTCGTTTTAGGAATCACGACTACGGTGGTGTACGTGGCTTTCTTGGTATTGTTCCACGTGGTCCCCAACGTTATCTTCGCGCTCTATTATATGTGGTCGTGGAGAATCACAGAAGCGAAGTTCGTCGCATCCTGTCGTCAAAATGGAAATGGAAGACGTAGCGACCGATATAATTCCATTGCCGGGTGGTTAAACTTTCCCCGGCCGTGTTTTTTCTATGGTTACCTCGTCATCTTGGTTGGTTTGCTCTCTGTTGAATTTTTTGTACCCAAGGCAGTTCCCGTCGTGCACACGGAGAGCGTAATCGTCGTATTTTGTGTTGCATATGTGAATAGACTCGTGTACTTGGAAGATGATCAACCAACTCAAGAGCTATTGAAGATTGTTCGTTCTCTTCTGTCGCTACTCGTCATGTTCATCGTTCTAGTCCAATTGTGCGATAACGCCGTATCCATTCTAGGGTTGTGCACGATATCCAGGCAGTCAACGTTCGCATCATCAACGGACGGATTGTTTACTACGGAAGGAGGTGGTGTGTTTTCGTCTAGTCTCCTGTTTGCAGATGTGGCGTACGAAATGTGTCCAAAAATTGTATTTGCTAGCGGTGGCAACGACCATCTGGTTTTTTATGGTGTACAGATCGTCAGATTGGCGGTCACTCTCTTGTTTCAACCCGTCTTGTTCGTATACTTTCGATTCTTCTCTCTTTCTCCACCGTGGGAAGGCCGCGAAGGTCATTACAGAGTGGTCGATATCAACAATCCGTCTAGTGCCTTCTTATCGAACGATAATTTCTGATCCATCTTTTGTTTCGAGGGGACGATGCCCTTACCCAGACGCGTGAAAGGAAGGAGGAAAGAGAATACTATACACGTAGAATATTCTACTAGGGATTGGATATCCGTCATCTTTGCACCCTGGGCTGGAAGAGTCGCATCTGCTTCATTTCTGGTCGTCAACAAAGTGGGTTGTTCTTATTTCAGCAGATATTTGACCGGTTGTATGTGTTGCAAGGACGTTCACAATGCAGTCAATGCTTACAAGAAGACGGCGATAGTCAGGCGAATGTGGGTGATACTGGATGGGTTTTTCAACAAGGTTTCTGCCATGCCATTTTGTAACGTCACCGTCAATTTTACCGGACCCAAGGATGATGCAGTTTGCATTCGATGTGGCATATTCTTGCAGTTATTTTTCCAGATAGCATTCGGATTGGCCAACCCTCCGAGGGGATGCGGTCTCGCCTGGTACAATTTCAACCTGTCGTCCGGACTCCAGGGAATACAAGATCCCAGATGCTACGAAAAGATGAAAAAGAATCCCAGGTTCAATTCTACTACGTTCTTTCCTTCTGTCGGAGGTGATCACGTACTTAACAGGGAAGTGTCGCAAGAAGTAGTGGACGAAGGACAGGAACGGGGAAGTGCGAATGGCGAGGATCTTGTCGATGGCGAACCCAAGCCGAAGAAGAGGAAGACAATTTTAGTCAGCAAGGAGAAAGTTGGGAAAGTTCAGATACTGTTCTTCGCGAGTCATTCTTTGAACGTTCAAAATTTCGACCCTAACACGTTATTCGAATTCGGCGATCTCACTCTTGCAAAATGGTTGGAAGGGTTACCTATAGATGTAGGATTCAATATGCTGTGTACATTTTTCGAACTGATGAACGATGGTTTGTTGGATGCAACGGAGAAGCTTTCTTTGGTCTTGTTGTATTATTCTGCTATGTGGATGGCTTATTTGGACCCTGGTTTCGATGCGGTTCGAACTGTGAGGGATCTCATTCCACGAGTGGTAAAGAAATATTCATCGAAATTCAAACGAAATTGGTCTAATTTTAACCACACCAAGAAAAGGCGATGTGAAATATACGACGTGTATGTGATGTTTCATGGCAATGCTACTACCAGGAAACGAAAGAGGACGCCTCAACGTGTCGCACCACGCCGTCAATGTGACGACGCTAGATATTTTTGGCAATTTGTCTATCATTATCTAGGGACACAAGGGTTCGATCTTGCACAGAAGCACATGGAAGATCACGGCTTCGTAGTAGACGAAGAAATACAATGGAACGATATACAAACCGCGACTAGGTGGTGGAATGTACATTTATTACAAAAAACATGTGATTGTTTCGACGATATTTTGTAAAGCTACGCATCCTATGACCCTCCCCCCTCTCTCCTATCCTCTTTTATTACATATGTTGTTATATTATTAAAATTTTTTCTTCTTTCTCGTCGGTTGTTCGTCTTCTGTTCTAGCCTTATTTTTAAGCGATTCTACTGTACATATTGCTTTTACTACCGCGGTGAAGGCTTGTAACCCCTTCTGTGATACTTTAGGTATCCTAGCATTCGGATCTGTCCTGGAGGTTCTCATCTTTATTATATTGTTGTTGATGATGCAGAGATACGTCCTCCCATTATCTTCTATGATATCCAAGTTGCTTTTACATTTATTGTGATCGTCCACGAAATGTCGGATGAATTCGTCATCCGTAAATTCGAGATCGAAGTATACTTCTCTGTATCGTTCTAATGCTCCTCTTAACCAGTTCAACTTCACTCCTTCGCACAGCTTTGAAAATTCCAGTGCATCCGCTAATATGCCATCGCATTGTGTCATGTCCCCCGACACCATCTCGCATAACGGACAAGGCGGGGGGAGGTCTTTCCATGGGTCATCGATCGCAGATGTTCCATTTTCACTCTTTTCGTTCTCGGTAGCAACATCGCTTACGTCGCTCTCATCCTCTATACTCCATTCGTCGCAAGATGTTTCCTCTTCCTCGCCGTCATCGCGATCGTCGTCTTCGTCTGTATCCCCCTTTTCATCTTCGGTACTTTGTACTTCTACTTCATAATGTTCTACTTGCACCGTGTCCATTCTCCTTTCTCGCTATACCAAAGTGCTGTTTATAACATATTCCCCCTTTTCGCTTTCGACGGCCCTCGAATTGTAGTTGTCGAACACACGGGCTTTCTCTTTCGTTTGTCTATAGAACAAAAATTCTCTACGGTCTCTGTCGGTTGGTGAGGGCTTCTGAATTGTTCGTATCGAAATTTGCATGTCGTCGATAATTGCTCTATCCTGTTCCAATACGCTTGGTTCTTCTCGTCGTCTGTCTCGTCCGTGTTGAATATGACATCCTCTATTCCGCTGCTCTTTGCGTACTGCATCGCGAGACGTATATTTTCGTAGCCCGGAAAAAACTCTTCGAACCGCTTAATGTCTTTATTTTCGATGCTGGATTGTTGTTTCTTCTTTTGTTTTGTGTAGTGCGTTTCGAATTCTTTTTTATCTATCTTCGAATCAAATCGTTCGACGTCGTATATTATCTTGAATTTCCCAACGTCGAATAAATCTATGGAAGGAAATGAATTCTTTTGAAAATACACTAGTCCTTCGCTTTCAGTGAAATCCTCGCATATGCAATGTCGTACGAATCTTTCCGACTCACTCATGTCTATCAGTTCTCTTATTTGTGCCACGCACGAAACATGCACGAGGATCTTTCCTTCGTTGTTTCCTTGACGAGGCATGGCCACTATGGGCATGTGAGAATTCCTTCCCCATTCTCGCGATAGAGTAAAAGCATCTACATCCAGCGATTCCAATTCTTCCACTAATCGCGGAAATCTTTTCTTGTATACTATGAAATAATCCCTTTCCAATGTGAATTTCTTGCATTGTTTGCATAACCGCCTCCACACTTCTTCCGATAATCCCCTACCTAGAAGTAACACGGAACAATGAACCAATGCATATGTTTCGAATATAGCGAGTCCGCGCTTCTCGCGTGCAGATCGATTTCCCGTCCCATCCCCATCGTTGGGTGGTTGTTGCACTTCGTCATCCTGGTCGAAGCCTCTATCATCATCGGACACTCCGTCGTAATATTCGTCATCCTCGTCCTCTCCATCGTTTTCACCGTAATCGTCATCTTCCATGAATTCGTCGTCACTTTCGGTAAACACCTCACCCAGGTCGTCGCTTCCCTCTATATCGTTCTCGTCCCCGTATATCCAACGTACTTTCACTTTGGATAGTTCTGCTAAGACGTCTCTGTTCAATGTTTGAAATAAAGGGACGTCGACGTAACACTCTAATCCCTCTTCGTCACAAACCCCCAATGTTCGTCTCGTTGCGGACGTCAGTGTCGCCTTCTTTATGAACGTGTATCGTGCAAACGCGCAATCTGCGTGCACTTCCACTTTTCCCAGAGTCGTTCCGTCTTCTACGAAACTTTTGTCCACCATCCATTGATAGGGAGTGCATTTTTTGAAGTACTCTATCATCGTTCCCATTTCTGATCTGTCGATGGATACGAACGGTCCTCTCGTTTTTCCAACGGACAATTTTTTCTGAATCCTCCAAGAGAATCTAACGAAACTCTCCCTCTTGCAACGCACCATCCGCTCCGAAACGACATTGAACCTGATCATGCATTTCGACAACTTTTTCAGGGATCCAGTTATTTCCTTATCCAAGAGAATCCCTCGGGTGTATAACGTCTGTTGGATCCCTTCTATCTCTCCTTCCACGACTCCTCTTTTTTCGCATAATTCTTGTTTTAGCGCGTGTTTGAAATCCGCCTCTTTCAACGGTATGTACCTGACCTCGTTGTGCTGGATCAGTTTGGACTTCCAATCTACGAATTGTACCAGGGAGTCGAGGAAATCTTGTACACTATTACCGTCGAAGAACGAGGTGGTGACGGTGACGACATCGATCGGAAGAACGCAGGTCCTCTCCAACACGCGTTTGCATTTGTCCGATAGATCATCGTCGGTGTTACTTATGTTATCTGCCATGCATTGATTCCATTCATCCCACGATTCGGATTCTCTTTTGGGTCTGTAGGTGCTACTGTGAGTGTCTACGCTCCCCATTACCTCGATTGTCGCCCTGGTTATCGCCCACATCTTTGCCAGGTTCATGATAGAACTTTGAAATCTTGCTTCGTTGAAATTTTTCAGCATGTCCGCTCTAATTCTTCCGGCCATCGTGCGAACCAGCGACAGGGATAAAACCATCTGCCGTCTTTCCACTTCGTTGTTCGTAAAATTTGCACCGATGTACTGAAGTTGCATACAAAAACTTGATATCGCGGTGATGATCTTCATCCTCTCTATCATGTTGTAGGTGGTTATGTTGTCCTCTACCTCTTGTTTAGTCATAGACGGTGTGTTTTCGTTTTCGCGTTTGTTGATTCTCACGTTTTGTGTGAGAAATCTATTCAGTAGCGATTTGGGTATTATCGTACTTGGAACGGAATTAGAAAAGGTGACGAGGGAGTGGTCTCTTATTATCATCGTTCTATTTTCTTGGATCTTCGTTGGGTCCGATTTGTTGATCGTTCCCCTGGACACCCACAGGATTCCGTCGTCTATCATCTTCTTCATGTTTGCGACGACAGGGTGCTGGTCTCCTTCTGCCGACGCCGACGCAGATGCAGCCTGTTTGGAAGGTACGATGCAGACCCATTCGTTCATGAATTTTGTCGTTTTGCAATTCTCCAGGGCATGGCCGACGGGGGAGGCTCTCAGGGAATTGGCAGTAAACGCGTCCCACAGTTGCATCAGCCCATGTTTCTTTTTTCCCGATGCATGCAGGCAGGAAAATAACTTGAATGCTATCTGGCCTGTGTGCGTCTTTCCCGTGCCGGGCGGGCTTATCATCATCAAGTATTCGCGTGTCGTGGGTGAGAGACCTGCCAAACACACCAAGAACATTTGCCAGAATTCGGTCTTCTTGTTGATACCCAGATGCGCGCAGGTCGTCTGTAACCACTCTACCATCGTCCCGTTGATACCGAACCGATTCTCAAACGGGTTCCAATGGCAAATCCACCTCCTTCCGTCTTTGAGGGGTGCCGAGTTTAAATGGGTAGCAAACTTCGAGTGCGTGCGGACGAATCTGTAATCCTTTGCCAGATTCGTCCACGTGGGGTTTCGCCTATCGTCGTCCGTGTTAGTGATGTTCTCTATGCATATGTTGAGCACGAATTTGCTGTATCGCTGATCTTGGAATAAACCTTGAACCAACGATGTATCCCACATTCCCGTAGTCGATTCCTTCTGTAACAGAGTCCTGCTGAAACTCCCCAATATTACCATGAGATGGCCTAACACCGGGAACTTGATCATTTCGTGCCCTCCTTTGTCGTCGGATAAGAAGGATAACCCTCTTGGCGATAGCACCCTGACGGCCTCCATGAGTATTTCCACGTTTGACTTAGACGTGTCTACCCATTCCGTAGCTATGTCCCAGAAGTACCTACTCTTTACGAACTCGTCTACCATGTCTGGTGGAATGTCAAACGTGTGTAGTCTAAGTCTCTGTACGTCCAAGGACATCACTTCGTACACTATGTTCCACTGAAAGTTGATCGTCGTTCGTTTCTTGTCTGCCGATGTTTCTACAAAACAACCGTGATCCATCGATTCGAGTCTGAGAAGAAGTTGCTTTCTTATCAGATCGACGTCGTGTTCCTCTATGACGTGCTGTCGTAAGATGTTTATCGTAGATGCGACGAATGGGTTGTCTATCACTTCGCCGTGTTCGAAACAAGAGGCGGGATAGACCAGGCTACACCTGATTTGCTCCACTATGTTATCCGGCAGGCGTAACAATTTGGACATGTTCACTATCGTATTTTTCGCCCTTTCTTTTGGCTTTGAGAAGATGATGGATTCTAACATGAATTCCAGGGTCATGAAAAACCGGACGAGCGTTGCTAGTTCTTTGGTTGTAGTTGGCACTCTGAATATGTCGCTCATCAACGATCTGCTTCCGGGCGGCAATGTCACTCTGTTCCGCGGCAACCTTCTCGGTGGATTCGTTCGGTTGTTGCGAGTGTTTGATATGTCTATCTCTGGAGTCATTCCTCTACCCGCGCGTACCAGATTTTCTAACTCCGTCGCCCGAATCTTGGGGTCGCTGTCATTTAACATGCCGTCGTCCGTCTTTCCCGTCCCCCTTTCTTCTTCTTCTTCGTTGTCGTAATTGTCTTCTTCGTCCTCTCTTATTCTGTCCCCAGCCTCTGGTAATTGTTCACCGTTATCTCCCACGACAAAGCCGTTGTCTGACACGTATAGATCCTTGTCGCGTCTTCTCCTGTTAGTTACAGCTGTTGCTATGGCGTAGTTGTCCTCTAACTCCATCTCTGCGTCATCGTCGTCGTAACCTTTTCCAAACATTTGTTCTAATATGTTTCCATTGCCAGTGTCATCTTCTTCGTCTGTCGCGCGAGTGTCTACGTTTTGATCTGTCCCTCTTCTCGCGTCTCTTTCGAATTCGGCATTGTCTTGGGCGTAGTAATCTCTCCGTTCTATCTCTTCTCTGGTTCTTCTCATTCTGCCACCGTTTCCGTCGTCTGAAGGGATTCTGGCAGTAGTGGATTTTTTGGAGCCCACTTTGTGATAATTTATCAGATGGCTCATCACTTCTTGTATAGTCGTGGATCGTGAAAATTTGTTGGGTTTTTTCTTGCGTTTCTTCTTTTCGTCCTCCAATGGTTCTGAACTGAGACCCTCGACTGGATTGAAAGCGGACAACTTCTGATCGAGAGCTATTAGATCCATTTCCGCGAAGAATGGCTTGCCTTCGAATTCTCCGGCATTCACGGCTAGCCAAAGTTCGATCACGTTAGGAAAATGCTGTTCCATGAATTTCTTTTCCATCACGAAGTAGATTGTGTGGCCCGTGAGGAGTGACATTCTCAACGCTTTGTTTCCAGGGACGAGGTCCTCGTCTTGCTGCACGAATACCCTGGCAATCCCGATGCCTGCTAGTTTGCACACCTTGTACGCCACAAAGAATAAGGAGAATAGTTCCATGGTACTCTCCTTTGCGTTTTCATGAGAGAGTATACAAGTGTTGGACGTATCTTCTAAGGGGACCCGGATTGCAAAAATTTCCACCTCCCCGTCGAATGTCGTTTGTTCCATCAATTCTTGAGGGAACGACTCTTGGGTGAGGGGGGTTATGCTGTTGTACCCGTAGAACGTCTCTTTCATCTTGTCGTAGTCGGTCCGGGAGTCCATGACTCGAAGTGCTGACGTCTCGTACCCCGGGACGAGGTTCCCGTTTCAAGCTCTCGTGCTCGAGCCATTTTGGATCGGCTCAGTGCAATTTGAGTGAATGGTAGATTGGGTCATAGTGTCTCTTTTTAAAGATATCGGCACTAATTTCTTTTAGAGGTAGATAGGTCATGTCATGGTCATTACCGGTCAGGTACTCTCGGGACCGATATGATCACCCAGAGAGTGAGATCGGATGGTCCGGTACCGGCAGAACTACTAGAAGGGGGCGAGGTAGTGGTGGGAATCACCATTAGATTTAATGCGGCGCCCCAGGGAAAATTGCGCGTCTCGTGTATAGACCCGAACGGGTATTCGTTCGATGTCTACGTCCCCGTGTGGAACTCGTTGTACGTCAAATCTAATTTCGAACAGTATGCTTCTGGTCTCGACCCGCAAGATGCAAGTTTCAGACGAGCAAAGTTCGAACTCATGATGGACTGGTGTAAAGAGAGAGATCTGACATGTATCAGAGTGGTCAAGAACGTTGACAGGGGACACCCTCGGGCGTTCGACATGATTCAGATCTTTTTCAGGACGGAAGATCAGAAGCACCAATTTTTAGAGTTCGCTGAAGAAGCGTGTTGTCGTGAACAGGATTTTATGCTTTTTACGGACGAGGCAGTAGATCGTACGAGTAGTAGAGACACTTGGGCCATGTTGGCGGCCGGATTCGTTAGAACGTTCAATAGAATATGGTTCAAGAAGGTTTTTGCAAACAAAAACAAGAGAGCATCACAGTGGACAGTTTATCGCACGTGCGATCTTCACGTCGACCCTGCCGTTCTGACGAAGGAAGATGTAGATTCCCTACAGTTCGGGTTGTTTCGCATAAGCGAGTACGCCGACAGATACGAAGTCTTGACAGACATATACGACCGTCTCGACCTTTCGTTCCGAAACGGTCCTTCTAAATATCATGTAATCGCAGTTGACCGAGACGCATGGAGGCACATATATGCTAATAACAACAAGTTCGACGACGCTATAGTTCTCAAAGGTAGCGATTCGACCGCAACGCCCAAGGAGATAATGGATTTTGCGTTGAGTCTGTCTTTTGGTTTGCCGAGTCTACCCCTCCCTTACCCGACGTTGGCATCAGACGACGACGAACGCAGACCGCCGTTGCTGTACTCGTCGTTTTATTCCGCTTCGTACATGAAGTCTAACACCGTGTGTGGGTTGACACAACGCGACGAAGACTACAAAGTGAGAGGGGGGCTGATATTCGTATCGTGTGCCGGTTCCCACGGAGAGGTGGTCGAGTACGACATTTTGTCCGCATACGCAAATGTCATAGCCAGATTCGACCTCGACACTCGACGCATGATAACACCGGATGACCCAGATGCGGGAAGTTATCGTGGGATAGGTGGGCCGGGGCAACAGATGTTCAAAGATCCCAGGAATACAGATGATCAAGGGGTCTCGGAATCTCTGGGAAAATTGATGAAAGAGTTCGTCCATCTGCCACTCGACGCGAAAAAGATGACCAAATTGGCTAGAAACAGTGTGTATGGGATGACGGCCAATAAGAAGATCCCGTACAGATGCAAAGCAGAGACCAATTTCGTTACTGGTTACACGAGAGAATTCATTGCTGCTTTGTGTAAGATTTTTTACGCTAATGGAGTTCAAGTTGTCTGTGTGAGAACGGATGCCGTGTTTATCACCAGCAAGTCTAGTCTGTTGTTGGACGATCCTTTTATACAATGCACAGTGGAATCTGCCGTCATCAATATGTAACCTGAAAACTGAAAACTATGATATTTTTTCATCAAATCTGAAAGAAAAATCAAATTAAAATCGAAAGTTACCCATAAAATGCCAAAAATACATTGAAAAACCTTCTTCTTGCTTCCTCGTCACTCTCTTGATTCTTTTTGTTAAAGCTGAAAACCAGTCTTGTAAGGCCTGCAGGACTTCCCTGAAAACTAATCGAAAACATATTTTTGTTATCCAAACCATTAATCACAGAAAAAACAACTTTCTTTTAAAAATGAAAGTTATTGACCCATTCTTGTGGAATGCCACCTCCAACTCGAATAGAACTGTCTCGTTCTTTGCAGCCATTATTTTTGCCAATCAGAGAGGGTCTTGCATATCAGATGACAAGGTTTTATGTCAATGAGCTGTCAACAACAACATCCTTTGGGATTTCCATGAGAGGGCGTCTAATTTTTGGCGGCAAATTGGCTATAGAAACAAAATTTTGCTTGCATATATCTCTGTAGCATGTGAGTACTCTACGTGAAATTTTGCATACAAGCTCCTGCTGACATTTCCTTTGCACTGCTATGGCAATCTGAAACAGTCACTTTAGCCTCCTGGAATACCTTAAAACAGTAACAGAAGTTGTTTCATGGAATGAAATTATGATTACACAATAAATGTGATAGTGTCTTTGACTTGTTAATCAATTAAGCAATTAATTGTGCTTGACAAAACATGATTGTGTTTACTAATTAAAGATCAGTAACTAATTAGATTAACTGCATGAGACAACTATTGATAAAGGATCTTTTACAATATTTTGAATACATTACAATGAAATCATGTCCTTGATCTTACAGAAACCTCTGCGTTTAGGGGTAACAGCTTGTAAAGGAGATAGAAGGGATTTCTAATAAACTTAGCTATAACAAAGAAGTTATTTGAATATTCAAACCTAAGGGGACATTTAAATACTTGTTGATAGTAATACTGTAAACCAACTGACAGTTCGAATAGTTTGGAACAATAAGAGCATTAATTTTAATATTGATTTATAAAACAAAATTGTGACAAAAGAATAAATTTGATGCTGTCTTTTTTTGTACACGTCAAAGAGTTGAGATGGTAGGTTCCCACTTTTTTGTGTGATGGAAAGTTTTTCCACTCTGAAAGGAATGAAATGCTCAATGGCAACGTGGTGCTTTACTCTCAATAGAACTGGGGAAACTAGACTCAAATGGCAACTTGCTTGCAGGGAAGGACCACAGGGAAGAGCGGTAGGACTGGGATCAAACTATGGCAGCTAAAACAGCTCACTGCAAATTCAGTGTTAATTATGGCTAATACAACGTCAAGGCAAATAATTATTATAACTAGAGGTGGTAACTGTATTTCATTTCTTTTATGACTGGGGGATTGTTCAATGAAAAAATAACTGAAATGATACGGAGACTTTGCAAGGAGTTGGAGTGTGTTTATCGCATACCCTTTCTTCAGGATTGTTTGGGCAACCAAAGGATTAGACATTGCTATTGAGTTATTTTGGCTTGATAAGGAGTGGATAATGTGGTTGAATGTTGGGTGGTCAGTGGAACTTGGCTTGAACTTGGCACTCGATACGTAAAACTTGAACTTGGGTGTAGATGCACTACAATTGTGGTGTCACTCTTGGGACTGGAAACCCAAAGAAAAGGCAACTTGGCAAATAAAGCTTCTCGGTCTTCGTCAGATAAATCGGCTTTTGTTTTTTGATCTCTTACTTTAAGTGTAACGGGTCTAACAGTAACAGGAGCTTGTTTCTTTCTGCTTGGAAACTTTGTTAAATTTTACTCACAGTACTGGGGTGAGAAAATTCTGATTGTCCCTCAAGGGATTATATCGCCTGCGGCCTCAAACTGCTTGGATTTACTTGGTTTTTCTTATTTTCTTATCTTGTCTTTGAATTGCAAGCAAGCATCTGCCAAACAAGTCATGAGATGCCCCTGCTAAAGGCATTGGGCCACCCCAGCATTGCCGGGAAAACTGCACCGACCAGCGTTGCTTTCAGGTTAACTTTGCCTAAATTATATTTAACCACATTTGTGGGCTTTTCGGTAAGAAGTGTTGTATCTTGATCCACTTCAGCTAGAGTTTTGTTTTGCTGCGTTTTTAGTGGATCTGTTTTTACTTCTGGAGTTTCTTTTCGCAGTAAGTTCATGAGATATTTATGTCTGTAGATGGTACACAGTCAGAAGTACACATTGAAAGGTACTTTTGTTTTCTGCCAAGGTTTTTTGCTCACATCTAGTGAATGAATCCTGAAAATATAGG
Organism: Porites cylindrica; assembly: GCA_964035525.1. Lineage (NCBI taxonomy): Eukaryota > Metazoa > Cnidaria > Anthozoa > Scleractinia > Poritidae > Porites > Porites cylindrica. The sequence continues at coordinate 41,123,857 of OZ037777.1, read as the reverse complement.
TTGCTTGTTACGGTGAAACCCTCATCTGGGCAGTGGAAAGTAAATTTGTTCATTGCATTGCATAATAATTATGCTGCTTCACAGTTGAGAACTACTATCCCATCTGACCCTCTTTTGAAGACGTATGAGAAACTCTTTAACGTCACAACAATTTGTAAAAAGCAAGTAAAGATTTTAAGAACTCATAAATATTTTGGGGAAAATTGATTCTATGGATGATTGGGTACCTTTGAAAAACGTTTTGCATGTGCAAGTGGCTGATTTTGGAAATATTTCTCTGTCATCTTGAACTTGCTTAACAGGAAGGCTGTATGCAATTTTAAGATGCTTTAAGTTTAGAGATTGTTGGAATAATATGTTGATGAACCTCAGCGGCAGGTAATGTTAGATTGATCTCGGTGAATACATTCATATACACAATCTTGAGTGATCATCTCCTGGTACAGGAGGGGTTTTTAGGGTAATAAAGAAATTGTGATATTGCCAGACCACACATGCTCTGGTTGTTGCTATTGGAAAGGTTTGTCCATCATCTTAAATTCACCTAACATTAAGAATTGTCTACCATGTTGAGAAACTCCCAAGTTTGGAGCTTGTTTGAATAATTTGTTGATAAAGCAAGTAGCAGACGTTTCAATAGTGGAAAATAGATTCTCTTGATGATTTTATCCATGTGTTTCTATGAACAGACCCTTGTCATTTACCCATTTGCAGGGGTCAAGTTTACACTTTTTATGATTTTGTCACATGGTTTACCTTTAAATTGGATGAAATTAAAAATGAAATTTGTGAGAATTAAAGGAGACTGTAAATTTACCAATGTCATGATGAAATGACCTAATGATGCATCGCTGCTGTTATATTGTGCCTTGACACAAGCCATAGAACTTCTTCAGTTGACAAACCACAGTACACCTGAACATATCTATATCTGTCTGTAAAATGTGGGTTTTCAGGGTTTCGGCAGTGGTTGATTGTAAAGCCCACCAATCACTTTGTATTCAGATTCCTCCTAGTTCTCTTTTTGATATGTGCTTTGTTGCAATCTTGGACCAGCATGTAAGTCATTATGGCTTTGTTTCCATCTCTTGTCAGAGTGAACACCTGATATAGGAGGGTTCTTTAAGATCACAGAGAAATTGTGATATTGCCAAACTATGCAAAACACTAAAGTTTTCCATGTTTTGGTTGTTCCTTTTGTAAAGGTTTGTCCATCATCTTAAATTCGCCAAACATTAAGAATTGTATGTCACGTTGAGAGACTCCAAGTTTGGAACTTGTTTGAATAATTTGTTGATGAACTCAACAGAAGACATTTGAATAGTGGAAAATTGATTTTCTTGATGATTTTATCCATGTGTTTATATAAATAGACCCTTGACAGGCAACGTGTTTTACCTATTTGCAGGGGTGAAGTTCACACTTTTCATGATTTTGTCATGTTCTACCTTTAAACTGAATAAAATTAAAAATGAAAATTTTCAGTTTTATAGGAGACTTTAAATTTACCAATGTCATGATGAAATGACCTAATGATGCATAGCTGCTGTTATATTGTGCCTTGACACAAGCCATAGAGCTTCTTCAGTTGACAAACCACAGTACACCTGAGCATATCTGTCTTTAACATGTGGGTTTTCAGGGTTTTAGCGGTGGTTGATTGTAAAGCCCACCAATCACTTTGTATTCAGATTCCTCCTAGTTTTCTTTTTTTAAAATGTGCTTAGTTGCAATCTTGGACCAGCATGTAAGTCATTATGGCTTTGTTTCCATCTCTTGTCAGAGTGAATGCCTGATATAGGAGGGTTCTTTAAGATCACAGAGAAATTGTGATATTGCTTAACTATGGAAAACACTAAAGTTTTGCAGGCTCTGGTTGTCGCTTTTGGAAAGGTTTGTCCATCATCTTAAATTGCCTAACGTTAAGAATTGTTTGCCACATTGAGAGACTCCAAGTTTGGAACTTGTTTAAATATTCTGTTGATGAACTCAGCAGAAGACATTTAAATAGCAGAATATTGATTTTCTTAATGATTTTATCCATGGGTTTATATAAATAGACCCTTGACAGGCAACGTTTGTTAACTATTTGCAGGGGTCAAGTTCACACTTTTCATGATTTTGTCATGTTTTACCTTTAAATTGAATAAAATTAAAAATGAAATTTTTCAGTTTTATAGGAGACTTTAAATTTACCAATGTCATGATGAAATGACCCAATGATGCATAGCTGCTGTTATATTGTGCCTTGACACAAGCCATAGAGCTTCTTCAGTTGACAAGCCATAATATACTCGATCATATCTGTCTTTAAAGTGAGGGTTTTCAGGGGTGTTTTTGGTACAGGGCTCCGGAAGCAGGTGACTGTAAAGCCCAACAATCACTTTGTATTCATCTTCCTCCCTTCTCTTTTTTGATAGTTGCTTTGTTGCAATCTTCGACTAACATGTAAGTCATTATGGATTTGTTTCCCTCTCTTGTCAGTCTTTTTAGAAATACTGCTACTAATAATAGTCTTTATTAATTCAAAAGATAAAAATTACATTATCGTATGTTACAAAACTTCCAGTTTAAATTAAGTGAAGTTAAAATAAAGACAGAGCTATTATATGCAATCTTGAGTCAACACCTGTTATAGGAGGGTTTTTTAAGGTAATAGACAAATTATGATATTGCTAAACCAAGCAAAACACTCAAGTTTTGGATGCTTTGGTCATTGCTTTTGGGAAGGTTTGTCCGTGTATACCATGTTGAGAAACTCCAGGTTTGGAGCTTGTTGGAATATATTGGTGATGAACTAAGCAGCAGGTGATTGAGATTAATCTCTTGAGTGTTAACCTGATATAAGTGGGTTTGTTTAAGGTAATAGAGAAATTGATACTGCCAAACCAAGCAAAACACTCAAGGTTTGGATGCCTTGGTCATTGCTTTTGGAAAGGCTTGTCCACCATGTTAAATTCACCTAACAGGAGAATTGTATGCGACGTTGGGAAACTCCAAGTTTGGAGCTTGTTGGAATAAATTGTTGATGAACTAAGAGGCAGGTGATCAAGAGTTCTCAGAGATTAAGGAAATGACACTTTTAGAGCATCAGTCACAATCCCAATATCACCGCAAACCACTTTGTTAGCAGTACATTTGTATTTGATCTCAGCGAGAAAGAAAATGCCCTTTTAAATCATGTTAAGTGTTGGTTATTCTAAACGTACCAATGCAGGCATAGTCCTTAGCAACAGTAACAATGGCAATGTCATGGGAAGCCAATCTGTTAGCGGTTATCATGTTCATCTAGAATTCAGGACAGAGAAAAAGGGAAATGAATCAATGGGCTTCTTGATGTGTGGTTTGGTATTTGCTTTTGGAAAGTTTTGTCTGTCACTGGAATAAAAGGTGGATGAACATGAGCAGCAGGGAATTTGAGATTGATATCAAGGAAAAAGAAAATGATGCTTTTGGATAATGTTTGCATGGAACAAAATCAAATACAAATACAGACATATCATACACAGTCTTCAGTAAATGATGTCAATAGGGATTTTGGAAAAAAGAGTTCTTCTTAAATTCAGTTTACAGCTGACATCCACATGTATATTATGCTGTGTTTGGTTAGCTGTAACGTTACCTATGTGATGGAAGAGAAATCAAATACAGACATTGAGTAAACTCCTGATATATGAGGACTTTTTAAGGTAATAGAAAAATTATGCTATTGCCAAACCATGCAACATGCTCAAGTTTTGCATGCTATGGTGGTTGCTTCTGGAAAGGTTTGGAGCTTGTTGTAATAAAGTGTTGATGAACTAACCAGCAGGTGATTAAGATTGATCACAGGGATGAAAAAAAATGATGCTTTTATAGAGTGTCAGTCACAATCCCAATGTCACCGCAAACCACTCTGTCGGGAGTACATTTTTTTTTTTTACTGCAAGTAAAACACACACAGAAAAGAAAAAAAAATTACACAATAAATAAAGTAATAAAAACAACAAAAAAAACAAATAGCGAATTTACACACTTACATGGCAATATACTTACAATAAAGGCATCTGTGCAAGAAAGGCCTTAGTGAAATTTTTGGTCGTTTTTTAATTTTGCTCCGATT